>CM062297.1:743692144-744392381 GCA_031216915.1 Pictodentalium vernedei
TGTCTTGTGTGGAGAGTATGTGCATAAATGCACATAGTATGTAAATAAAAAAGGTCATATTGACAAATTCTTTAAATTAATAAATTATAATTCAACGTACTTTCTTCTAATTTAACTTAATTGTAGGCTTAGCCTACTGGTGTCGGAATCCTGACAGGAGTGTTAATTTATTTGGACATTAGGCATGTGGGATAAATTTCCCTACATTAGCTTGGCCCTCATTCTTGGATTTTGGGACGCGGGGCCCGTGTCCTATTTTTCAAGAATGAATGCTAACCTAAATTAAAGTCTCAAAACTTTAATACAAGCTTTTTAGAAGTCATTGATAAAAGAGGTGGCTTGTCTCAAAGCTATTTCTTTTCTGCCTATTAGTTTCCATCTCACAGTCAAATCCATTCCCAGACCTAGTTACCTCCCTTAATACCCTCGTAAATTCAACTTTCCCACTGCCATTGTCACCTTCACCCATCTGGTAATCGTTTGCGTGTTTAACTTAGTTTTAGTTAAGTAACTGCTTGGTAACTAGTATATCCGTGAGGCAGTCACTGAGGATGTATGATAGGGGTCAGCTGTTATCATCCTCTGGGTCTGGGCCATTGGCATACTGTTACGGTGAATTTGGGTGTTGGAACGTTTATAATTTTTAGTAATTGGCCTGTCCGTGGGTTGATCACTGAGGAGGCATGACAGGTGTTGACTGTTATGGTCCTTTGGGTCCAGACCACGGCTTTGCCGTTACAATATTTTCCCAAGGCTGTTTATTTTTAGAGATTGCATCATTTTTAAGGTGGGCAACTCTAATTCCAATATTTAGTTCAGCGGTACAAAAAAGAACTGACGAGATCGAACGTCTGCTGCGTGCGTTTTAAAATTACTCTCTGGGACGCTCACAGTGAATGGTATCAGATGTTCCTTTACTTCACGCTGGATTAACAATTCATTTTTTTGTTCGTGATTAAACTAATTTTAAAGGAAAGAACATCACAGTGTTGTTTGTTTTCTTTGGACAAGTGAGTGTAAAGAAACGATAGGAATCTATGATATTCGTGTCAGAAGGCTAAAAAGCAAGCTCTCGAGTCACCAGTCTAATTCTGATCGGAATTCCACGCTTTTATGAGCAGTTTATTTGCCCACCTTTTGTGATCCAGTTATAGATATTCCGATCCAGGGGCGGACTGGACCAAGAAAAGTTATAAGGGAATGTACCAAGGGGGATTGGGGGCACACCCGGAGAAAATTTTGATTGCGAACTGAACGAATGCGGCTTTCCTTGCATCTGAGCGATCAATGGCAGTCTGCACAGAGGACATTTCGATGGCATTTTTGTGTCACCTTCATCGATCATTTGACAAAAAATGGTTCTACCCAAGGGTGGGGGATCAGGAAGACCATAGTTCGGGCCAATTGGAGAAAATGGCGATTTTTGAAATTGAAGGAACTCCGTTTCCTTTCATCTGAGAGTTCAATGGCAGACTAGACTGCTGGTTTATCGAACTGTCCTCCATGTGGACTGCCAATGGCAGTCCACACAGAGAACATTTCGATGTACCCGACAGTCTATGCAATCAGAATCATTTCGCCTTTTGGTCATTTTCACGAAATTTCACGTACCATCAAGTGTTTGGCTACATCAGTTTGGGGGCCCGAAGGGTGAAGCCAACAGGGGGCCCGCCGAGAATTTCTCGGTGGACCATACGGCCAGTCCGCCTCTGTTCCGATCAAAAAGTATTTAATTCACCTAGAAAACATCAAGAGATTAACGCGAGTTGTGGAACAACGCATCGTAATAATAAACCTTCTGCCGCCTTGAGTCTTCATTCATTATGATAATGTCAGCAAAGATCCGGTCAAGTCACATCTCGATTCAGAAACATTTCTTCCGTTCTTTCAAAGAGAAGATGAATGTTAATGGTATTTTTCGAAGTCAATCGTCTGGAATATTTCAGCTTCTCGGAAAAGCGAACAGCGGCTTCACTTTTTTGACTAACTGAAATATTGCAGGCGATTTAACCACACTGATGTCAAAATACTAAATTTGCTAATCATCAAATTTTCACATAATGCAACTAGGAGTATAACCAATTCAATTTTGTTTGACAGAGCACATTGAGCTCTGTCAAACAAGACTGAATTGGCTAAATTCCCAGTTGCATTATGGAAAAAATGCAGCTTGAAATTTTGACGTTTAGTAGACCATGTGCTGGGGTTTAATGAACTATTTTTGGGGCTAGACTGGTTCCAGACCATCACAGTGTCGAATTCAGAACAGTATTATACTTGTGGCCTAGGAGCTGGGCTAAAACGGGGAGTGTTATTTTTTTAAACCAATTGAATTCCTGTCCACTGTTCCTACCAAAATCATAATGTTCTCGCAGAAGATATGGATTTGACAGAGCACATGCAACGAATCAGAACATTATTATCTTCAAAAGAACAGCTGGGTTCAGCTGTTATCGTCATTACTTTACTGATCGATGTCCTCAGAATAATCTGCCCAATCATTTTCTGAGGAACTCCCCTAGATTGAATATTGGTTTTCGCGTGTGCAGACAACATGGATAAGTGAGTTTTAGTTTTTCGTGATCAACGACGCGGTTGGTTTTCTTTATTGTGGATGATGTGTGGAAATCTAGTTAGTAGCCAATAAGGTATAAAACAATGATACAGTACCGCAATATCAGAAAGACCAGGGTAGAGTTTTCAATGTGAAAATGATATTTTTGACAATCCAAGCTGATACCCTGGCAGGCCTTTACTTTTAACCCTTTACCTAACGAATCGGACAAAACCGACCAGCGCTATTCACAAAAATCGCCAATTAATTTTCATTATTTCTTCATTTTTTGTCCTAAAAACGTAGGTTATGACCCCTCTTTGGAACGAGCTCGTAGAGCTCGTTCCAATGAGGGGTCATAATCTATGTTTTTGAGACAAAAAAGGAAAAAAAATAATTAAGAATTTTGTTGGCAAGTATCGTCTGCAATTCATGTTAGGTAAAGGGTTAATATTAAAACTTATTCAGTGGTAATTATATGACGTTTAAGGTGAAGCACTTATATTTTAAACCTGCAGCTCCACCGACGAAAGTTGAAACTATCAGATGGCAACTACATTAAATGCGTACGCTAAAGTTTGCGTTAACTGTACCAATGCTGCAACCTGGCTTTGCAAATCAACAGCATCATAGGTCTCTTTCAATGCTGAATTAATAACTGGTAGCTACGGAAAATTTTAATGCTGAGTAGTTGAAATTTTAATTAACCCCCACATATTGAATACAAGATGTCAGAGTTCGTGCCGGTGAAAGTCAATTCAGGAGAGCCTTCTGTAAATCATATTTTAAATTTATTGCACTCAAAGACAGCGTGACCGAGAAAGACAATCGGGAGAGCATCACTGGAAATTTTAATGATGGGTTTCTGTTTGGAAATCGTAAGCCGTTGAACTATTTTGGTAGGAGCTGCACAGATTACATCAACCATTTACTATCATTCTCTGAGAATTATTGTGTGCAATGAGACAACGATATTAAAACGTTTTTTTTGTTTGGACAATCAGCTGTGTAATGAACAACAGTTTACTAACCGAGATTAAAACAGACCGGGACGTTAGCAGCCTCGGAACTTCAACAGTGTCAAATCTACAATCGAACTATATAGAAAATGTTCCACGTTCAGTGCATATTGCCATAGCAGTTATTTTGAGCGTAAGTGGAGTACTGGCATCATGTGGAAACATCTTAGTCATTTATATGATACTGAGGTAAGTGAAAAACAAAACAAGAAGTTTAGAAAACGGAGTAAAAAATTCAAACTTATTCACCACCCCCCCCCCCCCCCCCCCCCCAAAAAAAAAAAAAGTTTCTCTGAGAAATTTTTTTCAAATCACTGAGAGAGGGAGCATTTTATTTTTATTTGTTTATAACCAGTGGGACTATAAATTATAAAGGATATTGCCATGGCGATCCAGCCCCGAGTGTCGTATGTTATATATAGTTCAGAGATGTGTGCGTAGCGGCTACCCCAACAGTAGATCGCTGAACTTATGTTTTATAGAAATACCTTTTTTTTAAATTTCTACATATTATAATGCAAAGAAGGCAGGGGTGGCGGAGCCGGAGGGGAGGGGGCGGCTTCAGCCCCTCTACTTTTTTTTGCCGGGCCATGCTGTTTGTATACATATATTTTAACACAAGAAATGACTGGCGAAACAAGGGGCGGATCCAGAGCCTCCCCCCACATTTTCGCCAGCTATGTTTCTCTCGTCCTGGTTCAGTTTCGATGGATTTCGGATCATTTTCTGCAGTAAGTGGCAGCAAACGCTAAAATGCACACAGTCTGTTAAAACATCGGTTAACTGAAGTAGATCCTAATCTTACAGACATACAAGTACCAAACCCACCCTCAGACAAGATAATCCACAAACAGTATAATTGCTGTAAACGTCTGGTAAAGCATACAGGTGAGGTCTATTTATCAGCTTTGGTCGTTACGACCAAAGCTGATAAATAGACCTGACCTGTATGCTTTGCCAACGTTTTTTAAAGTGTGCAATCTTTCAAATACATCGCCTGAAAAATCTCAAAATATCCACTCAGATGCATGGAAATGGGGGTTTTGGGACCCTGAAATTTAAAATGTTCATACCGACGACCATCCATCGCCCGATCCAGCCCCCCCCCCCCCCCCCCCCCCCACACACACACACTTTGAAAATCGTTCCGCCGCCCCTGGAAGAAGACGTATAATACCGTTCTAATGTTCAACTAGCCGACAAAATCTCTCGAATAGGGATGTCATTCAATGCATGTATATTCAGAGTTAGAAATATATCCCTAACAGTGACATTTTCACTCGCATGCGTGTATACACAAACGCACGTGTTCGTGTCCAATTCAACGCCTTCTTATTTTCAGAAACTGGGGTATTTTGTACTCAAACTTTTCAACAACAGTCAGTGACACTGTGTCTGCTGTTTGTTCGTGGTTATTTTAGAAGATAAACCGTTCCTGAAGCCGACTCCCCAGTATATGGTATCACAGAACTAAATATTTTCCCATTGGCCACCATTATAACGTTCAAGCTAAAAAATATGATCTCATAACTGTAATTTTGGCATTCAAATATCTTTGTCAAGTTTTGCCCTTGAAACAACTTTTTCTGATCCGAAAACAAGGGGTCATGAAACAAATAAGAGAGAAAAAATGACACGAAGGGAAGAACCGTGCACATATTTTTCAGGGAATTCCTTACAAAAACACACAAAAAGTAAATTGTATTTTTTAGGTCCAAAAGTCATCAAATCACCCCTTTTTATCAGGAATATTCAATAATAATGCAAGATGTCAATAGAATGTTTCAAATATTTATTGAAACAAAATATTTTCCCAAGGCTGTTTATTTTTAGAGATTGCATCATTTCCGAGGCGAATTACTCTAATTCGAATATTTAGTTCAGAGATGCCATATAGATTCACGCTTCTTAGCTTTAGATTTCGTTGAAATCTATCCAGGAATTTGTGACTTTACACGTTTATGTTTCCTATTTTCATGTCACAAGCAACGGTGATATTTGAAAAATGCCAATAAAATGTACCAACGCGCGAGAAAAAAATAAATGGGGCGTTCTCTGAGAATCAAAAGTATTTTTATTTTTTTTTTTTTGGCCTAATTACTCTTTTGATGTTTAAAAAACAGAGTAAAAAGTTCAAACTTTTTTAAAGCCCATTATTATGAGAACTCACTTTTATCTAAAACGTATGTATGTTTGAACAACTGCGTGCTAATCTGTCTACTACTCACCCTTCTCGTCGTCAGTTGGTCAGACCTCTGCACCAGGGTTTTTTAATTTATTCTGAGTTAATTAAAGTTCCTTGCAACCAAGTATATATGATTTCCAGTTAGCAGCCTTATTTTCGTATTCCCCTGATGACATTGCGACCCTTTATTGTAAGTGAACGCACGTGATACCAACGCAAACATTCGGTAGAGTTTGTGGTTAAGTTATTATCCGCTACTTTTAGCTCGCCTAACTGAAAGTCAGCGGGAGCTATTTCCATCACTTGGCGTCTGCCGTCTGTCGCCCGTCACCCTCGTCCGTCTTCTTTTGAAACCTGTCTTCTTCTTCAAAACCACTGGGCGAGATTCAAACATATATGGCACAGATCATCTTTAGCGTATACCCTTTCTACTTTGTTCAAATGAAGCTGCTGCCATCTTCGGGCTGCGTTTCTGCCCAAAAAGGCTTGAAAATCTTTTAAAAAAATTTTTTCATGAACACAAGGGAGAATGCCTTGATATTTGGTGTGGAACGTCCTTTGGTGGTGAAGATTAAAGTTTGTTCAAAGGAAGGTTGTAAGTCAATATTTGTGCTCTCTGTGGGAGCATGCCCATTTTGGGCGCCACCCAAAATTTGTATTTCAAGAACTGATTGGCCGATTTGAACCAAATATGGCCTCTATTATAATTAGGTTATAAGGACTTGATTGATGCCTGAATTTTTTTGTTCACAGCCCAGTGGGAACCCAAGGAGCTAAAAATAGAAAAAAATTCAACCGCCCACATTTCAAAAACTGCACGGACCAACGGAATCAGATGCACTAAAAGTTGCTGTCACTTTTTTCATGGGGTACAGTATGGGGATATCGATTTTAACACTTAGTAATGGGAAAATGCTGAGTCATCATCTTTCTTGTACGTTGTTTTTTTTTTTGTTTTGTTTTTTTTATTTGTTTGGTGTGCAGCTTCCTTGGGACCAATGGGATCAGATGGCCCAACAGATTTCTTTCGATTTTTTTGTGAGATACTGTGTGAAGATGCCCATTTTAACATTGTTGGCAATGGGAAAATACCGAGGCCTTATCCTTCTTGTGCTCCATTAACTAAGTACTTTCTTCAAAACCTTCGGGTTAAGTCTAAACTAATTTGGTACAAAGCATCTTGCATTTCCAACTGTACCCCCACGATTGGCCGAGAAACATCCAACTTTTAATAAAATAATTTGCACCACTCACCTTCCCTCGAGTGAGAATTTTCCAACGGCTATCTGTGAATTTCTGACTGCCGAAGAAATCCGAACGCACCCTCCCTCTCACCTTGCGTTCGAAATATATTTGAGTTTGTTCGTTTACAAAACTGCACTGAGAACTGTGCTATGTGGAAAGAGGATTACAACGAAAACTCTCACAGAGCAGAGTTCCACACAGCTCAAGCAAAGTGTCCGCCTATGGGCACCGAGTCCATTGGCTGAAACTTTGTTTACGTCGCTTACCGGTGGTTCTTTTCTTCACACAATGTTATTTCTTGGATGGTTACGCGCACCAAGCGAACCGGAATTTCTATACTTGAATCGAATCGGATGTAGAGAATCGAATCGGAAACGACGAGAACTAATTATCGCGAATTCACTTGTTATTTTACCCAATTACCTGATTACTATTCGTATACTTTAGGGTCCTGCGAATCACACATTTTCGATTTGAATAGAATCTCGAATCGAATCACGCCTGATATTCGAAATCGAATCGAACCTCGAATCGAATTATTGGCGTCTTGAAGATGACCGATGGGGGTTGGGGTGCTATGAACCCCATTTGTTCTGACTGTGGTGGCTCAACTTACGACTGAAGAAATAATCCAAATACACGATCAAGGCATGCCAGAGTCGAATGCATGCCTTTATGATGTAGTTAGAATATTACCCTGTATGGTTTTTAATTCATTGTCAGTATTGCTTGAAACCTTTAAATTTACATTTAACAGTGTGTAGGGGCATATGATACAGGAATTAGCATGGTTGGTGACATGAGTGCAATGTTATTTATGTTAATGTAGCGGAAGTTACACTAAGTCTTTTTTTCAACATTATTTATGTACAATTTCCATCTGAACTATATGTTTGTTTGGCCAACGAGGATGACCTAGCTATATTCTTGTGAAAAAAGATTCAAGGGAAAACGAACTTGGTAGCTGATTTCGAATCGAACAGAATACCCACTTTAGATTCGAAATCGAAGCGAAGCTTCGCAGGGCCCTTATATACTTGCGGTTTCCAGGTGCCGTGGGGGATGAGTACCAAAGTGCAGAGGACATAAGTTACATTGCTTCAGCAGTACCCACGTTCTACTTCATGAGTACTGTTGCAGCAATAAATCTCGTAAGGCCGATAAGCATGCAGATTGAACAGAAAACATAACAAGCAACTGTTCTTTTATTTCTGCGACATCATCCCGCCGACAGAAGCCATTTATTTGCCATCGTCCTTCGTGAAAAAGGCATTAGTTACTCAATTCGAAAATAAAAGAACCAGGAAGCCGATTTGATGTCGATCATCCCCAGTCAGACCCTCGATTAGAGATGGGCGGTACTGGAATTTTGAGTTCGGTATCGGTTTCGGTATTTTAGAGGGGGTATACCTTGAAATCTGTTCGGTCTTTGGTACCTGACTTGAGATTTGCTGATAGTGCCAAAGAGGAATTAGGAATAAAGAGAACGAGTTGTTGTGGTATCATTCTACCTCAACTCTATAAATGACACTGCCAATGAACTCAACAGTGGCATTCTTTTACAGTTAAAACTAGAAGTCCTGTCACGAACCGTGCGCTTATCTAGGCTTAATTGCGCGTAAGAATTGCGCGAAATCGCCATATCGAATGACATCCAAAGCACGGCAGGTTCTCCTGGTTACTCATAGCAAACACAGGCAATGTTTCTGCCAATGGACCTCCGGGTTACCCAGAGGTCCATTGGCTGAAACATTGCTTGTACACAGGCTATATGTACAGAATTCGATAGCCTTGCTATGGTCATAACGCGTAGATTAACGCGCAGATCGACGTGCTATTTGGGCGCATTTCATGACAGGACTTCTAATTTTAACTGTACGACCACAAATCATATCTATAGTAATTTTGTGACTTGTTCTAAACGCACCTTAATGTTTAAAGACCTATTAAATGTTACTCTTAAACGTTCCATCAAAAAAAATTTGGACGGCACTTTGAGGTTCAGTGTCCTGGCGGCCGGACTACAATATTTTTTCTGCAAATGTTTTCTTTGTTTCTCATCAGCGAGGCATAATGCCGTTCCTCGTGGAAAATGTGAGTCAATTATGACGTTTAATCGAACATATCAAAGACGCTGGGCAATTATACACCGACATTTCGCGTTACTGTCATAGTACAATCAATATTTGGCTGGTCAAGTCTGTACGTTTCTTAAGGTGGTAAGACAGGCCGCTTAACAGAGGGACACCAGGCAATGTTTGGTATCCGAAAACAGCAGAATGGGCGAAGTACATCTCCTGAAGATATATTTAGCTGATCCCAATGTAGTATATTTTGAGGAAATAGAAATAGGGATATCCGAAAGAAAAAATGAACAAAAAAATATTTTACCACTAGAAGTATACTGTGAAATTGAGTGTTTCGGGTTACATGCAAGAAAAGATGGGGTAGGTAGGTAATTTTTTTTTTCATTTTATTAATTCGCAGGTATAGGGGTGACATGTGCATTACTCTACAGGGAATACAGTAAAAGGATATTAATGTTTATACCATGCAATCATTCATACTATCACTTCCCCTCTCGTTTGTTCACATTCTGCTCTTATTCCTGACCAAAACTTGCAAGCACATGTTATACTACAAGGAATATGTCAGTATATTTATCACAGCACGCCACATTTCTTTCTGAATTTGAGGCAGTCTAACAAAAGCATAAAATAATACTGCCCATAAAAGTGTAGAAAACTGCCTCCCCAGAAGGAAAAACTGGGTGTAATTCATTGAAACTGCAATGAGTCTCTACTCTTTTATATTCAGATATTTTTGCCTGTGCCAATGAAAGGTTTGGGATAGGTACTTGAAAATGGGGAGGCCACTTATAAAAATATTATTTGAATTGCTCCATTCTATGGATTATCGAGCCTTTGAAACCGTTACACGCTTTTGTCTGGCCCTTACAGCAGACGGCACTGGTGTGGTTAGCGATGTGCTAAAAACATGGTTTATAAGATTTGCGAGTCGGAATGGATATAGGTATTCCATATGTGATGCTCTTGACTCATCTTGGGTTATTTTGTCGCAGTGGCAGCATCACCCATCCCTGTTAGTGTTTTGGTCGCATTTTTTAAATTAGGATCAGTTAATTAGGCTTTTCCCTCTGGAAAAGACTATTGTTTTTCTACGGATTATTAATTTTTTTTTTTTTTTTTTTTTTTTTCCACACATTTTGTCCGTACGATTCAGAAGCCATTTTCGAACCGATTTTCACGAAATTTTGCACAAGCATAGAGGGGCACAAAATCTAAAAATGTATCGAAGCGGAATTTTCGATTTAACCCTTATTTCGTCAGAATTGGCAAAAAACTGCCAAAATTGGGGTTTATCGGCACTTTCTCGAAACATGTCTTGTAGATTTTTTTTATACATTCGTCATTGCTAGACCTGTCTGTGACACACCCTTTGGTACACATGACATATCAGGCGATGCATATGGTAACCCTCCACAGGCTGCCAAACATCGAAATTTTGATGAAATAGGCCGGTTTCAGGCCCCCACTGCACCCAAACAATACACGAGAGATAAACATAACTTCCTTTATTGGGAGTGGAATTCACCGTGGATCATTTTTGTCAGTAATAAGGGTGTTCAGAAAACCAACCGTTAACCCATTTTGAGCTGGTTAAACAACAATACCCCCATAATGCTCAAAAGTTCGTGTTTTCCGTGGATTTCTCTAAACGAGTCTTGTAGATTTTCAAGAAAAAATGGTCACTCTCAGGTCTTGGTGTGACATTACAAGTTGCATGGATAAAATATTCCGGTCAGCATTAGTTAACCCTCCCTGAGCTGCTAAACGTAAAAATTGTGATAAAAAGGGCTGTTTTTAGACGCCAACAGCACCCAAACGGTATACCAGAGAGAAAGGGGCCTTCATTTATCGGACGCAAAATTGATCGGAAAATATTTTTGAAAGTGGTAAGGGTATTCAAAATTTGACGTCTTAACCCATTTTGGGCTGGTTAAATAGAGATACCCATTAAAATCTTAAAATACCCTTTTTCTGTGGATTTCTCTATCAACATTTTGTAGGTTTTCAAGAAAAAATCGGCTATTTGCAGGTCTTGGTGTGACATTACAAGATGCATGAACAAAATATTCCGGTCAGCATTAGTTAACCCTCCCCGGGCTGCTGAAGGTCAAAATTGTGATAAAATGGGCTGTTTTTTGGACGCCAACAGCACCCAAAAGGTACACCACGAAGAAAAGTGCCTCCTTTTATCGAGCGCACAATTTATACGGAAACATTTTTGTAAGCAGTAAGGGTAATCAAAAGTCGACGTCTTAACCCATTTTGGACAGGCTAAAGCGAGATATCCCTTGAAAGCTTTAAATTCTCATTTTCTGTGAATTTCCCTAACGGTAACTTGTAGGGTTTCAAGACAAATTGACTTTTCGTAGGTCTTTATGTGACATTACAAGCTGCATGAACAAAATACTCCGATGAGCGTTTATTAACCATCTACAAGCTGCCAAGCATCGTAATTTTGTTAACATGGGGCTGTTTTCAGACACGCACAGCACCCAATGTATACATGAGAGATAAACATAATCTCCTTTGTTGGAAGTGGAATTCACAGAGGACCATTTTTGTAAGTAATAAGGGTACTAAAAAACCAAGCGTTAACCCCTGTTGGGGAGGTTAACACGGATACCCATCGATAGCTTAATAAATCGTTTTCCCTGGATTTCTTTACAAACATTTTGTGGGGTATCCAAGAGAAAATGGCCGTTGATAGGTCTTGGTGTCATATGACCAGTTGCATGGATAAATTATTCTGGTAGGCATTTGTTAACCCTCCATGGGCTGCTAAATGTAAAAAAAATGAAGAAATAGTCTGTTTTTGGACACCAACAAATGGAAATGCCACAGAGAAACGTAACTTCTTTTACCGGACGCAAATCTGATAGGGAGACATTGATCTTGATATTAACCCATTCTACCATTAATGATGGGTTTTACCTAAACATTTTTTTTTATCAAACCCAAACCAAGTCATTTGAGACTACTTTACTCACCTTTCTCATAACATCAATGAGGGAACTTCAGTGAGACAGTTAAAAACAATTCATCAGACTCTGTGGGGTCATGAAAAATCATGGAATCTAATCGGGAAAAGCCATGATTCTCCAGAATCATAAAGTCTAGTGTTTTAAATTTTATACTGCTCGACATTCGAAAGATTTTAATTTCATTTAAATACTTTCGGATCTGACTCCCACTATTATTTATTAGGCTTTTCCCTCTGGAAAAGACTATTGTTTTTCTACGGATTATTATTTTTTTTTTTTTTTTTTTTTGGGTTTTTTTTTTTTTTTTTTTTCCCACACATTTTGTCCGTACGATTCAGATGCCATTTTCGAACCGATTTTCACGAAATTTTGCACACGCATAGAGGGGCACAAAATCTAAAAATGTACCCAAGCGGAATTTTCGATTTAACCCTTATTTTCTCAGAATTGGCAAAAAACTGCCAAAATTGGGGTTTATCGGCACTTTCTCGAAACACGTCTTGTAGATTTTGTTTATACATTCGTCATTGCTAGACCTGTCTGTGACACGCCCTTTGATACACACGACATATCAGGCGATGCATATGGTAACCCTCCACAGGCTGCCAAACATCGAAATTTTGATGAAATAGGCCAGTTTCAGGCCCCCACCGCACCCAAACAATACACGAGAGATAAATATAACTTTCTTTGCTGGGAGTGGAATTCACCGAGGATCATTTTTGTCAGTAATAAGGGTGTTCAAAAAACCAAGCGTTAACCCGTTTTGGGCTGGTTAAACAGCAATACCCCCATAAAGCTCAAAAATTTGTATTTTCCATGGATTTCTCTAAACGAGTCTTGTAGATTTTCAAGAAAAATCTGTCACTCCCAGGCCTTGGTGTGACAATAGAAGCTGCATGGACAAAATACTGCGGTGAGCATTTGTTAACCCTCCACGGGCTGCTAAAAGTCAAAATTGTGATAAAATGGGCTGTTTTTGGACGCCAACAGCACCCAATGGGTACGCCTCAAAGAAACGTGCTTTCTTTTATCGAGCGCACAATCTATACGCAAACATTTTTGTAAGTAGTAAGGGTATTCAAAAGTCGAAGTCTTAACCCATTTTGGACAGGCTAAAGAGAGAGACCCCTTAAAATCTTAAAATTCCCATTTTCTGTGGATTTCTCTAAAAACATCCTGTAGGTTTTCAAGAAAAATTGACTACTCGCAGGTCTTTGTGTGATATTTCAAGCTGCATGGACAAAATATTCCGGTGAGCGTTTATTAACCCTCTAGAGGCTGCCAAGCATCGTAATTTTGTTGAAATGGGATGTTTTCAGGCACGCACATCACCCAACGTGTACCTGAGAAATAAACATAATCTCCTTTGTTGGAAGTGGAATTCACCAAAGACCATTTTTGTAAGTAATAAGGGTATTCAAAAAATCAATCGTTAACCCATTTTGTGGTTGTTAATAGTGATACCCATCAAAGGCTTAAAAATTTATGTTTTCCCTGGATTTCTTTACAAACATCTGGTAGGGTTTTCAAGAGAAAATGGCCATTGATAGGTCATGGTGTCACATTACCAATTGATTGGATAAATTATTCCGGTAAGCATTTGTTAACCCTCCATGGGCTGTCAAAATTTTGAAAAAATAGTCTGTTTTTGAACAACAACAACATCAAATGGGAATACAACAGAGAAACGTAACTTCTTTTACCGGGCGCAAAACTGACAGTGAAACATTTTTGTAAGTAGTAAATGTATTCAAAAATCGAGGTCTTAACCCATTTTTAACTGGAGATATACCCCTTAAAAGCTTAAAATTCCAGTTTTCTGGGGATTTCTCAAAAAAAAAAATTCAAGAGCAATTAACCATTCGCAGGTCTTCGAGTGACATTACAAGTTGCATGAACAAAATGTTCCGGTAACCATTTGTTAACCCCCCAGAGGCTGCCAAGCATTGACATTTGGAGAAAATGGGCTGTTCTTGGGCAACCATAACACCAAATGTGTACCTACGAGATAAACATAACCTCCTTCATTGGAAGTGGAATTCACCGTCGATCATTTTTGTAAGTAATGAAGATATTCACAAAACCAAGCATTAACCCTTTAGAGCTGGTTAAAGAGAGACACCCCTCAAAAGGTTAAAAATTCATGTTATCTGAGGATTTCGTTAAAAACATCCCGTAGATTTTCAGGAAAAAATGGCCATTCTCATATCTTAGTGTAACATTACAAGTTGCATGTACAGAATATTCCTGTAAACATTTGTTAACCCTATGCAGGTTCTCAAACATCAAAATGTTGATAAAATAGGCTGTGTTTGCGTACCCACAGCACCTGAAGTTGGGAGGAGAGATCAAAATAAGTGGAAGTAGAATTCACTGAGAATTATTTTTGGAAGTAATAAGAGTATTCCAAAAACAACACTTATCCCGTTTTGGGCTGGAAAAACAATGATACCCATCAAAAGCTTAAAATTCCTGTTCTCCCTGGATTTCTCTGAAAACATCTTGTAGATTTTAAAGAAAAAATAGCCATTCACAGTTCTTGGTGTGACATTACAAGTTGCATGAATAAATATTCCTGTTGGCACTTGTTAACCCTATACAAGCTGCCAGACATCAATATTTTGGATACATTTGAGATAAAATGGACCATTTTTTGACACAGCACTCAGTGAGCACTCACTGGGGGGGGGGGGGCACACGCCCCCTCGTCACCCCCCCCCCCCACCCACCCCATGATCTGCGCCCCTGTTCCAATTTGATAGGGTCACCACACCAAACCTACCAGATGAAATACTGGGACCAAGTTACTACCAACTAAATAGTTTCCATGTGCACATAATCCAGATCGGGGTTTATAGAAATAGAGACACAATACACATTGAAATTCTTTGCCGACAAAGGAATTGAAGGACAGCTTCTTGTCACCGAATTTGAGCGTTCGCTATTTTGGGAACTTTTTTGTAGAACCGCTCATCGTTGATATCTTCACCCGACACCCGTGCCCGGAATCACAGGATGCAGGTGGTTGATTGGTGACAGATTGGCTCAATATGGTTGACAGTCACTTCAAACTTACTCGACTTCAGTGTATTCACCGTCTATCAAGATGAAATTATCAGTTTGTGTATCAATTGGGAGAGTGCAAAACTTCCCTTTGCGTCTCCCTGGACCGGTCCAGCGTGCCTGTGTACCGGTAGAGCAGGACGGTCCGGTCCTCATCGGACCGTACCGCGGACCACGCCTGGACCGGTACCGGACCGTTTGTTTGCAGTCCGGTCCGCAACACTATTGGTTAGCGAGTCATATTTCAATATTAAAACACAACTTGTTTGTAACAGTACAGTAAACAATCAACACTGCCCATTTGACATTTTCATGGGAAAAAAATCTTATTTATTTTGCGTGATTACAAAGGGTCGAAAAAAAAAATCGTGTGAAGCGCATACAAAACAATCTCTCAGCGGGATTCTTTGTCTGGAGGTGTGTGCCTGCATCAAGTTAATCTTGCCTTTTCCCCCAGTTATGTCCCATTGTTCGGAAAGTACGTACACATCGCGTTTGTATCGACTCAACTGATTGGCTTGTGGAGCGTATTGCACCGTGGGATTTTAGCATCATCCTGAATAATTATGGTCGATCCAGGGTCGGACAAATTATTTTAGGTTCATCCTCAATTAATATAGGATGAACCTCAAATATTTAGGTCGAACCTGGTTCAACATGAAGCAATAATTATGGTCCATCCAGGGTCGGACAAATGATTTCAGGTTCATCCTCAATTAATATAGGATGAACCTCAAATATTGATGTCGAACCTGGTTCAACATGAAACAATAATTATGGTCCATCCAGGGTCGTACAAATTATTTTAGGTTCATCCTCAATTAATATAGGATGAACTTCAAATTTTTTTGTCGAACCTGGTTCAACATGAAACAATAATTATGGTCCATCCAGGATCGGGCAAATTATTTCAGGTTCATCCTCAATTAATATAGGATGAACCTGAAATATTGATGTCGAATCTGGTTCAACATGAAACAATAATTATGGTCCATCCAGGGTCGGACAAATTATTTCAGGTTCATCCTCAATTAATATAGGATGAACCTGAAATATTGATGTCGAACCTGGTTCAACATGAAACAATAATTATGGTCCATCCAGGGTCGGGCAAATTATTTCAGGTTCATCCTCAATTAATATAGGATGAACCTGAAATATTTATGTCGAACCTGGTTCAACATGAAACAATAATTATAGTCCATCCAGGGTCGGACAAATTATTGACCGCGTACGAGAGGGTCATAAAAATTATTTTAGGATGAGCCTGGAATAATATAGGATGAACCTGCAATAATATAGGTTGAACCTCAAATAATATAGGATGAACCTGAAATAATATAGGATGAACCTCAAATGATATAGTATGTCCCTCAATAATTATTTTCGAACCTGTTCGTACGCCATAGTCTTCAACTGTGTTAAGTATTTCTGCCATTGAATGCAAAATCAATGCCAATTTCTATCGATTAGCAACGCGGAGATGTTGTCCACTCTTTATAAAAGTATTATCATACGTGTCAATCAAATCGCTCTTTGTTTCTGAAAAAGAAGTTCAAGTATTCTTACGGAACGACCAAATCAGTGTAACCACGCATGTGGAACATTAGTGCAATTATTATTGTTGTTTGTGATAATCAATCGAAAAATTACATAATTCCACAGAATATGAAACAGAGCGGACGGAACTGTAATTCAGGAAGGGAATGTTTCTATCGTTCTTCTTCATTGTGAATTAAGAATTACACAGAAAGATTATTGGATAACATAATTTTATTTATTACACGTCTGTTCTATGTAATCCCCTTTTACAGCAACACGTAACCATGCGGGAAACGAAATCTGTTCCGCACGTATGTGCGGAATGGTAATCGTTGACGGACTTTTTTAAATAGAAGCGAAATTCCTCTGGAATTTTCTACAAATCGTGCACCGTAATTACAATTTGAATAGCCAGCGATAGGTGAAAATCGTCCCCTGAGTTCCAATGTGTTCTATGTGCCAGTTGGCACATAGAACACATTGGAACTCAGGGGGCGAAATAGTAACACGGGTTCCCCTTGCAAATTTGATTGGCGATAAAATGTGTTATTTTTGTTGATAGTTGTCAAATGAATTGCTGAATGTCCTTCCAATAATAGTGCTTTATAGACGCGAAGGCGTGTAATAAACCCAGAACGACACACGCGTGTGAATGAGTTAATCGATATGGCACTTGTGCCATTGCGGAAGGATAAAACTCGAGGACTGCGGCTTCTCGCTTCATCCAACCGCGCTGGCACTCGTGCCATATCGATTGACCCATTCACACGCGTGTGTCGTGCTGTGTATTGAGAGGCCCTGAATCTGATTCTACATTTGCTATTCACTTCGAGTCTATTACCACTGTAATACCAAGGATTGGAGTTTTCACGTAGTCTGAAACCTTTTTCCTAACCAGTGGCGGTCAACAGGGGGCGAGGAGGCGACCGCCAAAGGGGCGGCAACATATGTCAATAAAGCATAGAAATTTAGGTGTCTTTATGAAACCAGCCAACTAAAAATACTTGTCGATGCACGGGGATAGGGTGTCACCTACGATTGGCCCGAGCGGCAATCTATGCTTGCCTGCCTTTGTTTCCAATACGATGAGAAGACATTTGTAAAAAAAAATTATTAAAATTTTCCATTTTCTTTTTGCCGCCAACATATCGCTTATGGGCCCATAACTGGAAGGAGCTCGCTGAGCTCGTTCCAATCAGGGTGTCATAAGCTGTGTTTGTAGCAAAAATTGCAAAATAAATTTTTAAATTTGAACGGCGATTTTCATAAATAGTGCTGGTGCTTTTAGCCTTTAAGTTTGGTAAGGCTATAACTGTCACATTCTGTGACACAATGTGAGGAAGACAAACAATGCTTCAGCCATGGGGCCCCTATGTGGTATGGAAGGGGGTACAAAGTGATATGGAAATTATATGTTCGTTCCGTGGACGGTGTTGGTAGGCGCTATCTGAACACCATACTGTAATTTGTTGACACCGTGTCCGCCATGCTGGCCCATTGACAAAAGATCAGTGTATTAACAACTGAAAATAATAATACTTGTTAAAACTTCTACTTTGTGCGTTTCCACTTGAACAAACTGAGGATTATAGATGGGTGTAGCCAAGTTAAAACGTGATGATCTAATATGGAAAGGAGAGACATGATATCACCAGTGTTGGTCTGGTGTGTTGCTGTCAAATTGCCATCCATGGGCACTGCAAGAAGATAGCTATTCTTAACAAGGACGCCGGATGTGTGTGTGTGTGTGTGGGGGGGGGGGGGGGGGGGGGCCGCAGGGGGAAGCTGTCCATCTTGCCCAGAGGTTTGGATCCAAGGGGGCAGTGCGAGCCTTTTTTCGCCAGACATACAATTGTAGAAGACTTTAGTTTCCGAGAATTGTAGCTCTCGAGTGCTGGTTTCTAACGTATTTTACATGTGTGCGAATGCTAATTGTGGAAGTGGGGATATAAGGTATAATGGCGTAGGCTGGTCTTTAATCACCAAACAAAGATGGTATTGAATTGAATGGAGCTTAATGTAATATAATTCCAATCTTTAGGTAGATGGAAGGTAGACAGTCAATCTGACTATGTCATCTCCAAGCAGAATGTATCATATGTTTTTGTCTGCACGGAATTTATTACTCTGTAAATATGCACATGCTGCGGAATAAACTATCTGTCTCTCCATCTTAGAAGCTATAGAATCGACGGGGTGAGTGTGATATATTCATATATATACTATAGAGCGTCACATTACAATTTATGATACAATGTCCGATGGAAACTTTTTACTTCCGAACTTAACTCACACCCATAATTGGGTGCGCTTTATTGATACCCGTGCCCCCTCACCCTTGCCCTCCGATGCGGCAAGTCATCACTAACTCGTACTCCAGAAAAGTCCATCTTCTGTGACACTGAACTGGACAGAACACCACCAGATGACTAATTATGTACGCTATTTGATAGGTAGTATATAAAAGAAGCCCACATCATTTTCGAGGACAGATTTCAGGAATAAAAACAAATCCAGAAGGTTCTGCCGGATCTCGATTCTCGAGCGCGGAGAGATTTGTGGCTGGAACAATTAACGTATTTCCATTACTCAATTGAAACAATCAAAATTGTCAGTTGTCACCTCTGATCTGAACACAAGTCATAAGGATTGTTTTCATCTATCATCACATCTGAGATGCTATCTGTTTTATAGCTCCAATGAGAAAGAAAATAATCACTGGCGAACAATTAATAGTAACTTGATTATTGCTGGAAAGACGAAAACTTGAATCTTTATTTTTACACACAACAATGGCTGTTATATCATGCAGGGAACTGCAGCCATAGGATATGACACTTGACATGTTATCTTAGGTATTTAAGTTGGGACTGAATCATTGTTGAGGGATTCCATCATGGTGTAAACTGTGCGTGTATGGTGCGTCCAGAGGCGGCCGCTACAGGCCGAGAATCTTTTTCCAATGACTCTGAAGTGTGCGATAATATTGAGTTAGGTACTACAATTAATTCCGATCATCCAAGTCCACGTTTTAATGTTAGTTAAGAAGTTACTTGCTCTTTGGTCTCACTCAGAGAATTATAGATTCGTGTTAGAAAAACGTGAATTGCTCACAGCATAACAATTAATTCCTCCCTTCACGTGGACATTTTCGGGGAAACGTCAATTGTAGGGCTCCCTTCAACAACAGTTTCAGGTCGCTATTGGCGCTAGGACAGAAGTTACAATTTGTTAACCCATTTAAACTCACACATTAGAACTATGTACTAATATTTAGTTTGTGTAAGTTATTAATTGTATATAGCTCAGATCATTCCACGAAGTTTTAGCCATTATCATTATTATTATCAGTTGTAAATAAATAAAAGTCGTTATCTTGTTAACCCATTCGTACTTCTATGTGTCGTCCCCTCTGGGTACCACAGAACTGAAGCCAAAACGAGTTCCCCCAAGGTAAAGGTCATGCGAATTTCCAACGTAATACTGACCTTCCCACTCCACATGAATTCTGCAGTTTTGGTGCGCCTTAAGAGTCACTTAGTCACTTCACTGATGCATGGTCCGCGTGGGTGGTGCAATATTAACCGGGTTAAGCAGGCACCTTGCTGGCTACGCATAAGTGAGTAAAATTCCCTATCCACATCTGCTCGTGATAAAATGCGACCGGGCAAATAGCCATATATTTTAAAAATGCTAATGATTTATTTTAGTGAGTTATATTAATAGGTAGAAAATACAATTCTAGAAAAACACAATTGTAAAAGTTTTATAGTATTGCATCCAGCACGAGTTTCGTCAAGGAAGAACAGTTACTGAGCGGTGGCGTTTTCATTTATGCCATCGTTGTGGAGTTTGTTGTCTCAATCTGTCAACTTGTTATGCCAGGTATTATAGGTATCGAAGTTTATTGACTGGAATTATATCAGTCATTTTTGGTTTCAGACAGAATGCAACAAAATACAATTTTGGGTATGGGCTTTCTAACACAATACAAGGCACAGATTGATTTAGAACAAGACGCATTGATTTTACAAGAGGACATGGCACAGGTTGCATTAGTTTAAACAATATTTATTCAATAAGTTTGCTATATGTTACAATACTGAACACCAAGAAAAGTGACAGTATATATAGAGAACATCAAGTATATAACATATACTAACAAAATAACATGTATGTAATGGGGGGATCTGACAGAAAACTGGGAGCTTATGTTAGTAATCTCAGGTGCATTAGGTTAAAATAGTAGTAATTTTTGCACCGAGGTTAGAGGATGCGTTTGATACTTTGGGCAAAAAAAACATAGGTTATGACCCCTCATTGGAACGAGCTCGTCCACTCGTTCCAATTAGGGGTCATAACCTATGTTTTTGAGACAAAAAAATGAAAAAATAATGAACATTAATTGGCGAGTTTTGTGAATAGCGCCGGTCGGTTTTGGCCGTTACGTTGGGTAAAGGGTTAATCTGGAAATGTTATTTATGTTATGTTGATATCTTCTTGTTTTCCAAATCATTTGGAGAACATCTCTTGCACTCAACATTCTTGTTTGATGCACTCAGAAAGCCAATATCCGTTTTAAACCATCAATATGTCACTTTGCTGCTAAAGAAGTACTTATTTGTCATGTCTTGTCAAAAGATGGCATCAAAGACAAATTCACTATCGTCTTTGCGTGGCCAACCAGTGTTCATGATATTCGATCATTCCTTGTATTGTGAAATTTCTATCGACGGTTTGTCAAGAATTGTGCAAAAATAGCATCCCCTTTGAATAATCTTCTCAGGAAAGATGTCATTTTCTCATGGGATGAAAACTACTGTGAAAAAGCTTTCAACACCCTAAAACAAGCATTACTAATTCACCAATGTTAGTCTTTCCAAACTGCAGTAAGATTTTATTTTATACATTGATGCTTTGGGCTATGCAATTAGTTATATTTTAGGACAGCTAGATGATTCGGGTAAAGAAGTAGTCGTGTCACACGGAGGCAGATCTCTGTCAGCAAATGAGAGAAAATGGGATATTACAGAACGAGAATGTTTAGCAATTGTTGAAGGGGTAAAACAGTTTCGTGTATTTGGCAACTAGGAAGTTCACTGTAGTCACAGGCCATTTAGCAAACTCGTACATAAAGCACATTAAAGCACATATCGGCTTGCGAAATGATCTCCCAAACTACAGGGTTACGATTTCAAAATTAACTATAAAGCAGGTAGAAAGCATTTAAATGACGATGAACTCTCAGGCAGACAGCATCCATGGAAGGAGATTCAGAGTACAAAAGACGCTACCCCAAACTAGGTAAACTCCGTGCGTACTGCCGTAAGTACTATCTATACCAAAACACAACAGGCTATAGCATATGGTGACCCTATTATACAAGCAAATCATAAATCAAATAAATAAGCTGTCCACATCCGAGATTAGAGCAACGCAAAGACGTGAATATTTTTATCGTGTATTTAGAAGGTAAGCAGCTAAAAGAAAATAAAGTCAGAGATCTCATCCTTGAGGCCAATGATTACATCTTGGAAGATACAATCCTGTTACATCTGTATTATCCAAAAGGTAAGGATCATAGGATAGATCGAGTTGTTAAACAATTAGTTGTACCTCATTCTCTGAGAGAAGATATACTTCTATCGTGTCATGATTCATTGATAGGTGGATATCGAGGCATTGAAAAAACTTATTACTCTCTGAGATAAAAATATTTTGGGATTGGAATGTACTCCGATATTCAAACTTACGCCATGTCTTGTTTATTTTATCAACAAAGTAAATTGTCAACTTATAAGAAAAAAGTACATCTTAGATTGTTACCAACAACAAAATCTCTTTTGGAAGAATACATACTGACATCATGGGGCCATTCAAAACTGTCATTTAAAAACTCTAGAAGCATCAGAAATAGCGCAAATTTTGTACTCTGAAATAATTTGCACATAGGATGCTCCAAAAATATTACTGTCAGATCGCGGTCAAAATTCAAGAACGATGTTCCATCATTCAGATTACAACTGTACAGACAAGCTCATTCCGTCCAAAACAAACGGTGCCTTTAAGCGTATGAACCCGACAATCGCCCAGTCATAACGGAACTTCATCAAAAACGACCAGTCCAATTGACCATAGTTTCTATAAAGTGTGTTGTTTGCTTATCGAGCGGCGCCATGCACCCAGTCAGCTCAGTATAGTCCATATTACATATTCTTAAACCCAGACTGTCGTCTACCAATAGACAGGGGACACAGTTGCGTTGTGTACTAAGGCATACTGCACGTCGATGGTGTACTTGTCTTCAACCAATGCTAACCCTGATTATGTGGAGTTAGTACGTTGGGGAGTCTGGCAGTTGCTCGCCGTTGCTCGGTGGTTCTCTCCGGGTACTCCGGCTTCCCCCACCCTCAAAACTGTCCGACACGAGGTGAACCTCGCTGTCGAAAGTGCCGTTAAACTCCAATAAATAAATAAATACCTGATAGACGAGTTGGCTCCAGAAAGAAACATCGGTATCGAAGCTTCACAACACCTGGACCGAATCAAGAAAGAATTCTGGAAATCGCAAAACAGAATAAAGGAAATACAAATAAAATACGACAAGAAAGCAACGCCATCTACATTCAAAGTAGGAGACAAAGTATGGCTTTTTAACAACAAAAATAGTCGGCTTAACTCAAAAATTATATCAAAAATGGACAGGGCCTAATTACATAACCGACGACCGTGAAAATCCATCGTGCACTCTGAGAAGATGCTCAGCACGTCATCTTATTAAAATAGCCAGCAAACCGACTGACGAGTACAACGAGAGAAACAATTACGCGCCACGAAACGCAGCCAGCAGAAACTCAACATTCAGAACCACAGGATGAACTGCAAGATCCGACTACAAACCCGAGTACCATCTTACACACCAGATTCAGAGAGACATGAACATTACATTGTAGATAAACTATTGGCATCGAAAATTTCAGAGGGAAAGAAACACTACAAAATAAAATTGAGAAATTTTAAAGAGACAACATGGGAACCACGCGAACACATACCAGAGGAGTTACTTCAAGACTTTCACATACGAAAAACAGCCAAGGGTATAAAAAGGAAGCACACGCGTTAGAAAGCATGCGGTTTCGGGGAAGTGTGGCCAGCTTCTTTGGAAACCATGCAAGGTGAAAACAAAAGACCACACGTGTTATTTTTAAACTAACATATTTCTAATAATTGTTGATGTGTCAGTGTTTAAAACTACGGAGCCCCGCTGGTGACATGCAAAACAAATTAAAACACGTGCGCACGAGAAAAAAACTCGTGTTTTAATCTCGTGCGCACGTGTTTTTTTCTCGTGCGCACGTGTTTTTTTTTTTGTCGTGCGAACCTGTTGTTTTTTCTCGTGCACACGTGGTTTAAATTTTATTCTGCTTGTCACCAGTGGGGCTCCGTATTTAACAACTAATAATTTACTTCTTCATTTCAGAAATTCAGAACGCTTAATGTTTTCTTCCTGTTCATTTTCACAAAAAGTACTGCCAGTGATTCAATAATTTCAGATAAAGACAAAATGGTGTTGTGTGAATGGTTGTACGTGAATTGTATATGTTAGTGCTTATAAATTTGATGGGTGAAGGTTAATATAAAAAAACAAAAGTGTTGCCATTGGGATTGTGTACTGTGCAGGGGTGGGGGGGGGGGGGGGGGCTGAGTGGAATGACTCAATATAGTCAACACTCAGGTCCAATATCACGGAATTAGAAAACAGGGAGACTTTAATGGGCGCATAGCTGATAAGGAAGAAGGCATCCTGGGGGAGGGGGGTAAGAAAATCAACTGGAATGGAAGGAAGCTGTTGGACCTCAAAAGTGAGCTCGATTCGGAGATTCTGAACATGGATGCGATGTGTAAGGGGAAATGGACCTGGGAGAGGAACGATAGAAGAGTAATAATAGACTATATTCTCACAGATATCGATTTATGGAGGAAGGTGATAGAGCTTGAAGTAGACGATGATGGTAAAAGGGAGTTGGCTAGTGACCACAATTTGATTACAGTTACGATCAGGGGCAAAAGCCCAATAAGACACGAAGGGAGCTTCAATGAATTTTGGGGACTCAGAAAGGAGGTTGACTGGGCGAAGTTTGAAGAAAAATTCAAACCAAATCTTGTAAATGCGACCAGTGTCCAGGAATGACAGATGTCATATATATAGTTGTGAGCCTAGTGGAGGCAGGGAAGGAAAGTATAGGTAAGATTAGGGTGCCAACACGGAAGCTTGAGTTCAGCGTGAATGACGATCCGCAAAAGGCCAAAAAGGGCAGAAAAGTCAAATGTGATGCGTACGGGAGGAGTAGAAAACTCAAGGGGGTAGAAATCAACGAGGCCATAGTAGCAAAAGAAGAATATCAACAAGCACGAAATGAAGTAAATAAGATTAAAGACTATAATCGGAGAGGGCGAAACTGTTATTAGGACGATAAGAATGACAGGAGGGTCGAGTTCGAACGTATTTTGGAAATGGGTGAATAAAAGAAACAAAGGACGTGATTCACAAAGTGTTAAAGTAGAGGGCGGAAATACAGACAACGAGACTAAATCGCATCAGAACTAGTCAAGCACTGGGAAAAGATAAACGGTAAGCGGTGGGGAACCCACCGGGGTGCCACATTGGAGTCGAGGAAAATTCATCGAACTTCGTGAGCAGCGAAATAAAAACCGAGGAGGTACAAAACGTGATCTCAAAATTAAGGAACTGAAAAGCTTGAGGGATGGACGAAATTGTTGACGAGTTCCTAAAAAATGGGGACGAGGAGCTCTGTAAAAGCTGTCTTAGCAACGTCTCACTTAAGCCCATGACATCAAAGTCCTGAAACACTTTCCCATAGAATGTCCAAAATACCAGTCTAACAGATTGAGATTCTCTGGGCGTATAATGGGGAAGCGGGGTGGAAGAATGAAGACATGCGGTTAGTGGGTGACACAAGGGAGAGGATTAGTATGATTATCAGGGAGATTTGGGAAGAAAGGGGATTGTAATGCCAACACGCAGTTCATCTCAGAGAGTTGGGGGAGATGGGGTGGGAATAGGGAGGCAAGTGGGAGCACAGGGGTAACCAAGACTTTCTCACCTGAGAACCGCGACAAATCAGCGGCCGGCCAATGTGTTTTTGTTGTTATTATTATTGGGGTATAACACCTGCCAAGTTACCTATGATATCGAAGTTGAGACTGAATTATTATTGGCGGATTCCATCGTGGAGTAAACTGTCTGTATGGTGTGTCCAGAGGCAGCCGTTACTGGTCGAAGTGTTTGAAAAACGTAAATTGCGCACAACATAACAACTATCTCCGTACGGGCACTCTGGGAAAATGAGTATTTTGTAAGTCATCCCCTTAATATGAGCATTTTCAAGGAAACGCCAATTGTGGGGCTCCCTTCAACAACAGTTTCAGGTCGCTATTGGCACTGGAACAGAAGTTAAAATTTGTTAACCTATCTAAACTTTCACATTAGAACTATGTACTAATATTTAGTTTGTGTAAGTTATTAATTGTGTTTATCTCAGATCATTCCACGAAGTTTCAGACATTATCATTATTATTATCAGTTGTAAATAAATAAAAGTCGTTATCTTATTAACCCATTCTTACTCCTATGTGTCGTTCCCACTGGGTACCTCAGAACTAAAGCCAAATAGAGTTGTCCAAGATTAAGTTCATACGAGTTTCCAACTTAATACTTAATGTCCCATTCCACGTGAATTCTGCAGTATTGGTGCGACTTAACATTCACTTCCCTGGTGCATGATCCACGTGGGTGGTGCGACATTAACCGGGTCATGCAGGATTCATGACGGCTACGAGTAGTGAGTAAAATTCCCCATCACACCCAGTCGTGATAAAATACGTCCGGTTAAAGACGCATCAGTCATCTCGTATAAAAGTGCCAGCACACTCTAAAATCAGTTTTGTTAAATATCAGCCCAAATCAACTGGGTTGACTGAATATGAAACCAATTGGGTTCATATTCACCCAACCCAGTTTGTTTGAGTTAATTTTTAACCCAACTGATTTTAGAGTGTATGAGCAACAATGATAACCCGTGATAAAAAAAAAAGTCCAAACTAAATACGATCCACCTGCAGAGAGATATGCCCTCGGACACTATACATGAAGATACCGCACGTGTCTGTTTGAAAAGACGGAATTTAAAACCACAGCCTACATATTTATTTATTGGTGTTTAATGTCACATACTTACGCACAGTGGCTATTCGTGACCGTGACAGTTCTACGGGTGGAGGAAGCCGGAGTACCCGGAGAGAACCACCGAGCATCGACGAGAAACTGTCAGCTCCTCAACATTCTAACTCTGTTCAAGTTCCGCTCAAGCAGGGTTGCAGCGGTTGAAAACATGTGCACCATCGACGTGCAGTACACCTTAGTACAAGGCGTCATCGTGCCCCCGTGTAGGCAACAGGGATAAAGTGCTTTACACGGGTTGTCCCGGACGGGGATCGAACTCGGGACCTCTAACATAGAAGTCCAACAGTCTACCACTGAGCCACCGCACTCCCACCACATCCCTCATACAAACCGTTGGTTCCACTTAGATGCAAGTTTATTATTCTCTAATCTGATAAAGTGCGTATGTGGGTCCGGTAAATTGGGTAAACTATTAAATGCCAAATACTTTCCGTTGAAACAAATGGTGTCAGCCCAATCGGTAACATTTATGGATGTCTTCTTATACCAAAGACAATTTGGATGATGGCAATTTCTGAGATAACTTAAAAAATCCGAATGCCGCTCGGCGTCTCGGGCAGTAGGTTAGATTCGCCGCTGATGTAGGTTTGTATTCTAAAGTGTAGATTCCCCTGGTAGAGCCAAAGGTTCTATCCTGGCGCCTCTTAAACTCACGACCAAATGGTCAATAGGTAATATTTGGTATCGGGACTATCATAGTAATCAGCAAAAACCACTGACCAGGCATGTGGAAAGTTTGATATTTTCATTTCCTATATTGTAAGTGCAGATGAGTATTTCATAGAACAGGCGTGTAATAAAACATCATAAAAATGCTTTGAAATAACGGAACAGTTTCTTCCCTTTCCCCTGTTATCGCCTCTCAATGCAACCAGCTCTTCGTATGTTTCGGGAGTCAAAATTGAAAAATGAATAAAATTTAAATTTAAAATTTATATTTTTATTTCCGTGGCAAGTGCTGGGTGAATATTGTATTTTCGTTCAGTAAAAGATAAAAGTTCATTATTTGGTCAAACCCTCTGATCTCTTTACAACTGGACAGTTAGAACGCTCATTGGTTACAGTTTCACCCACTGCCGTCTTAGAGGGGGCAATTGCAGCAATAAAGAGGCAATGCTTAAAAACAAAACAAACAATTCGTAAGTTTTCAATTTATCGCAATGTCGATCGCTTTTTTAAAGAATATATACTTTTGATATCTGTGAAAAAAAACGAATATGCTTATGGAGTGCAAATTTTTGGAGACAATGCAGAATTTTACATGTTTATTTTAGTTTTTATTGACAGAAAAACAAGTGCCGATATTTTGTTTGCACTACTTTTAGCTTGCGGTTGGGGTACGTATTTGACAATACCGAAATTTCGGTGTTTTGAAATTCTCTACGAACGATAACTCGGCATTGGCAAGATACCGATACCCCACGGAAGATGCAGTATGTCGCTCAGCAGTGCTCGTCTCATTTCAGAGCTTCAAAATTGCGTCCAAATGGAATTTTATATGCAAATAATGTCCCGAACTCTTCTATTCATTTATCTAAAACGACTTTTATCGTTACATGGTCACACAGATGTTTCTCAAACGGTGGAAACATTTCCAGTCGGGAGAGAGCAGGTGTGCAACTGCTCTTCTTCCAACCTGTGAACAAGAGTGACCAGGCAAACCAGCGTTCAGGCTCCACAAAGTAGATCTTCTGTTTCTCGCGCCATTTTTCTAAAATTGAATGCGGGCGTTTTTTTTATATTTTTTATATATGGCGGCGTACATATATACATAAGTACTGTATAGTAGTTGTGTAATAAGGTGTATACTGCAGGGAGACAACATTACCAGATTGGCTGTCTACATGTAGTCTCAAGGAAAGTTGAATCGTGCAACAGTGGAATCAGACAGCGAGGCATCTTATAAACTGCTTGGTCACTGGTGGCTCGGTGTCACTTACACTTCTACCTACCCACGCCCCTGAACACTCAGTCAATTTGCTGTTTGGTATCATTTGTGATCCAGATGATGGTTCACACAGTCGTGTTTAAGAGGTCTACTGTGTTCCCAATTTAATTTTCCATCTAAATCCCAATGAGAATGTGAACAAACAATGCATTCAAATTGCAGCTATCAGTTAGCCAGTCCATTCCAGGAATCATGGTGAGGTTAATACCGTTTTACTATTTAGTTATAAAATTAATAGTTTGCGACCTGACCAGGGAGAAAAGGGAGAGAGGCGGGGGGGGGGGGAGAGATGTACCATTACTTCCTTTTTACTTATCTGAAACAGCTTTTACGGGATGTCCAGCGGCAGGTGTCGAGAGATGAGATCGAGACGTATATTTATTCTTGCAATGCGTTTGAACAGTATTATCTTGGACATTGAAGCCCACCCAATTACTCTTGGAGTATTCTGTCTATCATGTAATACAGTCAGGGGGCAGTAAAGATTGTTACAATCGATATTATCCGAGTAGAGGGAAAGTAATTTTAACTTCAATTGTTTTTTTAAAATATTCTTGTTGATTATGTTACGTAACTCAACGTCTAAGTCATTCCAGATTCTGGGGAAAAACGTGTATGTTTGTTGGGAGATTATCAAGCGATCTTGTTCTAGTTTTCCTAATTTGAAGAAGGTGGTCTGTCCGTCTACTGGCTCCCCCCGTACGATTAACTACCAGCTGGAAAATGTCATTGAACGATACTGGCAATTTATTGTGGTGGCAGTCAAGTACGAACAAGCATGCTTGGAGTTTGAAGA
Organism: Pictodentalium vernedei; assembly: GCA_031216915.1. Classification (NCBI taxonomy): domain Eukaryota; kingdom Metazoa; phylum Mollusca; class Scaphopoda; order Dentaliida; family Dentaliidae; genus Pictodentalium; species Pictodentalium vernedei. The sequence goes on from CM062297.1 coordinate 743,721,835, forward strand.
GGTCAGTTACTTTAAGAATCGTATTGTACAAAAAGGGGGATCCGTATGGGCATTATATCTCTTATTATTTATTATGCAGAGAGAGCGTTTTTGTAGAAGCATTAATTTTTTAATTGCTCTAGCATTTCCCAATATATTTATTCCATACATTAGTTGGGAGTCTATCAGGGCATAATAGATTGTTTTCACAGCTGCACGAGGAAGTATAGATTTACTCTAGTCACAGCGAAGTTTGCACGAGCAATTTTGGATGAGAGGTAAGATATATGGTGTCTATAGGACAGACTCTCGTCAATACGTTTTCCCCAAAAAAATTAAAATGATTTTTCTTATCGTTTGGACCTACTCTTCCAATAACCTGCCCCTTGATTAGTATATCATGATGTAGGGTTACTACACCATGATATACTAATCAAGGGGCAGGTTATTGGCAGATCTTGGTATTTTGAAGTTCTTTCCGACAAATATATTTAGTTTTTGTAGCGTTTTGAACAAGACGGTTAGTGCAGCACCATTAAAATATTTTCAAGAGCTCTTCGTTGATACGAAGCGCCAGTAGATTTGAATCAGGACCCGAGGAGTGACCAGTAGCATCGTCAACAAAAGATACGAGTTTTATTGGTGTCGCATGATATATATCGTTAACATATATCAAAAAACAGAATAGGGCCGAGAATCGAAAGTTGTAGAACTCCATGCGACATGTCAACTCGGTTTGACATATGGTCACCGTATACAAAGTACTGAAATCTGTCCGATAAATAACTTTTAAACCAATCATTACTTAATCCCCTGATACCATATCTGTATAATTTGTTCATTAAAATATCATGTAGCAAATGCTTTGGAAAGATCCAGTAATATTGTCAACGTACTCTTTTTACTTTTTTTTTTGTTGTTTTCCTCTGATATAGTTTTAGGTAATTCCATGACTGGATGCACCGTACTGTGGTTTTCACTGAAACCATATTGGTTTGGATGTAAGATATCGAAGCGATCTAGGTATTTTGAAATTCTTACCTACAAACATTTTTTGAGATTTCGAAGAATATGGGAAGTGCACTAATTGGTCTATAGTTAATAAGAAGGTGGTGGTCGCCTGCTTTAACTTTAAACATTGGAATGACTTTGGAACTTTTCAGAAACGTAGCCTTGTGTAAACGAACAATTAAAAATATGTGTTAAGGGCGTGGTAACGGGCTCAGTAATTTGCTTGATGAGTTTTGAACTAATATCTTCACTGTCTTTGATACTATTTGACTTCAAGGCTTTTGCAATATTTATGACTTCGAAGACACAATCATATAGAAAGGATTCGTCGAATTTGCATCGAGGATGGTGTAAAATCACTTGTCAGTTCTAGGTTTTTCCACTCGATCGTTTCCCTATATTTGCAAAATAATTATTGAATTCTTCAGCTATTTCGATTGGGCCATTAATTACTTTATCATTATAAGTGAAGAATTTTGGTAAGCAACCTGCTCCGTTACGATTTTTGATGGCGTCATTTAATGTCTGCTACGTTTTACGCAAGTTATGTTTATATTCAATGATACTGCTTGTAAAATAGTGAGTTTTGCCCATGTTTTTGACTTGAAATATACTTAGTCAAAAAAGAAAGTATAATCAACTTCGAGGAGCAATATGTTTAGTATTATCGATTTCAATCCAAAACAAATTATTCTAAATTCATATTTCGAGTCTAGCTGTATGAATTTGCATAATTTCATGTTCTTACTGTTGCCAGCGCCACGTCCGGACGTCGCAATTCAGACATGGGGTGAAATGAAAAGTTCACACATGCAGTCAATAGGGTGTATGTCCACCATTTGCCTCTTAGATGACAAGACATCGATGGCGCATGGACCTGATAAGTCTCTGGATGTCACCCTGTGGTACTGCGTTCCACTCCTGCCTTAGAACATTTCGTAAATCGCCTAACGTCTGGTCTGAAGATCATCAAGTCGTACCCGATGGTCCAATTGATCCCAAAGATGCTCAATTGTCGGCAAATCTGGCAAAAGTGGGGACCAGGGAAGAAGTTCGATGCTCTGCTCCTCAAGAAAGTCAGGACAGATACGCGCCACGTGACATCGGACATTGTCTTGCTGGAATAACTGCAGTCCGACGTTAGCGTTGAACAACGGGACAACAACAGCGTTAAGAATTTGTTTGTTCCTTTTTCGCTGTCCATTCAGATTACCATCGATGAAGATGAACTGCGTTCGATGGTGCAAGGGAATTCCTGCCCAAACTATTACACTACCCCGCCGAAACGGTCGCATTCCCCTTTTTTAAAATAACCCAGACTCTCTAGCACAATGTAACACACAGAAAATCGTTGATCGCCCATTCAATTTGACATTCTCGGGTAGCACGTGCTATTTTGAAATCGTAGCACAATTGTATACGGTTGGGTGGACAACAACAACATGTCATTAAACTCTTTGCACGACTTCTTGTCCACTAATATGCAACATTAAAACTATTATATTTCACCCTTTATGCTATTTTTTCTATTATACTTTCTTTTTTGATTCAGTATATTTTACAGTAATTTTTATAGTTTTTTATATTGCATTCGGTTGGATGTTTTAACGTTTTGTTCTAAAACTTGCTTTTATTTTTAGATGAGATTATTAGACCTCTGGTCATCCAGGCTTGTCGCTTTATAACTTTTTTACGGGTACCGACTCGTGTTCGATGAAAGGCTACGTCAAATAATTCGTGAAATATAATTAAGAAATTGTTAAAGGCAGTATTTGGAATATCCGACTCCATGACTAGTGAAAAATCACATTGTGAAAGATGTAATTTAAAAGTAGGTATTGTTCCTGCATTTATCTTTCGTGCCCAGGTGTCTAATTCCTCGATTGTAACCAGTGGAGTGGTTTCAACATGAAATGTACCAAAGTAATCCGAATCGACAGTCATTATAATCCCGGATACAGAGCTCGATAAAATTTTATTAGTAAATATGTGATCAATAAGGGTAGCTGAGTGAGTAGTTGGTCGGGTAGGTTTTGTTATTACGGGTAAAAATCCTCGATTGAACATTAGGTTAACATAATTTTCTGTTTTGAGATGGTGCGCGGTGGCTCAGTAGGTAGAGGTGCAGGTTGTAAGCCGAGAGGTCCTCGGTTCGAATCCCACCTGCGGCAACCGCGTTGTGTCCTTGGGCAAGACACTTCACCCCCATTGCCCACGTGCGGGCACGGAGGCGTTGTGTACTGCAAGTCGATGGAGCACTTGTCTTCAACCAATGCTAATCCTACTCGTGTAGAGTTACTATGTTGAGTATGTTGAGGAGCTGACAGTTGCTCGCCGTTGCTCGGAGGTTCTTTCCGAGTACTCCGGCTTCCTCCACCAGTAAAACTGTCGTGGTCATGATTAGCCATTGTGCAGAAATATGTGACCTTAAACACCAATAAATAAATAAATATATGGGAATCATATTTAAGTAAGTCAGTATTGAATTTTATATTTTTGTAATTATTTCTTTGCCATCAAAGGTTCATATTCTTGGTTTGTTTTATGTTTCAGGCCTCATAATCTACAGAATAGCATGGGTGGGGTGTATTTCGTCTGTTGCACTCAGGAGACAAATTTATCAATTTTATTAACTTGTGTAAAATATCAGACATAAAGCACTTAATTATTATTTTTTTAAGTTTGCATTGGTTATAAAAAGAGAGCACGTGGCAGTCAAAATGACCATGCGGGAGGGCCTGAAAAACATATTCTTCACTTTTTAGGTCTAATCGCCGTTTGTTGAGTGCGCCCATGTACCTTTCCACACTGATGCCTAGGCACGACATTGTGGGAGATTATTATGATCCCCGATGAGTCTGGTGGTGGGATGGGGAAATCTCACCCGAGGGGCAAGATATTTGAACCAGACCCGAGGCTTGCCGAGGGTCTGGTTCAAATATCTTTCCCCAAGGGTAATATTTCCCCATTCCCACCTTCAAACTCATCGAGGATGATTTTTCTCCCCCCACCATGCAGCTATTACGTTAGCCAGAGGTAATCGGGAGTCACGTGCTGATTCAATCAACTCATTTTGTATTCGTTGTTTTGAGAAACTGATGACGCCATCGGAAAGAACATGCACAAGTTATGTATATACCAAAGGTATATACCACGAAATCGATTAGGAACGGTGGCAGCTTGAGGGTTGAAGAGTTTTAGAGCATCGAACCTTGATCACACAGCATTCCGATGACGTCAGTATAACAATAACATGTTCTTTTGAGGGCATTATGGTTCATTAACGGCCCTAGAAAAATGATTAACAGCCAGAGGGCCACTTAAAGGCCAAAGACGAAGTCGAGGGCCGTTAATGGTCCCGAGTGCTGTTAATCATTTTTCGAGGGCCGTTAATGTACCATGACGCCCGAAAAGGAATATGTTATTACTATTATTACCACTTACCAAAGAACGCCATTTCAAGCCTTGAAATTTCTGGCTTTGAACTCATTTCTAGATTATCAAGGCCTTCTTCACCTAGCTCGCTGTTTTGAGGCATTTTTGATTTAGAAACAGAAGAATCGGATTGTCGTCTGTTTATTTACAAACAAAGGTCAAAGTTCAAAGTTGAGTACAATTTATTTGGATGACTCGAAAGAGGATTGCTGGAATTTGGCCGAAGCGCTTTAACTTCAAACTCACGCCGTTATTTACAAAATGAGATTATTTATCGTATCAGTACTCACCACCACTTTTAAATCCTAAATGAAGTTAACAAGCCGAAATAAATCATGGTTTAATCCGTTTTGTTGGAATAAACGGACAACAAAATTTCGAGCACATTAGTGTCATTTTTCCGGAACATAAATTACCCACAATTCTGGGCTAGCGGGCCGTTTTCATTATTAACGCTATTTTTTGCGGGCTGTTATTGAGTCTTATCGTCCGCCTCAGATCATTTTAATAACCCAAGGAGCGCCCTATAAAGTGGTAATAATATAAATTAGTTGGTAGCAAGATACGATATGCATAACGTCATAATAACGTCATAAATGTATAACGTCACGTGGGTGGGGTGGGATTATTATAATCCCTGATGGGGTACGGATGTGGGATGGGAAAATCTCACCCGAGGGCAAGATATTTGGGTCAGACACGAGGCTTGCCGAGTTTCTGGACCAAAAATCTTGTCCCGAGGGTGAGATTTTCCCATCCCACGCCCGTACCCATCAGGGATTATTTTTCTCCCCCACCATACAGCGGTTACGTTAGCCAGAGGTAATCGGCGGTCACGTGCTGATTCAATCAACTCATTTTGTATTCGTTGTTTTGAAAAACTGATGACACCATCGGAAAGAGCATGCACAAGTTATGTATATACCAAAGGTATATACCACGAAATCGATTAGGAACGGTGGCAGCTTGAGGGTTAAAGAGTTTTAGAGCATCAAACTTTGATCACACTGCATTCCGATGTCGTCAATATGAATTAGTTGGTAGCAAAAAACTGATACGATATGCATAACGTCATAATAACGTTAATATGAAATAGGTGCTACCTAAAAGCGGGCGCAAGTAGTCTCATTCAACTTGAAGTCAATAAAATCGTGTCAACCAACATTGTTTAGATCCCTAGTGCATTGTGGGTCCATAGATTGAATTTGGTCAAAATTGACCCAATAGGTCGCCCGTTGCTAGGGAGGCACGTTGGTTGCTCGGGAAACAAACTGACATCATTACTGACTCCTTGGTTTGAATCCCTGATGCATTATGGCCCCACATATCAAATTTAGTCAAAATTGACCCAGTAGGTCGCCCGTTGCTAGGGAGTCACGTTGGTTGTTAGGGAAACCAACTGACACCATTGTCGATTATTTTGTTTGGATCCCTAGTGCATTGTGGATCCATATATCAAATTTGGTCGAAATTGGCCCAATAGGCCGCCCGTTGCTAGTGAGGCACGTTGGTTGCTAGGGAAACCAAATGACATAATTTTCGACTCCTTGGTTTGGATTCCTAGTGCATTATGGGTTCATATATCAAATTTGGTCCAATTGGCCCAATAGGTCGTCCGTTGCTAGAGAGGTACGTTGGTTGCTAGGGAAACAAACTGACATCACAACCGACTCCTTGGATTGAATCCCTGATGCATTATGGCCCCACATATCAAATTTAGTCAAAATTGACCCTTTAGGTCGCCCGTTGCTAGGGAGGCACGTTGGTTGTTAGGGAAACCAACTGACACCATTGTCGATTCTTTTGTTTGGATCCCTAGTGCATTGTGGATCCATATATCAAATTTGGTCGAAATTGGCCCAGGAGGCCGCCCATTGCTAAGGAGGCACGTTTGTTGCTAGGGAATCAAACTAACATCATTACCATCATTACCGACTCCTTGGTTTGGACCCCTATTGCGTTATGGGCCCATATATCAATTTTGGTCAAAATCGGTCCAATAGATCGCCTGTTGCTAAGGGTGTTGTGTGTTGCTAGGGACGTCACGTGATGTAGTAAATTGTAAATTAATCTGACTCCCGGTGTATTATGGGAGAATATATCAATAGCACCCCCCCCCCCCCCACACACACACACACACACACACACACACACACACACACAGAGTCTTGTCTTCCCTACATACCGAGGTACCCCATTGTTTGTCCTTTGTGTGTACTAACGGTTTCTACCTCGTTTTGCCGGTACAGTTCTGGGAAAACAACCGAGGTAAAGGGTTTCTTTTGTCTTTTTTACCTCGGTAAGGCGAAACACGCAAACTCTTTTGTCTAGTTACCTCGTCAAGTTGGTAAGACAAACGCACACACACACACACACACACACACACACACACACACACACACACACACACACACACACCTCCCCTGTTACTTCCCTCAACTGATGGTTCACTCACTTTACCCAATTGGTATCCGAATGTTCCTTTGAAAACAATTATATTGTCCCTTTTTGTTCTTGGGAAGATTCCTTGAATAAGAGCCGTTCTCGTAAAGTCTCTTCTCGGGCGTTCCTTCCGGTGAACAAACATCCTGTTGATTTCAAAATGGCAGCCGGCACGGAGACACAAATTTTGAAATCAAAGCTGTAGAGGAGTTTCAGAAGAAATGCCTCAATTACACGTGTTAACCTATAGAGCTCGCTTCCGAACGGGCTTCGCCCGTTCTGGGGGCGCTCGCTATAAATGTATAACGTCACGTGGGTGGGGTGAGATACATCTGTCTCTCCCTGCTATCTCACCCGGGAAACACGTATGTTACACATGCAGTCGGGGGGGGGGGGAGAAACATCTGTCTCTCCCTGCTAACTCACCCGGGACACACGTATGTTACACATGCATTGGGGGGGGGGGGGGGGGAGAGAGAAAAACGCCACTTTGGCGGATTTGACGAATCTGACCGTTTGTGTTGGTGAAGTATTAATTTGGGTGTAACAACACTTTCGACAGCCAGGGTCACCTCGTGTCGGACACTTTTACGTGTGGGAGGAAGTTGGAGTACCCGGGGAGACCCACCGAGTAGCGGCGAGCAACTGTCAGACTCCCCAACGAACAAACTCCACACAAGCAGGGTTAGCATTGCAGGGTTAGCATTGGATGAAGACAGCAAGTGCGTCGTCGATGTGAGTAGGGGATAAAGGCCGATTCTAGACCATTTTTCCAAAAAACTGTACACGTACATGTACTGTACCGCCATAGGAATTCAGTGTTAAATCGTGTACAGAGTGTAAAAAATGGCAAAAAATGTCGTTTTTCATGGTGGTCCAGAATCGGCAATTGTTTTGAGGCTCACAGATCGCACTTTTAACCGTTCAAACATCCGTTGGCGAACGTGTACATTCGACACATTGCTCAAAAGTGAAAAACTGTATGAAATTTGAAGAAAGTGTTAATTTAAAAAATTTTCTTGACGTTCCCATCGCGGATCAGACCTTCGATCTATCGTTGGTGAACGCAAGCAAAAAACGTTTTGCCAAGTCTAGACCAGCATCAAAAAAGTGGCTTGCCGATTCTAGACCACCTACGTTCGCCAACGGCTGTTTGAACGGTCGAGGGTGCGATCCGATCGGTGAAACCTATTTGCTGATTCTGATTTTCTCGACGTCGGCCAAAAGTGAGAAGTGAAAAGTGAGTGTAAAGTGTAGTCACTCATCGAGGATGTTTTAAAACCGATTTCGGCCTCCGGTACATCGAAAAAATGCGGTTTGCCGGTTCTGGACCACCACTGCATTCGCGATCGCGTTTCGGACGGTATAGGGTGTGATCCGATTGGTGAAAATGATTTGCCGATTTACCTCGCGAGTTTTGTGAGGTGAATCGTGATAGAATCAGTTTGTCGAGAGGAAATAAAAAGTGAATCATATATATAGGAGAATAAAATATATATATATATAAATAAATAGTTATTTAAAAAATAAATATCGAATCAAAAATAGATAATAAAATATGTAAATCATGAACGCTTCCCAGATTTTGAGAGCAAGGTTTCTTTTAAAAATGCTGATGAGAGCATACGCAATCTGTGTGAATGAAGAACTACGTCGCCTCTTGTTAGAACGATGCGTCGGGTGTCGGGATCATCTAGACTTCGATCACGAGGATCATTCGTGTCTGACGATGGAAGGGAAGATATGGTCGTCAAGTAAATATTTGGAACCAGCATTCGAATGCGTTCAAATCGACGAGGTGATCAAGTTTTGGAAGAGATTAGTCGACTTTAGCGGGCGAGACAAGGTCACAGTTTCAGAAGAACTGAAATTGGCACGTAGAAGTCTGACTTTAGAAGACAAGTGATGCGTCATGAAATTATTGCTGGAGGAAGCATACGTCCAAGTTTTCTCGTTGATATAAATAAGGGAGAATATAAAATAAAAATAAATACACACATAATTTTTTTATCTAATATTAGAAAGAAAAAACATAAATTGAGAACCAGAAATAAATTCTATCCGACGTTAGATGAGGACGAGGAAGAGAAGCTGAACGGCGTTTTGCCAACGGTACCGTCGCCAGAAGAAAAAGAAAGAGGAGAGAGGCATCGCATTGATAAAATCAGTAGAATCCAATTGTATCTGACTCTGGAGAGAGATTCTCGTCGTTCTCTCTAGAAGAAGTATTCGTGTCTCCTGAAATTCGTCAACGCGGTCGACACGACACTCATCACGATTTCCATGGGTTTACACGCAGCCGGCATCGGATTGTTGTCGACCACGGTCGGTATTCTAATCGTGCTGACCATAGAAGCTCTCGCCGCTGGATTGTTTAGCATGCTCGGAAACTTTTTGAGTAGGAAATTATATCTGAAGGCAAGGAAACATGAAAAGATTCGCGTCTTGGCCGACTCCAAGATCAACACGATATCCAAAATGATCTCGATGGCATTGAAAGATGGTAGGATATCAGATGGCGAATACTTCACGATATTGAGTGAGAAAACGAAATACAATGCTATGAAAGAAGCTGTGAGAATCAAGACTTGTCAGATCATCAAGGAAGAGATGAAGGATTCTCTCATGGAAAAGGGGAGGAAAGAGGCCAGGGGGGAATTTGGTAAGTTGATAGAACTCAAGAGCAGCGATTGAAAAAAAAATATATATATATTTAATAAGAACAGAATTTTTAAAAAAGAAATATTAAATTTATATATAAAATAAAAAATGAAAACAAAATTTATTTAAATAACTCTCAAAAACTGTATCACATAAAGTGTAAGAGAGTACCCGAGACGGGTAATTCCCGAGAAGTACCAACTAAAAGCGACAGACAGATGCTTTGCGGAATTTGCGATGTGTGTGGTTCGATCAAGACTCGATTCGTCAAAAAAAAAGAACACGAGCAAAGGTAAAGGCATCGTAAATAAAATGATCAATGATCTACCTTTCGAAATGCATCTGCCGGGTCAATTTCACAGGACCCAGAACGAAATTGAACAAGAGACACAATGCCGATCTGACTCCTAAATCTTGGAGCAAACCCGTGAAGAGGGTGGACGTGGCTGCGTATGATCACGATCTGTGCTACGCCGGACATCCCGACACCAAGACTCGCAACGACGTCTGCGATAAAAACATGCTGGCAAAATTGAAAGGCATATCGAATCCGACCAGGAGAGAGAAGATAGAATGTTTGCTGGTCGGTAATCTGATCGGTATGAAACGTCGATTCGGATGGGGCGTTCAAAAAAAAAAGCGCATTGGAAAAGAAGAAGAAATGATTATTGATGAGCGAATTGGCCGAGGAGTTACACAAACCCATAGTGCGTAAATTTCGAAAGAGAAGGGTGTTCGTGAAGGGTCTGGATGACATTTGGTCCGCCGACTTGGTCTACATGACATCGTTTTCGAGGTGGAATGAGGGCGTCAAATATCTATTGACGGTCATCAACGTTTTTACCAAATATGATTGGATCGGAGCTTTGAAGAATAAATCGGGACCTTGCACCGCTGAGGCTCTGAAGAGCGTGTTCGACTCGTCTTCTCGAAAACCGAATAAATTGTGGGTGGACAAGGGAAAGGAATTCTACAACAAGCGCATTCATTGATTAGTCGACCTCTACTCGATCAAAAATGAAAGCCAGCATAGTGGAACATTGGAATCAAATGATGAAGCAAAAGATGTACAGATACGTCACGGCAAATTCGACTAAGAAATACATATATGCTCTGAATGGTCTGGTCAAAGATTACAACAACACGTGACACAGATCAATCAAGATGACTCCCACGGAAGCTAGCGATCCTCAAAACGAAAAACGGGTCTACGCGAATCTATATCCCGAGAGATCTAAGATCAGGAAGAAGTCTAGAACGCCGAAATTTGTGGTCAGTGATCGAGTGGGAATCTACGCTTATAAGAAACACTTCGAAAAAGGTTACACTCGTCGATGGACCTCGGAAATCTTTGTGATAATCAGAATATTTCACAACGATCCGGTGACTTACGAAATCGAAGCTTTGGATGGTGAAGAGAGCATTGGAAAGTTTTACGAACAACAATTGCAGAAGACGAAGTTTTAAGAAAGAAAACATTTTTTTTATTTACTCTCTTTAACATTTTCGTGTTTACATATATATAAGAGAGAAAAATAATAATAAAATAATTAAAACTATTTTTAGATAAAAGCAAGCTAATTAATAAACAAAAAACAAAAAAAACCTTCAAAATGGCAAATATACTAGATATTGCACAAAGCATAGTGAAAGACGAGAGTATTCAAGAATACGAGGTTCATGAATACGAACTGATAACCGGAACGAGTTTGAACAATGTGGGAGAGATAAGAATCAACATCAAAACCCAAGATCTATTCGTTCATCCTAGCGAGAGTTATATAATGGTGCAGGGACATCTCACCAAGGAAGATGGGACCGAATACGCCGACGACGACACGGTTACTTTAGCCAATAATGGCATCATGCATCTATTCAGTAATATAAAATACTTGCTATCCGGACAAGAGATAGAATCTGTGTTTCATCCCAGTCAGGCCACCACGATGTTCGGACTCTTGACGTATCCGGATGATTTTTCAAAATCCAGAGGACTTAATCAGTTGTGGATGAAAGACACGGTCGGCCCTGCTAGCGCCAGCGCCGCCACGATATTCGACTACGTCATCAAGACGTCCAGACCTAAAGGAACGTTTTCGTTCAGGATACCTTTGAAACACATCTTCAGATTTGCGGACGATTACAACAAGATCATGTGCAGATTCAAACACAATCTGACGTTGATTCGAAGAGGAAACGACGATGCAATAGTGAGACTCATCGCGACCGATGCAGGTTAGATAACGCTACACAAGATATCGTGGTTCGTTCCGCACGTGCAGCCTTCAATCGTGGAAAAAATGCGTCTCTACAAGATCATAGAATCCAAGAGTAAATTACCTGTGGGATTTAGAATGAGACAGTGCGACACGGCTAGCATTCCACTCTCCACGAATCACTAAGATTGGAGATTGACTGTGAAATCCGCTTCCGAGAGACCGCGTTTCATTGTGGTCGCATTTCGGACCGATACGGATGGGTCTCAGGAAAAGAATGCATCACTATTCGATCACTGCAATTTGAGAAACATGCAAGTGTTTCTGAACGCCACGAGATATCCAGCAATCGATTACAACATGTCGTTCGACAAGAACGATTTCTGCATTCTGTACGGTGATGCTGGGATTTTAGAAAGAAGTATCATGGTCTAGACGAATTGATGAGCAACCCTAATAGATCTCCAGGCGACTACAAGTTGATGTATCCCATGTTCGTATTCGACGTTAGTAAACAGAGCGAATGACTCAAGAGTAGCATCTTAGATATTCAGATCAAGATGCAATTCGATAGGAATGTGCCGAGAAAAACCGAAGCCTTCGCCCTGGTCCTGTTGGATAGAGAATTACAATTCGAATCGGATGGAAATAAGATGTCGATCATTCGATGAGAGATGTGTGCGTGAAGAAAAGAAGAAAAAATATATATAAATAAAATTACAAAAATAATTACAGAAAAAAAAATGAATGATAAAGAAAGAGAATACTTGAGAAGAAACAGACGTGGTTTGATTAAAAATATTTCACAAGATTCGCTAGCAATAATTCTAGACACTTTAGTCGAAACAGAACCTTTGATATTGACCGATTATATGAGATGCGAAATCGAAAGTAAAATCTTGAAAGAAGATAAGACTAGAAAACTTTTAGACATGTTGATGTATAGAGGGCCGAGTGCTTTTTGAGAATTTATAAAAGCTCTTCGAAATGCTAAAATAGATGTCAATGTGTGTTTTCGAGATAGGTGATCCAATTTCACGAGATGAAACATTATGAGAAATAACGTATTAAAACAAAACAAAATAAAAGTAATGAGATCTAGAGAGATTGAACATCTCTCTAGATCTCATTACTTTATTTTTTTTTGTTTTTAATAATCACTCATTATTTTTTAATCAATTATTTCCATGCATTCACTGTTTGTTCAAAGGATCTAGTTCGATCAGTAGGCTCACCACGGAAGTGGCAGCTTCGGGATTATTGGTTTTTGTAACGAAATTAATCCTGTCTCCGGCGTTCACTTTGAGAGGCGTGCCAAACGTGCTAACATTCGAGTATTCATTCTCAGTCTTTTCAATGCTGTATCTCTTATCGCTCTCTACTCCGTTCACCGCAAGATTGACGATCGCTCTGTTATTTAAATCTGTGGAAGCCAGACCCATTCGTATGATTTCACCTCCCAATGGCATGGGATATCCCACCTGACCATGTTGCGATCTGCTACCTCCGTTTCCGAAAGACCACTCGGCTTTTCCCTCTTCTAACGTGCTGGCCTCCTCGGCCCACACAGTGATAATTGCCTAGCGTATTTGACTTTCTCCACCACCGAAATCAGGGTGCAGGCATCCGACATGTGCACGGGGATCCGGTAGGTTCGTGAGCGCGTGTCCTCCCATGTCTAGTTTACCTTCCATGATGTCGCCCTTTCTCCAGACCGAGTTGTTGTCCACGTACTTCCTGCTGACTGCACTGGAATCGAATTCGGGATCGTGATCAAGACCGAATAAATTGTGACTGTTCATGTTGATGCCACCCTCCATGGTTCCGCCAGATTGTTTGTTCAGGTAGAAATCATCCACTCACGATTCTACATATTCTTGAGATCGTATCACGGCAGAATTCACTTAGCCCTTGTTGACCGTGGTGGAGTCCGCATCCGTGACGTCGACCTTCGACAGATTCAATATCTTGTTGAATCCCGCATTCAGATCCGATTTCATTTCTCGTCTTTCAGACTTTCTCTGTTCCAAATCTACGTAATGTTTGGTCGCCACGTCCTTGGGATTCGTGGGATTGGCCACATTCGTTATCTTGTTAAAATTGGCGTTCAATTCCGAGTGCATTGTTTTCTGAGCATATCTACTTCACAGATGTTTGCTGAATCGCACATGAGAGTCATCCGCATATTTCTTGGTCGCGGCACCGGTGGAATCTATGGGATTTGCGATGTTCACCAAAGGTTTAGATTTCAGATCGAGATCGTCGGTCATGGCTTTATTCACGTAATTATCTAGCATGATTCATTTGAAATCCGCGTTCCCCCTGTCGACGTATTTTTTCATGTTCAAAGGTTCCTCTCAAGGTTCGTATCTCCGAACGTAACGTTCATCCAAGTTGGCAACGTCGTAACCATCACCGACTTCGAGTGTCTTCCTCTTCTTTTTGGGTCGACTTTCGTCATCACTTCTACCAAATTTATCGACTGGCATGTTGTTTTGAGGTTTTTGTTTTAAAAATATATTTCAAATGAAGTTTATTAAAAATGAATTATTTCACTTATTTTTCGTTTTTATTCGATTAAATTTTTTTAAATAATTTTTTTACCTTTATATATACTATACAAAAATCTCTCTCTAATGTAAATCATTGAGAATGTCTTGAAACCAATCTCCTTCAGACCATCTCTTGAGAACGTAGAGACACATGTGACTGCAAAACACTTGATCTGGCGACACTCGTTCTGTGTTGTAACGAACTATCGATTTGTTGAAATAGTTCTTTATTTCTTTCGGCGGCAAGATTCCATAGATATCGAAATAATAATTTTTCTTCTTCCCGTTCTTGAACCACGCCACCCAGTGAGTGCCTTCACCCGATAAATCATCTAGATTTAAAATTCTGCATTCCGATTGTCGAGGTCTTCTCTTTGGCAAGGCATCTCTGGAAAACACGCCTAGAAAATCTTTGATTTTCAAATCCTTTGCCGCATTCGACAGATCGATGTTGGATAGGGGTTTGTTAGGTAAGACGACACCTTCTACGGATATCTCTATTTTCTTATTCATAAATGTGTATATTTTTTTTAAAAATTTATTTATTTATTATAATTCACTAAAATGACGTTGTTATTTTTTTATTTTTTATTTTTAAACTAACTCTCTCGATATCTCTATCGACTTCCATAATCTTGAATCCATCTAATTCCTCTTGATTTTCTGGAATCCTATCGTCCTTAATCATATCTAGAATCCTATCGTCTATAATCATATTCAAAGTGCAATGTCCGAGTGCCAAAGTGCTTATTTTATCATCTAACACGAATCTCTTATCGTCATCGGCCGTCAGCGAAATCTTGTTGACTATTTCGGTATACAAGTCGTGATTTTCGCTTCAAATCGATTTCATAGTCTTATACACTGGACCACTTCCTAACAGACAATCTTTATACTCTTGAAAAGAGATGTTTTTCTTCACCACGCATGTTTTAACCCCTTTGCACTTCTTGATCTCTTCATCTTCGAGACGATAAGCATACAGTTTGGGTCTCAAACCTACAAATTCGATGATTTGTTTACTGCCACTCTCATCCTTAAATTTACCTAACACCTTCTTGTTGTCGTTCGATTGAATGTTGGATGGGTGATCGATGGGATAATTGTTCATGTCAAACCACGCAGCCACATCCGGAGATATATCTTGGTAGACATCTTTCATCTCTATCTCATAAACTAAACTGTCTGTGTCGGTGAACAGTAGTTTGGCTTTATCACCAAATTTTTGTTTGATGTAATCATAGTGAAACTCTTACATCAATCGCTTGCTGATATCTAAGATGATCAGTCCGAGATAATAGGGTTTGTCTAACTTCAGGTGCGTCTTTTGCATGTGAACAGCCACTAGATTTTCGTCGAATATGGTTCGGTGTTTGTAATTGGTTTTCGCCACTAATTTTTTAGCTTTTTTCTCAGGCGTGACGAGTCGAACATCGGTTCTCTTCCTGATGTTTTCCATCGATTTACCGTACACGCAGTTGATCATGAGTTTGAAGAAATCTTTTTCGAAATCGTTCTTGGCTCGAATTCTGAGATTTGTGTTGAGATCGATGTATTTTTTCATCCAAGGCTCTTCATCGAATCAAATGACGCGATGTATGTCGACTAATTTCATCCCATAATCGACGTATTGTTTCAAATTCTTGCAGTAGACGACGTACTTACGTTTGTTAAATAAATTGGGAATGAGTTTTTCCTCGTCTCCTTCGATTGGTTCCATTCATTCGGGAGCCAGCAGATAATCGTTGTGTAGATCGTGTAATTCTTCTGGATAGTTCAAATCAACTTCTAAAATGCAAGGATAGTCTCTCCATTTTTGCAGCTCTTCTGGTTCCGTCACCCATTCGAAATTTCCAATCGGTAAAGGACAACTCATAGCCCAACCATACAGATTATTAGCGTCCCAATACTGTATGTATTTATTCGATCATTTCGAATCGAAACCTTCTTTCATGTAGGGATTGTTAGCGTCAGAATATCTGTGGGAAATCATCGAGACGCCACCTCTCGCAGCCCTTTCGAACATGAGCAATATGTCCACATCAGATAATAATTCCAATTGGACTTCAGTGGTCTTCAACAGAGCGTCCCACATCAGACCGGGTGCTGTGAAATACCAAGCCGGATCCAGATCGTAATTTCGACGACAGACGTCTCGAAAATTTTCGAACACATCTGCCAAGAGCAGAACATCGGTCTTCAGATAGAGATCGTGATAATCTCTCATGGTTTTCATATCGAATGATTTCCACACTTTTTTGGCGTGTTCGTAATTCTCGTCGGAAATGTCGGATTCGTATAATTTCAAATAAAAATCTTCTTTTGAAGGTAGTGCATTGTCATCGAATCTCTTTGATCGTTCATGTAATCATAAGGATAGACTCCTTTCCTCAACATGACGTCTACTCGTTCTCCGAAATGCTCGCTCATGATTTGAAATTTATCCTTGCTCATGTTATCGACTAATTTTTCCAGAGCGGTCGACATGAATTTAAAACTGTCGATGAAACGTATGCTTCTACGAATGGATTTTGTTTTTTCTTCCAACGTCTCTCCGTCGATTACTCTTTTCTTCTCCATGGGCTTCCATTTCATGATGGAAATGTATCTTTCTTCGCTGTTCACGATGCAATTTAATTCTCCATCAGAGGTGCTGAGATTTTTCACGAACAGATGACTGTTGTAACCCGAGAGATTGTGAAATATCACTGGATAGAAAACGGCATCTCGATATTTTAAATTACACTTGCTGTGAGCCGGACCATGATACAGACCCATGTAATGTTCGTGGTCTCTAACCTTCTTATTTTCCTTCGAATTCTCATCGAACGATTGTCTGCATACGTGACATTCGGTGGTTCTGTTATTTTCATCCTGCTGCTCACATGTGATAATCATTTTCGCCGTAGTTTTGAATTTATCGAATAACATTTGAATTTTTCGATTCTAACTCTTCCACGAACCTTTGAGCCACGTCGTCGTCTTCACACTGTTTTGTATAGGTGAAGGGACCCATGTCGTGTTGCGAGTCTAAAGCGTATTTCACGTAAATGCAATAACCTGAAAGCATGTGTTTTTGATATCTTTTGACGTAACTTCGAAGAGCGTCGGGTTGGCAGGAACTCATTTTCACAGTGAAGCATTCGAAATCGGCGTACACGACGAATGGTACTTTTAACCTTCTATTGCAATTTTCAAAGTTCACGATGGTGTTGGGTTTGGGCATTTCGACGGCGACACCTTGATTTTCGTTGCAAGATTCCTAGAAATAATTTTTGTAAATTAATATTTTATTTTCTTATTTATATATATACACAATATTTTTTTTTTTTGGCTTTTATATTTCTCTTATGTGAAATCGTATCGTCACCCTCTCTCCACGAAGATCTAACAGTTCACCATTTTGATCCATCAACGTGGTTTTGAGACTATACAAAGTGTCTAAAATCACTGGTAGATAAACTACATTTCAAGGTCGTTCCACGATCTTATAACCCGGTGACACGTTTGGAAAGAAGGAATAGATCGTCAGTTGAGTGCTACCATTCACGTAGCTTCCAGCAATCATGTCCACGTTCACCAGAATGCTATTGACTGCGAGAATGTCGACCGTATTTTCGGACGCCGCGTGGCCTCGATACATCTTTTGATAGAATCCCAGCATCTTGCCTATAGAATCGTCCGTGTTGAAATCCACTCGAAAATTATCTTCCAAATCCAACATCGTCTGTAGGGTATTAGGGTTGGGAGCGAGTCTGATCTTGTTGCTTCCCTTTCCATCCGTCTTCATTTGCATCTGAATGTAAATGTTCAAATCGTCTATGTCGTAACTTCCTTTGGAAATTCGAATCTCCAACCAATCCACTCTGTCAGAATACTTCAACATACTTGAATGAGTTATTTTTTTCGGTGACGTTGGGAAAGGAATAATAAGTCTCCAGATTCACCAACGCCATCTCGTATCTTTTCTCTCTATTCAATTCGATGGAAGGTTCGAATTTCGTCGCGAATCGAGTCGAATCGCCACTCACAACGATTTGAATGGATTGTTTTGCAGTCGTATTCTCGGCTATCCGTTCTAACAATTCTCCTTGTTCGAACATTATATTTTAATTTTTATTTCTATTTTTCAAAACTAAATTATTTGATGATTTATTATTTTCTAATTTTATTTTCGCTCTCTATCTTATTATCATGAGAAACATAAAACTTGTCGAATCTGCACTCATATTTTCCGTGATTAAATTCGCAAGTCAAATCGATCACGACAAAATTGTAAAGTCCCCCATCCCAAACCCTCTTGCAGAATCTCCTGAATTCCGCCACGCTCATGTCGTTTGCGATGTGATCACCGTAGATGTGATTGAGATTCTTGAGATCCTGGCAAAAGAGACACAGTAAATTAGCGTTCTCCCTTATCGTCTGTCTGGGCAATCGAAAATAATTCTGCAACAGGTAGAAACAGTCCACGTTGCTGTGACGACCTCTAACGTAATACGATTCGCATCGGTTCTGTCTCTCCAAAAGCAGATCATTGAAAATCATGAGATTCTTATCTTCCGAGTTCAATTCTCTAGGATCCGGAACAACGCTAGCGTTCTCATAAAATCGACACTCGACGTTCGAAGACGCATTTCTCTTCATCAATTCCTTCGCTGCACCGTCCAAAATGGTTGAAAGAGAAGCTTCACTTTTGTCGAATTCCTCCCTACTGTCAAAGATTCTGGCTATGACGTCCTTGGGCAATCTACGATCCATGCACTCTCGAAGCAATGTGTATTCGGGTTGAAACAAGCTCTTGCCAAACACGAATAATCTGTCGTAATCCAACCAGTCGGGTTGCAACAACAGATTCATCAACAGATTGGTCTTTCCACAATTCGATTTCCCCACTATCAAGCCTCTTATGCTTTTGGGAAAGAACTCGTTATTCGACCTCTCGGTCCCGGCGTCATTCCAAGACATATCTTTAATGTTCATCTTTGTTTATTTTTTTGTTATTTTAGATTTTTTTCAAACACAATTTTTTATGTTTTTTCAAACTCAGTTTTTATAAATATTATTATTTATTTATATTACACCGTCGCGAGTTCTCTTCAATCCAGATCCACTGGTCATTTTGGCTTAATCTTGTATGGGTACCACTGCATCCTTAAAATCTTTCCAATTTTTCGGCGATCGCTCTAATGTAGCTCACTTCGCCGGCGGACTGATCAACTTGTCGATCAACGCATCGGCTGCCCTCTTGCCAGCCACAGAAGCTATCCTACCACTAGCTTCGGAAGCGGCTTTCTTACCAGCACCTAAAGGCGTCTTCTAACCGACCTCAAACGCGGTCGATGCGAGTTTTCTACCTGCATCGCTCGTGAACGCTCGCATTATAGAATCGACGATGCCAGAAACGCCTTGAATGAAAGTTCTGACGTATCCCCTGTACTTTATCACCAACATATTTTTATTTTATAATATATATTTTGTTTTTTCACGGTAAATCGTTTGTTGTTTAAATACTTTTTATTATTCTAGTGTAAAATTTACTGTTTTTATTTTATATATTTTTGTTTGTTTGTTTGTTTCTCTCTACTTATTATATATATATCAATCCTTCAATTCGTTCATTAGCCTTTTATAATCGTGTTTATTCAAAACCTTCTGCCTTAACAATTCGTTACATATGGTCACTATCTCATTATCTAATCCAGTGTTACCAGCGCGTCTACTTGCCATCAATAATCTCAATCTCTGAGACAGAGCGTCAGAATCGCTTGGAAGAAAAGTGGTTCTCACTCCTTTGCCAGTCACCAACTCGACGAACTTCTTATTCATATCCCATATGGGTTTCACCACCTTCAACCTCTATTGTAACCTCTATTGGCTTTGGGTCTCGTTTCTCTGGCATCGTTATTTCTCTTCATGGTGTGGGTCTGAACCAGAATGTCGCTGTAATTGTCGAAATCCCGATCCGTGTAATCTCCAGGCTTGTCGAAAAGGAGCCATTAGCACAGTCCAGGTGTTAATTCGTACCTATTCGAACCGACGATTAAATTATCATCATCCTCTTGCACTTCGGTGTCGCCTACAAAAGTTCTTCCGTCAGAATCCTTATAAATTCCATACAACAGATCTCTCTTACCACCCTACTCGGACGACGCGACACTATCAGTGGTGATAGTCGAAGCCGCATCGTCGCTTTCACTCACGTCGGTTTCGATCCTCATGGGAACGTAATCCGGCGATGATCTTTGAAAGGAAAACTCCTTCGTAAAACTGCCGGGCAACGAACCCATTCTCAAAGAACTTTCTTTTAAGGGCCTCAATTCGTCAACGATCTCCTTTTTACTTCATTCCTGAACCTCCGTCACAGGTTTAAATAATTTTGTGGTTTCACGTCTTAATTCCATTTCTCCAATTCGTCTGCTTCTGTCAGCTGATTGAATACTCTTCTTAGCATGTTCATATTCGTTTAGGAGTTGATCTCTCCGCTTGGAATCTGTGATGTGTAAAAACATTTTTTCGTTTTTAAATTATTAATATTTCCTTTAGAGTATGCCAATGTGAGTTATTTTATTATTTTCAAAATTAAATGTATAATTCTTTTTATGTTTTATGTTTTAAGTAAATAAAAATCTTCTGTCTTTAATATATAATAACTAAAACCAGTTGAGGAAAAATATTTACAAAATAAACCTCTCTAAATGCGTTTTGCCCTCGAACGTGTTAAATCGCAACCGCGCTTATTCTCGCCATAGGGAAAACTCGAATAATCAAAATCACAAGTAAACATATCAGTACTGTAACGCTTTCTAAAAACGTGCTTAAATCATATCAATTAATCTTTTGAACTGTTCCGCTTTCATCTATAGAATAGTTTTCAGTTAAAACGATTCAAGTGAAAACATGACTTATTGAATGAAAACCTGTAATACATTCAAGCGTAACAAATGAAGTTCTTCCGACGTTTTTGCAGTCAGTTTACAGTAAGATCACTTGAAATGCGACCTGCTCATCAGCCTGATAAAACAGACTGATGATTGTAGCAATCAGGAGGCTCTATTTATACTCTCCCCACGCCTACGCACTAAGAACGTTTACAATACGTTTTGCAATACATTTGCAGTACGTATTGCAAATTGTCGTCACTACGCACTAAGAACGTTTACAATACGTTTGCAATACATTTGTAGTACGTATTGCAAATGTTCTTAGTGCGTTCAAATCGTTGTCACTACGTTGCTAGTATATTCACAATACGTTTGCAAAACGTTCTCTGCGCCGAGAGTATAAATAGAGCCTCTTGCATGCTACAATCATCAGTCTGTTTTTTCAGCGAAATGCAAGCGCTAGCCTAATCACAACAGTGACTAAGAAGAAAATGAAAGAAAACTCGACAAAACCGATTCTATCACGATTCACGTCACAAAACTCGCGAAGTAAATCGGCAAATCATTTTCGCCGATCGGATAGCACCCTATACCGTCCGAAACGCGATCGCGAACGTGGTGGTGGTCCAGAACCGGCAAATCGCATTTTTTCGATGTACCGGAGGCCGAAATCGGTTTTAAAACAAAATTTTAAAAAATCCTCGATGAGTGACTACGCTTTACACTCACTTTTCACCGTTGGCCAGCGTCGAGAAAAGGTTTTGAGGTCGATTTTCCTGGTCTAGAATCGGCAAATAGGTTTCACCGATCGGATCGCACCCTCGCCCGCTCAAACAGCCGTTGGCGAACGTAGGTGGTCTAGAATCGGCAAACCGCTTTTTTGATGCTGGTCTAGAATCGGCAAACGATAGATCGAAGGTCTGATCCGCTATGGGAACGTCAAGAAAAGTTTTTAAATTTACATTTTCTTCAAATTTCATACATTTTTTCACTTTTGAGCGATGTGTCGAATGTACACGTTCGCCAACGGATGTTTGAACGGTTAAAAGTGCGATCTGTGAGCCTCAAAACAATTGCCGATTCTGGACCACCATGAAAAACGACATTTTTTGCCATTTTTTACACTCTGTACACGATTCAACACTGAATCCCTATGGCGGTAAAGTACATGTACGTGTACGTGTACAGTTTTTTTTGGAAAAATGGTCTAGAATCGGCCTTTATCCCCTACTGACGTGAGTAGTATGTCATGTACGTTTGAGGGATAGGTTGCAGGACCTCGGTGCAGGACCTCGGAAGTGACGTCATGTCACGTGACGTAGTGGCGCCATGTTGTGTTGTCATGGTAACCCGCGTGAGCGACAATGTTGTGACGTCATCTCCACTGTGATACGTGGTGTTAGTGCGCATGCGCAGCGCGTGTCGTTAGGGTGATACGTGTTTCCGTCGTCCATTTTGTATACTGGAGGCCGCCATCTTGGTTTCTATGGTAGCACGTGATTGCTATGTTACCTAAGGCCTACAATAGGACAGGGGTATGTTCAGAGGGTATGTTCGATTGAATCGAAGGGCGATTATACAGAAGGGCGATAACTCTGTACGATTAAGTACAGGTTATGGGAAATCAAGCAATCTAATTGGTTAATTATAATTTATATAAATGATCTAGATAAATGAAACAACAAGAGTACTCGGAATAAGGTAGGAACTACTGGTATTACGTACCACCTTACCAGTAACAGGATGATACAAAGCATTTGGTAGGTTAATACTATGAACGGTTAGGATGGGACCTATAGGGGAATATACCTACCATACTCTGCTGCCGTTCTGTATTACCAGGCATTGACCCCACCCCAGAATACCGCTCAATAATATGAAGCATCTGGTGGATCAGTAGTACCAAGGGCCAGCAAGAGACCTACAGGGATATGTACAGCCTATGCTATTCTACCGATCTAAACTACCAAGCATTACCTCCACCCCCACAAAGTCACTAGGTCTACCATAATGTACTACATATACCAGCCATATAATAAAACAAAGCAATCGGTTGGTTAATAGTACCAAGCACTAACAGGGACCTATAGGTGTATATACCGCCCATACTATAGTACCGTGTTAAACTACCAGGCAGTACCCCTACCCGCAATACCCCTATGCCTAGCATTGCATACTACCTATAACAGTCATAGGATAACATAAAGCATCAGGTGGATTAATAGTACTAAGGACCAGCAAGAGACCTATAGGGATATGTACAGTCTATATAGTATCCTCAGATAAGTATCCTATAAAAGGTATCCTCGATAGGTATCCTCGGATAATACAATACCAGGCCATGGGTATCCTCAAATGCCGAGATGAGGCTAAGAGTCGTAGTAAATTATGCCTCATTGAGGGATTTTTAATGGTCCTCATAACCTCAAAATTCAATGAGGCTATGAGGGATAGTAAATGAGGACTCATTGAGGGCTTTTACATAGCCCTCATGGCCTCATACGACAAAAAGGGATTCCACAGTCACAGGCGTTTTCCAAAATGGGATTCCATAGGATATACCTGTTAAATACTGAAATGAGTATAAGAGTCGTGGTAAATTATACCTCATTGAGGGATTTTTCAAGGTCCTCATAACCTCAAAATTCAATGAGGGTATGAGGGATAATAAATGAGGACTCATTGAGGGCTTTTACATAGCCCTCATGGCCTCATACGACAAAAAGGGATTCCATAGCCACGGGTGTTTTGCAAAAAATGGGATTCCATGGGATATGGCCATTGGATATAGTCTTTTGTTATACAGAAGGGAGATAACCCTACATACAGATTATGGGAAATCAAGCAATCTGATTGGTTAGTTATAATCTAGATAAATGAAACAACAAGAGTACTTGGAATAGGGTCAGAACTAACAATAATAGACCAGAAATTGCTAAATATAGTAATAATAAGTAAAGCTATTCCAATTAATAGGCTCTTCTACGCTACTGGAGTATACTCTAGAATAAAAGAACATACCTAGGTAGACGTAAACTATTGCATGTATAGATAGAAACAGAGAATTCTGAAAGAATTCGAAATAATACAAGTTGTCGGGTTGTTTGTGGTAATTATCCAGGGAAGTCGTTCTAGAAAATACTCCGATTCAATCGAACATACCCTCTGAACATACCCCTGTCCTATTGTAGGCCTTAGGTAACATAGCAATCATATGCTACCATAGAAACCAAGATGGCGGCCTCCAGTATACAAAATGGACGACAGAAACACGCATCACCCTAACAACACGCGCTGCGCATGCGCACTAACACCACGTATCACTATGGAGATGACGTCACAACATTGTCGCTCACGCGGGTTACCATGGCAACACAACATGGCGCCACTACGTCACGTGACATGACGTCACTTCCGAGGTCCTGCACCGAGGTCCTGCAACCTGTCCCTCAAACGTACATGACATACTACTGACGTGCAGTACGCCTCAAAACACAGCGCCACCGTACCCCCAAGTGGGCAATCGGGATTAAGTGCTTTGCCCAAGGACACAACGCAGTAACCTCTAGCGGGGATCGAACCGGGAACCTTTCGGTTTGAAGTTCAATGTCGTAACCATAGAGCCATGGAGCTCCGCGTGTTGGTGAAACAGAATGCATGTGGGTATATAACTGTCTTACAGGAGAAGAAGTTTGTGGGCGCTGCACCCAGGGTTGCCGCGAGGATGACGACTGATTGAGGGGTATAGGTAGAGAGTAATCCTGATTTTTTCCGCCTGTAATGGCTCAAGTTCCGACTAATTTTTCAACTACGTTATTAAGGCGTGCCTTCGCCGAAGGCATGCCTTGGTGATGTTTTTGAAATATCAGTAAGTCGGGATTATAGTTCCGCATAATGAATGCCGACCGATAAAATTACGAATGGTTAATAGTAGTCGTAAAATCGTCGAACGGTCAAAAAAACATTTTTCGCAGAATTTCCGACGACGAGTCCGTTGTGTTTCTCATTTTTCTAATGTTACGCGGCGACGAATGATTTGATTGCCAGTAAGAGATGGAAATTTAGGACACATGGCGATTACAGTTAAAGGACATAATCTTAGAGTGAACCCCCACATTACGTGGCGGAGAAACCCTCACAAACTAATTGCAATATGATATATATGCGTGTTTTAATGGAAAATTGTAATCGTAACTGTGGATAAGGGAAAACGACAGCTGATAGGAAGAACACAGTGCCAGTGACGTTATTCTCATCATTCGCCGTTCATTGTGCGAAACGTCTCCATTGATGCGTTCCAGAACAGTACTTCAAATTGGTCATGCTGGGCTCCCAACAGCCCGAATCGGGTGCTACACCCCTCCGTTTATAATTAGCGACTTTGTAAATAACAAAAGTCTAAGTAGCAAATCTAGTCCATTTAGAAAGTGTACGATTACTAGCAAGAGAGAGTCGATAACTTTCACTCCAATCCTGGCGAAAATGTCCAGTGTGGAAAAATTATGGGGGGGGGGGGGGGTATAAACCCCCCTAAATCCCCTTTAGCGATGTCCCTTAAAGCACCAGCTACTTTAAGAATAATATCTATGAAGCACATTCATTTGAAAAGTAACTTTATATTCCCATTCTTGCATTTCAGGTACCGAGAACTGCACACAGTCACCAATGTACTTGTTCTCAACATTGCGGTCGCTGATATGTTTATGATTATCACAGAATTCCCTCTGACAATCATGGCCAGCATACAAGGGAAGTGGAAGTTCGGTTTTTCAGGTATAGTGAAACCCATTTAATTGGATATCTCTTAACTGAATGATCATGTCAATTGAATATATCATCCAAACACAAAAACCCTTTACCATACGCTCAGTACAACGATGTTAATTGCATGTTGGTTATGGAGTAAACTCCTGTTAATTGAATAAAAAATTATAGGATATGGCGAAAACATATCCTGTCACCGAATTCCCCTTGTTTATCCCTTCACCCAACGAATCGCCCGCATCCTCCCGCGTAATATGCAAATTCCGCAGCTCAAAAAATATTATTTTTCGAAACATTTCAACAAAAGCATATCATGTGACCCCTCTTTGGAACGAGCTCGTCAAGCTCGTTCCAAAGAGGGGTCACATGATATGGTTTTGTTGAAATGTCTTGAAAAAATTTTAAAAATGATATTTAAAATAAAAATTTGAAATCGTCTGCGTTGGGTAAAGGGTTATAGACCTACTTCTCCATCCAAATCCAACACGGGTATTTATTCTGTAGTATCTTGTTTGACAGAGCTCCACGAGTAAGGGAATTAATAAATGCTCAGATTACCTCTATATTACAGGAGAGTGATCAATTTCCTGTTATTTGAACACTGTTATCTGTTAATCGAGTAATCCCACAGGCAAAGTGGATATTCAATTAACACGGCTGTACTGTATAATAAAGGTACAAAACGTTAGCCGTTTATTCATGGTATACATATTTCCTTGGGTTATTTGGAAAATGTCCCGATTCATGAAGAAGACGACACATAAAAATTGACAAGGTTGCTTAGCTGCTAGAGCCCTTTAGTGCGTTTATAGATCACATATTGGGTCTTTGGACTGGCTTAATTTGGGACATTAAGACTGGCTGTATTTGGGAGCATTCGATCCACGGAAGCGATCATAGTCGCGCTTTTGGATCCAATACCTCCAAATTCAGTCACCTTTCAGGGCACAGGAGAGTGATCAATTTCCTGTTATTTGAACACTGTTATCTGTTAATCGAGTAATCCCACAGGCAAAGTGGATATTCAATTAACACGGCTGTACTGTATAATAAAGGTACAAAACGTTAGCCGTTTATTCATGGTATACATATTTCCTTGGGTTATTTGGAAAATGTCCCGATTCATGAAGAAGACGACACATAAAAATTGACAAGGTTGCTTAGCTGCTAGAGCCCTTTAGTGCGTTTATAGATCACATATTGGGTCTTTGGACTGGCTTAATTTGGGACATTAAGACTGGCTGTATTTGGGAGCATTCGATCCACGGAAGCGATCATAGTCGCGCTTTTGGATCCAATACCTCCAAATTCAGTCACCTTTCAGGGCACTGAAAGTCCCTGAAAAGCAGAATGTCTTGAAATTCATTCGGTGTTGGTCTGGAAATTATTGAGTGATCTGACATCATTTAGGTGAAATTCACTTTTCAGTCCAAAATCACCAAATTGGGCCAACGGCCCTTTAAGGGGTCGTCCAACAAAGCTGTGGTCATTTATACGAAATACGAATTAACGAGGTGAATAATAGCAGATTTTATAACAAAATAATGTCTGAAGTACACAAAACGAGAATTTATTAACTTTGTCACGAAAAACTATGTATTTTATAGTTTTGAAGACAAAGAATTTGCCAGTTGCACAAGTGACCAAGAGGAATGATCACGAAAAGATCGGTAATTCTAACGTCTGGTTGTCGAATAAAAGACTCGGAACTCCAGACTCAGAGAAAGCATATTCACCCTTTTAGTATCCGATGTGTTAAAACTATACGAGGCAGATTCACGAAAACGATCTATCATTGCATTGCAGTAGATGAAGCAATGCTGGATTTGGTCACGTGATTATCTTTGTGGAACATTTCGTTTCAGCAATGGACCACCACGCTTCTGATTCGGACTAGTATATTTTGGTTGTTGTCGAGATGCAAAACATAAGATCTCACAAGTTGGCTTGAAACAGAATACAGTCACATCCAATTTATTATATGGTTATCTGCAGGTACTCAGGATTCCTCTACCCGTAAAACTTCCCCGCATGACGTGACATCATTTGCCCCGCCTCTGCGTTTGATTGGTTGAAAGCATACAGCGTGAAAGTCGTCAAAATCGTATAAACCAAATCACGTCATGATTTGGAATATCTCTGCACGTTCGCACATCCGATCCAACTTTGAAGACTCTGGAAGCCCCGCCCACTCAATCCAATTGTCACCATGAGGGCGTGACGGCAGACTGATAGATGGATAACAAACTTGAAAACAAAGATCAATCATCGATTTTTCATCGCCTCCAGCCAGCGAGAATATAATGATAATTTCTCGGGAACAATTGAATTTAATAAAATATACCGAAGTGGGAGACGAATAAAAGATCATACACCCAAGCATGATTTTGGGGGAACTTAAAAAAATGTTTTTAATGATATTATTACGTGACTTGCTAAATATCTGTCGTCTGCGATCGAAAATCAAAACAACAAACAATTTGACAATGATTGACGTGACCTGTTTGTGGCACACTTTCCTGCGTTTGACTGTTGTCATTTGCGAAAATTAAAAGTTTTTCGTTCACGTACACATAGTTTTTTATATTTTAATATTACAGCCGGATTAAATTATAAGAAATAACTGCTGTTTTCCTTCGGTTTATGCGATATAAACCGAAAATTTTCAGCACAAGCTTTATCATAACTCGCTACGCGAGTTATGAAGCTTGTGCTGAAAATTTTCGGTTTATATCGCATAAACCGAAGGAAAACAACAGTTATTTCTTAAATCTTTGTGAATAAAGGGGCATCATATTGAATTAAAGTAGTCGCCACGCAATCTCCACGAAACGTGGGTAAACAAACAGTCCACGACAGCGACGTATTGGTGAACTGATTGGTGGCCTGAGAGCTTGGGTCAAGATTTATCAGCACCTAATATGTAATTTTTAATTGAAATAATTTTCTAAAAGACGCATTGTTTTTTATTCTAATTGGTAATTATCTCTGTTGGTTTCAATCTGGTGGGTATATCCATTGGTCTCCATACAAGTAGATCGCTGGAGCGTCAGCGAAAAATGTCGCAATTCAGCCTCCACCCTACCCACAGTAACATGGTGTCAATCAACACGACACCTCCCATCGATGACGTTTGATTCATGTCCACAGAATATGAATTCTTTAACCCTTTACCCAACGTAACGGCCGAAACCGGCCAAGGCTATTCACAAAAATCGGCAATTAATTTTCATTATTTTTTCATTTTTTGTCTCAAAAACATAGGTTATGACCCCTCTTTGGAACGAACTCGTCTAGCTCGTTCCAATGAGGGGCCATAACCTATGTTTTTCAGACAAAAAATGAAAAAAAATTAGTTGTTCAAGAATTTTGTTTGCAAGTGTTGTCTTCTTTTCATGTTAGGTAAAGGGTTAAGTTGTGGTACCTGCACTTAAGAATAGAGCTCTGGCGTGGGCTTCCAGCACTCAGCCATTTAACACAATAATACACTACACAGATCGTTCAGCGAAGGTAATTCTTTAAAATAATGATAGTGCACGAAATTATATCGTGTACGGGGCTATTTGATTGCCATATACTTTTAACGAGTGCTCTCATACAAAGGGTAATTTAGCGTAATGAAAATGTTCGCCATATGGTCAACTTTTTTTTTCAAATTAGCTACTTTCAGAGAAAATATTCGAGCGACCAACAGCTTTTTTTCCTGCGGACAGTAAAAATATTCGACGTACAGCGCCATGGGGGACCCCACCCCCCTCCCCTTCTCCTCTTCCGACACTCCACTGGCTTCGGACTGCATTTAGAACATATTTATCGGGTAGTAAATAGAAACTTAAATTTGTCATCAGTTGATTAAGAAATTCTCGAAACTCGTACAAAAATTTGGGTGTGCACCTCGCTGGAGTTCCGGTCCTGACCTGATTTTATCATTTCACTTCAGCGCGGACAATCGTTTGAGATCTCCTTTTTTATTGTTTGTTTGTTTGACTGTTTCTTTGTTCGTTTATTTGAGTTTAACGGCACTTTCAATAGCCAGTAATGCCATGTCGGACAGTTTTACGGGTGGAGAGAGAGAGAGCCGGACTACTCAGTGGGAACCGCCAAGCAGCGGCCAGCAACTGTAAGACTCTCTAATTTACTAACACTAAACAGTGTTAGCATCAGTTGAAGGAAACTGCACCATCGACGAACAGTGTGCCTTCGTAAAGAGTTCCACTGTGCCCCCATGTGGTCAATCACGCACTTTCGTCGTACTGTTGCCAGTGGGTTTCACACTTTCAGATAGCTGCCGTATAAGGAAAGTGAACGAAGTAATAAGAAGAACGTCACCTAGAAAGCTGGATTCCATCCATCGGTTTTGACGGTTTGCAGTGGTCTGGTGGTCTAGGTGTTGGATTCCCGATTGCCAGGCGGGGTTGCCGATGGTTCTATTCCCGGCCGATGATCAGAAATCAACATTCCAAATTCTTCAAAAACATGATTGTGTCCTCCAATATACGCACACAAGCTCGTGCCAGTCTTCGTCTGAGGTTAACCCTTTACCCAACGTAACGGCCAAAACCGGTCAGCGCTATTCTCAAATATCGTCAGTTAATCTTCATTATTTTTTCATTTTTTGTCTCAAAAACATAGGTTATGACCCCTCATTGGTTATGACCCCTCATTGGAACGAGCTCGTCGAGCTCGTTCCAATGAGGGGTCATAACCAATAACCAAAGACAAACCCACACACATTTCTGTCTCTCTTGTCTAGGTACTCACAACATCGGAAAGACAAACTCACACACATTTCTCTCTCTCTCTCTCTCTCTCTCTCTCTTCTCTCTCTCTCTCTCTCTCTTTCTCTCTCTCTCTCTATCTATCTATCTATCTATTCTTCTTTTTCCTCTTCTTCTTTCTCTCCCCGTTAAATAAAAAACAAATGTTGCTCTATTGGATCATTTCATACTGCATCGACACTCTTTTTTGAAAGCATATTCTACTAATGGAAGGAGAACTACTTAAATTTATTTATTTGGGATTTAACGACACTTTAGAAAGCCACACCGTGTCGGTCAGTTTTACGGGTGGAAGGAACCCGAAGTACCCAGAGAGAACCACAGAGTCCGCCGAGAGAATCACCCAGCAATTGCCAGACTCCAAAACGTACTAACTCCACACAAATTAGCAGTGGTTTAAGACAAGTGCTCCATCGACGCGCCGTGCGCCTTAGTACACAGCGCCATCGTGCTCCCACGTGGGCAGTCGGGATGAAGTGCCTTGCCCAAGAATACAACGCAGTTCAATGCCGTAACCACTGAGCCACCACACTCCCTGACGACTTAAATAAGCAAATGCTTGATGTCGAATCCTGATAAGTTTACACAGCTATATATTTAATTATGCTTAACTTGTACCTATATTCTTACTATTACCTGTTACATCTTTAAATTCTGCATGTTTTGCATATTTGGGGGGGGGGGGGTTGTTGTTTTGGGGGGGGTTTGTTTTGTTAGTTGTATAAAAACCCTTAAAACTAATTGGAGGTCCGTGCCACCCAGTGTGGGCAGTTTGGGTCCTAGGATGGCCAGCTTGGAGCATGGTCATTGTGGTAATAAGAGGTGGAAAGCCCACACGTCACGATTTTGCATATATTTATCGACAAACAAATTTCCCTATTTTTTAAACTTTAATCCCGATGAATCAATCAAATATTCCAACAAGGCATGATGTAGTTGGGATATTTTTTTCTGTCGAGACTTAAGGCATGACAAATCAGGTTTAAACCCATTTCCGGCTCTCCTCCTCAGTTCGTTATCTTCGCGACGCCCTAATTATATTCCATGGTTATGTGTTGGAAAAATGGTCAACATCAAGATGAGTAATGTATCTTTATCTTTCAGGTTGTCAGTTGTATGCTGTGGCCGGAGGTTTGTGTGGATATGTGGGTATATTTACACTGGCTGTGATGTCAATAGAGAGATACAATGCCATAGTTAAATGTCCGTTGAAGAGGGGAATATACATTCGTACAAGGGCCCATGCCGTTATAGTCAGTTTCATTATTTGGATGTATTCACTCGGTTGGTGCTGTGTTCCATTTCTTGGACTTGGTAGTTACACATTTGAGAATATTGGCACATCATGCACAGTGAATTTCCTTTCAGATCAAATTAATGATAGAATATATTTCTGTTTCATATTAACAATGTGTTTCCTTCTTCCATTGTCCATAATCGTGTACTGTTATGTTAAGATAATATACGCAGTTGTTAAACACAACAATAGCATGACGAATACATACCAAAAACAAAGTACTGAAACACATTGCGGGAGACAAAATTCAAAAAGACGAAAAAGCCAGGGAAAAAAGATGACAAAGATAATTTGTTCTATGGTCTGCTTGTTTTGTTTTGCCTGGTTGCCTTACGCAACAGTTGCGAGTATTGGTGCGTTGGGTTACCAGCATTTAATAACACCTCTCGTTTCTGGCATTCCCGCAATATTTGCCAAAATAGCAACAGCAATGAACCCGATAGTGTATGGCATGTCCAACAAGGCGTTCAGAAGAGCGAGTCGACGACGGCATTGTGAGTTCACGGATGTCGATACTGATGTTTCTCACCGCTTCCGAACTGGTTGCTCAAAGTGTTGTAACTTCTATATTCCAACAAAAACTTGCCGGAGAACAAACAACCATTTCTTGGAAGCAACATAGAACGAGACGCTGTTGTGACACTCCACTCTCAACACTTGACCTTTTCGGCACAGAGCGTGAAGTTCAGCAGAAACATCATAACCTTGACTTTAGTGATATGGATCGTACCGGACCGCAGTTGGGGGTCCAATCCAAAAAATAGCCGCCAAATACGGTTCAGAATCCGGGTATGCGGTCCGGATTTTCCCACGCACCGATGTAAATGCTGTCCACTATAATGTTTTAGATTTTTAGTCAATAGAGCGTATTTTGCCGCCTTCCGTGTATGATTCGATGGTGAAGGGTGACTGCAGGTTTTTAGTTGATATCAGACATGCCAGCAAAACAAATAATTTCTATAAGGCATTATGGCTTTGTAACAAGTAAATTTTATATCTTTTGGTGCTGACTTTGATTACAGCAAGGCGCCATCTGCAATGCTTTAGCATTGCAGATAGCGCCTTGTTGCACTCAAGCGACAATATATTATATCATTTATGCCTTTACTTGTAACGGGCAGGCATTTCCCATCTGGATCGACTTGGATCTTAGATTATGAGGGAAGCGTGTTCGCAGAACTAATCTTCTAGTTATTTCACAGCTTATGTTGGAAGATAAAGTCCAAAAATGAACGTTTTGTTCCAAACTAACGATAATTTAACAACAATACCCCTCTAGACCGTCCGGACCGCCCAGTTCGTTTGTGTCCCGGTACAGCATGAGTGGTCCGGTACGGAATTAAGTGCCAGTATTTTGCTGTCCGATCCGCAACACTACTGGACTTTCCACTCGTCGGATATTAGAGGGGATGGAAAATGACGTATTACGCGAGTAATTAATGCGGCACACTGGACCGAAGTGTTTCTTGAAACCCTACTACAGTTTCTACAGTCAAGTTTTCGCCGTGGTGTAGTCTGGACCCACACCACCCTTTGTGTTTTTCAACACTTCAGGCCAAAGGGATTTCATCAAACCCCTGGTTACAGAGTCCCCCCCCCCCCCCCCCCCACTACCTACCTTCCCCACAGTGACTACCTTTTGTCGCTATGATGAGTGGGCTACGCCGTTATATCGACCGTATAACGGCCTATTAGCGTGATTGATTTCGATGCTCGTTTGTAGTCAAGGCAACACAAATTACACGTTAGAAGTGTCCGTTTCTCGACGCTTGTAGTTACTAAAAAGCAAAACAAAAACATAAAAAAACGTCGCCACTCGCAAATGTTCCAGAAAGCACCAAGTGGTCGGAAAGCTTGCCAATCCTTTATAGGTTACATGGGGCAGCATATGAACTGAACAGGAAACTGGGAAGGCACTTAATCCCGATTGCCCAATATGGGGCGCACGGTGGCGCTGTGGACTAAGGCGTACTACGCGTTGATGGTGCTCCTGTCTTCAACCAATGCTAACCCTGCTTGTGTGGAATTAGTACACTGGGGAATCTAATGGTTTCTCGACCTGCTCGGTGGTTCTTTCCGGATACTCCAGCTTCCTCCACTCGTACAACGGTTCGATACGAGATGACCCTGCTGTCGAATGTGTCGTTAAACCCCACTAAATGAATAAATATAGAGAAATGGTCACGAGGCAAGTCCTATCAAGATTCAAGTGTTTTGTGAAAGATATTTTAGGCATGCAGTAAACTGATAATGGAAAGGTTTGACATAGTCAGATAATTAATATAATTATTTTGAAAGTTCCCAATCGGACATTCAATTTAGATTATTTTTTTTCAACTTTTGCGACTGCTCGATTTCAGAAAGTGCAATATTTTTAAATTATCGAGTATTTTCATTCAAACATTATTTAAATTTGAAAATATTACCCATTTCATAAGAGGTAAACTTTTTTAATCTACAAATGTTTTAAATAAAACAGTTTTGTGAAAATTCCCCTACATTATTTGGGATTTAACGACACTTTCGAAAGCCAGGGTCACACCGTGTCGGTCATATCATGTCGACACGCTAAACTGGAATATAGTATTTCCAAAGTACATTTATTTCCCATTTTTTTCTGAACGCTGTCATTTTACCGTATCTCTATATTTTTTAAATTTTCACCCCCGCCATTTCCGTAAGATCCTCGAAAATGCCAATCCTGAAATGGTCTTCGAATTTAAGACTTTTGTGTGTGTCACGTTACTATTAATTATGACTATGGCAGGGTGAAAATCTTGAAATGACACCACGAATACAGATAGTTTTTCGTTTCCTCAATAAAATGCTTGGCCGATACCAATAATAAAACAGACGGTCGAGATTGTCATGATGACCCTTTACTGAATGCGTTGAGTGGGTTTTGCTCGGCACTTGATTATGCATTTGTAAAAGAAAACAACAAGCAACAACACATTTGCAATATTTCCTGGCTTATCAAAAGTAAATGATAAAATGAAAAACGACACCTTACTAAAGAAGTTGGAAAGGCATGGCATGGAATTAGTGGCACACCCAATGACTGCTTTAAAATTTGTTTATCCGATACGATGAGGATTGTCTGACATGTACGAAGGTCATAGATAAGATTTAATAGAGATAACACATGGTGTCCTCTATGGTTCGGTATTAGGGACTACATTATTTTAACTTTACATAATTGCCATTTACCTTTCCATCTCCGCATTTCTTCTCTCGTGACACCACTGTACACTGCTCTGGGCTTGATTCCAGCAAAAATAGCTATTTGTATGAAAAATGAATTTTCAAAACATCTTCGAATGAGATTCAGCAAGACGTCGGGTATTCAGCGCACAAAAGGACAAAACACAACCCCACCTCTTACGGAAGAAATTCTATAAATCATGATATAGTTATAACCATCAGAAGATAAACCGAATCGCCTCCATTGAGATAAAAAAAAGTCACAAATAACTTATCTTATAAAATTCATATTTCCCAGATATGTTTTAAAATTGCATCAGCATCATGTCCTCAACAAATTAAAGCTTTAATTCCCAACGGAGCTATGGAAACACTCAGCTTCGCTTTGATGAAGTTACAGTAACCTACGGTGGATTAATTTTTTTAGGTCCGCATTGAATATGGAAGCATACTACACAGTTGATCTTAGAATGAAACGGGCGCTATCGCAGATAGGTCGATAGGTCATACCATGCTTGAGGTATGATGGTGACCCACTTTGAAACGTTTTTCGCGTATAGGCACATATGTATGAACTTCAGGGGTGCAGTAGGGGGTTAACAAACTCCATTTCCAGCAATTTTGAAAAATGCAATCCAGGGTGCCCTTAGTTATCTTGGCTCATATTTTAACCTCCAGTGCGTTCGACTCATTTGACGTTGGTCTTAGGTTCATAGGCCCTATCATGCTAGGTTCATAGGCCCTATCATGCTTGATAAACAATCAGGCTCCGCTGACTTTTTTCAAGTGAAGAAAAATATGTATGAACTTCGGGAGTGCATTGGAGGTTGTAAAAT
The DNA here is from genome assembly GCA_031216915.1 of Pictodentalium vernedei. NCBI lineage: Eukaryota > Metazoa > Mollusca > Scaphopoda > Dentaliida > Dentaliidae > Pictodentalium > Pictodentalium vernedei. The sequence goes on from CM062297.1 coordinate 743,757,891, forward strand.
GCGATTTCCAGCACCCCTGAAAATGTGCTCAGTGCTCTCCCCCACCCCCCGCCCGACGAACTCAGTGACCGTGACCCATATATTGAACACACTTTGAGTTTCTATGCATTTGGTGTTGGTTCCATGTCTATAGACCACACCATGCTTGAGATATCCCACTACCAAACTTTCTTCCAACAATTTGGAAGAAAGCGTTCATAGAACCCTGAGTGACCTCGGTGACCTTGATCATATTTTGAACCTCCATTGTGTTTCAACGTGCGTGCGTGCGTGCGTGCAGGCGTGCAGGCGTGCGTCGGGTGTCGGAGGGTGTGTGGGGACGAGTGAGAGACAGTGAATGGTTATGTGGGATCATGGAAAAGGGTGTATGTGTATGTGTAGGGTGTGTTGTGAGTATGAGACGATAGGGAGGTGTTGTGAGTATGAGATGATGTGTGCGAGATGGAGTGTATGTGTGTGTAATAAATTAACGAACACAGACCTTCGGTACACACAGAAAAAGTCAGGTTCTTCATAGGTATTCTGGAATTCCCGGGCTCCTGCAATATCTATAACATTGAATTTTTAGGACTGGTTCAACCGAACTTTGGTGAAATTTGAGGACATTTTCACCAGAGACCAAAAATGGCTAGAAAGAAATAACCCCAGTAAATTATATACCAAAATGTTTGGAAAGAAACATAAAATAAGTGGAAAGTAACATTTGCTATGGGTCTGTTGCCGAGTGGAAATAACCCCAGTAAATTATGTACCAAAATGTTTGGAAAGAAACATAGTGCTGTTCGCTCAGGAATCATGGAAATTGATATGTCAGATCACAAGGCAACATTCATGTACATTCTTTTTTTCTCATTTAAGAGCACCAAGTACTACTAGAGTTGTGTGGAATTATATGAGGGCGGATATCGATAAACTAAATTCACTGATCTCGCAGGGGGTGGGGATGAAATCATATTAACTCCAGCTGATATAAACGTATCTCTATGCCAGTTTGTGTCTACGTTTTTGCGATTAGCTGAATCAAGTATTCCTCGTTCGGAGGTGACGATACATCTACATGATAAACCATGGTTTGACAGTGCAATTAGGAATGAAATGCGTAAGAGGGATCGTTTTCGGCGATATGCATTGAAATTTAATACCATTGAATCCTGGCAGAAGTATAGGACATCGAGGAATAAAGTAAACAATATGAACAAACATGCCAAGCAAAAGTATTTTGATAAAATTGATGAATCCCTATCCATTAATCGGGAACCTAAACAGTTTTGGCATACTGTAAAGCAGTTTCTGAATAATTTTGCACCCCAGTCGATAATCCCACCACCTAAGCGAATTAATGACGAAGGCCAAACGGAGATTGTAGTAAGTGACCCCGAAAAGGCAGATTTATAAAACAGAACATTTCTGGATAATAGCAATATCGATGCAGCAGATCATTAGCTTCCTGCTTTCAAACCTAAGTGTCAGTCTGAATTGTCCACTATTGATGGTACAGAAAATGAAATCGTTGACATTATACACCAACTTCAAATGAAAAAGGCCTGTGGTCGTGACGAGGTTAGTCATAAATTATTAAAATTAACATGCACTACTATATGTAAGCCTCTTACAATGTTGTTTAATAAATCTCTGGAATGTTCTGTTTTTCCTACTGAGAGGAAGCTTGCAAATGTGATACCACTATTTAAGAAAGGTGAAAAATCTGATGCCAATAATTACAAGCCCGTTTCTCTCTTAAGCTGCCTCGGCAAAGTGTTGGAACGAGTGGTATTTAAAAAGGTTTATGAATATTTTGAAAAAAATGAGCTCTTCTATAGACTTCAAGCAGGTGTTTTACCTCAGAATAGTACAGTCTATCAGCTGCTTGAGATATACCACAACTTATGTGTCTCAGTTGATAACAGGCAATTTACTTGTGGTGTTTTCTGCGATACCGCTAAAGCTTTTGATAGAGTCTGGCATCCAGGCATAAATTTAAAGCTGAAAAAGTATGGTATATCTGGTGGATTATTAAAATGTTTCCAAAGTTACTTGTCAAAAAGAAAACAAAGAATTCGGATTAACTCACGCCTTTCTCAGTACCGAAATGTGCCATATGACGTCCCACAGGGTTCAGTCCTAGATCCTTTCTTGTTTTTAGTTTACATAAATGACATTGCCGATAAACTAGAATGCGTCAGCTGATTATTTGCAGATGACACTTGTTTGACCCAAACCGAACGGTTAACAGCACTCTTGGCAAGAAAGTTGAATGCTGATATTGATAAAATGATAGAGTGGTCAGATACATGGCTAGAAAAGTTTAATCCCGATAAGACAAAAGTGATGCTATTTACTCTGTGTAAAGATTTTATTTATCCTGATATAACCTTTCTCGGATGAGCACTTGACTTTGTGGAAGAGCAACGACATCTAGGTCTAACTCTTCAGTCAAACCTCGGCTGGGAAAAACAGATAAATAATATTTGCAATCAAGCCTACTCGAGACTGTCTCAAGTAAGAAAGTTAAAATTTATTCTAAGCCGCAAAACTCTGCAGCAAATGTATATTTCATTTATCAACCCACTTCTTGAATATGGCAGTGAAGTATGGTCAGGGGCTCCCCAGTATCCACTTAAGCGATTGGACGATATCCATTACGATTCTGCCCGTATAGTAACTGGTATAACGAGATTAGTTTCTAGGGAGCAGCTACTTCTTGGAACTCGGATGGCTTTCTCTCGAAGAAAGAAGAATGGTTAAAAATATGAGCACTTTTTATAAGATTGTTCATGGTCGTGCGCCTATGTTTTTACAAGAGTTGTTCCCGCCGAAAATTGGCGAATCGACCCCCTACAATCTAAGAAGAGCCAGCGAATTTGTGCCATATAATTGAAGGACCGAGTTATTAAAAATATCTTCTTTTCCTGCGTGTGAACCTGTCTGGAATAATTATCCAGATAACATTAAGAATAGCCCGTCAGTCCAATTATTTAGGAGTTCTATCTCAAGAAAAACGTACAAGCCACCACCCTACTATGCTCTTGGAAAAAGGAAAACTAATGTCTTACACTGTATGATCAGAAATGCATGTAGTGATCTCAATTCAGACAGATATGCCAATTATATTTCAGATTCTGCAGAATGCTCCTGTGGGTATGGAATTGAGGATGCAAACCTCTTTTTCTTTTCCTGCCCATATTATGCTGATATACGAACTGTGCTTTGGCAGACCCTGACAAGATTTAAAATTTAGAGAGTTTAACAAATTTTATACGGAGAGGCAAGTTTATCAAATGAAAATAATAAGATTATTTTTTTAGCAGTGCATCGTTTTATATCAGATTCGAAGAGGTTTAATAAATAGAATATAGCAAATAAGTTATCACCTTTCCAAAATAAGTTATTTTTATCCGTACCGTTACATTTATGAAATACAGTTGTGAAAGAGTTCAACGCTAGTTGCGGGACTCAGCGGTATAGAGTTAGTTGCAGACAGCTCACTCGAAAAAGGGCATTATTATTATTATTATTATTATTATTATTGTTATTATTATTATTATTATTATTATTATTATTATTATTATTATTATTATTATTGCGTCACTGTGCGTTTAACGTGATGTTGATCACGAGGCAAAGACATTCCATCTGCCTCACTACATAAGGTACGAGAAAACTGGATTGTGGTAATTTATAATTCAAATTCTACATTTTTCTATATTTTGTTCATTTTTCTTCATTTGTTCTTTTCTTGTTTTTTTTTTCTCCTTTATTTTCGAATTGTATTTTATGTTTATAGTACTATGGTCTATCGCTATTAGAATGTTATATTTATGTACTGGGAGAGGAGAGTTGCTAAATGGTGAGCACTTGTTCTGCAATCCCTTTTGCAAATTAAATGCGAATAAAATATGTTTAAACTAAACTAAACTAAATAAGTAAGAGACCAACATTTTGACAATAAACTACCTTAAAATATATGAATGGTTGAAGTTTGCAATCCTGGTACAGACTCGGAGAAATCTTTTTGTCATTCATGAGAAGAATAAGCAGTAACACTAATTCCAATCCATGGTATCTACAATTACCAAATACTGCCATTTTGTTTTCGTTTTGTTTTTATGAAGAATGTTCAGCAGGGGTCAGCTCCATACAGTTCAGAGCAACAGGTATGGAGGCACAAGAATGCACAATGTGAGCATTTTGTATTTATTAAACTTTATAATTTGTTGAAGATGGTTTAATATTCTTGGCAAATTCATAACAATGATTTCGTTGGTAAACAAAGGAGAAAAACTATCCAAATTTATTTATTTGGAATCATGTGGGATTTCTGGTGTTTAGTTATGACAATCGCCATTTGAATGCACAAATAAGGAACTATGGCATCAAAGGTTGGAACAACCATCAATATTAACAGTCCCACATTACAAAAATTGTATCGACCAACTAATTTGGTTTAGAGTGTGTGATTGTTCATTCTGTGCATTACTTTGCATCATTTGTTTTGAAACTATTGTTCTCCTGTAGTACGTTTCTGGGAAGGTGGACTGTTATCAAAACCGGCCGATTTTACAACAATAATAGAAGCTTATTTGTTGCTTGAATCAAATTTGATAGGCAGTCAATGAAAGGCGAGAGCAAACCACAATTATTTCGGTTAATGATTTCATTTATATATACACTCATAAGCGTTCGGGCCCCATTTCAGTAACCTAAAGGTTCTAACCATGAGGGAATGTTGAGGTTGTGGATACAATGTTGACATGCGATTTCGGTAAAAACACATAGGTTATTTTCAAATTGTGGGACAATTTGGGGTGTTCAAAAATGTGATTTTCAATGTGATTATGGAAACCAGAGAAATTATTCATGTTATAAAAAAATAAGTGTAAGTTTGATTTCACACATCAGCAGACAAGTTCCAGTGACTTTCTTCATTCAAAACTAGCCAGTTTCGTGAATCAGCATTAGAATATGTCACCTCCGTTACAAGCATGTTCAAACTCAAATATCTAGATACATAAATTCTAGCATATTCAGTTATTTGGAATATATTCGACAGTATATCAAACTAAATTATCAGGCATGAGAAACGTTTTCATGTTGTTTACCAGAAGTGTACATAATTTTAGATGTTATCAGATTTTGAGGAATTTTGGGGGCGTTTCAAGAGTGATGTCACTTTTTTAGAAAATGAAAAGTCACTTGGTTTGTTTATTATTTCAAAGGACAGCGTTGAAGGAATGTCATGATAGACTTGTGAAATTATACTCAAGTTACAAGTTCTTTTTTCAACCTTTGTTGTGTGCTGTTATGGAGCTGACATCCTGTGACGGAGGTGATGAAAATAAACGGAATTGACACATGCATATAGAACTTAATGTTTTTTCAAATTTATTGAACATTTGGAAAGAAAAAAACAAAACAAAGTATACCACTGGATTAATATTGCCCATAATATTAACATATTTATTCAAATATTCAACACAAACCCTGTTTATTTTGGGTTGTGCAACAAAACAAAACTGGATGCCTTCCAAAATCTTTTCAAATGCCATAGCGCAATAATTTATCAAGCTATTGGAAATAGAGTTGTGAGCAATATTAAAAAGTGAAACCCCTACTTGTATCATCGCCTGAGTGCAATAATGCTTTAGGCCCCCCATGGGACATAGAATACTATAGCACTTAGGCAATAATAATTGGGCAGTGAATTGGAAATTGATTTATTCCTCAAACCCTTCTTTAAAGTAACTTTTATGACTGCGATGTCAAATAGCTTACTGAAAAAGGATGCTTTCCTAAGTGTTTTCAATACTTTAAAGAGAGAAAAAACAAGCTAAAGTTACTTGGGTTGTATATTTAACCCAAATCGACTTGGTTGAGTGAATATGAACCCAACTGCGTTCATATTAACTCAACCTAGACGACTTTGGTTAAGTTACCAAATATTTAACAGATTCTGGTGTTGAAAAAAATGACTTTGGGTGTTGTGCAGCAAAACAAAACTGGAATTACTGGATTCCTTCCAAAATCTCTTCAAATGCCATAGCGCAATAATTCATCAATGCATTGGAAAATTCAAATAGAGGTGTGAGCACTGAGCAGTATTAAAATTGAAACCCCTGCCATCATCGCCTGAGTGCAATAATGTATTATGTTCCCTACGGAACATAGAACATTATAACACTTAGGCAATAACTGGGCAATGAATTTGAAATTATAAAGTTTAAACCCTCTGCCATCATCGCCCAAGTCCAAAACTGTTTTATGTCCCCCATAGGACATAGAACATTAAAGCACTTAGGCGATGATTGGGCAATGGGTTGGAAATTGATTTATTCGCCAACCTCTTGCTTAAAGTAACTTTTATAACCGATGGTAGAGTTAGAGTTAATCAAAATCAAGGTTTTCTAGATACTTTGATAAGTCCGGGGAAAGTGTAGCAAATCTTTTCCCGAACCTTGGTTCTGGAATAAGGCCTAGAATATTGTTTTTGCTATACCAAATACCATCAATTGCCCTTGGACGTTTATATTTATTAGTACCACAACTATGTAGTACACTAACATATATGGATTGATCCGCCTCGTCTTTATCAAGAATTTCCCCCAGGTAAGACTCCCCATCATAAAGAGCAATGCACCATTTACCAATCATATTGCTGTCAAGCAATGTAATTGGCTGAAAGAACTCATCGCTATCACATGATTTCTCACGTACAACTTCAGAATCTCCATTCGAGAGAGAACTAGTATTTTCATCGGTTTTACCAACCATGTTACAACCGGAATCACATGCTGGACTATTGTTTGCAGATTTACATTTTTCTTTGAATAATGTAAAAGATGTTTTGTTTGGTGAATAGCAAGTGCACAGAGAATCAGAAGAACAAAAACAACTGAGACATCTAGAATTGGCCACACTGTCAGAATTGATTACAAGTTGTTGTATTCCCATTGTACCTGGTATTGCTTTTAAATCCAAAGGTCAAAACCTGTTACTTCATCGGAGTTAACGAGGAACATCTGACCGTGAACCTAACAATTCCATAAATATTATAGCATCTGGTATATCTTACCCACAAGCTACCATAGAGTCTGCTGTCCGCTTCAGAAAACCGCCAATGCCGTCGGCAGCACCTTTGCCGTGACAACTTGCAAAAAAGTTCCAAGTAGCTATTTTAAAACCATATTTTGATAACTCCGTTGAAAACAAATAAAAAATTTTCTTTTGTCTATACTGGGTTGTCGGACCATCAATAAATATGTGGATTTGGTTAACACTCACTTTTGTACTTCTCACAGAAAAAAAGATAAAACGGGCTCTAAATGAGCCCCAATTGCAGATGGGTCGTGACGAGGGGAATCCGACACCGTACAGAATGAAATGGTTTCTTTTGCAATGTACAACACGCCTGTGTGCAAAGTGATTTGCATGTTAGAGGAACCGAAATGAGCTGATTGTATGGAAGATCCATATTTGCACTGAAAATTTTCAGAAAAAAACACATGCAGGAGACATTCATTACTTTCGAGATCTTCTTTCTTTTGTTTATATCACCGATACTGATGCTTCATTATGAAGACATGCCGAGCAAATTTTTGTGCCTCATTATTAAAACCTGAAATCAGATCGGACAAACTACCACACCTTTTTTCTTTTTTAATAACCTTCACTGTAAACTCTTTTCCATTTTTCTGTCTTTCTTCTTTTTGTAGCCGCCATTGATACCACCAGACTTCCACATTAGCGTCACACTGGGCATGTACAAGGCCCTTGTTTTTGCACTCAACACATTCTCGAAAATAGCATGCTCGCTCCGGAGAATCACAACAGATTTGGCTGACTAAAGATTCCGCACTTTCATATTGGGAAATTAGCCCCAAAGACTTTAATTTATGTGCTTTTAATGTGAAGTTTTCATGTAATTTACAGAGACATGTTTCTCTGTCTGTTATATTTGGTCGAACAACCCAGAAGGGACGGGGTCTTGTAAATGATGTGAAGGAGATTTTTTCATTTGGATGTTCCTCCTTGTAGTTTTAGTCTGCGTGAAACACACAGACTATTGTTTTTGCACGGTTTCTTTTTCTTTCTTTTTTTCTTCTTTTTTTTCTTTTTTTTTTCTTCTTCTTCTTCTTCTTCTTCTTCTTCTTCTTCTTCTTCTTCTTCTTCTTTCTTCTTCTTCTTCTTCTTCTTCTTCTTCTTCTCCTGTCTTCTGTCTTCTCAGCACTTTTTGTCCGCAAGTTAACTTGAAAACGAATTGCCTATCTCGTTGATTTTTGGCATGCTGATAGACAGCCACAAGTTCTCGGCCACCTATGTTTTTCAGATTCCTGGGGTATCAGGGGTGTTTGTAGGGGTGTTTTGAAAGTGGGTCACACCCATATCTCAGGCGTGGTATGACGTAAGGACCTGGCACCAACACCAAATGAGTCGACACTTGATGGAGATTCAAAATATGGGTCAAGGTCACGGAGGTCACCTAGGGGTCATTGAGTGCATTTTTTCAGAATTGCTGGAAATCACATTTTTTGATCCCCTAAAGTATTCCTGACATACACACATGCATTTTGACTTAAAAAAGAGGGCGTGGCCAAAATTTTTGAAAGTGGGTCACGCCATATCTCAGGTGTGGTATGGCGAATGGACCTGGGATCAACACCAAATGGGGCGACACTTGATGGAGATTCAAAATATGTGTCAAGGTCACAGAGGTCACCTAGGGGTCATTGAGTGCATTTTCTCAGAATTGCTGGGAATCACATTTTTTGACCCCCTAAAGTATTCCTGACGTACACTTATGCATTTTTACGTAAAAAAGTGGGCGTGGCCAAAATTTTTGAAAGTGGGTCACGCCCATATCTCAGGCGTGGTATGACCTACAGACCTGGGACCAACATCAAATGAGTTGATACTCGATGGAGGTTCAAAATATGGGTCAAGGTCACGGAGGTCAACTAGGAGTCATTGACTGCATTTTTCTGAATTGCTGGAAATCACATTTTTTGATCCCATAAAGTATTCCTGACGTACACACATGCATTTTGATGTAAAAAAAAAGTGGGCATGGCCAAAATTTTTGAAAGTGGGTCACGCCCATAACTCAGGCATGGTATGACGTATGGCCCTGGGACCAACACCAAATGAGTCGACACTTGATGGAGACTCAAAATATGGGTCAAGATCACGGAGGACACCTTGGGGTTATTGAGTGCATTATTTTTCAGAATTGCTGGAAATCACATTTTTTGACCCCCTAAAGTATTCCTGAAGTACACACGTGCACTTTGATGTAAAAAAAAAAGTGGGCATGGCCAAAATTTTTGAAAGTGGGTCACGCCCATATCTCAAGCGTGGTATGACCTACTGACCTGGGACCAACACCACATGAGTCGACACTCGATGGAGGTTCAAAATATAGGTCAAGGTCACGGAGGTCACCTCGATGTCATTGAGTGCATTTTTCATAATTGCTGGAAATCACATTTTTGCCCCCCAAAGCATTCCTGAGATTCATACATGCATTTTTGCGTTAAAAAAGTGGGCGTGGCCAAAAAATTTGAAAGTGGGTCACGCTCATATCTCAAGCATGGTATGATGAATGGACCTGGGGCTAACACCAAATGAGTCGACACTTGATGGGGATTCAAAATATGGGTCAGGGTCAAGGAGATCACCTAGGGGTCATTAAGTGCATTCTTCATAATTGCTGGAAATCACATTTTTTGACCCCCCAAAGCATTCCTGAGGTCCATACATGCATTTTTATGTTAAAAAGGTGGGCGTAGCCAACATTTTTGAAAGTGGGTCATGCTCATATCTCAATCATGGTATGATGAATGGACCTGGAACTAACACCAAATGAGTCGACACTTGATGGAAATTCAAAATATGGGTCAAGGTCAAGGAGGTCACCTACGGGTCCGCCTGAAAGAGGTCACCAAAGTCATCAAGTGCATATTATTCAGAAATACTGGGAAATGAATTTTATTACACCTTAATGCATTTCTAAAGTTTATGAAAGTATTTCATCACTCAAATTAGTGGGCAGAGCCAAAAATGTCCATTTCTGATTCGAGTATCGAACCCTCTGAATGCTGGTCACATATATGCCTTTTCTGGTTTCTTATAAAAAATTGTTCTGATTCCAGTATGAATGTCTGTAAATACTATTAACGAAAATCCATTTCTGATTTGTTTAAAAATATTTTACTCCTGAAAATAAGCCTCCATAAATTATCTTTCTCTATAGTTCATTCCTGATACTTCAAGCCTTTTCACACAGACTGAATTTACTGGGTGCAGTAAATTCTGTTTCTCTAGTTAATGTATCTTTTTTGTTGGTTGTTATTCTTGAATTGTCATCCCTTTCCAGAAAATTTTGTATCCCTCTTTTCATAAGGCATTGGATGTTGCGTTTATATTGCTTGCGGTCATACTGTTCAAGTGGGCCCACTCTAGATACTTTATGTCTTTTCGAAGAAAATCCAAATTGTTCTTTTGCAAACGTCATGAAACGGTATTTTTTCAATATTCTACCTGAAATAACTTTTGAGAAGATTTGCTTTGATTTGTCTGAATTACATCCCATTTTTGTCGATGAAAGTTCTTGAGGAAGTGCATTATGGAAGAGCAGCGATTTTTTACTGTTGTATTAACGCGACATTTAGAAAGCATGTGCTTCGTTTTTGACTTAGGTGAATCTTTGTTCATTTGTCTTGATAGCCTTTTTCTGAACATGTCAACTTTTTTTCGGCATTCCGTAAATGTATTCTTAGTTTAAATATTTCGCGATAACACTCTGCTCTGTCCCTTCGTTTAGCTTTCCTTCCCGTTTAGAAGAGGCCTGATTAGACGTCGAGGGTTGCAACTGGGTTTCATTAACCCCAATGGGAGAGACAGGGGGTGTGTTGTCTTCAACAAACTGTGTTATTGATTTTAGATTCTTTTTATTTTTACGGCATCACTTCTGGGCTTTTCGCCAACGCCTACGCTGATTCCGACGTTCCCTATCAGTTTTTTCAGCAATTGACTTAACATTCCCCAGCTCTTTGCGTTTCTGCCATCCATTTCTTTCTTTCCTCAAAACATTTTCTCGTGCCTGAGGGTCAGCTTTTATTCTCTCCCTATAGCGTCTTTGTCGTTCAGCAGCGTTCAAGCCCATATTACACACTGACCTTAAAAGAAAAAACAAATCTTTATTCAGAAGAGCGGCAGTGGCGTAGATACAAGGGAAGCCGGAGGGGCCACGGACCCCTCCCTCCACCCCCACCCCCAACCAACAAATGCATTGTAACATGAATTATCTCCTCTTTTGTATTGTAGTCATGAATTCAACAATTTGTGTCTGGCTTGACAGAGCTCTGTCAAGCCAGACACAAATTGTTGAATACTTAACTACATACAAGGGAGGTACAAAATATAGAAGTCATACGTCAATACTGAGAAGTAGAATTACAATCCCGACACATGTACTCAATTAGGAGATCGACTCTAGTGCAAACCAGATGGGATGCGTTAGGAAAGATTTTGAATTAATATCCATACATTCGTTGCGACTCATTTTAGGCCTCTACAACTGAAAAGATTACCGGCCCCACGATCTACAAATAAAAGTAACAAAACAGAAATGATCTACTCAGAGCAATTATAACGGATAGGTATATTATTTTTGGAAATTTTGGAAAGAGTGTTTACATAATTTATTCGTGATTTGTGATGTATTTTCTGTCTTTTTCTACCATATGTTGTCTCTTTATAACATATGTATATATGTATGTGTATCTGAAATAATTGAAAAAATAAATAAGAAGAAAAAAAATATTGAAATTGGGCGGGAAAGGAAGGGGGTTCACACACAGCATTAGAGGGTTAACTGTAAGCAACTTTTGGGGTCTGTCGTAAAATTTGAAGCTTGGCCCCTCCACCAGCAAAAAGCTATCTACCCCACTGGAAGGCGGAAATGTACTTTTTTGTCCAAAAAAAACCCCCATGAAAATAAACAGACAACCGGGAGATAAAGGTGGGGTAGGTAGTGTTTCTAGATAGCTAACTTGCACGTGCAAGATAGAAATAATACTCAACTGGCGCCTCAACGCTTCCGTAAGCTTCAATGTCATAAATATCGAATTGCAAAAATCACGAACAGATCGGTATTTCCAATGACAAGGTTTCAAATAAATGACTTCGAATTCCAGACTCGGAGAATGTGCATTTTACCATTTTGTGTCCGATGTGATACAAACGCCCCAAAGACATGAAAAAGAAATAACCTTCCATTTGAAAACCGCGGGGAAATCGGACACATTACGGCTTCTATCCATATAAGGTAAATCATGAACCTGAGCAAAATATTGTTTTCAAAGACCAGACAACTGCAGAAAGGTCCACACTCTTCTCAAATCTGCAAGGCGATGGAACTGAAAACGCCCAATACATTCACGCTGAAACGTTGCACTGACAATTCCACTAATGCGAGGTAATGTCGAAATGGCAGGACAACTTTTCAGTTTCCTTATCCAGGGATTCCATTTTCAGAAATGGATCACTACGCCCTGTTTCGTAATATTATAATTTGGTTGTAGTCGATACGTAAAATATTAAATTGGATAAGTAGGTTTCAAAACAAAAATATATCCACACAAACATTAATGGTAATGGTCATAATTTTGTTTGTACGAAAATATCATTTGCTTGAAAGCCAGATCTATATTTATCACAACTTTCTGTTTCCATTTTCATATTTATCAGCTACCCAAATATTTTCAAAATGAAAGAGCAACAACGCTTTGAGTGTGCATCTTCAGAAAAATTTGAGAACATCATAACGTTAACTTTCTTTGCCACACAATTATACTCAGTGTCGAATTGATCTATATCGATCTTATGGCTTTAAGCCTTGTTATATGTCATCGTTACTAGTTAATTTTAGGGTTATTTCCAAATTGTGGGACAATTTCAGTCCACGTCCAACAATTCAAAGACATGTTGGGAATGCTTGAAGTCGTCCTGAATAATTTTGAAGTATCTTCTTATTCAAACATTTTTAACAATCAATAAACCTAATCGCAAATCATTGGGTAGTCAGCTACCCATCCATGTCATCATTATGTCATCTCCGTCACAGTCCGCAGATCGATTTTATTTTACTATCCTTTTTAAAATAAATAAATTAGCTACAGAAATATACAACCGACTTATAATATACTTGAGCGCTATTCTTTCCTCAGCAGGAATGACAACGGACTAATTATTACAGATGGGAGTAACAGCGATGCGTAAAGTGTTGTCCGAGATTTCTCTGTCAACTCCGTTTGAATTCAAAATCCGGGTATTTTATCAGCCGTCCATTAACACATCAAGGGAGATAACCTTATCATTGTACACGAGAGTTACCCTTTCTGGTTGCAAGCAGACGCTTTTTTTTCAAAGAACGCCATTTGTCAAAAACAGAGAAGGTGAATTTGGACCATTGGGGTGAGGAAATTAATTCTCTTTCAGCTCCATACCTATCGCCAAACAATTTGTCGTGATAAAACTGCGTGAACAAGTTTTTTGTTTGAAGCAAGACCAATGTAGATTCAAAACAGAAAAAGAAAATTTAGCCTAAACGTAAACATATCTCATTGGCGGGAACATATTTATGGAAACATCAACTCCGTAACGGGTCAACACCGTAACATCAACTCGATAACGGTGTTGACAGCAAATGTTACGGAGGTGATTTTTCCTTTTTGGCGCACAAAGGGGGGGGGGGGGAGGGGGCATACATTTACACCCTCGATGGTGCTCGTAAAATAATATTATCGGGCAACATCTTCTAACCTAGCTCCCCGCACCCTGTTCCCCCTCCCCCAACAAATTGCGTCTATTGGCCCAGTACGCCTATAACCCGAGACCTTTAGGCATCCAGAATAATCAGACAGTCATTCTCCCTGCAGTCCTGAGAACGGATGATTCATTTTAGCAAAATCATTATCCCCCCCCCCCCCAAAAAAAACAAAAAAACAAACAAAAAACATCCCCCCACACACACGAGAGAGAGCGAGAGAGACAGAGACAGAGAGACAGAGAGAGAGAGAGAGCTATCTTGCACGTGCAGGTTAGCTATCTTGCACGTGCAAAATAGCTAACCTGCACGTGGAAGATGGTAACTTGCAGGTGCAAGATAGCTAACCTGCACGTGCAAGATAGCTAACTTGCAGGTGCAAGATAGCTATCCTGCACGTGCAAGATAGCTAACCTGCACAAGCAAGATAGTAACTTGCACGTGCAAGATAGCTAACCTGCACGTGCAAGATAGCTAAGCTGCACATGCAAGATAGTAACTTGCAGGTGCAAGATAGCTAACCTGCACGTGCAAGATAGTAACTTGCAGGTGCAAGATAGCTAACCTGCACGTGCAGGATAGTAACTTGCAGGTGCAAGATAGCTAACTTGCACGTGCAAGATAGAAATAATACTCAAATGGCGCCTCAACGCTTGCGTAGAAGCTTGCCTGACGTCGAACTCGTAAAAACTTCCTTTTCCTGAAAAAGTGAATATATTCCATTTCCTTGTACTCTGGTCATTATTTTGATAAACATATGTCTTTGTTTAATTCTTCCATCAGTATTTTGCGCACTGGTGAACAATTCGAAAATTGTCCCCAAGTTTTGTTGTACGACCCCTTGTAACAACCAGTTGTGTAATAATCAACCAGTAGTGTAATATTGACCAGTTGTGTAATAAAAATTAACCAGTAGTGTAATAATCAACCAGTAGTGTAATACAAATCAACCAGTAGTGTAATAACCAGTAGTGTAATAAACTTAACCAGTAGTGTAATAAATATCAATGAAAACCAACAATTTTTCAACAAAATTTGAAATTTTTTTGTCGTGGCTCAAATCATAGTTTGGGAACATCTTATCGATTTTTAATCATTTTATCGGACATTTAAAGGCGTTTTGCAGGTCAAACATCATTTCGTGGGTTCAATACTGCGAGGAAAGGTATTTTTATGATTTTTACGTGATGTGCGTATTTTTGGTGTTTAATGTCACTTTCTGCATTTGAAGCTTTATGTAAATTCAAAGTTGGGGGAGCGCGGTGGTTCAGTGGCAGAGTGGTGCACTTCAGTGCTAGAGGTCCCGAGTTCGAACCCGTCCGGGACGACCCACGTTGTGTCCTTGTTCAAGGCACTTTATCCCGGTTGCCTACATGGGGGCACGATGACACCGTGTACTAAGGCGTACTGCACGTCGATGGTGCACATGTCTTCAACCGCTGTAATCCTGCTTGAGCGGAGCTTGAACAGAGTTAGAATGTTGAGCTGACAGTTGCTCGTCGATGCTCGGTGGTTCTATCCGGGTTTTCCGGCTTCCTCCACCCGTAAAACTGTCAAGGTCACGATTAGCCATTGTGCATAAGTATGTGACCTTAAACACTAATAAATAAATAAATACTACTACTACTACTCAATATCTACTGTCTATTATCCAGTAATAAGAGGCATGTATTAATAAAAATTCGTTTAAAGTTACTATCTACTCAAATATACTATTACCACTACAATCTACTACTATCCACCAGTACTATCCTCTGGCCACCAGTACTATCACAAGTACAATCCTCTAGTAGTATCTACAAGTACTATTCACTAGTATTATACATTAGTACTATTCACGAGTACTATCCACCCGGTACTATCCCCTAGTACTACACTCTAGTACTATCTACTAGTACTATGTACAACTACCACTTCTAGTATTACTACTACGTGCAACTACTACTACTACTGGAACAAGTATTAGTACCTTTACCACTACCAGTAGTAGTTCTTTTACAACTACTACTAATAGCAGTAGTACAAGTTACACTACCTGTGCTAGTAGTAGTACTAGTACCACTACCAGTACTAGTACAACTAACGGTAGTACTAATACACCTATCGCTGCTAGTACTAGTACCTCTACTAGTACTAGTACCACTAACATTAGTACTTGTACACTTATCACTACTAGTACTAGTACCTCTAACAGTAATAGTATTGTTACCACTAACAGTAGTACTAGTTCTAGTACACCTATCACTATTAGTACTAGTACCACTACGACTACCAGTGCTAGCACTAGTACTACTGTCGGTACTAGTACTAGTACAACTACCAGTACTAGTACACTTGCACTACCCATACAAGTATCATTAACAGTTCTAGTACAACTACTCCAGTAGTTGTAGTACTACTACTGCTACAACTATCACTATTACTACCAGTATTAGTACACCCGCCACTACTAGTAACTACCACTATTAGTACTAGTGCTAGTACCACTACCAGTACTACTACTAGTACCAATACTAGTGCCACTACCAGTACTTGTACTTGCACAAGTACAACTACTACTACTAGTACAAGTGCTACTACTAGTACTAGTACTGGTACAACTACCACTACTACTACTAATACTAGTACACCCACCACTAATAGTACTAGCTCAACTACCACTACCAGTACTAACGCTTGTACCACTACCAGTATTATTACTAGTATCAGTACTAGTGCCACTACCAGTACTATTACTTGCACTAGTACTAGCACCACTATGGTTAGCGGAGCCAGTACTGTGTCAATACTAGTACTAGTACAACTACCTCTACTGGTACTACTAGTACTAATACACTGGATTGAGATCCGCCACAAAGAAAGTGAAAAACAAAGTCTCACCCAGAACTAATAGAATTAGCACTTCTTTAGCAGCCAATGAGATCGATGTTCCTTTACACCGAGTAAAAGTCAACTAAAAATCGTATAATGTCAACAATAATATACCTCCCCCCCCCCCCCCCCCCCCCCCCCCCCGTAAAGGTAGACGCGTAAAGGGGGAGATGTGGGTGTGGGAGATCTTTAGTGATCCGTCAGGGCCGTATTAAATATTATCATTGAAGACAACACGCAGGAGACACGACCTTGAATATGATACTTCAGCAACTGTAAGTTACCTTGACAATTTATCTGTTATCAGGAAACCTGACAACTTATGTCTGAGGTAAGAAGTCTCTCAAAAGCACAACATTATCATAAATAATTGGCCAACTTTGAATTTACATAAAGCCACAAATGTAGAAAGTGACATTAAACACCAGAAAATACGCACATCACATAAAAATCATAAAAATATATTTCCTCGCCGTATTGAACCCATCAAATGATGTTTGACCTGCAAAACGCCTTTAAACGTACGATAAAATGATTACAAATCGATAAGATGTTCCCAAACTATGATTTGAGCCACCCAAAAAACTTTTCAAATTTTGTTGAAAAATTATTGGTTTTCATGGATGTTTATTACACTACTGGTTAAGTTTATTACACTATTGGTTATTACACTACTGGTTGATTTGTATTACACTACTGGTTGATTATTACACTACTTGTTAATTTTTATTACACTACTGTTAATATTACACTACTGGTTCATTATTACACTACTGGTTGTTACACCCCTTTACAGCCCCCTCCCCCCCCCCCTTCTAATTTGCACGCCGAGTTCCAAAGTGCCAGTTCATCATTCAGTACGAGAGTTGCAGAACCTGATTCGTGCGGCATCTGAAACTGTCGTCTGCCACAGTGGAAGCGTGGTCAAAAGATATGGTTGTCGAAGGGCTTCAAAGGATCGGTTGGATAAATTGATGGTGTTTTTAAAGGTTAGCAAGAAGACTAGAGAAAATATTTAACAGTACACTGATCAGTAAAACTTACAAAACTTAATAATCTAACTTCAAAGATTTGTGTCGGTTGAAATTAGCAGTCGATCAGCAATCTGACTGATTCTATGAAGGCCCCGGGATTCTAATGTGGTCTGCATTCAGACAAAATATATGTATTAACAGGGCTCTCAAGGAATGGTGAGTGATCACTCGCACTCTCCTGATAATCGCCTAAATTTCTAAAGTGGTGAGTGATTGGTCACTCTCCTCTTAACTGGTTGAGAGTTGGAGGCCACTACAGTGGCTTTTGTCTTCAGCGGTTGATCCAGCAAAGTACATTTGTTCATAAATATCAAATTGTTTCATAGGCATTCTCCTGTAAACTGAAACAATTTAGTATTTATGAACTACATGCCTCATAATGTCCAGACTTGTTGCATAGGTAAAATAGAGGTAAAATAATCTAGCCCTCCATCAGTTAAGTGCCCAGATATGTCAAAATCTTCATATCACGCATAACAGTAAATTCAAAGAAATGAACATGCAGTTACTATCACTCGCCATCACTCGCCTGATCTTAATTACAGGCGAGTGACATATCACTAACCACCGATTTGCTCCTCGAGAGGCCTGTATTAATAAAATTCGTTTAAAATTACAGTCACAAGGTTCCAATGGAGACAGGCCTTAAGCAGGGGTGCATCCTGCCACCTATTCTGTTTGCATTGTGTATAAAAGATTCAGGAGAAAGGCTGATTACAAGTTGAGGGGATCAAAATTGAAGAAACAAAAATCTCAGGGCTATTCTTTGCCGATAACGTACTTTTATAAACAGAGAATGAAGAGGCCCTACAAAAACTGTTAACCATGGTAGGACAGTACGGGGACAGATGGCGACTTATTTATGTATTGGTGTTTAGAGTCACATACTTATGCACAATGGCTAATCGTAGCCGTGACAGTTTTATGGGTGGAGAAAGCCGGAGTACCCGGAGAGAAGCACCGAGCATCGACGAGCAATTGTCAGCTCCTCAACATTCTAACTCTGTTCAAGCTCCGCTCAAGCAGGGTTACAGCGGTTGAAGACATGTGCATCATCGACGAGCAGTACGCCTTAGTACACAGCGCCATCGTGCCCCAATGTAGGCAACCGGGATAAAGTGCCTTGCCCAAGGACACAACGCGGGTCGTCCCGGACGGGGATCGAACTCGGGACCTCTAGGATAGAAGTCCAACAGTCTACCACTGAGCCATTGCGCTCCCAAATGGCGACTTTAATTAAACGCAAACAAAAGCAAGGTAAAAATATCTGTAGATCGTAGGGTATGTTGTCAATGTGACAGATAAAAGTTGCGATTTTGTTGTATAAAAGTGTAAATATTTTCGATAATATTTCTGCCTGGGTTAAATGTAAAGCGAAAAGATAGGTATGTGACGGACCCTGAAAATAGATTTTTCAAACTCTGCTAATTAGGCATGAAATTTAATGTCCATTATGGCGCACGTGTTGAACGCCACGCGGCGTTACAGATCAATAGTAAGAGAGACAATATTCTCTTCTGTATCATTATCTGGGTAATTAAGACCAGTAAAATTGTAATTTTTGGAACCAGTGCATCACACATGTCTGGACACACACCCATATTTCGCATCTATCCTGTCTCCGAAGTGTCGAAAGTTTTCATCTCAAACAAAATTCACATTTATATCTCTATCCATATCGAATTACAAAGCACTCGTTAAATCAGAATTAATATGTATAAAGAGTGAAGCGGAATTCTGAGGGGCAGTTGGCCTGAGGGCACTCAGAGAAGGTACGAATTTAGCCTTGGCCGTCGAGGGTCATTGGCACTGAGATTGAAAGTCCGCGTATTGTCGTAACCCAGTGAGGGTTGTAAGGGACCGATAATAGTTTGTTAACCGTTGCGAACCGTAGTGGCATAGTGTTCAAAGAAGTAAAAGCTGTAACGCTGAGGTCTAGTGACCGTATTAAGAGCTTGAGTAAGCGCTGGAATAAGATAGTTTTAGGCGGTGCGAGAATTGGTGATGTTGAGAACACTTTGCAGAATATTTTTATGTAAGCTTTGTTAAGTATATATCTGAAAGCGAAGAATAACTTAACCCCGTGACGGCCAGGCAAGGAACAAAGTGAACGTGAACTGTGGTACACGCCGATTGAATTCTGATTGAACTGAGGGAACGCTGATAGAGTCACACAAGCAGAACATTATTTGTGTTAAGCCCGACTGACGGTGAAGTTAACCCTGCGAGGAGGAAGCAACGAGAAGTGAATAGACGCTTTGCATTTATTACAAACCACGAGAAGATGAAGATGAAGTAAAGTTGATCCAGCGGACACAGCTAGCTGTGGGAGACGTCGAGGGCCCTAAAGAATAAACTTTTATTCGCGTAATTAGTGTAATCTTATGGATAATTTTGTGAGTAATTGCTTTCATATTATATTTCGTCGTACATGTAAATAAATAATCTTTCAGTGAATTATCGTTGATCACACTTTGGCGTTGTAAGCCACAGGCACCTTCAGGAATCCTGAGAGTCCTAAGCGGATAGGGCATTGATAAGGGGGCAAGGTTTACGTTCGAACTGGGGTTCAGACGACAGTCACTGGCTGTCGGCTGAGCACTGATAAGAACATGAATTTTCCTCCATCACTTAACCCCGTAATACTGCGACATATGTGAGTCGCGAAGGTGGAGGGTGGGTAAGTTTTCTGTTGGTGAAGAGAAAAGCAAGGATATAAGGGTGGGGAAACGGGGGAATATGAATACTTAGGCGTGAATTTATGTGTTATAGGCAGAGGCATCAGGAAACCACACGAATAAACTTAAGACAATGGGGAAAAGAATACCCAATCAGCTAAAACTTCTTGGAAGGAATAGCTTTAACACGCCCTTTAAACGTACGATAAAATGATTACAAATCGATAAGATGTTCCCAAACTATGATTTGAGCCACCCAAAAAACTTTTCAAATTTTGTTGAAAAATTATTGGTTTTCATGGATGTTTATTACACTACTGGTTAAGTTTATTACACTATTGGTTATTACACTACTGGTTGATTTGTATTACACTACTGGTTGATTATTACACTACTTGTTAATTTTTATTACACTACTGTTAATATTACACTACTGGTTCATTATTACACTACTGGTTGTTACACCCCTTTACAGCCCCCTCCCCCCCCCCCCCCCCCTTCTAATTTGCACGCCGAGTTCCAAAGTGCCAGTTCATCATTCAGTACGAGAGTTGCAGACCCTGATTCGTGCGGCATCTGAAACTGTCGTCTGCCACAGTGGAAGCGTGGTCAAAAGATATGGTTGTCGAAGGGCTTCAAAGGATCGGTTGGATAAATTGATGGTGTTTTTAAAGGTTAGCAAGAAGACTAGAGAAAATATTTAACAGTACACTGATCAGTAAAACTTACAAAACTTAATAATCTAACTTCAAAGATTTGTGTCGGGGGAAATTAGCAGTCGATCAGCAATCTGACTGATTCTATGAAGGCCCCGGGATTCTAATGTGGTCTGCATTCAGACAAAATATATGTATTAACAGGGCTCTCAAGGAATGGTGAGTGATCACTCGCACTCTCCTGATAATCGCCTAAATTTCTAAAGTGGTGAGTGATTGGTCACTCTCCTCTTAACTGGTTGAGAGTTGGAGGCCACTACAGTGGCTTTTGTCTTCAGCGGTTGATCCAGCAAAGTACATTTGTTCATAAATATCAAATTGTTTCATAGGCATTCTCCTGTAAACTGAAACAATTTAGTATTTATGAACTACATGCCTCATAATGTCCAGACTTGTTGCATAGGTAAAATAGAGGTAAAATAATCTAGCCCTCCATCAGTTAAGTGCCCAGATATGTCAAAATCTTCATATCACGCATAACAGTAAATTCAAAGAAATGAACATGCAGTTACTATCACTCGCCATCACTCGCCTGATCTTAATTACAGGCGAGTGACATATCACTAACCACCGATTTGCTCCTCGAGAGGCCTGTATTAATAAAATTCGTTTAAAATTACAGTCACAAGGTTCCAATGGAGACAGGCCTTAAGCAGGGGTGCATCCTGCCACCTATTCTGTTTGCATTGTGTATAAAAGATTCAGGAGAAAGGCTGATTACAAGTTGAGGGGATCAAAATTGAAGAAACAAAAATCTCAGGGCTATTCTTTGCCGATAACGTACTTTTATAAACAGAGAATGAAGAGGCCCTACAAAAACTGTTAACCATGGTAGGACAGTACGGGGACAGATGGCGACTTATTTATGTATTGGTGTTTAGAGTCACATACTTATGCACAATGGCTAATCGTAGCCGTGACAGTTTTATGGGTGGAGAAAGCCGGAGTACCCGGAGAGAAGCACCGAGCATCGACGAGCAATTGTCAGCTCCTCAACATTCTAACTCTGTTCAAGCTCCGCTCAAGCAGGGTTACAGCGGTTGAAGACATGTGCATCATCGACGAGCAGTACGCCTTAGTACACAGCGCCATCGTGCCCCAATGTAGGCAACCGGGATAAAGTGCCTTGCCCAAGGACACAACGCGGGTCGTCCCGGACGGGGATCGAACTCGGGACCTCTAGGATAGAAGTCCAACAGTCTACCACTGAGCCATTGCGCTCCCAAATGGCGACTTTAATTAAACGCAAACAAAAGCAAGGTAAAAATATCTGTAGATCGTAGGGTATGTTGTCAATGTGACAGATAAAAGTTGCGATTTTGTTGTATAAAAGTGTAAATATTTTCGATAATATTTCTGCCTGGGTTAAATGTAAAGCGAAAAGATAGGTATGTGACGGACCCTGAAAATAGATTTTTCAAACTCTGCTAATTAGGCATGAAATTTAATGTCCATTATGGCGCACGTGTTGAACGCCACGCGGCGTTACAGATCAATAGTAAGAGAGACAATATTCTCTTCTGTATCATTATCTGGGTAATTAAGACCAGTAAAATTGTAATTTTTGGAACCAGTGCATCACACATGTTCTGGACACACACCCATATTTCGCATCTATCCTGTCTCCGAAGTGTCGAAAGTTTTCATCTCAAACAAAATTCACATTTATATCTCTATCCATATCGAATTACAAAGCACTCGTTAAATCAGAATTAATATGTATAAAGAGTGAAGCGGTATTCTGAGGGGCAGTTGGCCTGAGGGCACTCAGAGAAGGTACGAATTTAGCCTTGGCCGTCGAGGGTCATTGGCACTGAGATTGAAAGTCCGCGTATTGTCGTAACCCAGTGAGGGTTGTAAGGGACCGATAATAGTTTGTTAACCGTTGCGAACCGTAGTGGCATAGTGTTCAAAGAAGTAAAAGCTGTAACGCTGAGGTCTAGTGACCGTATTAAGAGCTTGAGTAAGCGCTGGAATAAGATAGTTTTAGGCGGTGCGAGAATTGGTGATGTTGAGAACACTTTGCAGAATATTTTTATGTAAGCTTTGTTAAGTATATATCTGAAAGCGAAGAATAACTTAACCCCGTGACGGCCAGGCAAGGAACAAAGTGAACGTGAACTGTGGTACACGCCGATTGAATTCTGATTGAACTGAGGGAACGCTGATAGAGTCACACAAGCAGAACATTATTTGTGTTAAGCCCGACTGACGGTGAAGTTAACCCTGCGAGGAGGAAGCAACGAGAAGTGAATAGACGCTTTGCATTTATTACAAACCACGAGAAGATGAAGATGAAGTAAAGTTGATCCAGCGGACACAGCTAGCTGTGGGAGACGTCGAGGGCCCTAAAGAATAAACTTTTATTCGCGTAATTAGTGTAATCTTATGGATAATTTTGTGAGTAATTGCTTTCATATTATATTTCGTCGTACATGTAAATAAATAATCTTTCAGTGAATTATCGTTGATCACACTTTGGCGTTGTAAGCCACAGGCACCTTCAGGAATCCTGAGAGTCCTAAGCGGATAGGGCATTGATAAGGGGGCAAGGTTTACGTTCGAACTGGGGTTCAGACGACAGTCACTGGCTGTCGGCTGAGCACTGATAAGAACATGAATTTTCCTCCATCACTTAACCCCGTAATACTGCGACATATGTGAGTCGCGAAGGTGGAGGGTGGGTAAATTTTCTGTTGGTGAAGAGAAAAGCAAGGATATAAGGGTGGGGAAACGGGGGAATATGAATACTTAGGCGTGAATTTATGTGTTATAGGCAGAGGCATCAGGAAACCACACGAATAAACTTAAGACAATGGGGAAAAGAATACCCAATCAGCTAAAACTTCTTGGAAGGAATAGCTTTAACACGGTGTTCCTTGGATAAATTATTTGGGTTACCAAACATAACTTATGGAACGGATGTGATCCCCCTTAACCATACGATAGTGGGGAATTTGGATAGTCTACAAAATGATGCGGATCGGTGGATAATCGGATCAAGCCTGAATTATCCGGTAACCCTCCCATACGGCGTGATGGTGTAAAACGATGTTTAACCATATATGGAACTCTGACTTTGAGACAGGATGGATAAGGCAAACGATGGAGCTAATGGAGAATTGCTCTATTGAGACTGAAGATCTAGAGGGGGGCTGAAGCAGGAGGAAGCTTTATCAGGTGAAGGGGGTTCGAGATTGCAATAGAAACTGGCGAGCTGGAGTTAGGGCCAACAGCACTTTGGATGGGTTATACAAAAAGATGCTCCGCCAGTGTCATTTGGTGGTCTTTGTCGTTCAACGTGAGATCAAAGTCATTCGAGTTGGGGCAGGGGGGGGGGGGGGGGCGGTAAATCGGAAAAGGCGATGAAAAAGGGTGCCAAAATTTATGCGTAGCTTGCGGGTTACGGAGACCCTAGAACATTTCATTTTAGAATGCCCTAAATATTTGCCTAGAAGAAGAATCCTTGAAAACGAATGGAGGAATGGGATGAAAGCAAGAGAGATAGCTGGATGCGGGGTGATATGAGGGAAAGAGTCAATATCATAGCTGGGGAAATTGAGAATGCGCCAACGGTAGAAATAATAGAACAGTTTGTGTCAGAATGCCATGAGATTTGGATGGATTTTTACTAGGCGGGTGACGGAGATTATGTATAATAATTCCTGGTTAGATGACCGTGGCAAATCAGCGGAAAGGCAAAGAATTATTATTACCAGATCGGAATTAGTAACCACTTTGAGATTTCTAATAAGACAGTGGACCGGGTGTTTAACCCTTTACCTAACAGGAAAAGCAGACGACACTTGCAAAATAAATTCTCGAATAACTAATTTTTTTTCATTTTTTGTCTCAAAAACATAGGTTACGATCTCTCGTTGGAACGAGCTCGTTCCAACGAGGAGTCATAACCTATGTTTTTGAGATAAAAATAATGAAAATTAATTGGCGATTTTTGAGAATAGCGCTACCCGGTTTTGAACGTTACGTTGGGTAAAGGGCTAAATGACGTAGCTTGAATAGCTCTCGGTCCATTGAGTAAACCAGTGGCCGTGCGTTTATTGATGGGACAAACATTACAAGGTGGAGGTCACTTAACACCCTAACTGTCGGTATTTATGCAGCGGAGCAACCTGTGGCGAAGTGTAATACCTCTCTACTTCAAATAACATTAATTGGACATGTGGAAATTGAAGTCTGGATACTTGACATTATCTAAATGTCACTCATTGAAACAACGGAATGGCGAGGGAATGTACATGTATACAGAACAATTCATGGTATGAAAAAAGTTGAAAGTAGGAAGGCAGGTGGTCTTGTTTTTAACAACGTTCTGGATGTTGATTTTGTAAGACTAATCTACCTATCCACTCAACAATACAATTTAGTTGAATGTTTGAGAGAAAAAAACAACCCATCCTAACAAATGTTTCAATAAGCCAGCAAATATAACAAGTTATTTACCATTGGTCATTCGCATCGCACTTCGGATACCGAGGTGTGAACATCAACTGATCAGATGGAATTGCCAACTGAATACAAGAGACACTTCTAAGCCTGAAGGCTGCTCTTGCTACCACTTGGAGTTTCCAAGTGCAATTTCCTCCCATACTGGTGACACGCCAAGTGACTCCAGAGCGTTGGATGTTGATTTATCTAACCACCAGAATCCAGAGGGCAAGAAGAAGTTAGGGTGAAAGAAGGGAGCTTCTGCCGGACGACGCAATGCCCGTCGACTGATGGAATTCGTGGAAGGAAAAACGTTGGGAAAGGAAGAGAAGGATGCAAGTGAGGACGTTGAAAGCTCAAAAAACTGACACCCCTGACAGTTCTCCGTCCAGCTCGGCACCTCTCACGTGGGTGGAGGGTCCGGAGGATGCTGGTTCACCAGGTGACAGACCAATCTCACTCTTCGCTTGAGGAGGAGATGGAGGAGGGAGATCTGTCTTTGGAATCTTTTGATTCCCACAACGCCCCACTCAACCCTCCAACTCTTATTCATCCAATGTTTCCTAACGTGAGCACCGAACAGGAGGTAGCCATCGCGGAGTTCGTGGAAAACATTCTGGGAGAAGAAGACTAGCTTTCTTTTGGAAGTAGTCCGGTAGTTGCAGTTCAGTCTAAAGCTCTGGGTCAACGCAGGATTGAAGTGGGAAAATGCAAAACTAGCATAATAGTACAATATGAACATTGGAAAAAATCTCAAGACCACTTACCTCCAAAGGAAAGCACACCAACAGCAGCCTCGGGGACTCGGCCTTACCAACCCAGCAGTCTCCAAAACACTCCTCCTACTTCCAGCAACGCCAACAAAATCAATATCCCGTCACAGCCACTACCTTCCAAGAAGAACAGAAGACGATACCCCCCCCCCCCCCCCCAATCCCAACTTCACAAGAGAATTCCGCTTGGGCTCTGAGAGTTCTTTTTCAAGGGAACTGTTTGCTAAACAAAGATAGATATCTCTGCCGAGAAGGCGAGAAGGAAACAATGGAAACGGAGTGAATATGCCGAGAGAGAGAGACATAGAGAGAGAGAGGAAGAGAGAGAGAGGGGGGGGAGAGAGAGAGAGAGAGAGAGAGAGAGAGAGAGAGAGGAGTTCGTGGTCTGAAAAGGGAAAAAGAGCGACTGAAGCGTGAAAGTGACAAGACACACCAAGAGCTGTTATATCAGCTCAAGCTTATCCGGAAAAGGGCTTGGAAAGATCACGAAACTCTTAACTCCATATTGACCTCAAAGAGAAGAAAAGAAGAAATCAATAGAATATCAGACAGAAAAAAAAATTATTGGGAAATTTCCAAACATAGAGTCTGTGAAAGAAGTATTGTTACTGGTAATTTGTTCTCTAGTTTCGGGTCCCTGTGTTGACAATAAAGTTGTTAAATTCTTGGGCAATGATATTTTTATCCCTCATGTCCTTTTCATCTATACGAATATGAGATGGCAGTGTGACATTATTAGTCTGTGTGAAACACACAGACTATTGTTTTCGCACGGATTCTTTTTCTTCTTTTTTTCTTCTTTTTTTTTCTTTTTTCTTTCCTTCTTCTTCTTCTTTCTTCTTTTTCTTCTTCTTCTTCTCCTGCCTTCTGTCTTCTCATCACTTTTTGTCCGCACGATAACTCGAAAACGAATCGCCCTATCTCATTGATTTTTGGCATTCTGATAGACAGCCACAAGTTCTCGGCCACCTATGTTTTTCAGATTCCTGGGATACCAGGGGTGTCTGTAGGGGTGTTTTGAAAGTGGGTCACACCCATATCTCAGGCGTGGTATGACCTACAGACCGGGGACCAACACCAAATGAGTCGACACTCGATGGAGGTTCAAAATATGGGTCAAGGTCACGGAGGTCATCTAGGGGTCATTGAGTACATTTTTCAGAATTGCTGGAAATCACATTTTTGACCCCCTAAAGTATTCCTGACGTACACACATGCATTTTGACGTAAAAAAAAGTGGGCGTGGCCAAAATTTTTAAAAGTGGGTCATACCCATATCTCAGGCGTGGTATGACATATCGACCTGGGACTAACACCAAATGAGTCGACACTTGATGGAGATTCAAAATATGGGTCAAGGTCACGGAGGTCACCTGGGGGTCATTGAGTGCATTTGTCAGAATTGCTGGAAATCACATTTTTTGATCCCCTAAAGTATTCCTGACGTACACACATGCATTTTGACGTAAAAAAAGTGGGCGTGGCCAAAATTTTTGAAAGTGGGTCACGCCCATACGTCAGGCGTGGTATGACGTATGGACCTGGGACCAACACCAAATGAGTCGACACTTGATGGAGATTCAAAATATGGGTCAAGGTCACGGAGGTCACCTAGGGGTCATTGAGTGCATTTTTCAGAATTGCTGGAAATCACATTTTTTGACCTCCTAAAGTATACCTGATGTACACACATGCATTTTGACGTAAAAAAAAAGTGGGCGTGGCCAAATTTTTTGAAACTGGGTCACACCCATATCTCGGGCGTGGTATGACATATAGACCTGGGACCAACACCAAATGAGTGGACACTTGATGGAGGTTCAAAATATGGGTCAAGGTCACAGAGGTCACCTGGGAGTCATTGAGTGCATTTCTCAGAATTGCTGGAAATCACATTTTTTGACCCCCTAAAGTATTCCTGACGTACACACATTGCATTTTTACATTAAAAAAGTGGGCGTGGCCAAAATTTGGAAAGTGGGTCACGCCCATATCTCAGGTGTGGTATGACCTACAGACCTGGGACCAACACCAAATGAGTCAATACTCGATGGAGGTTCAAAGTATGGGTCAAGGTCACGGGGGTCAACTAGGGGTCATTGAGTGTATTTTTCAGAATTGCTGGAAATCACATTTTTTTGATTCCCTAAGGTATTCCTGATGTACACATATGCATATTGACGTAAAAAAAGTGGGCGTGGCCAACATTTTTGAAAGTGGGTCACGCCCATATCTCAGGCATGGTATGACGTATGGACCTGGGACCAACATCAAATCAGTCGACACTTGAAGGAGACTCAAAATATGGGTCAAGGTCACGGAGGACACCTAGGGGTCATTGAGTGCATTTTTTTCAGAATTGCTGGAAATCACATTTTTTGATCCCCTAAAGTATTCCTGACGTACACACATGCATTTTGACGTAAAAAAGTGGGCATGGCCAACATTTTAAAAGAGGGTCACGCCCATATCTCAAGCGTGGTATGACCCATCGACCTGGGATCAACACCAAATGAAGCGACACTCGATGGAGGTTCAAAATATGGGTCAAGGTCACGGAGGTCAACTAGGGGTCATTGAGTGCATTTTTCATAATTGCTGGAAATCACATTTTTTGCCCCCCAAAGCATTCCTGAGATTCATACATGCATTTTTACGTTAAAAAGTGAGCGTGGCCAAAAAATTTGAAAGTGGGTCATGCTCGTATCTCAAGCATGGTATGATGAATGGACCTGGGACTAACACCAAATGAGTCGACACTTGATGGAGATTCAAAATATGGGTCAGAATCAAGGAGATCACCTAAGGGTCATTAAGTGCATTTTTCATAATTGCTGGAAATCACATTTTTTGACCCCCCAAAGCATTCCTGAGGTCCATACATGCATTTTTATGTTAAACAGTGGGTGTAGCCAACATTTTTGAAAGTGGGTCATGCTCATATCTCAATCGTGGTATGATGAATGAATCTGGAACTAACACCAAATGAGTTGACACCATTGATGGAAATTCAAAATATGGGTCAAGGTCACGGAGGTCACATAGGGGTCTGCCTGAAAGAGGTCACCAAAGTCATCAAGTGTGTACGTATTATTCAGAAATACTGGGAACTGAATTTTATTACACCTTAATGAATTTCTAAAGTTTATGAACGTATTTCATCACTCATCTTAGTGGGCAGAGCCAAAAATGTCCATTTCTGATTCGAGTATCGAACCCTTTGAATGCTGGTCACATGTATGCCTTTTCTGGTTTCTTATAAATAATTGTTCTGATTCCAGTATGAATATCTGTAAATACTGTTAACGAAAACCCATTTCTGATTTGTTTAAAAATATTTTACTCCTGAAAATAAGCCTCCATAAATTCTCTTTCTGAATAGTTTATTACTGATACTTTAACCCTTTCACACAGACTTGAATTTACTGGGTGCAGTAAATTCTGTTTCTCTAGTTTCTAGACCTTTTTATTACCTCATTTAAAATTTTCCATGTATTCCGCATATTACTTTGATTTTGTCGGAGTATCTGATTATAATGTATGGCTTTACTTTGCTTTTTGACTTTATTAAATACCTTACAATACCTTTTATAATTACTAATATTATTTTCGGTTGGCGGCTTAAGTTTTCGGTGGTAAAATTTCTCCTTGTTATTAGAAGAAATTAAGACCTTTGGACATCCTAGGTTGTTTTTTGATAAATTGTTTCTTCGGTTTAATCTGTTGAAGTGGATATGCTTGTTCAAACGCGTCGTTGAATAACCTCAAAAATGTTTCATAAGATGTGTTCGGACACTATAAGGTAAGAACCGGTGTAAAATCGCAATGTAACAATATGTTATCAAAATTTCCGATAGTCTGTTCGTTAATCTTGCGTTTTTGTGTTGTGTTAGGTATGATTGCTGTGTTGAGCTTCTTTTCGATTAAGAATGTACCGAAGTGGGCCTATAGATCAGTACAGTAATTCCGGATATGGTATTGCATTCAATATTATTCGAGAACATATGATCTATTAATGTAGCAGAATGTGTTGTTATTCTAGTGGGTCTAGTGATAAGTGGTAGAAAACCCTGACCAAACATTAAGTTTATATAGCTTGCGATTTTTAAGTGCGAATCAAATTTTAAAAGATCGATGTTTATATCCCCCATAACTTACGAATGTTTCTTTTCTTTATTAAATAATTATGTGATAAAGTTTAACCTGCATAAGAAAACGTCTATGTCGGCTTTCGGGGGGGGGGGGGGGGGGGGTGTTTGGCCTATAAATAACATCAATTAATCTGGATGTCTTTCCACATTAAACTTCAACAAAAAGCGATTCAGTAACGTGGGGGTATACATACAGACAGCTCATTTCGAACTTGGTAAGTGAGGTCCTCTTTTATAAAGAGCCCAACACCACCTTGACCGTCGTCACCATTTGGTCGGGTATTTTTTAGAAGATTGCGATAACCATCTAAAGTATAGGACATATTATGAGGCTGTTGAAATATTTCACTAAGTGCAATAACGTCAAAGTTATTTTCTGATTCCTGGAGAGATGATAAAAGATGGCATTGAGAGTCCCAGTGAGCGGAGATACTTTGAACATTGATATGAAACGAGGAAAAATTATGAAGAGTGTTACTTATGGTAGTTCGAAGATCGTGGGGCAGATAATAAGTACATCCCGAGTTGTCATTGAAAGGGGAATCACTCGTATCGTCCACATCTTCTGTTTTGTTATTGCACAGGCTCATAAAGTCAAATTCCATTCTTTCCCGCACCTCGTCCAAGTTGATATTACCCGCCATGATATTCCGTATAATCGAAGGGGCCAACACATCGTTCCAATAAAGGCGAACCCGCCCAACCACGTTGGTGTCCCAATGTTTGGTGAGATAAATAGAGGCTTTGATATATAGTTGAAAGTCTGACACATAGTAATTCGGTGTGAATGGACGGCGGGATAATATATTTGAATAAGGGAAACAAAGACAAAAACAAACGTATATGCAAAGGTGCACATCAAGTATAAACAAAGATGTAGCTTCATATGAAGCCGAAGCATGATTAACTGGTCGGACGGCAGATATCGCATAAAGTATAATGGTCATCTTTTCTCATCTTTAAAGTCAGTATGTTGTTTGTGGGAACTATTTTGTTAGGGTTATGCGAAAACTCCCACAGAAACACCGAACATATAATATGCCCCCCCCCCCCCCCCAGCCCCCTCCACTGGTAAGTTCTTGATGGGGATGGTTTTCATGTAAGATGCACGGACCGATTATGACACACAAGTGCAAACACGCACCAAATGCTAGGACGATGCCTGGTGGAATTCATTGTTAGTTTAAATGATTCACCAGTGAAGGCATAGATGTGGCCGATATAATTACATTGTTAATGCTGTTATACGTTTTGGGTCCAAATACTCAATTCCCATTGGTCAGCTGGATGAAAACGTCATGACCAAATGTAATTCATTTTCCAATGAATACATTTGGTCGAACTTTGACCCGCATTTACGTTCAAGTTAATAATTTGTGATATCTCAAACAACTTACAAGGAACGTCAATCGACAGTGTGAAATTATTTCAGTGATTTTATTCTTGAAGTTGTTGTCGTTTCATAGGTGATTATAGTTTACTGATATGTTAAATAAATTGTTTTGAACATTTCAAGTTTCGTTGCGAAAGACGGCAATTTGACAAATTTGGGTCAATGCCGAAAACCGTCAACTCAGAGTTGTGCGTTTTGTCTTTTGTATGAGGGTGGTTTTTTCGCCTCGTTCGGTCGTACATGTTTTATTTCGTCTTTCTGCTTTTGTTGTTTGGTAAAAAGTAGTTTAAACAGTTACGGGATGTAATTATAAGAATTGAATGCAATTTTTATAATCTTTATTGGGGTGTGAACGTGTGGGAATGGGTACAAATTGTATAAATCCCTTCGGGATTCATACATAATTTGTACCCATTCCCACACGTTCATACTCCAATAAAGATTATAAAAATTGCATTCAATTCTTAACCCTTTACCCAAAGCAGACGATATCAAAATTTATTATTTTAAATTTCATTTTTTTTTTAAATTTTTCAAAAAATGTCAACAAACCCATATCATGTGACCCCTCGTTGGAACGAGCTCGTTCCAACGAGGGGTCACATGATATGGTTTTGTTGAATGTTTTTGAAAAATAATATTTTTTCAAATGCTGAATTTGCATATTACGCGGGCGGATGCGGACGATTCGTTGGGTAAAGGGTTAAATGAACCGACAATTCACATCAACCACATCCATACCCACACCAATGAACCACTCCAACTACAGACTGAAGTGGAAAAATTTTATAGAAACCCTGGTTTATGAATTTATTGTCTCATGAAATATACACTGTGGATATGTAGATATGTCAACACCTGAACTCTTTACATAAGTAGTTTACCATACCTACATTTTCAATAATACTCCACTTCAATCATAGATTTCACGAATTCCACAATTTATCAATTTAAACTGAGTCATGACACTTTGGGTATGCATATGTGGCAGCACCTTAACCCTTTGGGGATGGAGTTTTCCATATTTACATTTTATAGATATTGTGTTTACTCTGTCTATATTTTCAATTGGGCTAGCCATATCTCCAATTCCTGTTAGTCCAAATGATTCATCAATGAAGGCAGAGACCCGGCTGATGCGAACTGATAATTCACATCAACCACATAACTGCCCTCACGATGGTCATCTCAATTACAAATTGAAATTAATAGATGTTATGACCCTCTCCCCTAGAATAACAGTTTGTCCCAGACTCGACCCTCGACATCTCGCAATTTAAAGCAAATTCGTCTGAACTAAAAAAGGCGAAAGACTCGAAAAAAGGCCAAGATAGGCAAACCTAATCAAAGTTAAAGAAGAGCAAACTGGAATGACGTGGACAGCAATGGTCGCTCTCTCTAGCAATCGTCCTAGCGAACAGACGATAATAACTGAGCCCGCAAACACCATAGCCAGCCACATCAAGCCCCCCCCCCCACCCCCCACCAATGGAGGTTGACTTAATTAATGGAATCATTACCCCCAACAAGCCAGCAAAAGGATGAGGAGATGGTGACCCCATCACCAAACTGCGACCTCCCTAATATCTCCCAGCGACTCGTATACGCTGATAAAGTCAAGATATTGGCAAGTAACCCACCACAACCACTCCATAAAAGCAAGTCTACACCAACCTCGATGCCGCGACTGGGCTACCTAATTGTGGTAACTAAAGTTCACCCTTAGAGTCCATTCTCATTTAGAGTACATATATACCCTAATAAAGTTCATGAAACATTATATCTGCTATATCACCTTCAATTAAGCTCTATTATAGCAATAAGGTTGCTTTCAATTAGAAAAAGACAGTAGTAGTAGTGTTCGTATGTTTGAGAGAATAGTTGGGGGACCTCGGTGGGGGGACCTCGGAAGTGACGTCATGTCACGTGACGTAGTGGCGCCATGTTGTGTTGTCATGGTAACCCGTGTAAGCGGCCATGTTGTGACGTCATCTCCCTAGTGATACGTGGTGGTAGTACGCATGCGCAGCGCGTGTTGTTAGGGTGATACGAGCTTCCGTCGTCCATTTTGTATACTGGAAGCCGCCATCTTGGTTTCTATGGTAGCACGGGATTGCTATGTTACCTAAGGCCAACAATAGGACAGGGTATGTTCGGAGGGTATGTTCGATTGAATCGGAGTATTTTCTGGAACGACTTCCCCGGATAATTACCACAAACAACCCGACAACATGTATTATTTCGAATTCTTTCAGAATTCTCTGCTTCTATCTATATATGCAATAGTTATCGTTTATCGGGTAGGAATCTCAATTACGGAATGCTTTATATGTATACAGGGGAAATTTGATTCAACCTTGATCAATGTTATAGTCCAGACTGAGATAGGTATAGCTAGGAAGTAATGGATGAGATATGGGGCAGAATAACAGAAGCCAATAGTACTGGTACAAGGCCGCAATGGAACAAGCCTGTTGTAGAAGCTAATGATAGGACAGATAGACCATAGCCCTGTAATGGCCTTGGAGCTTTGGCGACAAAATGGAAGCGGTTGGTAAGACTACATTAGACCCATTGAGGGCTTTTACATAGCTTAATGCGACAAAAAGGGATTCTCCAAAAGGTATCCTCGATAGGTATCCTCAATAGGTATCCTCAAATAATACAATACCAGGCCATAGGTATCCTCAAATATCCGTATGTGTCTAAGTGATAGGGCATATTGTGTCACATTGTGACTTTTCACATAAGCACATATAACAAAAAGGGATTCTCCAGTAGGTATCCTCGATAGGTATCCTCAAATAGTACAATACCAGGCCATAGGTATCCTCAAATACCCGTATGTGTCTATGTGATAGGGCATATTGTGTCACATTGTGACTTTTCACATAAGCACATATAAAAAAAGGGATTCTCCAGTAGGTATCCTCGATAGGTATCCTCAAATAATACAATACCAGGCCATAGGTATCCTCAAATACCCGTATGTGCCTATGTGATAGGACATTTTGTGTCACATTGTGCCTTGTCACATAAGCACATATCGGCACATAAAGCATGTGCCTATGTGATAGGGCATATTGTGTCACATTGTGCCTTTTCACATAAGCACATATGACAAAAAGGGATTCCATAGCCACAGGTGTTTTCAAAAAAGGGGATTCCATGGGATATGGCCATTGGATATATGCTTTTATTATACACAGGGGAGATAACTCTATACGATTAAGTACAGGTTATGGGAAATCAAGCAATCTGATTGGTTAGTTATATAAATGAAACAACAAGAGTACTTGGAATAGGGTCAGAACTAACAAGAATAAACCAGAACTTGCTAAATATAGCAATAATAAGGTAAACTGTTCCAGTTAATAGGCTCTTCTCTACACTACTGGAGTATACTCTAGAATAAAGGAACATGGCCAGATAAACGATAACTATTGCATATATAGATAGAAGCAGAGAATTCTGAAAGAATTCGAAATAATACATGTTGTCGGGTTGTTTGTGGTAATTATCCAGGGAAGTCGTTCCAGAAAATACTCCGATTCAATCGAACATACCCTCCGAACATACCCCTGTCCTATTGTTGGCCTTAGGTAACATAGCAATCCCGTGCTACCATAGAAACCAAGATGGCGGCTTCCAGTATACAAAATGGACGACGGAAGCTCGTATCCCCCTAACAACACGCGCTGCACATGCGTACTACCACCACGTATCACTAGGGAGATGACGTCACAACATGGCCGCTTACACGGGTTACCATGACAACACAACATGGCGCCACTACGTCACGTGACATGACGTCACTTCCGAGGTCCCCCACCGAGGTCCCCCAACTATTCCCTCAAACATACGAACACTACTACTGACAGTGGGGTCCTTCCAGAACAAACCCGTTTTAGTTGTACTGGCTCAGTTAACCCTTTACCTAACATGAAAAGCAGACGACACTTGCAAAAACAATTCTTGAATAACTAATTTTTTTTCATTTTTTGTCTCAAAAAACATAGGTTATGACCCCTCTTTGGAACGAGCTCGACGAGGCTCGTTCCAAAGAGGTATCATAACCTATTGTTTTTGAGACAAAAAATGAAAAATATAATGAGAATTAATTGGCGATTTTTTGTGAATAGCGCTGACCGGTTTTGACCAGTTACGTTGGGTAAAGGGTTAATAGAGATGTGCCAATTCTTAAGTGTGTTGATTGTAAGACACGTTACCACGATACTTATTCAGAGGTTCAATCTATAACGTCAATATGCGCGTGTGAGTTTCATACCGGCCTTCATTTATCCAAAATGGCCGAGTATATAGTATTATAGGAAATATAGATATGATAGTCTTTTTACAAATAACTTCAGAATTAAGAACATAGTTGTGAAACTTTGGCCTTAATTCACGTTTTGTGCAGCAATGTATTTCACATTTCTTATAAAAAAACTAACGAGATGAATATATATTATAAATTTATGTTGAACAGATAACCCATAGCAGGGTTCGTAAATAAATAATCATCGGAGCGACACCTGGTTGAACAAGTCTGGCGATATGACGTTTTTTCGGACGATAACCAATGGTAGCGTATCTTACACCTGGTGTACGCAAATTTCCATTGGCCGAGATTTGATCTTCTATATTATTACCACTCAATCCGGAAGTTACTAGTCGATTAACATAAGTTTGGAGGCCCGTTAAAACTCCATAACTTCAATGACGTCATTCGACGGAGCCGGGTCGCGGGCGACAATGGTATAAATAGCCATTAGCGGCCCGCGGCCCGGCTATTTTTTAGATTCAAGTTAGCTGTAACAGGGAGTGGTAATAATAGTAATAACATGATTGTTGTCAGGCATCATGATTCATTAGCGGCCCTGCAGCAACGATGAACAGCCCTTCGGCTTAATAAACCTTCGGGCTGTTCATCATTGCTGCAGGGCCGCTAATGAACCATAATGCACTCCAGAATCATGTTATTGTTATAATATTGGGAGTACAGTATGGACAATAATAAGCTTGTCGGATAGCCCGGAAAGCAGTATTAATCGAATTATATTAATGTGAGGAGGCAGTCTCCCCGACCTTGGTCCCTCCCCCACCCCAAACCCTAATAATTCCAAAGCAACACTCGAACATGGTCTCTCAGTGTACTACGCGACACGGGGGCCTTGTACTCCCGACGAGCTGGCCAAATTCCCCGACGGGGGGGGGGGGGGGGCGGGGGGGGGCTGGACCTCCCCGACGGGGGCTGTAGCCCCTCATCCCTCTTGACGCCACTCCTGCCAGTACCTTCTCGGTTGCGATAATGCAAGTAAGGGCGGTTACTGTTGACAAGGTCTGGCCAGAAAATCAGTCACATCATTTTAGCAATAAATAAACTCTTCTTGCTTGGAATACATTTTAGAAAATTGTTGGAAAAAAATTCCTTTATTTCACGAGGTTATGGTGACCATAATTCTATTTTTCTGAGCGAGGAAATGGGCGCTTTTCATTACCTTATTTTCAAAACCCGACACGGTCTGAGACATTTTGAAAATAAGCGTGTGAAAAGCGCTATCTACTCGTTCAGAGAGATTAAATTCATGACCTCTCGAAATGAAGGCATTTCTATTCTAACTCCCCCCCCCCCCCCCCCCCCCCCCCACCACCACCACCTTTGTCGGGGATATTCTGGCGTCACCCCTACCCGTCAGGAATTATCGTGTATCAGGACACGAGTAGGTAATATATGCGAATTCCAGACCACTTTTCCAAAAAACTGTACACGTACACGTACATGTACGTGTACCGCCATAGGGATTCAGTGTTAAATCGTGTACAGAGTGAAAACAATGGCAAAAATATCGTTTTTTATGGTGGTCCAGAATCCGCAATTGTTTTGAGGCTCATAGATCGCACTTTCAACCGTTCAAACATCCGTTGGCGAATGTGTACATTCGACACATCGCTCAAAACTGAAAAAATGTACGAAATTTGAAGAAAATGTAAATTTAAAAATTTTTGTTGACGTTTCCATCGCGGATCAGACCTTCGATATATCGTTGGTGAACACAAGCAAAAAACGTTTTGCGGATTCCAGACCAGCATAAAAAAGCGGTTTGCGGATTCTGGAGCACCTACGTTCGCCAACGGCTGTTTGAACGGTCGAGGGTGCGATCCGATCGGGAAAATGATTTGCGGATTCTAGACCAGGAAAATCGACTTCCTTTTCTCGACGTTGGCCAACGGTGAAAAGTGAGTGTAAAGTGTAGTTACTCATCGAGGATTTTTTTTAAAAATTTTTAAAACCGATTTGGGCTTCCGGTACATCGAAAAATGCGGTTTGCGGGTTCTGGACCACCACGTTCGCGATCGCGTTTCAGACGGTATAGGGTGCGATTTGATCGGTGAAAATGATTTGCCGATTCACCTCGCGAGTTTTGTGAGGTGAATCGTGATAGAATCGGTTTTGTTGAGAGGAAATAAAATATATATATAGGAGAGAAAAAAATATAAATAAATAGTTATTTAAAAAAATAAATATCGAAACGAATAGATAATAAAAAATACGTAAATCATGAATGCTTCCTAGACTATTTGAGCAAGGTTTCTTTTAACCCTTTACCCAACGTAACGGCCAAAACCGGCCAGCGCTATTCTCAAAAATCGCCAATTAATTTTCACTATTTTTTTCATTTTTTGTCTCAAAAACATAGGTTATGACCCCTCGTTGGAACGAGCTTGTCGAGCTCGTTCCAACGAGGGGTCATAACCTATGTTTTTGAGACAAAAAATGAAAAAAATTAGTTATTCAAGAATTTTTTTTGCAAGTGTCGTCTGCTTTTCACGTTAGGTAAAGGGTTAAAAATGCTGATGAGAGCCTACACAATCTGCGTGAACGATCAACTAGGTCCTCTCTTGTTAGAAGGATGCGTCGGATGTCGGGATCATCTAGACTTCGATCATGAGGATCATTCGTGTCTGACGATGGAAAGGGAAGATATGGTCATGAAGTATTTTGAACCAGCGTTCGAATGCGTTCGAATCGGCGAAGTGATCATGCTTTGGAGGAGATTAGTCTTCTGTAAAGATCGAGACAAGCCCACAGTTTCGGAAGAACTAAAATTGGCGCATAGAAGTCTGACTTTAGAAGACAAGGGATGCATCATGAAATTATTGCTGAAGGAAGCATACGTCTAAGTTTTCTCGTTTATATAGATAAGGGAGAATAGAAAATAAAAATAAATACACACATAATTTTTTTATCTAATATTAGAAAGAAAAAAAAAGAAAAAATGAGAACTAGAAATAAATTGTATCCGACGTTAGATGACGACGAGGATGAGAAGCCGAACGGCGTTTTGCCAATGGCAACAGCACCGGCGCCAGAAGAAAAAGAAAGAGGAGAGAGGTATCGCATCAATCAAATCAGTAGAATCCAATTGTATCTGACTCTAGAGAGAGATTCTCGTCGTTCTCTCAAGAAGAAGTATTCGCGTCTCCTCAAATTCGTCAATGCAGTCGACACGACACTCATCACGATTTCCATGGGTTTACATGCAGCCGGCATCAGATTGTTGTCGACCACGGTCAGTATTCCGATTGTGTTGACCATAGAAGGAGTGGCTCTCGTCGCCAGATTGTTTAGCACTCTCGGAAAGTTTTTGAGTAGGAAATTATATCTGAAGGCAAGGAAACACAAAAAGATTCGCGTCTTGTCGACTCCAAG
The DNA here is from genome assembly GCA_031216915.1 of Pictodentalium vernedei. Lineage (NCBI taxonomy): Eukaryota > Metazoa > Mollusca > Scaphopoda > Dentaliida > Dentaliidae > Pictodentalium > Pictodentalium vernedei. Next base: position 743,797,492 of record CM062297.1, read on the forward strand.
ATCGACACGATATCCAAAATGATCTTGATGGCATTGAAAGATGGTAGGATATCAGACAGAGAATACTTCACAATATTGAGTGAAAAAACGAAATACGATGCCATGAAAGAAGCTGTGAGAATCAAGACTTGTCAGATCATCAAGGAAGAGATGAAGGATTCTCTCGTGGAAAAGGGGAGGAAAGAGGCCAGGGAGGAATTCGATAAGTTGATAGAACTCAAGAGCAGCGAATGAAAAAAAATATATATATATAATAAGAACAGAATTTTTAAAAAAGAAATATTAAATTTATATATAAAATAAAAAATAAAAACGAAATTAATTTAAATAACTCTCAAAAAATGTATTGCATAAAGTGTAAGAGAGTTACCGAGACGGGTAATTCTCAAGAAGTACGAACAAAAAACGACAGACAAATGCTTCACGGAATTTGCGACATGTGTGGTTCGATCAAGACTCCAAAAAAAGAACACGAGCAAAGGTAAAGGCATCGTGAATAAAATGATCAATAATCCACCTTTCGAAATAAATCTACCTGGTCACAGTTTCACGGGACCCGGAACGAAATTGAACAAGAGACTCAACGCCGATCTGACTCCTAAATCTTGGAGTAAACCCGTGAATAGGGTGGACGCAGCCACGTATGATCACGATCTGTGCTACGCCGGAAATCCCGACACCAAGACTCGCAATGACGTCTGCGATAAAAACATGTTGCCAAAATTGAGAGTTATATCGAATCCGACCAGGAGAGAGAAGATAGAACATTCGCTGGTCGGCAATTTGATTGGTGCGAAACGTCAATTCGGATGGGGCGTTCCCAAAAACAAAAGGGGCATCGGAAAAGAAGAAGAAATGATTATTGACCAGCGAATTGGCCGAGGAGTTACACAAATCCATCGTGCGTAAATTTCGAAAGAGAAGGGTGTTCGTGAAGGGTTTGGATGACATTTGGTCTGCCGACTTGGTTGACATGAGATCGTTTTTGAGGTGGAACGAGGGTGTCAAATATCTATTGACGGTCATCGACGTGTTTTCCAAATATGTTTGGATCAGAGCTTTGAAGAATAAATCAGGACCTTGCATTACCGAAGCTCTGAAGAGCGTGTTCGACTCGTTTTCTCGAAAACCGAATAAATTGTGGGTGGACAAGAGAAAGGAATTCTACAACAAGCACGTTCATCGATTAGTCGACCTCTACTCAATTAAAAATGAAGAGAAAGCCAGCATGGTGGTATGTTGGAATCGAACGATGAAGGAAAAGATGCACAGATACTTCGACCAAGAAATACATATACGCTCTGAATGGTCTGGTCAAAGATTACAACAACATGCAACACAGATCGATCAAGATGACTCCCACAGAAGCTAGCGATACTTGAAACGAAAAACAGGTCTACGCAAATCTATATCCTGAGAGATCTAAGATCAGGAAGAAGTCTAGAACGCCGAAATTTGCAGTCGGCGATTGAGTGAGAATCTACGCTTATAAGAAGCACTTCAAAAAGGGTTATACTCCTTGATGGACCTCGGAAATCTTCGTGATAATCAAAATATTTCACACCGATCCGGTGACTTATGAAATCAAAGCTTTGGATGGAGAAGAGATCATCGGAAAGTTTTACGAACAACAATTGCAGAAGACGAAGTTTTAATAAAGAAAATTTTTTTTTTTTATTTACTCTCTTTAACATTTTCTTGTTTACATATATATATAGGAGAGAAAAATAATAATAAAAAATAATTAAAACTATTTTTAGATAAAAAAAAGCAAGCTAATTAATAAACAAAAAACAAAAACCCTTCAAAAATGGCAAATGTACTAGATAGTGCACAAAGCATAGTGAAAGATGAAAGTACTCAAGAATATGAGGTTCACAAATACGAACCGATAACCGGAATGAGTTTGAACAATGCGGGAGAGATAAGAATCAACGTCAAAACTTAAGATCTATTCGTTCATCCTAGCGAGAGTTACATAGTGGTGCAGGGACGTCTCACCAAGGAAGATGGGACCGACTACGCCGCCAACGACACGGTTACTCTAGCCAATAATGGCATCATGCATCTATTCAGTAATATAAAATACTTGCTATCCGGACAAGAGATAGAATCTGTGTTTCATCCCGGTCAGGCCACCACGATGTTCGGACTCTTGACGTATCCTGATGATTTTTCGAAATCCAGAGGACTTAATCAGTTGTGGATGAAAGACACCATCGGCCCTGCTAGCGTCGGCGCCGTCGCGATATTCGACTACGTCATCAAGACACCCAGACCTAAAGGAACGTTTTCGTTCAGGATACCTTTGAAGTACATCTTCGGATTCGCAGATGATTACAACAAGATCATGTACGGATTCAAACACAATCTGACATTGATTCGAAAAGGAAACAATGATGCAATAGTGACTCACTGCGACCGATGCGGGTAAGATAACTCTACACAAGATATTGTGGTTCGTTCCACACGTGCAGCCTTCGATCGTGGAAAAAATGCATCTCTACAAGATCATAGAATCCAAGAGTAAATTACCCGTGGGTTTTAGAGACAGTGAGACACGGCTAGCATTCCACTCTCCACAAATCACTTCGATTGGAGATTGATGGTGAAATCCGCTTCTGAGAGACTGCGTTTCAGCATGGTTGCATTTCAGACTGATAGGGACGGGTCTCAGGAAAAGAATGCATCGCTGTTCGATCACTGCAATTTGAGAAACATGCAAGTGTTTCTGAAAGGCACGAGATATCCAGCAATCAATTACAACACATCATTCGACAAGAACGATTTCTGCAGACTGTACTGCGACGCCGCTGATTTTAGAAAGAAGTATCACAGTCTAGACGAATTGATGAGCAACCCTAATATATCTCCCGGCGAATACAAGTTGATGTATCCCATGTTCATATTCGATGTTAGTAAACAGAGTGAACTACTCAAGAGTAGCATCTTAGACATTCAGATCAACATGCAATTCGATAGGAACGTGCCGAGAAAATCCAAAGCCTTCACCCTGGTCCTGCTGGACAGAGAATTACAATTCGAATCGGATGGAAATAAGATGTTAATCATTCAATGAGAGACGTGTGTGAAAAAAATAAAAAATAAATAAAAAAGTAATGAGTAATTATTAAAAAAAAACCAAAAAAAATAAAAGTAATGAGGTCTAGAGAGATTGAAGATCTTTCTAAATCTAATTACTTTTTTTTTTTGTTTTTAATAATCACTCATTATTTTTTTAATTAATTATTTTCATGCGTTCACTGTTTGTTCAAAGGATCTAGTTCAATCAGTAGGCTCACACGGAAGTGGCGGCTTCGGGATTATTGGTTTTCATAATGAAATTAATCCTGTCTCCGGCGTTCACTTTGATAGGCGTGCTGAACGTGCTAACATTCGCGTGTTGATTCTCAGTCTTTTCAACGCTGTATCTCCTATCGCTCTCTACTCCATTCACCGCTCTGTTATTTAAATCTGAGGAAGCCAGACCCATTCGTATGATTTAACCTCCCAATGGCATGGGATATCCCACCCGACCATGTTGTGATCCGCTACCTCCATTTCCGAAAGACCACTCGGCTTTTCCCTCCTCTAATGTGCCGGCCTCCTCGGCCCACATGGTGATCAATTGTCTAGCGTATTTGACTTTTTCCACCACTGAAATCAGGGTGCAGGCATCCGACATGTGCACGGGATCCGGTAGATTCGTGAGCGCGTGTTTACCTTCCATGATGTCGCCCTTTCTCCAGACTGAGTTGTCATCCACGTACTTCTTGCTGACTGCGCTGGAATCGAATTCGGGATCGTGATCGAGACCGAATAAATTGTGACCATTCATATTGATGCCACCCTCCATGGTTCCGCCAGATTGTTTGTTCAGGTAGAGATCGTCTACTTGAGATTCTCTGTATTCTTGTGATCGTATCATGGTGGAATCTGCATAGCCCTTGTTGACCGCGGTTGAGTCCACAACTGTGTTGTCGACCTTCGACAGATTCAATATCTTGTTGAATCCCACATTCAGATCCAATTTCGTTTCTCATCTGTCAGACTTTCTCTGTTCCAGATCTATGTAGTGTTTGGTCGCCACGTCCTTGGGATTCGTGGGAGTGGCCACGTTTGTTATCTTGTTAGAATTGGCATTCAATTCCGAGTGCATCATTTTCTGAACGTATCTACTTCTCATATGTTTGCTGAATCACATGTGAAAGTAGTCCACGTATTTCTTGTCGTGGCATTGGTGGAATCTATGGGATTCGCGACATTCACCAAACGTTTAGATTTCAGATCGAGATCGTCAGTCATGGCTTTATCCACGTAATTATCTAGCATGATTCGTTCGAAATCCGCGTTCCCCCTGTCAATGTATTTTTAGTCGCAGCATCTGCGAGTTCTATCAGCTTGGGAAGATTGTAGAGCTTCTTATTGTTCATGTTCAAAGGTTCCTCTCAAGGTTCATATCTCTGAACATAACGTTCGTCCAAGTTGGCAACATCATAACCATCACTGACTTCGAGCGTCTTCCTCTTCTTTTTGGGTTGACTTTCGTCATCACTTCTACCAAATTTATTGACTGGCATGTTGTTTTGAGGTTTTTGTTTTAAAAATATATTCCAAATGCAGTTTATTAAAAATGAGTTATTTCACTTATTTTTTTATTTTCGTTTTTATTCGATTAAATTTTTTTAAATAATTTTTGGACCTTTATATATACTATAAAAAAATCTCTCTCTAATGTATATCATTGAGAATGTCTTGAAACCGATCTCCTTCAGACCATCTCTTGAGAACGTAGAGACACAGGTGACTGCAAAACACTTGATCTGGCGATTGCACTCATTCCGTGTTGTAACGAACCATCGATTTGTTGAAATAGTTCTTTATTTCTTTTGGCGGTGAGATTCCATAGCTGTCGAAATAATAATTGTTCTTCTTTCCATTCTTGAACCACGCCACCCAGTGAGTGCCTTCACCCGATAAATCATCTAGATTTAAAATTCCGCATTCCGATTGTCAAGGTCTTCTCTTCAGCAGGGCATCTCTGGAAAACATGCCTAGAAAATCTTTGATTTTCAAATCCTTCACCGCATTCAACAGATCGATGTTGGATAGGGGTTTGTTAGGTAAGGTGACACCTTCTACGGATATCTCTATTTTCTTATTCATAAATGTGTATATTTTTTTTAAATTTATTTATTTTTTTATAATTCACTAAAATGACGTTATTTTTTATATTTTTCTTTTTAAAGTAACTCTCTCGATATCTCTATCGACTTCCATAATCTTGAATCTGTCTAATTCCTCTTGATTTTCTGGAATCCTATCGTCCTAAATCATAAGGAATCCTATCGTCCATAATTATATCCAAAGTCCAATGTCCGAGTGCCAAAGTGCTTATTTTATCGTTTAACACGAATCTCTTATTGTCGTTGGCCGTCAGCGAAATCTTATTGACTATTTCAGTATACAAGTCTTGATTTTCACTTCGAATCGATTTCATAGCCTTATACACTGGACCACTTCCTAACAGACAATCTTTATACTCTCGGAAAGAGATGTTTTTCTTCACCACGCATGCTTTAACCCCTTTTCACTTCTTGATCTCTTCATCTTCTAGACGATAAGCATACAGTTTGGGTCTCAAGCCCACGAATTTGACGATTTGTTTACCACTGCTCTTGTCCTTAAATTTACCCAACACCTTCTTGTTGTCGTTAGATTGAATGTTGGATGGGTGATCGACGGGATAATTGCTAGTGTCGATCCACGTGGCCACATCCGGAGATATATCTCAGTAGACATCTTTCGTCTCTATCTCGTGAACTAAACTGTCCGTGTTGGTGAACAGTAGTTTGGCTTTATCACCAAATTTTCGTTTGATGTAATCATAGTGAAACTCGTGCATCAATCGCTTGCTGATATCAAAGAAGATCGGTCCGAGATAATAGGGTTTGTCGAACTTCAGGTGCGTCTTTTGCATGTGAACGGCCACTAGATTTTTGTCGAATATGGTTCTGTGTTTGTAATTGGGTTTCGCCACTAACTTTTTAGCTTTTTTCTCAGACGTGACGAGTCAAACGTCGGTTCTCTTCCTGATGTTTTCCATCGATTTACCGTACACGCAGTTGTTCATGAGTTTGAAGAAATCTTTTTCGAAATCGTTCTAAGCTCGAATTCTGAGATTCGTGTTGAGATCGATGTATTTTTTCATCCAAGGCTCTTCGTCGAATTGAATGACGCGATGTATGTTGACTAATTTCATCCCGTAACTGACGTATTGTTTCAAATTCTCACTGTAGATGACGTACTTACGTTTGTTAAATAAATTGGGAATGAGTTTTTCCTCGTCTCCTTCGATCGGTTCCATTTGTTCAGGAGCCAGCGGATAATCGTTGTGTAGATTGTGTAATTCTTCCGGATAGTTCAAATCGACTTCTAAAATGCAAGGATAGTCTCTCCATTTTTGCATCTCTTCCGGTTCCATTATCCATTCGAAATTTCCAATCGGTAAAGGATGACTCATAGCCCAACCATACAGATTATTAGCATCCCAATACTGTATGTATTTATTCGATCATTTCGAATCAAAACCTTCTTTCATGTAGGGATTGTTAGCTTCAGAATATCTGTGGGAGATCATTGAGATGCCACCTCTCACAGCCCTTTCGAACATGAGCAACATGTCCACATCAGATAACAATTCCAATTGGACTTCAGTGGTCTTCAACAGAGCGTCCCACGCCAGACCGGGTGTGGTGAAATACTAAGATGGATCCAGATCGTAATTTCGATGACAGACGTCTCAAAATTTTCGAACATGTCTGCCAAGAGCAGAACGTCGGTCTTCAGATATAGATTGTGCTAATCTCTCATGGTTTTCATATCGAATGATTTCCACACGTTTTTGGCGTGTTCCTAATTCTCGTCGGAAATGTCGGATTCGTATCATTTTGAATAAAAATCTTCTTTAGAAGGTAGTGCGGTGTTGTCGAATCTCTTTAGATTGTTCATGTAATAGTAAGGATAGACTCCCTTCCTCAACATGACGTCTACTCATTCTCTGAAATGTTCGCTCGTGATTTTAAATTTATCCTTGCTCATGTTATTGACTAATTTTTCCAGAGCGGTCGACATGAATTTAAAACTGTCGATGAAACGTATGCCTCTACAAATGGATTTCGTTTTTTTTTCCAACATCTCTCCATCGATTACTCTTTTCTTCTCCATGGGCTTCCATTTCGTGATGGAAATGTATCTTTCTTTGCTGTTCGCGATGCAATTTAATTCTCCATCTGAGGTGCCGAGATTTTTCACGAACAGATGACTGTTGTAACCCGAAAGATTGTGAAATATCACCGGATAGAAAACGGCGTCTCAGTATTTTAAATTACACTTGCTGTGAGCCAGACCACGATACAGACCTGTGTAATGATCATGGTCTCTGACCTTCTTATTTTCCTCTGAATTCTCGTCGAACGATTGTCTGCATATGTGACATTCAGTGGCTCTGTTATTTTCATCCTGCTGCTCTCGCGTGATGATCATTTTCGCCGGAGTTTTAAATTTGTCATATAAAATTTGAATTTTCAATTCTAACTCTTCCACGAACCTTTGAGCCACGTCGTCATCCTTGCACTGTTTCGTGTAGGTGAAGGGACCCATGTCATGTCGTGTCGAAAGTGCATTTCACATAAATGCAATAGCCCGAAGGCATGTGGTTTTGATATCTTTCAACGTAACTTCGAAGAGAGTCGGGTTGGCAGAAACTCATTTTCATGGTGAAGCATTCGAAATTGGCGTACACGACGAATGGTACTTTTAACCTTCTATTGTGATTTTCAAAGTTCACGATGGTATTGGGTTTGGGCATTTCGACGGTGACACTTTGATTTTCATTGCAATATTCCTGATGTTTCGCTAGCGATTTTTTGCAGCAAAATGTGTTCATGCAGTTGCAACATAAACATATCTTTCCTTTATGTTTATTATTTGTCTTGATAGTAATCGGCTCGGGTGTTTAACCCAACAATAATGACGATTGTCACCATTGGAAATCAATAATAAATTAATCATCTTTTCTCTTTCGAGATACGAAGTCTGTCTGAGAGGATAGATTGTTCGTTTTTCATCGTCGTATCCCAAGATGTTCACCGCTATGGTGAGATTTTGAGCCTCGAAACGTTCGATGTGTTTTAACTGCATTGGAAAAGTCACTCTGGTCCAATCGAGACTTTTTTTAGAAGTCTCCTCGTAACGAGAAACTCTATCGGAGTGCATTTTGACAGGGTATAAAGAGGAGGTGACTGCCCATTTAAAACACTGATCATCTTTATTTCTCACGTTGATCACAGCATTTTTTTTAGCTAAGAAATATGGTAATTCCACATAGGAAGACCCTTTCAGCGAATCGTTTTTAGTTATATGAATTTCGAATTTCAACACCTCATTGAAAGTCCAATTACTACCTTCATGTTGATAATTCACGGGAGACGTCAACATCTTGTCTTTCATCATTTCGAAAATGTCTGATAAATCTGAACCTCGAAATACGGGTTTGACGTTAGATCTGAAATATGCATTTTTCACGATGCTCTCGCTGGAATCCACGTCGATTTTATTCATCATGCAGTGGAGTATCATCTTAATTTTTTGTCCCACGTTCATGTGTTCATGAAACAAATCCAATACTTTTTTCTTCACCTGTTCCATGAACAATTTCGGATCGACTTTCTTGAATGAGGGAACCACGTCGAAAGTTTTAAAAACGCCTTTGATCGCACTCTTCCGTTCTATGGGATTTGATTGGAATGCTTCCATGATGAGTCATGCTACATATTCTTCTCCTTTCCGTTTGTCCATTGTTCGTCGAATTTCGTTCAATATATCTCGTTTGTCTAGATTCTGAACTGCATCACTCATTTTCGTTTTAGTTTTTTTTTCTTTTGAAACTTGAAGTTCTTCAACGGCTTTTCGTTTAAACCGAAACGTTCTTGTTTTTTTCGATGTCAGCATTTCGATTCCTTTTACTATCTTTTTCTTCTTCTCATTTTTCACAACCGATGCATTTTTTGACGTTGTTGCTATCAACATTTTGTTTGCCTTTTCATCGGGCAAACTACATATCTCCTCGCGCATGATCTGTCTAATTTCATCACGCACCACTTTTCGTTTTCTATCGTCAGGCATTACTGTCATCAGCTTATTTTTTTCACAATTCGAGTCTGTTTAAGTTTATCCACTTCTGATCTTTCGATTTTTTTCTTTCCTTCATTTCGCAAACGATATTCCTGTATGACTTCAATTTTTTTTGATCTGGTTCTATGATTTCTGAAATGTGGAATTTTTTATTTTTTACAAATCTCGTTTAACTGAGGTACGGTTTTCTCATTTAAATTTTCCATTTTTTTATTTGTTTGCTTCATTTGTAAGAATTTTTTTTTTTTCGAATTTTGTATTTAAATAATAATTTGTTAAAAAGTTTTAAAATTGTTTTTATATATATATATGTTTTAATTCCTTCAAAAAAAAATTTTTTGGATGAATTTAATCAATTTTTTTATGTTCCTTAATGGGAAAAAATTGAATTAATATGAGAAAAAAAGGACGTTAAATTTAAACTTTTTATTTATATATAAAGAGAAAAAACTTTTACAAAAAAAAAAATTTTTACATTAAAGAAAATTAAATTAAAAAACAATTTTTTATGTATATATAGAGAGTAAAAAAAACAAACTTTTTAACAAAATATTATTTAAATACAGAATTTAAAAATATACATTATTTACAATAATTCATAAAACAAAAAAAACCAAAATAATCGATCATGACAACAACACCTAAAAGATGCGAATTGAAATTGAAATGAGTCGAAACGCGTAAGAAATTCGGTTATAAAATCTATAGATTACAATGACACGATGCCATCGAATTGAATGAGGTCGAGATGAAGGGCTTAAATCACAAACACGACAAATACAGCATGCCTTTGAAATTGGATGAAGCCACACTCGATTTGTTTTATGAGTACCAAAGCGATCTACAGAAAATCGTCATTGCCAAAGATAGAGAATTCGACAAGGATGATTTCTCGTTGCCCTATGGAAGTTACATATATCCAAAAATCTCTCTCAAACTCATGAACAAATCGGGTGAGAGCGCATTCACCGATGTAAAAAAACTCAAAAAAGTAAAGATAAACATTCAACACATTTTCGAAAAAGGAGAAGAAATGACCGTCAACATCCTAATAAAAGACTTGGAAATATAAACAATAGAGAGACTGATTTTTAGCGAAGAAGAAGGAAAAAAAGTAATGAGATCTAGAGAGGCTGATCATCTCTAGATCTCATTACTTTCTTTTTTTTTCCTTCTTCTTCTTCATCACTATCGCCCATATATATTATAATAACGTTTCCTTTTTTCTCAATTTTGGCATCGATTCTTCTTTTCTTTTTTTTGTGATATATTACGTTTTTATGAGAATATATTTGTTTATCCGAATCATAATTATGAACGAATGTGGTGCATCTCTTGGTAACACTCACATCATTACCATTCTCTTCAGAAGGTAGTGGTGGCGGTGGAAAACGTCTCATTCTTTTAAATTTCAACCATCTATCCCGCTCTTTTTTCAGTTCTTTCCTAAGATATCCATCATTAGAATCTAATTGTTTTTCCACATCTTTTTCCCACACTATCCCGCAATATTCATCATTAGCATCTAATCATTTTTCCACATCTTTTTTGCACTCTATCTCGCAGTATTCATCATTATTGTCTAATTGTTTTTCCACCTTTTTATCCATTTTATATTATTTTATACTTTCTATGATTTATATTTTTATATTTTATATAATTATATAATTTTTTACATTATAATAACATACTCAAAATCGGTATATTCTTAAACGTCGAATTCTCACTAAACAACAAACCCTTACCAAGTCGCTCAACGTTCCGTCCACTCTTCAGAGTTCCAAGACATATCTTTAATGTTCATCTTTGTTTATTTTTGTTATTTTTAGATTTTCTCAAACACAATTTTATGTTTTTTCAAACCCAGTTTTATAAATATTATTAATTATTTATATTACACCATCGCGAGTTTTCTTCAATCCAGATCCACTCGTCATTTTGGCTAAATCTTGTATGGGTACCACTGCATCCTTAAAATCTTTCCAACTTTTCTCTTCATCAATTCAAACGTAACTCGCTTCACTGACGAACTGATTAACTTGTCGATCAATGCGCCGGCTGCCCTCTTGCCAGCCACAGAAGCTATCCTACCACTAGCTTTGGAACCGGCTTTCTTACCAGCTTCCAAAGCCGGCTTCTTACCGACCTCAAATGTGGTCAATACGAGTTTTCTACCTGCATCGCTCGTGAACGCTCGCATTATAGAATCGACGATGCAAGAACCGCCTTGAACGTAAGTTCTGACGTATCCCCTGTTCTTTATCACCAACATATTTTTATTTTATAATATATATTTTGTTTTTTCACCGGTAAATCGTTTGTTGTTTAAATACTTTTTTATTATTTGTAGTGTAAAATTTACTGTTTTATTTTATGTATTTTTGTTTGATTGTTTGTTCTCTACTTATTATATATATGTCAATCCTTCAATTCGTTCATCAGCCTTTTATAATCGTGTTTATTCAAAACCTTCTGCCTTAACAGTTCGTCGCATATGCTCACTATCTCATTATCTAATCCAGTGTTACCAGAGCGTCTACTTGCCATCAACAATTTCAATCTCTGAGACAGAGCGTTAGAATCGCTCGGAAGAAAAGTGGTTTTCACCCCTTTGCAAGTCACTGACTCGACGAACTTCTTATTCATATCCCATATGGTTTTCACGATCTTCGTCCACTTGTAACCTCTATTGGCTTTGGGTCTCGTTTCTCTGGCATCGTTATTTCTCTTCATGACGTGGGTCTGAACCAGAATGTCGCCGTAATTGTCGAAATCCTGATCCGTGTAATCTCCAGGCTTTCGAAAAGGAGCAATTTGCACAGTCCAGGTGTTAATTCGTACCTATTCGAACTGACGATTAAATTTTCATCATCCTCTTGCACTTCGGTGTCGCCTATAAAAGTTCTACCGTCAGAATCCTTATAAATTCCATACAACAGATCTCTCTTACTACCATCCTCAGACGACACGGCGCTATCAGCGGTGATGGTTGAAGCCGCATCGTCGCTTTCGCTCACGTCGGTTTCGATCCTCATGGGAACGTAATCCGGCGATCTTTGAAAGGAAACCCCTCTAGTAAAACTGCCGGGCAACGAACCCATTCTCAAAGAACTTTCTTTTAAGGGTCTCAATTCGTCAACGATCTCCTTTTTACTTTGTTCCTGGACTGGGTACGGGACAAGTCGCCGTCGGGACAGCTCACCGTCGGACGGCGAGTTGTCCCGATTTATACAGCCAGTTGTCCAGTTTTTTGTTTTTCAAAAATCGAATTCATTCTTAATTTATTCTATTGAAATACTGTTAATTTTATCATTTACTTACCTGTAGAGTATTTTTACAAATAAACCCAACCTCCGTGAATTAAAAAAAAAACAGAATTAAATCCAATTAAATCCATGTTTTATGAAATAATTTCCAACGAACAGGTGCATACTGTACCCCTTTGTCTAAGCACGATCTGTAAAAGAGAAAACTTGTTTGAAAATGTATTAATTAATTAATTATTGTCATTGATTTCAACGAATCGTCTGTCACTCTGATTAATCTGATTAAATATACGAAGATGGCCCAAAAGATACAGAAATATTGGGATGCCTATATGTCTGATCCACTTCATTGTCTAATGCAGCCTTTTTAAAGAAATGTTCAGCTGTCTATATAAAGAAGTTCTCCCATAATGGATATCAAACATACATTTGTACTTCAATCTTTATATATTTTTGGATAAATTATATCTTTTGTGAATTATAGTAATTTTCAAATAATATAGAATTCTATAAATTTATTTTATATCTGTGAATTCACATGAAAATGGTCTTTTCGGACCATTCTCGTGCGAATTCACGGATATAAAATAATTTCCAATGAACAGGTGCATGCTTTGTCTAAGCACGATCTGTAAAGGAGTAACTTTGCTTGAAAATGTATTAATTATTGTCATTGATTTCAACGAATTGTCTGTCACTCTGATTAATCTTGTTATGTTAGTAACTATTATTATATATGTTATATTATTATATGTTATATTGAACCTGTCTTGTTATATAAGTCATGAGTATTAATAAGATAATTTAATACTATGCCGTGTGTTACTTATCAATTACTATTCCACGGCAACTTCTCCCGACGGCGACTTGTCCCAACGGCAACTCGTCTCACCTCGGGTACGGCGAGTTGTCCCAATGGCGAGTTCCCAACGGCAAGTTGTCCCGTTCCCCCTGAACCTCCGTCATGGGTTTAAATAAATTTTGTGGTTTCACGTCTTAATTCCATTTCTCCAAGTCGTCTGCTTCTCTCAGCTGATTGAATACTCTTCTTAGCACGTTGATATTCGTTTAGAAGTTGATCTCTCCACTTGGAATCTGTGATGTGTAAAAACATTTTTTCATTTTTAAATTATTAAAATTCCTTAGAGTATGCTAACGTGAGTTATTTTATTATTTTTCAAAATTAAATGTATAATTATTTTTATGTTTTGTGTTTTAAGTAAATAAAAATCTTCTGTCTTTAATATATAATAACTAAAACCAGTTGAGGAAAAACATTTACAAAATAAACCTCTCTAAATGCGTTTTGCCCTCGAACGTGTTAAATCGCAACCGCGCTTATTCTCTTTATAGGGAAAACTCGAATAATCAAAATCACAAGTAAACATATCAGTAATGTAATGCTTTCAAAAATGTGTTTAAATCATATCAATTAATCTTTTGAACTGTTCCGCTTTCATCTATAGAATAGTTTTCAGTTAAAACGATTCAAGTGAAGAAATGGCATATTGAATGAAAACCCGTAATACATCCAAGCGTAACAAATAAAGTTCTTCTGACGTTTTTGCAGTAAGTTTACAGTAAGATCACTTGAAATGCGACCTGTTCGTCAACCTGATAAAACAGACCGATGATTGTAGCACCCAGGAGGCTCTATTTATACTCTACCCACGCCTACGCACTAAGAACGTTTACAATATGTTTTGCAATACATTTGCAGTACGTGTTGCAAATCGTTGTCACTACGTACTAAGAACGTCTACAATACGTTTGCAATACATTTGTAGTACGTATTGCAAATGTTCTTATTGCATTCAAATCATTGTCACTACGTTGCTAGTATATTCACAATACGTTTGCAAAACGTTCTCTGCGCGGAGAGTATAAATAGAGCCTCCTGCATGCTACAATCATCAGTCTGTTTTTTCAGCGAAATGCAAGCGCTAGCCTAATCACAACAGTGACTAAGAAGAAATGAAAGAAAACTCGATAAAACCGATTCTATCACGATTCACCTCACAAAACTCGCGAGGTGAATGGGCAAATCATTTTCACCGATCAAATCGCACCCTATACCGTCCGAAACGCGATCGCGAACGTGGTGGTCCAGAACCCGCAAACCACATTTTTCGATGTACCGGAAGCCCAAATCGGTTTAAAACATTTTTTTTTAAATCCTCGATGAGTAACTACACTTTACACTCACTTTTCACCGTTGGCCAACGTCGAGAAAAGGTTTTTGAGGTCGATTTTCCTGGTCTAGAATCCGCAAATCATTTTCCCGATCGGATCGCACCCTCAACCGTTCAAACAGCCGTTGGCGAACGTAGGTGGTCCAGAATCCGCAAACCGCTTTTTTATGCTGGTCTGGAATCCGCAAAACGTTTTTTGCTTGCGTTCACCAACGATAGATCGAAGGTGTGATCCGCGATGGAAACGTCAACAAAAATTTTTAAATTGACATTTTCTTCAAATTTCGTACATTTTTTCACTTTTGAGCGATGTGTCGAATGTACACGTTCGCCAAAGGATGTTTGTACGGTTAAAAGTGCGATCTGTGAGCCTCAAAACAACTCGGATTCTGGACTACCATAAAAAAACGATATTTTTGCCATTTTTTTCACTCTGTACACGATTTAACACTGAATCCCTATGGCGGTACGCGTACATGTACGTGTACAGTTTTTTGGAAAAGTGGTCTGGAAACCGCATATATTACCTTCTGACACGAACTGGAGTTCGACAAAAAGTCTGAAACAATGAACGAGAAATATAGAAAATGTGTCCGTTAAATCACGGGAAGCGTAGGCGTATGGGCCAATTTTTTAGGCCTAGAAGATTTTGCCCGTCAAAACTGATTCCGCGGGGCGTAGTGCCTTTCCGAAGATTTTTTAAAAAGAAATTACTTACCTGAGACCGATTCTAGAACCACATCTGCTAGCTGCCTTTCCGATCTTATCACTGAGAAGATAAGGAAATTGGTCACTTTTTGGGTGTATCAAGCTGAATTTGGTTGATAAGTTTCATATTGTTAAGGTCTAAAGTTGAATTGTGAAAAAAGAAATTTTCGGGAAATTAAATTTTTTCAACCCAAACTTGCCCGAAAAAAGAAACTACCCGAAAAATTATATTTCTTCACAAACTCATTGGAGGAGGGGGTGGGGTGCTGCAGCTCCCCTTCCACCTCCACCGAACCGTACGCCTATGAGGGCAAGTGATAAATCATATTTACAATTTACCCAACGTAAACCAACCAGCGTTGTTCACAAAAATTGTCATTCAAATTTTATTATGTTCTCATTTTGTGTCTCAAAAACACAGTTTATGACCTCACTGGAACGAGCTCGTTCCAATGAGGGGTCATAGGTTATGTTTTTGCGACAAAAAAAAACCCCAGGAAGTGAAACAGTGCTTGTTCACTGTGGTATAAAAGTTCAGCAGTGCCGGCATAGGTTCGAATCCGACTTGGGGCAGTGCAAATTTTTATAAAGTTTGTAATACACTTTTTAGCCTTTTAACCTAATGCCTGGTTCTTGTTCGCACAATGATCTGATATCAGAAACATTTTAATGAATAATTTATCCGACAAATCAAACATGTTTTGACACCCGCCCAAAAACAGAATGCTTTTCAGAATTCTGTCTCATAGGCATTGACATGAATATTCGTAGCGTTTTGGTTTTTACTTACCAGAAATCGTTATACCCAATTTATAAATATATGGTAACGTATCTTCAGTAACGTATCTTACAGCAATTATTTCAAGTGGCATAAGTTTTTCAAACAACTTGTAATTATCTGAATGATGCCGTCATTCGGACCCCTTTGTGGGTAGATCTGCCATGTCGACCATAAAAGGTCCTTCAGTAAATGTACTGCGTGCTGGATATCAAACAAGTGGTAACGTGCCTTACAGTGGTCATCGTAACAGCCCAATTTACGGTATATCCGATAGTCTCTTGCAGAAATAGTTGTGGACTCGGAGAGCACTTTCTCGTCTTCAAGGTCACAACATGGTCGGCTATCTTTCACAGTTCAGGGTGTGTCATATGACAAACCTATTGTCAACTCGAGACTCACACTATGATGGTAACGTACCTTACAGTGATATTGGGGACAATATTGATTTCGACCCACAAACGAGGAAATGCCTCATTAAGTGATTCGTACATTGTCAGATTTATCCCCCATTTTCCCGCGATTTAACTAACATTAATCACTCGCACCAATCAGACAATACTGTGTAATTCATGGAGGGTATAGATTGTACACTTATCGAAGGCCACACAAAAAGCTTAGCTTTCGAGGATTTTAAGCGACCTTGTGTACTGTTACTCGTTTTTATATGGGACGATTCTTTATTTTTAGTTGAGTTCATACTTCAACCCTCCTCGGACAACATTTTTTTACTAACGTTGATGATAATGACTATGGTTTTCGGTCCATGGGCACGTTTTTCCTGTATATCTGTACTTTTAAAGAGAATGGCCCTAAGACAAGCGATGTGGACATTGATAGAGTCTTATCTTGCTGTTCGTGGGAACGATTTGTTTCAAAACGCTGCTGGCAAACACACTTGGAAGCTGAAGGTCACGTGCCCTACCAGGGACGGCAAGCTTGAATTCCTAAGCAAACGTGTTAAAATTAATGGCCGAATACATGCCACCGAGGCCTAAAGGGTCCCCCCCCCCCCCCCCCCCCCCCTGTGTCCTAAATGGCAAACGTTCGGGCACATCGCAAGCAAATGGAGGGGCCAGGTCAATTGTATGAATTAAGTGCGGAGATAACCACCTCTCTAGTGCCTGTCAAACAACAGTCCTCTTCTACCGCAGATGCAGGGAACAGGACCCGAGCAGCTATAGGGGTTGCCCCCACTATAAAAGGTAAAAACTACTGTCCTGGTAAAATAGCTCAAACTCGATAATTTGAAAACTCCACCATCCCACACTCCATCTGTTCTCTCGTAGCGGGAACATTCCGTAGCGTCTTTAAAAAACACATTTCGGTCAACTTAACTGAAATTTGTAGAGACGTAAGTAAAATGGACTCTATTCTCTTTAAAATCAAAATTTCCCATTCGTTAATTGAAGCCGCAATAGCGAAGCGCTTTTGGCAGTTTATCAAAAGCAAGAACAAGGACAGTACTGGAGTAGCCTATTAAAATCAGCAGATGGACTAACATACTCTAATCCTGTCTCAAAAGCGAACATCCTTAGCCACCAGTTCTCATCTGTTTTCAACTCAAATGAAGCACTGCATAATATCAAGGACATGGGAATAAGCAACGAATACTGGTCGATTCGTCGTGATTGCACATTGTCGTACAATCTGGACGATTCGTCGTGAACGGAAATTGCCGACGAATCGTCGGCAATTAACGTGGTTGTTTGGACGCTTCGTCGAAGATTCTGATTTTGAATCGTTAACGCCAATTTAAGCTGGTTGTGACAACAAATAACAAGATTTAATAGTTAATTTTTCTTTATTTTATATTTTGAAATAAATCAGAACAATAGCACATGAAAAAATAAAATAACAAAAATACAGAATGAACAAACAAATCGAGTAACATTCACACCTCAAGTGGACAGACACTAATGCAATTAATTATCAATAATCCCCTCATTGTCATTATCAACTGGTGTTGTTTGCTGAGGGTGGTGAAGTGCTGCAACACGTTGCAGTAATACCTTTGGGGTTATAATTTTCTGTGAGTAATGCTCCCATATATTAAAAATTTCCATATGATAGTTTTTTTCCATCTAAAACTTTAATTGTTCAAAACCCACGTGGAAACCCCAGGAAGTGAAACAGTGCTTGTTCACTGTGGTATAAAAGTTCAGCAGTGCCGGCATTTGTCCAACTTTTTCACATAACTGGTTAAGGTAGTTATGCCACCCTTCGACATCGTTGTTTGTACGGACTGCCATACCGAACACACTCCAGTCATTCATTGTCCAAACATTTCCTTGTACCCAGGTATTTTCTACATAGTTAAGTAGAGTTTGTAAAGCTATTGGTGGTTAGGTCGAATTAAGTCTTTAAAATCATTAAATGTCATGGCTATCTGCTCTGCTGGCAAAAAAGGGAGGCACATCAATTCACGGAGGTATTTTGAAGTGTTTTTTTCTTTTTCTATAGGCTGGTGCTAGTCCAAGGTTTTGTATTTTTTCCATATTGCCTGAGTCCAGTGGAAAACACACCATTGTAAGCCGATGTCGGGGAATACTGTTCGGAATGCACCCCAACCTGCTGCCTCAAAATCCATCACAGTTAGTTCAAAAGCTGCAGATGATAAATGCCCCTTCAAAAATTTCAAAATTTGTATATAGCCCTCTTTTGTTCACGTACATAAAACCTATATATTTCCGCCCTTCGTCGCACAACTCTGTAATAATATCATGTTTCTGATCTGAAAAATATATCTTATCACGCCTCGAGGAGGTGTCATAAATTATATTTTTGAAACAAGAAACGTACATAAAACCTATATATTTCCACCCTTCGTCGCACAACTCTGTAATAATATCATGTTTCTGATCTGAAAAATATAACTTATCACGCCTCGAGGAGGTGTCATAAATTATATTTTTGAGACAAGAAACGTACATAAAACCTATATATTTCTACCCTTCGTCGCACAACTCTGTAATAATAACATGTTTCTGATCTGAAAAATATAACTTATCACGCCTCGAGGAGGTGTCATAAATTATATTTTTGAGACAAGAAACGTACATAAAACCTATATATTTCCACCCTTCATCGCACAACTCTGTAATAATATCATGTTTCTGATCTGAAAAATATAACTTATCACGCCTCGAGGAGGTGTCATAAATTATATTTTTGAGACAAGAAACGTACATAAAACCTATATATTTCCAACGTACATATATAAAACTTAAAACTTAACCTGTATATTTCCACCCTTTCATAAGGGTCATAAAATATATTTTTGAAACGAGAAATGTCAAGAAAAAAGAAGGAATTTTCTATTTTACATACCCATTATTGGCGCGTCGTCGTTTCATTTTTGTTTCTACCACTGTAATAAATAACTGAAATGTGACATTCGGTGAAAATTTGCGGGTACATATTCACAAACTGTGTTTTTATAAACACTTTTGATGTCACATCAAAGAGGTATTAAAAACTCATCAGCATCCATGTCTTATTCTAATCAAAACAATAAGCATGAGTTTGTTTTTTTAACACTTTTTGATGTTACTTCAAAAGATCCCACATCAAAGTACAGTAAAATCAACCTGACAAAAGTTTGAAAATAATTCAGTGTTGGAGGAAATTTGAAAATAATTCAGTGTTACAGACCCATAACTTGGATGTTTCGTCGAAAACCCAGAAGACGATTCGTCGTGATCGTAATTTGGACGATTCGTCGTCACGACGAATCTACAATCACGACGAATCGTCCAGATACCTAAGCAACCACTCTGATAATAACAGTATCATCTTGTGGCATCACCAAGCTACTTGCGGAACTAATGATCCACAAAGCAACAGGACCGGATGGTACCTCCTTGCCCGACTACCGAAACAGCTCTCTGCGAAACTCGCTCCCATAAATGAAACACTCTTCCAGGCATTCCTGTGAATCTCAACTGACCATAACAATTCAGGACTTGGTGAAGTCGACTGGCGATCGCGGCCAAACGGATGTCATCCTGCTTGATTTTTCTAAAGCTTTCGACAAGGTGCCTCACACAAGACTGTTGCACGAGTTAAGCCACCATGGAGTGAGGGGAACAACTGCGGATGGGTCAGTGATTTCCTGAAGGACAGACAGGTTGCTCAAATGCGGTCCTACTATTTAACGAACACAAACGAACATAAACGAACAGAAGAGAAAATAATAGGAAATACAAGTTAAAAATGGTTGAGGGTGCATATGCAGGTATATGTGGATATATATTATTCGTTTGTAAAATTTTATTCACTTCTGATGAGTATTTTGATGATTAATAAGGTTTATAAAATGTACGACGGCGCGAAATTCTTGTGTTCGTTAAGTAGTAGCCTGCTTGAAGCTGTCGCCAAGATGCGACAAAGGTGTGAAATCAATTAGCTGTCTATCTGAGGAAGAATGTCGCTGAGGAAAACAGCGAAATTTAGGTTTAAGAGGATGGCAAGCGCCTATTTTAATCGTGTGTAAAATTGTATCCACGTCTGATGAGTATTTTAGTGATAAAGAAAGATTATAGCCATTATTTGGATTGACAAACATGCATCAAACTCTCGCTTTGGATTCCGAGGACGCATCACGGCGAAAAGACAAACTACCATGGGTATCTAGCAACATTAAAAAGCTGACCAATAAGAGAAACCGACTATTCAAAAAAATGCGAAAAAATGGTGACCCAGAAACTCGGAAATCATTTAAACATATCAAATTTTTGGTTCAGAAACTTCTACGTCAAACCTACTGGAAATATATAAATGACATAATAACACCTGAAGATAATGAAATAAGCCCAATGGTATGAAACAATTCTGGACTTATATAAAGCATAAAAAGACAGATTATTCAGGCATTTCCCAACTGAAAGAAAATGGCAAATTATATTCAGATCCTAAAGCTAAAGCCACCTTACTTAACTCACAGTTTCAATCGGTTTTTTCACCTGCAGAGGAAATTTCCAATCAGCAATTCCTAGACAATAACTACATGCTTGATAAAAAAACTTATCCCACAATATCTAAGCTTACCATAACTACGAACGGAATATGCAAGCTCCTCAAAAAGCTCAACCCAGGTAAATCAGCAGGCCCAGATAACATAAAGCCCAGACTACTACAGAGTATTTCAGATGGCATAGTAAATAGCCTAACAGAGGCAGGGAGGGATTGTATAGGAAGGGTGAGGGTCCCAACGAGAGAACTTGGATACAGGGTTAACGAGGGACTGAAAAAGGCTATAAAAGAAAGGAAGGTAAAATGCGCTGCTTACAGAAGAAGTAGGAAGCTTAAAGGGGTGGATAACAATGACACGAGACTAATGAAAGGAGAATATGAACTGGCACGGAGAAAGGTGAATGAGATAAAGAATAATAATAGGAAGGAGCACAATTGCAGTCTTGCCAGAACAATAAAGAAAACGGGGGGTTCGAGCTCAAACGTATTTTGGAACTGGATAAATAAACGGGGGAAAAGTAGTGTGCAGAGTATCAAAGTGGATGGGGAAAGTACAGAAGATAAAGGCCGTATCGCTTCAGAGTTAGTCAAGCACTGGGAAAAGATAAACGATAGGCGATGGGGCAGTGGGTCCCCACCAAAAAGAAATATACTGGTGGAGGAGAACCTATCCAATCGTGTATGTAGCGAAATAACGGCAGAAGAAGTGCGGAACGTGGTCTTGAAATTAAAAAATGGTAAAGCGGGAGGGACTGATGAAATTCCGAACGAATTCCTCAAAAATGGAGGGGAGGCACTTATTGAAGTCCTGACAAACCTTTTCAACCTGGCTCTGCGAAAGCAAGAGGTCCCCAGAGAGTGGAGGGAAAGTAAGGTGTCGTTCATACACAAAAAGGGGGATAAGGAAGTTCTAGATAACTATAGGGGGATATCAGTTAGTAGTAACATCGGAAAAGTATTCTGTAAGGTCATATACGGTAGACTAGAGGAAGTTATTGAAGAGAAAGGTTTTTTAGGAGAAATTCAAAATGGTTTCAGGAAAGGACGAAGAGTCACTGATCACCTATTTACACTCACCCAACTGATAGAATCAACAAAGGCTGAAAAGAAAAAGGTGTTTCTGGCATTTCTAGATGTGAAAAAAGCGTACGACCGAGTGTGGAGGGAAGGTATGTGGCGAAAGCTCGAGGGCATCGGACTGGGGGGTGACTTTGTGGGAATCATGAAAGCACTGTATACAGATGTGCAAAGCCAACTCAGTCTAGGGAGTATCACTACAAAACGAGTCCCTATGGATATAGGCCTCAAGCAGGGGTGTATCTTTTCACCGATTTTGTTTGCATTGTATGTTAAAGATTTAGGGGACGAACTAATTCAGAGTGCGGAGGGGGTAAATGTTGGAGACATAAAGATACCAGGCTTATTCTTTGCGGACGGAATCCCGGACATTTGCCCCGAGGATATTTGCCCCGCATCACTTTTTAAAGAAAACGGACATTTGCCCCGATCAGCTAATTACATAGTGGACATTTGCCCCGATCAGCTAATTACATAGTGGACATTTGCCCCGCTATAAAAATTCTCTCCTGGACATTTGCCCCGATAAAATTTTGTCGTTTAGAAAGTAAAATTAATTTTTTCCCCCAGATTTCCCCCCAGATTTCTGGACGATTCGGACCATGCTTATGGACGATATGGCAATAGAAAAACAACGCTTAAGGAGATTAAACTGACTTTTATTCAAGCCAAAATTTTACAACAACAAAAAAAAACGAAGTGAAGCACATATATAAATAGCACAATTCATTGAAACAGCCTACACGCGAATCCTCAAGTCAAGATTAATTTTGAGAAACTCGTTTTGTCGGTGGCTCTAGAACTGTGATTCTACGAATATCAGTCAGTGCAGATAGATGATCCTTTTGAATGCATGATATGGAGTGCCATACACCTGGGTTGTCATGTCCCACAAGATGACTGTATCCATTGTTCCACGATTCACACTCATTGTTCGTTCTTGAACGGTTGTTCATTGTGGCTTCATGAACACTCCAAATGGTTGGGGGGAAGCGTGGGTTGTTGGAAGATTTCAGCGTCAATTTACCATCCTTCATGCTGACTTTTGTTGGCCCACTGACATATGTGTTGTCGAAATAGTCAATAACCTCATGAAGACAATCATGTGCACTAAATCTTACTATGGCCATACCCTCTTTGAGCTTGTCGACAGGAAGAAATGCTAGTCCATCTAGCATTCCAACTGAATGTTTAACAGCATCGTTGTCTTTGTATTCAACACTTAGTCCACAACTCTGAATTTTTCTCCATGTATTTTGGCACAGGTGATAAAAACATCCCTGAATGCGAACTGAAAGACCGAACATTGTCCGTATGGAGTTGTGAATAGCTGTTTCATAATCACAGCTGATAGTCGATGGATTCGGATAAAGATCTAATGACTGACACTCATTCATTATTGCAGCAAACATCTCGTCGTAGCAAATTTGCTCTTTTGATGGAAGGAATGCATAAACACATGTGACTGTCGATCCATCCTTCTTTGCACGTATGACAAACAACTGTTGGAAAACTTTTGGGGCTGCACCAAACGTTCCATCCAGGAACCACTCATCTGAATCACACAAAAATGTAAGACTATCAATTGTACCAAAAACTAGCACTCTTTTGTTATTAGAGCCATCATCTTTGTAATTGTCATAGAAAAGAAAAGGAAGATTGTCGACACCACCAGTTGTTGTGTACTCTTCGGGGATGCATTGGAGGTCGGCGAGTTGTTTTGGCTCTTTGGGAGCTGTGCCCCTTTTGTACCTTCTAACAGCACGTTTCACAGTCTCTGTTGACCCGTCAGCTACTCGAACATCAACAGGGTACTCGGATAATTTGTCCTTCACTATTTGAACAGTCTTTCCACGATTGCAAGATACTGAATCTTTTATTGATTGGCGAGCTTTCAATGCTTCAATGGCTGTTTGATCTTGGGAATGATTATGCACGGTCGAAGTAATAACTTTCGTTTTATTCAAATCAGTCAACAAACTACCATTGCATTTTGTTGTTCTTCGGGAAGAACATTCCCAACGAATACTGTCCTTGTTTGTTCTTTTCAAAGTATATGAATATCCCTCTAAACACAACTTTTCACCACCACGTGTAGTACGTATAAACTCCATATTGAATGTGATATGCATTTGCCATCCATATTCCCTTTATATACAAAAAAGCAGCAAAGCAGCCGACTTTGTTTATCCAACAACTCCAACATGAGCGTCACTCATGACCACTGAATACATTTGATCAATTGTTTTCAAGTCAGTAAATACACTTATGATATTCACTGATTGTTTTCAAGTCATTAAAAACACTCATTGATATATTAACTGTTTGTTTTCATTGACAATTCATAGACAATCAATCACCACTGAATAATTTTGACTCATTGTTTTCGAGTCAGTGAAAACACTCATTGATATATTGGCTTTCGAGTCAGTGAAAACACTCATTGATATATTGGCCGCTTGTTTTCATAGACCTTGTTGACGGGAAAATGCTGTACCCGGGAAAATGAGATCGGGGCAAATATCCGCCTAAGAAAAAAGAGATCGGGGCAAATATCCGCCTAAGAAAAAAGACATCGGGGCAAATATCCGCTTTTGTATCGGGGCAAATGTCCGCGGGGCAAATCTCCGTATCCCTTGCGGACGACATGGTGTTAATGTCTAGAACTGAACAGAACTGAATCTTATTTAACATACTTCTGAATAGCTCATACTTCCCTTCACTCTGGAAAAAAGCAAATGTCTCCCCTATCCTGAAAAAACAGCCCTCAAACTCAGTTACTAGCTATCGTCCGATATCATTGATCAGCTGTGTTGGCAAAATATTCGAAAAATGCGTTTTCAAACGCCTGTGGCTGTTTCTAAGTGAAAATAATGTTCTCAGTCAATTCCAGTCAGGTTTTACACCTCGAGATTCAACCGTCCTTCAACTGACTGACATAATAATAACTAATAATAACTCTTTGGCCAGCCGCTGATTTGTCGCGGTCCTCATAAGAGAAGGCCATCATTCCCCCAGCACCCCACCCCCTCTTCCCCTCCTCTCCTCCCAGCATTCAGATATAAACTGCTTAATAGTGTCCCTCACTTCCTCTTTTTCAATTTCTTCAATAAGCATTCCTACCCTCTCCCTCGTGTCCGCCTTCAGCCATCTATCCTTTGTTTCTTCACCCCACTTCTGCATTATTCTTCCAGTAAACTTTATTCTATGAGGTATATACTGTGGGCATTCCAAGAGAAAATGTTCCAGGGTCTCCACTACTCCAGAGTGGCACATTTGGCATCCCTTTTCCCCATCTCTCCCAATTTTTCCCCGAAGCTCCAGTGATCTTGATCTCAGTTTGAACAGCAGTGACCCTCCAAAGGTGCCATCTAGGTACTTCTCAAAAGCTGGCTTTTCTTTATATTGTAACCCCTGCAGTGATCTTTTCACGCTAACCCCTGCTCGCCAGTTTCGATTGCAATCTTCCATGACTCTCTCTTTGACAAACCTTTTGCCTTCTTTCATTCCTACTTCTATGTTTGTGACCTCTATAGAGTAATTGTCCATTAGTTCCCTCACATGTTTTGACCACCCCGTTTCTATATTAGAATTCCAAATGGTATCGAGCATCAATTTGCACCACCGGTTGTCAGGCAGGTTTCTCAAGTAGTTAAAGTAACACAGTTTTCCCAAATCTACCCTGTCCTTGATTTTCATCCACCCAAGCTCCCCCCTTACTGCTTCCAAAGCTGCAGCATTACTCGACCCTGTTATCCATCTGCCGGCATCATTCTGAGTACTTTCCAACTTTTTAATAACGGTTTGGTTTAATGGAATCACGTCCGTGCCATACGTTATACTTGGTAAACCCACCCTCTCCCACAGTGTTTTCCCCACAAAGACCTTGTTGAAACTATTTTTCCCTAAAAGTTTTAGTTGGTTCAGAATTCTTTTCCCTTTCAGAATCAGTTTGGCTGAGTAATTTCTGTACACCCCTCTTCCCGTTATATTTATGCTTACCCCTAGATACTCATACTCTCCCTTTTCTCCTACAGTGATTTGTTTGCTATATATATATATGATGAATTTTGTCGTGCACTCGATGAAGGCAAAGAAGTTAGGGTAGTTTTCTGTGATGTCAGTAAGGCCTTTGATAAAGTATGGCATGCTGGTCTTATCCACAAACTGGAGAGTATTGGGGTTTCGGGGGAGTTATTGCTATTTTTAAAATCATATCTTGCCGATAGATCGCAGCGAGTTGTGATAGCCTCGGAGACATCCGCATGGAGGCCCATCAATGCCGGTGTGCCTCAGGGGTCGATACTTGGGCCCTTACTGTTCTTGATATACATTAACGACATAACCAAAGACCTACTTAGCTCTATACGCCTGTTTGCAGATGATACTTCCTTATATCTCATCATAGAGAACCCAGAGCAAGCCTCAAACATAATCAATCATGATTTGGCGACAATTGAGCATTGGGCCAAAACATGGTTGGTTGAGTTCAATCCCAATAAAACAGAGAGTTTGCTTATATCACGTAAAAACAATCCCAACTCTCACCCACCCTTATATCTAGGGGGGTCACAGATATCGGAAGTTTCCGAACATAAACATCTGGGGGTCATACTAAATAGCACATGTACATGGAACGACCACGTTGACTTCATCTGCTCGAAAGCCTGGTCTCGGTTAGACATGCTGAGGAGACACAAATTTTATCTCGATCGAAGTGTCTTAGAAAAAATATACTTTGCCTTCATTAGACCCCTTCTGGAATATGCGGATACTGTCTGGGATAATTGTTCCGTATCCAACATTGCGGAACTAGAAAAAATACAGATTGCAGCAGCCCGAATCATTACGGGAGCAACAATTAGTGCCAGTAAGTCCTTGCTGTATTCTGAAACACGATGGGACTCCCTTCAAGAAAGACGCCGCAAACATAAATTAATTCAGTTTTTCAAAATGTATCACCGTATGTCACCTCCACATATTTCCAATAAAGTCCCCCCACTCGTCTCCGAGACGAACTCATCATTTAGTCTTCGATCAAGTCAAAACCACCGCGTTCCCTTTTGCCGAACCCAATTGTATCAGTCCTCGTTCATCCCAAGCGTTACAGACCTATGGAATAAGCTACCCTTACCTGTACGCGAGAACTCATCATTGATCAACTTTAAGACCTTCCTGAGCAATGGGAACCAAAGACCCCCAAGGTTCTACAGTGACGCGAAATCTCGAGCGGCTCAATTTTTTCATTGCAGGCTTCGATTGCACTGCAGTAGTCTTAATTCTCACCTATATGACAATCACTTATCACCCAACCCCTCTTGTCAGTGTGGAGAGCGCGAAACTACTGATCACTTCCTCCTGCATTGTCCGGTGTTCTCAAACGCTCGCAACTATACGATTAATTTACTCCCCTTTGCAGTAGACTCATCCATGCTCCTGTTTGGCTCCGAGTTCTTGAATAATGAGGACAACCGTCTTATCTTTGAAACGGTACATGACTTCATTCTATCAAGCAAGCGATTCCATTGAGTTACCGCTCAATTACTGTACGCCACCCTGCCCCACGTGGGAACACCGTTCCTGAAGCATTGCTCTTTCTGTACCTCGGTAATCATGTTCTGTACAACTGGTGAAATAGGACCCACTGACCTATGTCTTGAGTAGAAGGCCCACTCACGCCTCAACACCACCGAGTCTAGTATGCAAAACTCTTATCAAAGGAACTAAAAGTAAGAATCAAAAACCGTACTTATTGCGCTATGGAGTTTTAAGTTAACATATTTAGTGTTCAAGTTGGCCAAATTAGGTTTTGCTCTGTTATTTCTCTGAATCTTCTCCTCTCTTTTTTTGATCATCTTTTCTTCCGGCTCTTTCTTTCCTTACCCTATTCAATCTAAAGTTTAAACAATCTCACGAATCGTTGACTGGCGGTCGGGGTCGTCTTCCTCCTTCTCAGATTGGAGGGGGCCGGGCCTTCACGAAACGATACGTGAGCTCTATTACAGATTTATACCACCTGAAGGAGTAATTTTTCAAATGTGCTGGGGAGACGACTTACATAAGCTGTAAGCTTTCTGTCGAATCCCTTTTCTACTCAGAAACCTGTTTTCTTATATTTATTGCCTTTCTGTATACTACTGTATCATGTACATTGACGATTTACTTCTTTGAACAATTATTGTGAAGTGTATACATTGAAACAAATGCTTCAATAAATACTGTTTAAACTAAAATACTCATCAGACGTGGATACAATTTTACACACGATTAAAATAGGCGCTTGCCATCCTCTTAAACCTAAATTTCGCTGTTTTCCTCAGCAACATTCTTCCTCAGATAGACAGCTAATTGATTTCACACCTTTGTCGCATCTTGGCGACAGCTTCAAGCAGGCTACTACTTAACGAACACAAGAATTTCGCGCCGTCGTACATTTTATAAACCTTATTAATCATCAAAATACTCATCAGAAGTGAATAAAATTTTACAAACGAATAATATATACCCACATATACCTGCATATGCACCCTCAATCATTTTTAACTTGTATTTCCTATTATTTTCTCTTCTGTTCGTTTGTGTTCGTTTATGTTCGTTTGTGTTCGTTAAATAGTAGGACCCCTCAAATGAAGCACATTTGAACACAAGTTGTTCTCTTGTAATATTATTATATTATCGGTTCTGGTACGAACACGGTAGCAGACTTCCAGGAACCAGTGGTGCCTGCAGTCAACGCTATCAGTTGATTACATTTGTCTTTCGTGTTCTATATATCTCAGCCTT
Organism: Pictodentalium vernedei; assembly: GCA_031216915.1. Classification (NCBI taxonomy): domain Eukaryota; kingdom Metazoa; phylum Mollusca; class Scaphopoda; order Dentaliida; family Dentaliidae; genus Pictodentalium; species Pictodentalium vernedei. The sequence goes on from CM062297.1 coordinate 743,826,465, forward strand.
CATTTTGATGTATAATTTGTGTATCTTTAATTTGAATTCAAGGAATATCAGAGGTGGGAATTTCAAAATAAACAAACTTCTATTACTCATATAGCACCTTAACGAATTGGAGCGGAGTTCGACCAACTAATTGAGAAAATTATTCAAAATTGGTACCGGTACGACGTAAAATATCGAAGAACAAATACACCAATATGAAGTATACTTCCGCTCCCACACTTTTGACATCCTGAGTCAAGGCAGTTTTGGCGTCTCTCAAAATTGTGAATTTATTTTCTTCGCGACGGCGAACTGTATGCACCGGTCTTTCGCGGTCTCTTCTTAGTGTAACCGGTTAATAAAATATGTGTAGTGGTTTTTTTCTGCAGTTTGTAAACAAAGCTGAGAAAATTAATTGGGTCAACTGTGTTTGCTGTCAATTTGGAACGCAATTATTTTGTTCACAATCAAAACATTGTTCGTCTTTTAATATGTATGTGTATTCAAACTGATTGCCTATCTCCATTTGTCATCACGTAGGTTTTCTGCTCTTGACTCTTGACTTGAGAATGATTTTTGTTGTTTCAGTTTCTTTCATATTATTAATATTATGTTTACAATTTACGTTACAACTTACTTTACAAAAAAAACATCGATTAATATCAACAGACAACACAATAGGAAATACAATCTTACCAGAACTTTGCAGAGGTACTTTGTAACACGTTCTGCCACTGTCAGCTTGACTGATGGCAGAGCCGCAGAGGAACGAAAAAAGTAGCGTAGAGCTGAAGATTTGTGGATTAATCCGATTATGCAGTCCGTCCAAAGAAATACCTTGTCTCAACGTTTTCTTTTCATGCAGACCTCACTATTAGTAGTACTATCTTGCTTCCAATGAATTTTGACTTTGGTCAAAAAGATTTACAGTCCACTCGGTCCCAAACCTCCTCGACCCACACATTCGATCCAGAGTCCACTTTGCCCAAAGTGAGAGTCTAGTCTACTCAGCCAAAAGTAGTAGTAGAGAGTCCACTGGACCAAAGTAAGAGTCCCCCCCCCCCCCCCCCCCCCCCCCTCAAAAAAAAGACCCATCAAAACAACAACAATAAAAATAACAACTCACATCGGCAGTTGGATGGGGATAGTGTAAGTCGAGGATGTTAGGGACAGAGGGATGTGGCATTAGTGGGTGAATTTGAGTAAAGAGAAGTATTTACGCCCCCCCCCCCCCCTTTAAGGTGCAATATAAGTAAGAGAATTTTGTTTATTTTAAAATTCCCACCTCTGATATTCCTTAAATTTAAATTAAATGTATACACATTATACAGCAAAATGAAGGTTGAGATGTGTAGAATACGAAAAATATATGAAATCAACTCATAGCATTGACAGCAGGCACCACTGGTTCCTGGAAGTCTTCTACCGTATTCGTACCAGAACTGATAATACAATAATATTTTTGGAGAACCACCTATGGCACAATGTACTTCACATATCCAACAAAAAAGCTAGGCACTCAAAATACTTTAGGATGCAGCGATGGGATTGCATTTGGGAAAAGGACAACATTGTCCGCTTTTTTTTATTAAAGATGGATTCCATGTTCGATGGACATGCGCAAATCACCCGATCCCACAAATTGCCATCAAAAAACAAAATTGTAATTCTACGAAATTTCACCAGGTGTCATGATACCTTGCATAGAATATGGCAAGTGTGCAGACTGTATTTCATAATAGTACCGGTATGCTGTATTGAGGCGATCATCCTCATTATTTGATTTTAGACAGCTTTGTTTTTCGATGCTTTTTTTGGTCTGATGACGTTGACCGGAAATCAAAAGTAAGAATTTATGTAAACAAAGCCGTCAGTTTTGGAATTTACCCCCATGCAGGTCCATTGCTGTGTTTTGAAGGATTTTTATCCCCTAGCTTTGTTCTTGGATATGTGAAGCACATTTGGCCACAATTTGTTCTCAGTAAATATAATTGTATTAGCAGTTCTGGTATGGATGCGGTAGCAGACTTTCAGGAACTAATGGTGCCTGCTGTCAACTCGATGAGATAATTTCATGTATTTTTCGTGTTCCGTACCTCCCAAACTTCATTTTGATGTATAATTTGTGTATACTTCATTTGAATTTAAAGAATATCAGAGGTAGGAATTTCAAATTAAACAAAATTCCATTACTTATATAGCACCTTAACTCTATCGTGAATGAGTTACTCTTTCCTCACTTGTATGTCACCTCTTTCTCTTCTCCCACTCTTCAGTAAGCTGGGAGTTTACATGTAGGTGCTGTCTGTCACTACAACTTATCACGCTACTAGTAACCTGAAACTGCAATGAATGGATAGGTGACTATGTTTTCATTACAAGGCTTTTTTTATCAATAGTTAAGTTTAACAAAGTAAACAAAGTAAGTCATCTTATCTGTTTAGAAACAAATTATCAGTTACCATTACTTGATCTTTTGGATCACATTGTTGATAACATCTTTTTTGTGGAATGCGATATCCACAAATGTAATATTTGTCATTTTTGGAAGACTATCAGATGGGTAAATTGTACAGATTGTGGGAAATGTCCAAACCAGATGCACATTAATCATCAGAACATGAAGTATTGATCAATCCCCAAGTATTTTCTGTCTGAATGAGCACTTGTCTTCTGCAAAAACGAAATTCAGACATCAGAGGTGGCAGAGCCCGGAGACACAGGGGGCATGTGCCCTCACCCCCTCCCCCCCCCCCCCCCCCACACACACACACTTTTTTCACCAATTATAGGTACCCAAACAAAACAGCATTTTCCAACATAATGTACACAACCCCTGTGGCCATTACACATCACCTATACATATTTGACCACATTGATTTTCAACATTCAAGATTTTATTAGTTTAAACAATATTTATATATATTTTCAAAGTTTAAAGAAAGTTACAGAAATCGAGTACGATAATGATACATGTATCAGCAAGCATAAAACATTAATGGAAAGGGATTCAGCAACAAGCTCGTAGCTTATACTAGGCTGTTTCCAAGATTTTATTGAATAAAAATAGAAAGCTCCAAATGGAACATAATATTTCAAAGGACACATGAATACACTGCTCCACCATCATTTTACACCCCCCCCCCCCCCCCAAAGAAAAATTATTTCCATCCTACACCCTTGTGGTATGCAGAAAGGTGTGACCCCCCCCCCCCCCCCCCCTCCACTTTTTTTTTTACCCAGGAAGATGTGACCCCCACTTTTGGGGGGCATCTGTTGCCTCTGGCATATATACTCGCCCAAAAAAGAAAGTGTGCATTGCAGAAATTGATCAAACTCAAAAAAAAAAAATTTCGTAGGTGTAAAGTGTTAACCTGTTCATGAATAAGTTATATTGAACACAAAAACAACTTTCCCCCGTTAAAATTGCATTAACGTTAAATGACGTGCTACACGTTTGTGAAAAGGCATGTTTTGCATGTGGAGAGTCTGAAAATTCATGCAGCAGTGTGAATCCTTGGGTATTTAAACACTAAAGTAAGGCCTTCCTATCGTTCACATTCAAACTTGTGCTGCTGTTAAAACGACTCCAGATTAGCATGCCAAGATTGACAATGAATCAACGTCTCCTTGCCCTGGGTATGGTTAGAGCTGGCAGAACACACAGAGAGGTTGCCCAGCATTTGAACTGCCACCGTAACACTGTAGACAGGCCAGTCCATCGACATGCACAACATGATGACGTTCGAGACCGACCCCGCTCCGGGAGACCCCGAGTTACCACCCCTGCACAAGATCGGTATATCTGTGTCGTCCATCTCCGGAACCGGCAACAAACAGCAACAACGACAGCCAGGAACATCCCTAACCTGAGACGGATACATCCTCAAACAGTAATAAACCGGCTGAGAGAATACGGCTTACGTCCTCGAAGACCTGCAATTCATCCGATTTTGACGTTACGTCATCGTCGTGCTCGACTGCAGTGGTGTAGACAACATCTCAGGCATGCCTTAAACTGGTGGCGATGTGTTTTATTCACAGATGAATGTCGTTTCCATCTTTCATCATCAGATGGCCGCCAGAGAGTGTACAGACGTCAAAACGAACGCTACGCAGATCCATGTGTTGTGGAGCAAAACCGTTATGGGGGAGGGTCTCTCATGGTGTGAGGTGGCATCACTGCCCGTAACAGAACTGAGCTGGTCATTATTGATGGCAATCTCAATGCAGCCAGATATCGTGATGAAGTGCTTACACGTGTTGTTGTCCCATTTCTGCAACGTCACAGCCCCGGCGTCATTCTACAGCAGGACAATGGCCGACACCACGCAGCTCGTGTTGTTCAACAGTATCTGCAGCAACAACAAGTGGATGTTCTTCCCTGGCTCGCAAATTTGCCCGATATCTCACCCATTGAGCACGTATGGGACGAAATGAAACGTCAGCTACGCCAGCTTCCCCATGCACCATCAACGCTTGTGGAACTCCAAAGACAGCTTATCAGAATATGTAAAAACATCCCACAACACTTCCATGCTAACTTGTTCGCTTCCATGAGGCATAGGTGCACAGCAGTAGTCGATGCAGACGGAGGTCATACCAGATATTGAGTGTGTGACTTTTGTGTTTGACCCTTAGTGTCTTTGACTCTCCATGGCACCAAGAGTATTCGTTGTAGCGTAATGAAATTTCTCGTGTTGATCACAAATTGATTCATCTGTGATTGAATAAAATTTCCATGAATGAAAATGCTATATATCTTTTTTTAGTGTTATTTTTTAGCATGCACACTTTCTTTTTTGGGAGAGTATATCATTTACAACTAAACTTTTGATACAGTTCAAGGGTTACTCATCTTCTCTCTTGATATAGGTAGAGCTGGGTATTTTTTGTTTTTTTTGTTCTCGGGTTTGGTTTTGGTGGCAAACCAGAAAACTGAGTTGTAATACCCAGCAAAAACTGGCTACATGGTTTTACTGTGTTTGTGCATCTAAACTGATCAAACTATCTTACTGGGAGGGAAGTGGACTAGTGGCCCTTGGAAACTCTCATCACTTAGTCTTTCCGACAAGCAAGAAAATATGTCATGTTCTCATTGTCACATTTTCTCCCTTATTGACTCATCCGGTGGACAAGCCAATAAGGGAGAAAATGTGGCAATGAGAACCAGGCCTGGCATTCTGAAAAATGCAGGAGGGCAAAAAATCGCTCTCCTCAATCAGCTTAGGAGAGCAATTAGCTTTACACAGCATTTTAAGTATCCAGTTGAACTAGCTCATTGAAACTGAAACCGACAGACTACATCAGTGATTTTATTAACTTTACTAAGGTAAAGCGAAATCTCTTAGACATCTAGATGTCTCACTCAACAACCGAACACACACTTGACAAGCCCTGTGTGTGTACCCAGACCTGTTGTCCAAGAAAGTCATACGCCTACCACTACCACCTTCAACCCCCTGGGGAGTTGAAGGTGGTAGTGGTAGGCGTATGACTTTCTTGGACAACAGGTCTGCTTGAATCTAGAGTCAGATCCTGGTGCAAGTGCTTCAGGTGACAGGATAGTAGTAATGGTAGTATATTATAGTGTCAATATTCCTTGAATAATTACCCCTCAAACTGTGATGTCAGTTGTTGAACTTGAAACTGACAGAAAAAAAATATTGCTGTGACCCATTTCGCTTCAGATGATTGCAACTGTGTTTGGGTATGGTTGCAGCCATTACCTTTTACCACTAAACCACTTTCAAAATGAAATTACGTGATGTTATGTGACTTCGAAGTTAAATTACATTTTTGCTTTACAACAAAAATTTAATGTGAGCATAATACATGTAATGTCAATCATCCCAGACCAAAATATTTAGGAGGGCATTTTTTCACTCTCCTTAATTCTTTCAGGAGGGCAGTAAGGAGAGCTAAAAAATCGCTCTCCTGAAATTGCCAAGCCTGGAGAACACAACGTAGATTAGATGAACGTTATTCATTTGTTACCCTGATTTATTAGCTCACCTGACTGAAAGTCAGGGTAAGCTATTCTGATCACTTTTTGTCCGTCGTCTGTCATGAAGGTGGTGTTTGTGTCTTTTTCTCCCAAACCACTGGCCACATTTTAATGAAATTTCACATGAGTAGTGGTTATATAGGGGCATTTGGGTTTCTGCTCATATTGAGGAGGGGGTGGGACCAAAATGTCTTGATTTTTTTACAAATCTACTTCTCATAAACAAGATGTAGCAGAGACTTGATATTTAGTATACAGCTTCCTTTTGAGGTGTAGACTCAAGTTTGTTCAAGAGAAGTTCGAGGGGCAATATTTATCGTCATTACAGGAGGGACAAGAATTTTTGCCCCGCCCAAAATTTCTATATTTTTATACTGTACCAATGACCCAGACTTAGCTGGTGCTAACTCTTAAAAATCTAGGGCCAAACACAAATTTTGCCCCCCAATCCCCAAAATTTGCATCTAAAACCAAAAGAAATCATGTCCTAAAGGACCTCCATACTTTGCCCCCACTGTGCATGCGCATGTCAAGGACGTTCCGAAATTGGCGCCAATCATCATTCTTTGTTTGGCCCTTCATCAGTTAACATCTCACTGATCTTTGTGCTTGTAAATCTCAGTTTAAATGATGCCAGACACATAAATATTGGAGAAATGGTGATTCTAAGGAGGATAGAAAAGGAGGAGAGGAAAAAGGAGTGACAGAAAATATTCAGGGCTGTAACTTAAAATTTTGTTATAAAATTATGTTAAGTTGCCTATTTTCGAGGCATGGGCCTGTTGTTGTCATTCTTGCTTTGAAGTTGCACTGCTTATTCAGTGTTTCCTCTCTCCTTATCCTGTAAGTCCCCCCCTTGCTATTCTCCCATGCTTTTGGCATATTTTTGAGTAAGATTACTACTAAAATTTCTTGGGAGAATTAGCTTGGTTACAGAATGAATTCTGTTATTTTCCCCATGTTTACGTTTTCACCCATGGGTGTTTAGACGTTGTGTTCTGCATCTACCATCTGATGTTCTGCAGATTCTTCCTTGGAAGTCTCTGTTTGCATCAGATAGTGTGTAATATTGATAACTGATTTCGGGCCAGTATTGTCAGTGCCTGGAGTCATGTTTTCTGGTGTTTATACACTTCTTGTTTACATTGGCAACAGTCTCTTTTGAGGGGGGCTTTTTGCCTTTGGAGTAGTTTATCTCATTACAAGATACATTTTTATTATCCGTAAGTGTTGCAACAATTATTTAAAATTATTTAAAAAATTTTTGACCACACTTACCCTTGGGATCCATTGGGGCTCAACGTTACTTTTCAGAAACTTGGGCTTCGCTGAAAAAATATTTTTCAAAAATTATTTTGAATTTCATTTGCTTTTGTCAATGTTAATGGATCATGTTATTATGTATCTTTGTGTTTAGGGGTTTGTGCGAGTACTAGGACTTGTTGTCTTTTCACAATGAAAGGACATTGTTCAAATTGTAATAGGAAGAAATCTTCCTCTGACTTTCATGATCATTGTATTAATTGTAGTCAGTGTACTCGCACTAATGTCAATATTGGGATGACAAACATTGGTAACGTGTGTCACGGTATGTTGTTAGTGGAGAAAGGGCTATACCGGTCCTTTCTCCGCAGGGCCACTCTAGTCTATCAGTTTCTATTTCAGAGGAACAAGAACTGGGTGATGTTTCCATGTTATCTTCCAAGAGTGCGCTTCCGTCGTCACAATCGAATGAAGAGCTAGCGGCAAAAGTGCTCATGGAGATACGACAGTTGCCTAAGAGATCCCTAGTAGGATCGACGGCGCTGTCGTCCGCAAGCTCGCCCGGTGTAGCATCCATTCACCGAATGGTTCGGCAGCCGGGTTCGTCCGTTGCGGTCCAGGAGGAAGTGTTGGGTGATGCGAGCACTATAAATATACTAGGTGCACACCCAGTGACGGCGGATGTCAGGAGAGATCGGAGGAAGCCTTCTAGTCCGGTTCCTAGCTCGTCCAGGTCCAGCCGGGCCGCGAGCGAGAGAGGCCCCTCTCTCGTACAACAACATCAGGGACCTGATGTTGTGGTACAAAATGTGTCGCAAGCGGAGCACACGTCCGTCGCTCGGGACGCTCCGTTGTTTAGGCAGTCCGCGGAGACTGCTCAGGCTTCCTCATCCTCTCACCAGCGCACACGACCGCACCTTGGCTATGTGACCGCGGATATTCTACCAGCTTCGCCGATAAGGGATTCTTCGGCGACCAGGTCACGCCATCCGGTAGCCAGGGACACGAGGCCGGTAGACTCCGGACGTTCGCATAGGAAGAGTATGAGGGAGTCAGTTGATGCGGAGCTTCCCGCGGCGAAGCAGCGAAAGACCGCCACTCTGCATGCCTCGATGACGGACGTGCTTGCTCAGATAGCACAAATTATCCCAGCATCCCAGCAACCGACAGAATCGGTGTCGGATCGGGAATTATCCGACGGCGCTGGGTCGGTACGCTCCGCCGAAGCATCGGGTGCGGACGACCGGGAGCATCATGAGGTCCGACCGGATGGTGAAAGGGATACGGATGACTTGGAGCTATCCCTTTCGGAACAACATAAAGCTGCCGTGGATTTCATCCGGCACTTCCTTCCTCACTTTGTTCCGTCGGGCCAGACTGCTGCGGTACCGGACAAGAGAATCATAGCGTCATTGGACACTGAATTCTTTGAGCGGTTCAGAGACATCGTCCCTGAGTTTCCGTTTCAGTCCAATAATGTCACAAGAACATTTGAATTATTGAACGACGCTATATTCAAGCTTGCTTCCAAAATAGGCAAAGCTGGTTTCTTGTCCTCCAATGCTCTTAACCTGCCTTTCATTAATGCAAGGAATAAATTCGATACGGCAGGACAGGGTATTCCGAGAGTTCCTCTGCGTCTGGACGACGAGGCGGAAGACTTAGAATTGTCGTTACCGTCGTCTATGTCCATTCCAACCGCGGTGTTGGATACGACAATCACGTCTAACAGGGCCAGTTTAGACGCTTTATCTTACGCAGACCACCTTACAAAGGCGTTATCACTGCGTCTTCAAGGGAAAGAATTCCAGGATATACAATCCTCTTGAAGACTTCTTTCAAGGGCAGTGGCTTATTCCACGTATAACTCCGCCCTCTCAGTGGCAAACCTGGAGTTGGTTAGACATGACGCAGCCTTAGCTACATCCACACGCGTGGATAGTAAGGTGAAGAACTCTCTCAGAGTCGCTTCGGTCTCCGGAGAACTTCTATTGGACGGCAAGCTTTCTGCAATTTACGATAAAATTACTAAGAAAGCTTCGGATTCTCTGCTGTTTAAATCCGCTTCCAGAAAGTCGGATATGGCAGAGAAGAATAAGACAGGCACTTCTGGGTCTAATGCGCCCAAGAAAGGTTCCTATAGAGGTTCCGGTGCGTCCTCTTGGTCTTATTCAAGAGACCGTCAAGGCAGCAACTCTCGTGCGGGACGTCCTTCGGGCCGGGACAATCGGTCAGACGCCCCGAGGTCGACGGGGCGAGGTGCGGGTCATGGAGGACGTGGTTTCTCCTCCCGCAGGCCTCGCAGGTCCAGGAAGTGATGGCTTCAACCTCTATCGTGTTCCGGTTGGCGGAAGGTTGTCGAGTTTTTCAGAAGAGTGGGCGTCGATTACGGACGACCCTTGGGTGAGAGGGGTGATTTCGGAAGATCTAAGAATATCCTTCAAACGAAAGCCTCCGTCAACTCGAAGTCCAAAATGGACTCAACTTCCGTCAAATCCGCAGAAAAGAGACGCTCTGTTATCGGAGGTGCAGTCTCTTTTAATGAAGAACGCGGTAGAGGTCGTAGAAGACCAGGAAACACCGGGATTCTACAGCCATCTGTTTCTGGTTCCGAAAACCAGACGGCTCGTTCTGTCCAGTCATAGATTTGAGCTGGATAAACAAGCTGATCGTCGCTCCGAAATTTTATATGGAGACGATTCGGTCAGTCAGAGCGAGTATTCGAGTGAACGATTATGCTACAAGCATAGATCTCAAGGATGCGTACTTTCATGTCATGGTACATCCGACATTCAGAAAGTATCTACGCTTCGCAGTCCTAGGAGTTGTGTATCAATTCCGGGCGATGTGCTTCGGATTGAACCTAGCACCCTGGGCTTTCACTCGGGTAATGAACTCGGTAATGATGTATTTCCGAGCTCATTCGTCTGCGGTAACGTCGGCCTACCTGGACAACATTCTTCAGAGGTACGGCAACGAGTTAACGCTTCAGAACGATGTGCAGAATCTGCTTCTATTGCTCCGACGTCTCGGTTTTGTTATAAACGAGGAGAAGTCGGATCTGGTGCCGTCCAAGTCATTCACTCATCTGGGAATGAGCTTCGAGATGCACAACAATCTCGTTCGTCTGCCGTTAACCAGAGCGAAATTAGTCAGTTGTTACGCTTGCTATTGTCTTCATGCAGACAAAGTCACAGCGAGGGAGTTTATGAGACTGATAGGTCTGTGCGGAGCCGCCGCGGATCTCATTCCGATGGGGCGGTTACGCACTCGTCCTCTCCAAATCTTCTTAACTCAGAATTGGAGTGTGAAGATTCATTCGCTCGACATAGACGTTCTCTTGTCAGATCAAGTGAAACAAGAGATTCAGACTTGGGCAAACATTCAGTGGTTAACTCAGGGAGTTCCGCTGCAGTTGCCGGATCCGAGTTTTACCATTATGACGGATGCCAGTCAAACAGGTTGGGGTGCAACATTGATCCCAACGGATTCGAGATGCCAGGGTCTTTGGGATCCACTGTTCCTAAGCAAGCACATAAACATCAAGGAAATGATGTCAATTTGGCTTGCGTTACGTCATTGGATGGACATTATTCACAAAGCTCATGTCCAAATTCTGTCCGACAATACGACAGTAGTGGCGTATATACGGAACCAGGGAGGCACTCATTCCATTCCGTTATTCAATCTAACGGAGAGAATCCTTCTGTTTGCTCTAGAACATCAAGTTCTACTTTCGGTCCGTCATATACCGGGTCGTCTGAATGTACTAGCAGACTCCCTTTCACGGAAGGGTCGCTTGTTGCCGTCGGAGTGGACTCTCAACAAACAAGTATTCAATCAGATTTGCTACCAGTGGGAACGGCCAAATGATAGACTTATTTGCGACACATCTCAACAATCAGTTGCAGACGTATGTGTCACCGTGCCCGGATCCATGAGCATTTGCAGTAGACGCTCTATCGATCTCATGGGACGGAATGATAGGATATGCGTATCCTCCAGCGCCGTTGATTCAGCAAATATTGCTAAAGATAAAACAATCCCAGTGCAAGTTTCTGTTGGTAGCATCTCTGTCTCCACAGAGACCGTGAATAAATCTACTCAGGTGTCTGTTGTGGGACCTACCGCGAAAGCTTCCTCCACGGGAGGATCTTCTTTCGCAGGGGAAACCGCGTCGACTTCATCACAACCCGCAAGGTCTCAACCTTCACGTTTTTCCGTTGTGCGGTCCTTCTTGCATGGCAAGCACTTTACAGGACGAGCAGTGGATGCGATTTCTAACTGTAGGAGGACCTCCTCTTCACTAAATTATGTGGCTAAGTGGAAGGTTTTTCGTCGTTGGTGTAGGGATCATTCTGTTAATATTTTTGATCCCTCCATACCAGACATTGCAAACTTTCTAGTATACTTGTTTGACGAAATCAAATTGCAGCCTGTTACTATTAAGGGTTATGGGTCTATGTTATCTGATACCTATGCACATCACGATAGTTTACAAATTGGATCTAATGTCTCTTTATCTAAGTTAGTTAGAAACTTCTCGATAAATAGACCCAGAACTCTTAGGTTAATTCCTAAGTGGAATTTAGCTTGGGTTCTTCTAAAACTAAAGGAAAAGCCATTTGAGCCTCTGGGGACAATAGATTTCAAATTCTTGTCTTATAAGACAGCTTTTCTCTTAGCTTTCTCTTCTGCTAGAAGAGTCAGTGAGCTTCATGCACTATCGGTGGACGATTCTCACTATCGTAGTGTCGGGAACACTATCACCTTCACTACTAATGTTGGATTTTTAGCTAAGAATCAGGCTCCTAATAAATATCCGGAACCTATTGTTATTAAGGCTCTTCCGTCTTCAGACGGGCGTAGGCCTTTACTCTGTCCTGTTAGAGCTTTACGCATTTATAAACAGAGATCTCAGTTTATCAGAAAGGGACGAAAACGTTTCTTTCTGTCTCTGATGCCTAATAGAAAGGACATTTCGGTCCATTCTATTGCTAGATGGATTCAATTAACTATCCGTACTGCTTATGAGAATTTATCTTCTTCCCAGCAGTCTGTGCTTAAGATTTCGGCTCATGAAGTAAGAGCTCTTTCTACATCTTGGGCTTACGCAAATAGTGTGGCTATTACAGATTTAATGAAGGCTGCTTATTGGTCTCAGCCATCCACATTCACGAATTTTTATCTCAGAAATATTGAGTCCATTTCTGGAGACCTGCATTGTTTAGGTCCGTTATCTGTTGCTCAGAATGTCGTCCACTAAACAGTTGCAACTATAGTTATGCAGGCTTTCTGTTCCGGCAGTGACTCCGTCCTGCTGCCCTCTTCGCTCTGGGCTATTTGACCCAGGGCAAGGGGAAGGGGGGAGGGGGAGGGTGTTCCCTTAGGTCACCTGCTTTATATTGAAAAGCAAGGGAATTCCTCCTCCGGAGTCAGTAATTCTGAGTCGTTTCCGGGATGGTTTTAAAGTGTAATATTAATGTTAAAAATTCATTCATGTCATATTTTTAAAGTGTAGCTCGGTGTGAAGCATTTGTATATGTCAAGTGTCAAACGGGCGTTAATATACAATCCTCGGACACTTTTAATGAATATAAAGAGTCTCAATTCTCTGGACTAACTTTATTTATTGGCTTACTTTAAAAATAATTAGTATAATGGGTTATACTGGATGTTAATAGAGAACATGAATGTTATTGTGCTCAATTATGAAGGGTATTGTATCTTTCTAATTTATCATAAAATAAGAAAGATACATGTAAAGCCTAATACTCCTTTTCTCCTTAAGGGGTTCACTCTATTTTATATAGTTGAGCTTATTGGATTTTCCTCTATGTCCTAGGCCCTCCAGCCTTTTTACTATTCAGCTAAGTCTGGGTCATTGGTACAGTATAAAAATGTTAAAAAATTTATAGTAATTTATATATTTTTTATACTTACCAATGACCCAGACGGGGATGGCCCTCCCAGGAGTTGGGAACTCATACCTCCCCGCTGAGTACATAGCGCTGACCAGGCACTGCCAGTAAGAATGATGATTGGCGCCAATTTCGGAACGTCCTTGACACTGTGCATGCGCAGTGGGGGCAAAGTATGGAGGTCCTTTAGGACATGATTTCTTTTGGTTTTAGATGCAAATTTTGGGGATTGGGGGGCAAAATTTGTGTTTGGCCCTAGATTTTAAAGAGTTAGCACCAGCTTAGTCTGGGTCATTGGTAAGTATAAAAAATATATAAATTACTATAAATTTTTTAACTTTCCAAACCGAAAGGCCGATTTGAACCAAATTTGTTATGAAGTATTAATGGGCATAAGTACTTGATTTATGCCACAAAAAATTTTCAAAATGGGAATCACAGGAGCTAAAAATAGAAAAAAATTCCAATTCCCATATCTCCAAAACTACACGGCACTGAGAATCCTTATTTGGTCTGAAGCTTCCTTCGGACCAACAGAATGGAACTGTCCAAAAAATTGCTATCGGTTTTATGGGGCTACTTTTTCGGGGCTTTGAAAAAAATGCTGAGTCAGCATTTTTTAACACTGTGGGTAATGGGGAAAACATTTAAGACTCTTTTCTTCCAAACTACTGCTCCAAAAGCTTTCAAATTTCACATTTCACATCTTTGGAAGATTGTTTCACGTGTTTGTTGAAATCAAATCCCTGGGTCCATTATTAGGGCTCTCTATCCGGGTATTTGATGACTGGATTCGCATCACAAAATGCTACATGGATACAAAAATGTCCAAATGCTAACCATTTTTCTTTCATATTGCCCTTATATTCACTATTTATCATCACTTTTTGAAACCAAGATGAAAACTGCTAATCAAATTTTTAAAAACAAAAAATACCCTGTCTATTCTTTAAAAATCTTCTTCTTCATATCCACCAATCAGAATCTTTTGATATTTGGTTTGCAGCATCCTTAGGGGGGTGAGATTCACGTTTGTTCAAGCCAAGTCTCTGGGTTCATATTTGAGCTCCCTGTGGGAGCCTGAATTATAACTTAGTTCAATATGAGGAATTTTCTTTAAAAATCTTCTTGTTCAGATCCAGCAGTCAGAATGTTTTGATATTTGGTTTTCAGCATCCTCAGGGAGGTGTGATTCAAATTTGTTCAAGCCAAGTCTCTGAGTCCATATTTGGGCTTCCTGTGGCCGTGGGAGATGGAATTGTAACTTAGTTCAATATGAGGAACATTCTTTAAAAATCTTCTTCCATCCACCAGCAAGAATCTTTTGATATTTGGTATACTGTATCGTTAGGGAGATGAGATTCAAAATTGTTAAAGCCAAGTCCCTGGGTTCATATTTGGTCACCATGTGGGAGCCCGAATTATAACTTAGTTCAATATGAGGAATTTTTTTTTTTTTAAATTTTTCGGATCCACTGGTATATGGTGTTCTTAATGGGGCAGATGCAAGTTTGTTCAAATCAGAGCCCTCGGTTGATAGTTGTCAGTGTCAGGTGAGCACTCTCAGGCCCCTTGGGGCCTCTTGTTTTTTTTTCTGACTTATTAGGTTTAGCAACTGACCTCAGGAACCCCTAAGAATGATCAAAGTGAAGTTAGACTGAACCCAGTAGGGCTACTTTCAGACAGGGCTTTTTTGTGGTGAGTTGTGTTGTACAAACTATTTTAGATTTTGTCCAAGTTAAGGAGCCTAAAGTGTTATTTACTTTTTGTTCTTAACACAGAAAAACTGAACTGAAATCAAGGTTTTCTCCTGCCTCAACGTCGTGATCGATTTAAAAAGTAATTGATCGAGTAAACGTTGCTTTTGAGCTACTGTATTATAGGGGTTAACAAACTTGCATCAAACAAGCAAACATTGTCACACTGATTATTATAACAATTGTATGAGACAGAGTAATGCATGCAAGTCATATTCTTTGAACACGCAAGCCAAACTTTCCAGGTCATGATTATAATATGTCCTTATTTGGTGAAGTAAATGGCTGTTCAGTGAATTTGTAGTGTAGACCAATCAATATTTTTAACATGCAGCTTTGAGGTTGCATGTTGAAAATATTAATTGGTCCACCCCCAAATAATTACTATGGGCTTGTCCAATTGATGCTATTGAACTGATATGGAAGACACCACTAGGGTTAAAGGGTTGATCCAATGTGCTAACTGAAAATCCATTTCACACCATCACTAAATTCCAATAACATTAAGTTGTATCATCATTATAAATTTATCGTTAGTATGTGGGGAGTCTGATGATTGCTCTTCATTCTTCATTGGTTGTCTCCAGGTATTCTGGCTTTGTACACCTGTCAAACTTTCTGACACAAGGTGACCCTTGCTGTCAAAAGTGTCATTAAACCCCAGTAACAAGAATAAAGTTTAGCACAGGTTTTGGAAGAGATGAAAAATGAAAAAGACAATTTGCAGACCTTTAGATTAGCCTAATTTGGGGACTTCACAGGCTTGCAAAGTCAGTTGCTATTCACAGGGTTTACACATGTCCTTGAATTTCAGTGCTTGCATTTGGTACCTTCTTTTTCAAGGCCTGGTATATCTTGAGAAATGTGTTTTTTGCTGATATGGTACTTGGAAGTCTTTAAAAGTATTTTTTGCTATCCCCTATGTACCTCGCATTCAGCCCTGTTGAAGAAATTTTTGTAATTTTGACTGCCTGCAGCCTGTAATACCTTACCTGGCTTCGTATGGCTTTACAGGTGCCTCAGAATATCTATTAACCCTATGGGGGTCAAACTTGAACTTTGATCAGTTGTTTACTTCAACAGAACAGGTGCCCTGACATGCAGTCCCTGGGTAAATTTGAATTTACATTATAAATACCTGGGCAGTTGTTTCTAGGCAAGAATTGGCTACCAATATACAAGGATGCTGGAGACAGGGAGAGGGGTGCTTTTTTTAGCCTTCCTGTCCCCCTCCACTTTGAATTAAGCTCTGGTGTCCCTGATATAGGCAGCAAAGACTTTCCTAGAAACAACTGAAAGGTGACAGGATTTACACTGTCAGAGTGTAGAAAAAAGGTAGTTAAATCGTTTCTTATAAAAGTGGACAAAAATGGCATAAAAATAAACCAAACGATCTGTTTTGGCCTCTAATTTGGGAACATCCTTGTAATTTGAGGACACCAGTTACCACTCACTGTGAGTTTGGTCAAATTTAAAGGTCTGAATTGGCCGACGACACCTGACTAAAATGGCTGCTCAAGTTGTTTACTTTTCTTGTTCATTATTAGTCAAACATCAATATGAGTACCTGCTGTACAACATCAAAGGTGAGTAAACTCGATTTTAGGCTTCAGGTGCTAACTGATATATATATATTCTTAATCAGAGTCTTACTCAAAAGTATAATGCATATAGCTTGTTATAGTATCAAAAATTGTAAAAAAAAGTTCTTGAAAATGGCTCAGGTCTGTGAAAGTCCTTGAACTCCTGAGTTAGTCATAATTTTGATTATACCAGCAAAATGATCAACCCATTTCCAAGAAAGCCTTTCAGTAAGTTGTAGTTTCAGTATATTTTGTGTGCCCTGCTTTCTTGAGCATGAATTATTCATTTAATATTCCAGATTTATTCATGAATATTGTTCATGAATATTATCAAGAATATTCTAGGAACATATTCTTGAATATTGATGAATATTTTATAATGTTAAATTGCACTTGGATTATTGATGAACAAAAATATTCTATAATATCCTTGAATAGAATATTGTCATAAATATTCTAGAATATTCTCCAAAATTCTTGTAGCCTCTAGGGCAATGTGGAATATAATCAGATATATTTGTGAATGTTAAAATTCAAGAATATTCCAAAATTAATATTCTATATATCTTATAGTTAAGGTTTTTGGCAGATATATTATGCTGTTATTGCAGGTAATAGACAGTGTAGTTGTGTGTCAGAATGCAAAATTCCAAGTTTCTACGGAAAGCAGATACTCAGCTGTAGAAAATAAAATGCTTTTGAGAAAACAAGGCAAGGTGTTTGAAGGGTTGAGAAAAAAAGGGGCACTTAGAAATTGGTGCATCGAGGGGCTTACTACATCCTTAAATGTAAATTTGACTATTTATGAGCTGTACCTTACATTTCAGTTTCAAATAAATCTGACCATTTTTGTAAAAATTTTCCATTTTGGCCTTTGCCTTCTGGGGTTATAGTTGTTCGCAGATGTTTTTCATTGTATTAACAGATGATAGATGGTGTCCTTATGTGCCGACATACAAAATTTTAAGTTTCTTCAACAAGCAGATATCTTAGAATATAGGAAAAAAATACTTTTGAGAAAGCAGAGCAGGGGTTTGGAAGGGCTGAGGAAAATGGACACTTTGAAAGTTGGTGCATCAAGTGGTTACTACACCCTAACATACAAATTCAGTTATTTATGTGCTG
The DNA here is from genome assembly GCA_031216915.1 of Pictodentalium vernedei. Taxonomy (NCBI): domain Eukaryota; kingdom Metazoa; phylum Mollusca; class Scaphopoda; order Dentaliida; family Dentaliidae; genus Pictodentalium; species Pictodentalium vernedei. Next base: position 743,844,100 of record CM062297.1, read on the forward strand.
TATCTTACATTTCAATTTCAAAGAAATATGACCATTTTTGTAATATTTTTAATTTTGGCCTTTGCCCACAGGGGTTAAAGTTGTTGGCAGATGTATATCACCATTATTGAAGATGACAGAGGGTCTACTTATGTGTCAACATACAATATGCTAAGTTTCTACAACAAACAAATATCTCATAATGCAGAAAAATATTTTTTGAGAAAACAGGGCTGAGGGCTGGAAGGGTTGAGGAAAAGTGTCACCACTAGTGCCAAAACAAGAGGGGAATGGGGGCAACTGCCCTGGGATTTTTGGTGTTTTAAAAAGGTGTAAGTTGTCCTATCGATATGTCTGAGCTGAAAGTCATCAGAAATCTTTTGGTACAGGCCACTGGCATTGGTGGAGGTGGCAAGAGTACGTAGTTGCATTACTGACCAGGTTCCATTCATATAAAAAAAAAAAACACTTGTTCCAGTTTGTTGGTTTTTCATTGGTCTTTCCTGCATTAAGATGGTCACCATTACCTTTGGAGAAAAAATGCATCAAGTTCTTGAACAAGTTGATCTGCACTGTCATTGAAACTTTCATTTGCCTCAAAAACATAGCTTATTACTAGGCGTATAAACAAGATTTTATAATAGGGGTGTCCTAGCCAGTTTGGGTGGTGAGAGAAAAGTTTGAAAAATTTAGTGCTCAAATTGCAAATCTGAGGCATTTGTAGCACATACAGCCCCTATATTGGAAGCCATTTTGGGTCCCTATTTTGTGTGAAAGTTGCATTGGGCCAGTGGTTTTTTTTTGAGGGGTGGGGGAGGGGAGGGAGCAGCAAAAAGTTTATGGGGACTTCCCCAGGCCCCCATGTAGCTATGCCACTATTTCAGTGAGGAGTCATAACCTGTGTTGTTGGGTTGAAAGATAGGAATTTTTATTATTGAAACCATGCTTTGCATGTGTATTCCTCTGGCTGGCTTTTGTAAAGAATTAAAATAGGGTTGGAGAAACAAGATTTCAACAATTTGTGACTTATTTTTATAACTCTTGTGTTTTAGGGGTCTGAATACTGATTGTTGTTCTTACTCTTATGATGGGGTATGTGACTGTTAAAGAGGAGACTGAAACAAAGTTGTGTTTCGAAAGAGAACCAAATATATGGTCATGGAGTATACTCATAGGTAAAAAACACCATTGATTCAACTCTTTCTTAACTGGTTGAGAGCTAGAAGCCACTGTCATGGCTTTGTTGAGAAGTGCTGTCTTTAACCCTTTACCTGACATGAAAAGCAGACGGCACTTGGAAACAAAATTCTTGAATAACTAATTTTTTTCATTTTTTGCCTCAAAAACATAGGTATGACCACTCATTGGAATGAGCTCGATGAGCTCGTTCCAAAGAGGGGTCATAACCTATGTTTTTGAGGTAAAAAATGAAAAAATAATTAAAACTAATTGGCGATTTTTGTGAATAGCGCTGGCCGGTTTTAACCGTTACATTGGGTAAAGGGTTAAAGTGTATGTATTAGCTTGGTTTCTGTACAGCAGCAATAAAAAAATTTTCATATAAAACTGTTTTGTTAAAATTTATTGGAGAGTGCCATAGGCGCCCCCCCCCCCCCCCCCCCCCCCCCCCCCCCCCCCAATAAATAGTAACAAGCAATTATTTATGAACTTGCTGGTAGCATGGTATCTTTGAAAAAAATACTCATGTTTTAAATCCCCTTTGAAAAATAATTTAACACTGTACCAGTTAAACAGGTGTCATTTATATTTTTTACTTTAACTTGAATTTATAAATTTTCATTGTCAAATTAAAATGTAGCCTCTCACACCTCATTGAAACAAACTCGCAGAAGAATTTCCCAATGTTCGGAACTGAATAAGTTGTATTTTTGTCATTTTTTGTAGAAATCTGTTTATAGGGACTCAAAATAATTTGTGAAGTATTATCCTCTAATAACGGTCGAGTAGAAAATACATGCCCAATATTTCAAGTTTTGCAGCACTGCAGATTATTTTTGCCTTTATAACTAAATCCATACCTTCACAAAATAAAATTATGGATCATAATGGCCATTTGGCCAAAGTTATCCATTGAACACAGCTAGGACCCTTTAAGAGGAAACCAGATCTAAATCCTTGGGGTGGAGTGTGTGTGTGTGGTGGTGGGGGGGGGGGGGGGGTGGTGTCACACCTCCCCAGGATTGTCTGTAACCTTGGGTAGAATACCAGAATACTATTGCTCAATAGTACAGGTGATCTCACTTAATTGGAAATTGCCTAATGGAATTACCCTCTTATCTGCATATATTATTGTCAAACAGTTGCTCAGTGAATTTGAATGGTAGACCAATCAATATTTTCAACATGCAGCCCCGAGGCTGCATGTTGAAAATATTGATTGGTCTTCCCCCCAAGTAACAAATGTAGACTCTGCTAACTGGTGGCTCTGAACTGTCATGGAATATACCATCAGGGTCCAAAGGGTTATTTAAATGTGTTGTAGAGTAAATTCCTGTTAATTGATTGAAAAATCTTTGATCTATCGAATAATTACTGTTATAACAATGGAATTACCCATTTTGGTAGACCTTCTTTGACCTCATTTAATCCATTATTAACATTTAACTTATTATACAGTTAAAACTAGAAGTCCTGTCACGAAATGCGCATAAATAGCACGTCGATCTGCGCGTTAATCCACGCGTTATGACCACAGCAAGGCCATCAAATTCTGTACATATGGCCTGTGGATAAGCAATGTTTCTGCCAATGGACCTCCGGTTAACCCAGAGGTCCATTGACAGAAACACTGCGTGTGTTTGCTATGAGTAACCAGGAGAACCTGCCGTGCTTTGGATGCCATTCAATATGGCAATTGCGCGCAATTCCTACGCGCAATTAAGCCTAGATAAGCGTACTGTTCGTGACAGGACTTCTCGTTTTAACTGTATCTTGTTTGACAGAGCTCCACAAGCTCTATGAAACGAGATGTGATAGAATAAATGCTCATTTTATCAATACAATGTAGGAAAATGATCAAATTCATGTCTATTTTGAATATTGTTAACTGAATATTTTTCGCTGGCAAAATGGCTCCTCAGTTAACAGGGTTCCATTATTTGTCACCCATGTTGTAAGCTCATCTTAATTGGGCACAGACCTAAGTTAAAAACATCCTTCTAGGTACCCCAGCCCAGCTGTCCAGAGATCCAACATTATTAAAAGATCTATGTATAGGCATAAAACTGCTGCAGGTACAGGCCTTTAGCAAACTCACACTGGTAAACTGTGTGCCCAGATTACTGTAATGTGCCCAAATTAGAGGGTATACAGTTAAAATTAGAAGTCCTGTCATGAAATGCGCACAAATAGCACGTCGATCTGCGTGTTAATCTATGCGTTATGACCATAGTAAGGCTATCGAATTCTGTACATATAGCCTGTGTACAAGCAATGTTTCAGCCAATGGACCTCTGGTAACCCGGAAGTCCATTGGCAGAAACATTGCCTGTGTTTGCTATGAGTAACCAGGAGAACCTGCCGTGCTTTGGATGTTATTCGATATGGCGATTGCACGCAATTCCTACGCGCAATTAAGCCTAGGTAAGTGCACAGTTCGTGACAGGACTTCTAGTTTTAACTGTAACACACGGCATGACTTGATGCTTTCTTGCCCATTTTTCTTCAAATTAGTTCATTCACTAAGGCCTTGATATATATATACACATTCTGCTACTCAATAACAGTCTTAATTCCATGGTTTTACAGTTGTGTCTAGGCAAGTTTTTGCTGCCTCTATAGGCAGGCAAAACTTGCCTAGAAACAACTGTAAATACACTTATAAATTTAACTTAGAGTTTACCGACCGTTGCCCAGAGATGCCATGTTGTGGCACCTGTTCTACTGCAGTGAAAACTAATCAGAATTGGAAAAAGGCTCCCTAGATATTCTGAGACAAGAATACAACCCGAAGAAACCAGGATATGACATTCCAGACAGACAATGTTGCAAAAATGCTGCTGACTTGACAAGTCTGCAGTGTCCTGAAATTAGACCAATCTAAATCCCAGGCAGGTAGTTCCTACATGTAGTTCATGGATGTGTGTGTCAAAAGAGCCTTTGTAAATAGTCATGGCAATCAACAATGCCATGATAGGCTTAACTTTTTGAACAATATAGGGTGGCAACAAATCACACTCTTGGGAGCAACTTAGCGGAGCAGATTCCTCCCCTAAACTATTTTTCATTGTTTTACTTCACAACATCTTCTAACTGCCCAGTAAATGGTGTGTGTTGTCCACAGAATGCATTCACGCTATTCAATGCAAATAAACTGCTGTTGAACCTATGTTTATCCCCGCATTTTCAAAAATGCGGGGATATTGTCGTGATCTCCATCCGGCCGGCCGTCCACCTGTACGTCACATCCTGATAGGCTCCTAGGGTATTCAATTCGAAACGTTTAAACTATGCTAATGTGTTCAGGTAACATCTCTAGATGTGCATGAAGGTTTCGGAATTTTGATTTTGCCCCCGGTGGTTCCAGTGGAACCACTTTTATCGTTAGAAAATCAGTTTTCATAGAAAGGCTCCTTGGGGATTTAATTTGAAATGTTTAAACTATGCTAATGTGTTCAGGTAACAACTCTAGATGTGCACGAAGGTTTCGATATTTTGATTTTGCCCCTGGTGGTTCCAGTGGAACCACTTTTATCGTTAGAAAATCAGTTTTCATAGAAAGGCTCCTAGGGTATTCAATTCCAAATGTTTAAACTATACTAATGTGTTCAGGTAACATCTCTAGATGTGCATGAAGGTTTCAGAATTTTGATTTTGCCCCCAGTGGTTCCAGTGGAACCACTTTTATCGTTAGAAAATCAGTTTTCATTGAAAGGCTCCTAGGGTATTCAATTTGAAACTTTTAAACTATGCTAATGTGTTCAGGTAGCAACTCTAGATGTGCATGAAGGTTTCGGAATTTTGATTTTGCCCCAGGTGGTTCCAGTGGAACCACTTTTACCGTTCGAAAATCTGTTTTCATCGAAAGGCTCCTAGGGTATTCAATTCGAAACATTTAAACTATGCTAATGTGTTCAGGTAACATCTCTAGATGTGCACGAAGGTTTAGGAATTTTGATTTTGCACCCGGTGGTTCCAGTGGAACCACTTTTATCGTTAAAAAATCGGTTTTCATCGAAAGGCTCCTAGGGTATTTAATTCGAAACACTTAAACTATGCAAATGTGTTCAGGTAACATCTCTAGATGTGCATGAAGGTTTTGGAATTTTGATTTTGCCCCCGGTGGTTCCAGTGGAACCACTTTTTATCGTTAGAAAATCAGTTTTCATCGAAAGACTCCTAGGGTATTTAATTCGAAATGCTCAAACTATGCTAATGTGTTCAGGTAGCAACTCGAGATATGCATAAAGGTTTCGTAATTTTGATTTTGCCCCCGGCGGTTCCAGTGGAACCACTTTTATCATTAGAAAATCAGTTTTTATCGAAAGGCTCCTAGGGTATTCAATTTGAAACATTTAAACTATGCTAATGTGTTCAGGTAACATCTCTAGATGTGCATGAAGGTTTAAGAATTTTGATTTTGCCCCGGTGGTTCCAGTGGAACCACTTTTATCGTTAGAAAATCAGTTTTCAATGAAAGACTCCTAGGGTATTTAATTCGAAATGTTTAAACTATGCTAATGTGTTCAGGTAACATCTCTAGATGTGCATGAAGGTTTCAGAATTTTGATTTTGCCCCCCGGTGGTTCGAGTGGAACCACTTTTATCATTAGAAAAACAGTTTTCATCGAAAGGCTCTTAGGGTATTCAATTCGAAACATTTAAACTATGCTAATGTGTTCAGGTAGCAACTCTAGATGTGCATGAAGGTTTTGGAATTTTGATTTTGCCCCAGGTGGTTCCAGTGGAACCACTTTTATTGTTAGAAAATCAGTTTTCATCGAAAGGCTCCTAGGGTATTCAATTCGAAATGTTTAAACTATGCTAATGTGTTCAGGTAACATCTCTAGATGTGCATGAGGGTTTCAGAATTTTGATTTTGCCCCAGATGGTTCCAGTGGAACCACTTTTATCGTTAGAAAATCAGTTTTCATCGAAAGGCTCCTAGGGTATTTAATTCAAAATGTTAAAACTATGCTAAGGTGTTCAGGTAACATCTCTAGATGTGCATGAATGTTTCGGAATTTTGATTTGGCCCCAGGTGGTTCCAGTGGAACCACTTTTAATCATTGGAAAATCAGTTTTCATCAAAAATCTTGTAGGATATTTAATTTGAATCATATAAACTATGCTAATGTGTTCATGTAGCATCACTAGATGTGTATGAAGGTTTCGAAATTTTGATTTTGCCCCCCGGTGGTTCCAGTGGAACCACTTTTATTGTTAGAAAATCAGTTTTCATCAAAAGGCTCTTAGGATATTCAATTCGAAATGTTTAAACTATGCTACTGTGTTCAGGTAACATTTCTAGATCTGCATGAAGGTTTTGGAATTTTGATTTTGCCCCAGGTGGTTCCAGTGGAACCACTTTTATGGTTAGAAAATCAGTTTTCATCGAAAGGCTCCTTGGGTATTAATTTGAAACGATAAGACTATGCTAAGGTGTTTCTAAGGAAATGCGGGGATACACCATTGTGTGCTTTGCACACAAATAACTCGATCTAGTTGTTTTTTAGCTCATCTTGACAAAGTCAAGCTGAGCTAATCTCATCGCTTCCCGTCCGTCATCCGTCCGTCGTCTGTCGTCCTTCGTCCGTCAACACCATGTTTTGGTCTTCTCCTCTAAAGCCACTGGGCCAATTCAAGTGAAAGTTTGTGTGAGTGATGGTCCCAAAGGGGTATTTCATTTTTGTTCAACTCAGCATGCCCAGCCCCATAGGGAGGGAGTGGGGAAAATGCTCCAAAATATTTTAAAAATCTTCTTCTCAAGAACCAGTGTGTACAATGACTTGATATTTGCTATGGAGCTTCCATATGAGGTGTAGAATCAAGTTTGTTCAAACGCAGTTCGTAAAGTAATATTTGGCTTTGTAATAGGAGGGGTAAGATTTTTGGCCCCGCCCAAAATTTCTATGTTCTGAACCGATGGTCCGGTATGAACCAAATTTGGTTTGTGGTAGTATTGGGTTATAAGTACTTGACCCATGCAAAAAAAAAAAATTCCCGCATCCCCATGGGAACCCTGGGAGCTAAAAATAGAAATATTTTCAAACGCCCATATTTCCCAAACCCCACGGAACAGAGAGCTTTTATTTGGTATGAAGTATCCTTATGACCAGTAGAATTGAATGGTAAAAAAAAAATTGCCATCGGTTATGTTAGGGTGTTCTGTAATGGACATCGAAAAAATGCTGAGTCAGCATATTTGCAAACATTTTTAAAAAAATCTTTTCTCCAGAACCAATCATCAGAATCTTTTGATATTTGGTATACAGCATTCATAGGGGGGTCAGATAAAAGTTTGTTGAAATAAAGCTCATTGGTTCATATTTGGGCTCTCTACAGGAGCCCGAAGTTTTAACGTAGGGTAATATGGGGAATATTCTTTAAAAATCTTCTTCTTCAGAACCACCTGTCAGAATCTTTTAATATTTGGTATACATCATTGTTATGAGGGTCAGATTCTAGATTGTTCAAACCAAGTCCCTAGGTTAATATTTGGGCTTCCTACGGATGCCCAAATTTGATCTTTGTTCAATATGGAGGGTAATTTTAAAAAATTTTCTTCTTTAGATCCATCAGTCAGAATGCTTTGATATTTGGTATGCAACATCTCTTTGGGGGTCAGATTCAAGTTTGTTCAAATCAAATCCCTAGGTATATATTTGGGCTCACTATGGTAGCCCAAATTTTTACTTAATGCAACATGAGAAAATTTCTTTAAAAATCTTCTTCAGATCCACCAGTCGGAATGCTTTTATATTTGGTATACAACATCTCTAGGGGGGGCAGATTCCAGGTTGTTCAATTCGAGTGCCTAGGTTAATATTTGAGCTCCATATGGGAACATGAAATTTAACTTAGTACAATATGAGGGAATTTCTTCAAAAATCTTCTTCTTCAGATTCACTTGTCAGAATGCTTTCACATTTGGTATACAACATCTCTAGGGGGGGGGGGGTCAGATTCAAGTTTGTTCAAATCGGATCCATAGGTCAATATTTGGGCTTGCTATGGTAGCCCAAATTTAAACTTAGTGCAATTCGAAGAAATTTCTTTACAATTTCTCTTCTTCAGATCCAACAGTCAGAATGCTTTCATATTCGGTACACAACATATGAAGGGAAGTCAGATTTAACTGTGTTCAAATCAAGAGCCTGGGTTAATATTTGTGCTCTCTATGGGAGCCGGAATTGGCCATTTTGCTGAAGAATTAAAAATTTTGTAGTCAGTACCCTCTAGAGGTACTAAGATTAATCCACATAGGTTGTATCAAGGGGCTTCATAGGGGAGCTCTACATTTTACTTATGATCAACTGAAGAAAAGGCATGATGCCCAGATTATTTTTGTCACTCCTGAGGGACTCAAGGATTGACAGTGTAGCATATGGAGATGGCTTGCTTAATGTAGACTCATTCTTGGACTCTGTTTAAATTGTGTTCTGTACAAGATGAGCGCTTCAGGCCCCGTGGGGCCTCTTGTTTTACAAACTTCTCCTATGCAGTGTGGGCTGACTGAGCATGAAGGTCTGTCTGCATTCCAGGCAGAACATCCTGCACAATGGGCCTATAATGGGGTAGAGGAGTTTATGAAATTTCCAACCTTTCTCCCCATTAGAACAGATATTGCTGAAATAATTTTATTAAAGATACTATAATAATTAATAACATGATTTGGGAGGGCACTACCATTTATTGATGGCCCAGGAATGATTAACAGCTCGTCTCACCCTGGATTGATCAGCCATAAATTTACCTTTTTGAGGGTTCAAGATCAAAGACAGGCCTAATGCTACTACTGCTTTACCCTTCATGAATAGAGTGGTGGGAGTGTCCAAGATACTGGCAAAGTCGAAATTGACTAGGCATGCAAAATAATTCTTGTATGGGATTAAAATTTGTGTGGCCAGCAGGCTCACAAACAATTGTGCATCAGATTTCCATGACTACCATAATAAAATGCATGACTTTTGCCATGGCATTGTCTATAGCCATGGTTGATTTTGGCAAGTGTTGACACCTTTGTCTTACTATCTTGCTAAAAACGTAGGTTCAGTACAATGATCACAAAAGCTTACTGAGAATTTTGGTCAGATCGTGACTCAGTCACAATCCAGTCAAAATTCTCTTAACTGCTTACCTCTGTACAATGCTATAGAATCTCAACTGTCGGCAAAAAATGATATTGAATCTGAGATGCTATTTTTGTTGATGCATTCTTATATTTGCACTATTTTATACAAAATCTTGCCCAACTGGTATAGGTGTGTCTTGATCAGATCACAATCTGATTGCCAAACTAGACTTTATGATTCTGGAGAATCATGGCTTTTCCCGATGAGATTCCATGATTTTTCATGACCCCCACAGTGTCTGATGAATTGTTTTTAACTGTCTCACTGAAGTTCCTTCATCGATGTTATGAGAAAAGTGAGTACAGTAGTCTCAAATGACTCAGTTTGATAAAAAAAATTGTTTAGGTAAAAATCATCATTAACGGTGGAGTGGGTTAATGTCAATATCGTCGTCCAACAAGTTAATGACCGACAAAAGGAGTTATGTTTGTTTGACACATACCCATGTAGTGCTGTGGCTATTTGAAAATGGTCCATTTTATCTCAAATGTATCCAAAATATTGATGTCTGGCAGCTTGTAGAGGGTTAACAAGTGCTAACAGGTATATTCATTCATGCAACTTCTAATGCCACACCAAGAACTGCGAATGTCCATTTTTTCTTTAAAGTCTACAAGATGTTTTCAGAGAAATCCAGGGAGAACTCGAATTTTAAGCTTTTGATGGATATCATTGTTTATCCAGCCCAAAACGGGTTAAGTGTTGTTTCTTGAATACTCTTATTACTTCCAAAAATAATTCTCAGTGATTCTATTTCCACTTATTTTGATCTCTCCTCTCAAATTCGGGTGCTGTGGGTATACAAACATAGCCCATTTATCAACATTTTGATGTTTGAGGTCCTGCATAGGGTTAACAAATGCTTCCAGGAATATATTGTACATGCAGTTTGTAATGTCACACTAAGATCTGAGAATGGCCATTTTTTCTTGAAAATCTACGAGATGCTTTTGAGAAATCCTCGGATAACATGAATTTTTAACCCTTTGGGGGAATCTTTCTTTAATCAGCCCTACACAGGTTAATGCTTGGTTTTGTGAATACCTTCATTACATACAAAAATGATCATCGGTGAATTCCACTTCCACTGAAGGGGGTTATGTTTATCTCGCAGGTACACATTTGGTGTTATGGTTGCCCAAGAACAGCCCATTTTCTCCAAATGTCTATGCTTGGCAGCCTCTGGAGGGTTAACAAATGCTTACCGAAATATTTTGCCCATGCAACTTGAACTGTCACTCCAAGACCTGCAAAAGGTCAATTTTTCTTGAAATTTAGTTTTGAGAAATCCACAGAAAACTGGAATTTTAAGCTTTTAAGGGGTATATCTCTTTATCTAGTCAAAAATGGGTTAAGACCTCGATTTTTGAATACACTCACTACTTACAAAAATGTTTCCCTGTCTGTTTTGCGTCCGGTAAAGGAAGTTATGCATCTCTGTTGCATTACCATTTGATGTTGTTGGTGTCCAAAAACAGACTACTTTTTCAAAATTTTCACATTTAGCAGCCCATGGAGGGTTAACAAATGCTTCCCGGAATAATTTATCCTATCAACTGGTAATGTGACACCAAGACCCATCAGTGGCCATTTTCTCTTGAAAACTCTACCAGGTGTTTTTAAAGAAATCCAGGGAAAACATACATTTTTAAGCTTTTGATGGGTATCACTATTGACAACCACAAAAGGGGTTAACGCTTGGTTTTTTTAATACTCTTATTACTTACAAAAATGGCCCTCGGTGAATTCCGCTTCCAATAAAGGAGATTATGTTTATTTCTCAGGTACACATTGGGCGCTGTGCGTGTCCGAAAACAGCCCATTTCAACAAAATTACGATGCTTGGCAGTCTGTAGAGGGTTAATAAACGCTCACCGCGGATATTTTGCCCATGCAACTTGTAATATCACACAAAGACCTGCGAGTTGTCAATTTTTCTGGAAAACCTACAGGATGTTTTTAGAGAAATCCACAGAAAATGGGAATTTCAAGATTTTAAGGGGTCTCTCTGTTTAGCCTGTCCAAAATGGGTTAAGACTTCGACTTTTGAATACCCTTACTACCTACAAAAATGTTTCCGTATAGATTGTGCGCTTGATAAAAGAAGGCTCCTTTCCTTTTTTCGTACCCATTGGGTGCTGTTGGCGTCCAAAAACAGCCCATATTATCACAATTTTGACATTTAGCAGCCCGTGGAGGGTTAACAAATGCTCACCGCAGTATTTTGTCCATGCAACTTCTATTGTCACACCAAGGCCTGGGAGTGACACATTTTTCTTGAAAATCTACAAGACTCGTTTAGAGAAATCCACAGAAAATACGAATTTTTGAGTTTTATGGGGGTATTGCTGTTTAACCAGCCAAAATGGGTTAACGCTTGGTGTTTTGAACACCCTTATTACTGACAAAAATGATCCTAGGTGAATTCCACTCCCAATAAAGGAAGTTATGTTTATCTCTCGCGTATTGTTTGGGTGCAGTGGGGGGCCTGAAACCGACCTATTTCATCAAAATTTCGATGTTTGGAAGCCTGTGGAGGGTTACCATAAGCATCGCCTGATATGTCATGTGTATCAAAGGGTGTGACACAGACAGGTCTAGCAATGACGAATGTATAAAAAAAATCTACAAGACGTGTTTCAAGAAAGTGCCGATAAACCCCAATTTTGGCAGTTTTTTGCCAATTCTGAGGAAATAAGGGTTAAATCGAAAATTCCGCTTGGGTACATTTTTAGATTCTGTGCCCCTCTATGCGTGTGCAAAATTTCGTGAAAATCGGTTCGAAAATGGCTTCTGAATCGTACGGACAAAATGTGTGGAAAAAAAAAACAAAAAAAAAAAAAAAACAAACTAGACTTTATGATTCTGGAGAATCATGGCTTTTCCCGATGAGATTCCATGATTTTTCATAACCCCACAGTGTCTGATGAATTGTGTTTAACTGTCTCACTGAAGTTCCTTCATTGATATTATGAGAAAGGTGAAGATAGTAGTCTCAAATGACACAGTTTGATAAAAAATTGTTTAGGTAAAAACCATCATTAACGGTGGAGTGAGTTAATGTCAATATCGTCGTCCAACAAGTCAATGACCGACAAAAGGAGTTATGTTTGTTTGACACATACCCACTGAATTCTGTGTCAATTTAAAAATGGTCCATTTTATCTCAAATGTATCCAAAATATTCATGTCTGGCAGCTTGTAGAGGGTTAACAAGTGCCAACAGGAATATTTATTCATGCAACTTGTAATGTCACACCAAGAACTGTGAATGGCCATTTTTTCTTTAAAATCTACAAGATGTTTTCAGAGAAATCCAGGGAGAACAGGAATTTTAAGCTTTTGATGGGTATCATTGTTTTTCCAGCCCAAAACGGGTTAAGTGTTGTTTTTGGAATACTCTTATTACTTCCAAAAATAATTCTCAGTGAATTCTACTTCCACTTATTTTGATCTCTCCTCCCAACTTCAGGTGCTGTGGGTACGCAAACACAGCCTATTTTATCAACATTTTGATGTTTGAGAACCTGCATAGGGTTAACAAATGTTTACAGGAATATTTTGTACATGCAACTTGTAATATCACACTAAGATATGAGAATGGCCATTTTTTCCTGAAAATCTACGGGATGTTTTTAAAGAAATCCTCAGATAACATGAATTTTTAACCTTTTGAGGGGTATCTCTCTTTAACCAGCTCTAAAGGGTTAATGCTTGGTTTTGTGAATATCTTCATTACTTACAAAAATGATCGACGGTGAATTCCACTTCCAATGAAGGAGGTTATGTTTATCTCGTAGGTACACATTTGGTGTTATGGTTGCCCAAGAACAGCCCATTTTCTCCAAATGTCTATGCTTGGCAGCCTCTGGGGGGTTAACAAATGGTTACCGAAACATTTTGTTCATGCAACTTGTAATGTCACTCGAAGACCTGCGAATGGTTAATTGCTCTTGAATTTTTTTTTTTGAGAAATCCACAGAAAACTGGAATTTTAAGCTTTTAAGGGGTATATCTCCTTAACCAGTTAAAAATGGGTTAAGACCTCAATTTTTGAATACATTTGCTACTTACAAAAATGTTTCCCTGTCAGTTTAGCGCCCGGTAAAAGAAGTTACGTTTCTTTGTTGTATTCCCATTTGATGTTGTTGTTCTTCAAAAACAGACTATTTTTTCAAAATTTTGACATTTAGCAGCCCATGGAGGGTTAACAAATGCTTACCGGAATAATTTATCCAATCAACTGGTAATGTGACACCATGACCTATCAATGGCCATTTTCTCTTGAAAACCCTACCAGATGTTTGTAAAGAAATCCAGGGAAAACATAAATTTTTAAGCCTTTGATGGGTATCACTATTAACAACCACAAAATGGGTTAACGCTTGGTTTTTTGAATACCCTGATTACTTACAAAAATGGTCTTTGGTGAATTCCACTTCCAAAAAAGGAGATTATGTTTATTTCTCAGGTACTCGTTGGGTGAAGTGCGTGCCTGAAAACAGCCCATTTCAACAAAATTACGATGCTTGGCAGCCTCTAGAGGGTTAATAAACGCTCACCGGAATATTTTGTCCATGCAACTTGTAATATCACACAAAGACCTGCGAGTAGTCAATTTTTCTTGAAAACCTACAGGACGTTTTTAGAGAAATCCACAGAAAATGGGAATTTTAAGATTTTAAGGGGTCTCTCTCTTTAGCCTGTCCAAAATGGGTTAAGACTTCGACTTTTGAATACCCTTACTACTTACAAAAATGTTTGCGTATAGATTGTGCGCTCGATAAAAAAAGGCACGTTTCTTTGAGGCATACCCATTGGGTGCTGTTGGCGTCCAAAAACAGCCCATTTTATCACAATTTTGACTTTTAGCAGCCCGTGGAGGGTTAACAAATGCTCACCGCAGTATTTTGTCCATGCAACTTCTATTGTCACACCAAGGCCTGGGAGTGACAAATTTTTCTTGAAAATCTACAAGACTCGTTTAGAGAAATCCACGGAAAATACAAATTTTTGAGCTTTATGGGGGTATGTCTAACCAGCCCAAAACGGGTTAACGCTTGGTTTTTTGAACACCCTTATTACTAACAAAAATGATCCTCGGTGAATTCCACTCCCAGTAAAGAAAGTTGTATTTATCTCTCGTGTATTGTTTGGGTGCGGTGGGGGCCTGAAACCGGCCTATTTCATCAAAATTTCGATGTTTGGCAGCCTGTGGAGGGTTACCATATGCATCGCCTGATATGTCGTTTGTATCAAAGGGCGTGTCACAGACAGGTCTAGCAATGACGAATGTATAAAAAAAATCTTCAAGACGTGTTTCGAGAAAGTGCCGATAAACCCCAATTTTGGCAGTTTTTTGCCAATTCTGAGGAAATAAGGGTTAAATCGAAAATTCCGCTTGGGTACATTTTTAGATTTTGTGCCCCTCTATGCGTGTGCAAAATTTCGTGAAAATCGGCTCGAAAATGGCTTCTGAATCGTACGGACAAAATGTGTGGAAAAAAAAAAAAAAAAAAAAAAAAAAACCCAAACCCCCCCCCCCCCCCCCCCCCCCCCCCAAAAAAAATAATAATAATAATAATAATCCGTAGAAAAACAATAGTCTTTTCCAGAGGGAAAAGCCTAAAAAAAAAAAAAAATAAAAAAAAAAAAATAATAATCCGTAGAAAAACAATAGTCTTTTCCAGAGGGAAAAGCCTAAAAAGAACACTTTTGTAATCACAATACTGTACATGTACATAAAAACATCCATTCTTCTTCTTATGATGTTACATCAAACATGGGTCACATCCCTCTAATATCTTGATAATTACGAATCTGTCTCTTCTCTGTGTATCCTGAACAATCTACACAAATTTTCAGTATTTCATGGGTACAGAACTGAACTGATCCTGCAGTTACTGCACAAATTTATAAATGCTTCCTAAAAATTTATTTGTATATTTCTACTACATATAAGCTATGTTTAGGGTCTGGCGAATGTTCCAGATTTGATTTGGTTTCAAATCTTTTCATTAATTCAGTTTGATTCAAAACCATTTTGATTATTTGAAAGAAATCGAATTTCAGAGTGTTTTTGATCTCGTGCATTTCTTTTATTGTCGTCTTTCTGAAGATGATAACTCATTCTTCAGTTTTCTGGGGAATGAGATTGACCATATGCAGCCTGACTAGATACCATAAATTCAGTTGGTGAATTCCTTAAAACGTCATATGAAGCGATAGCAGAGATTGTGTTATGTCCAGTTAGGACATATATCACCCTTTCTGTGGAACAGTGCGCCGTCTGCAGCTTGAGGGATGATATATGGCTTATTCTTCGTCCTCGGACCTCCTTAGTGAAACCTGGTGAGTTCTCGCTTGAATATATCTCCATTGCTAAGATAACTGTGAGGTGAGTTGTCACTTGGACTGTCGTGATTAATCAGTTAATCGATTGTCAATTGGTCATGCCAAAATCGATTAGTATTTTTCGTTGTCGAAGAATGGGTAAATTTTATGCCGTTTTAGACGTTTAATAATTAAAGAAAAATTTGATGAAAAAACTATTGTTTCTAATGATAAAATGTCAAGAACGTCGGCTTAATCCCCAAGAAGCCGTCAGAAGCATTTGTCTTTTAGTTACATTCAAAGCTTTGATGTTCTGGACTTTTGAACCATCAGTGTAATAATCAAGACCGGTCGGCAGTTGCGAACTTGCAAAGTTTGCAGCTGACGACCGGTTTTGATTATTACACTGACGGTTCAAAAGTTCAGAACATCAAAGCTTTGAATGTACCTAAAAGAGGATCGTCTTCGTTGTTTACTTGAGGTAGGTCAATTTACTTAAACTTCATTTTTAACAACTTCAAAAAGAGGGAGAAGAGGTCATCTAGGTGCGATTAATCCATTATTATCGATTATTTGCAACGATTAATCGATTCCTAAATTAAAAAATCATGACAGCCCTAGTTGTCACTGCTAGAATATTAAGAACAGCAAATGCCAAATTTTGTTTTTGGTACAGATACATTCAAAGCAATAGCTTCCAGTAATTTGGATGTCAACATACCAGACTCCATCCTATACAGTTTGAATATTAATGAATGTACATTGTTTTTCTGGTTCAAGCACTAGTCCATGCTGAAATATCTACATGGAATACCGTTGGTTGCATTATGAATAAATTTCTCAACCTTTCAGAAGCAAGTGATAAATCTATTTATTTAATGCTCAGGCATCAATTCACGCTGAAAAATTAAGTCATATTCCCCTGTCGGTCGGCAAAACGAAATATCAAAATGATATTTAGAAATCGATATTTCATCGTAGGTTCGGATGACGAATCACATGTACTTTAAACGAGTCAGCACATCAGTAATGAATTCCAGAGTCCCAAATACAAACGAATTCGAATAATTGATAGTGACAGTGACTAAATCAATTCATTAAATCAGCGGTTTCAAAGTTTGACTTTCTCATTCACCTTCCAGCGAAAAGCCGAAATCACTTTCAAATTTCTTCAGTTCAACTTCGCACGTCTTCAGTGCATTGAGTTCAAAAAAAATAAAATGACGTGTCTTGTTATTGAAAATAAGAAAGTGGTGTTTTTTGTTATTGTTCTATTTCTTCGAAACACATTGCGATTATTTCAATTCGCCAGCCTTGGTAAATCGTAAAGTTAGGGGAGAAATAAGACGGGACTACTTTTTGTGCGGATATTCACACATTCCAATGGTTGGAGTTTGGTTGTTGTAATTTTTGTATGGACGCCGGTTCGGCACATAAATTTTGCGCCTTAATGGCAAATAAAGGCCACAAATTGGAGAGTTTGTAGTCATAGAGCATTAAATAAAAAGAAAATTCACGAAAATTTGATGAATACCGAAAATATCTCGTTCGTGGCTACAAGAAATATGAGGATCTTCACTCGCGACTGCGTCGCTCGTGAAGATCCTCATATTTCTTTGTAGCCACTCACGAGATATTTTCGGTATTCATCAAATTTTCGTGAATATCCTCTATTTATCCCATAAACGGCCGTTTATTTGAACAATAAAGACCTTGGATAAATTTTTGCTTTATTCACCTAGTAGGGTGATAAATTTTCCCCATGGGTTTAACAACTGAAAGAATTTATTCCCCTAGTAGCGACGGACTTGTTGACCTCTGGCCTCTACCACATTTGTCTAGCATAATTAATAGTTCGAATGTTGATTTCTTTAAATCTTTTTGAAAGTATTACACAATGCCAGTAGAAAACACCACCCACTGCTCATATAATAAAGTATTTTTGCAAGTTTATCTCAAGTTTATAGAGAAATTATTTTAGACAGAAATGTATTACTGTGCCCCGTTTATTTTTGCCCATTTTGCTGGTCAATCGATTTGGACCAATGTGCTCCTCACTTCTCACTGTGTTTTGTAGCGAATTATAGCACGATTTTGCCGCGACTGCCCTGCAGAAGATTTATGGGTTAAACAAAATAAATGTACAGTGTTTTCAAGTAAAAAATTTATTCTAGTCATAGAATTAACTCATCGGTTTCATTATTAATCCTACTGGTAGAATAAATTTTTTACTGGAAAACACTATACGTTTATTCTATATTTGCTTGTACTGTCAGTTTGACGGTGCAGTATAGTCTAACCAGGACGTAATGATACTAGGTTCAAATGAGAGACAGATAGTACAAGTAAGACAACCATAGTATAGTAACAATTGGAATGTGAATTTGATTTGAGATTTGATTCAATTTTAAACCTTTTTCCTGATTCGATCTGAGATTCGATTGTGATTTGTCAGGCCCTAGTTAGATTGTTACATTTTTCAGGTAGTTCGCTGTACCTGCCTCCATATAGTGCACATAGATTTTGAAAATTATTTCAAACACTGAATTATAATAATTTAGCATTCATATGATATTTTATTGAACTGGCAAGACTCCATCTTATAACAGAAAATAAAAAGTACGCAATTATTTGGTAATATTAGAAAACTATATGCTTAAGTGTACATTTATTATTATAATAAAATTGTGAGTTTGCACCTGAACTGCGATGGATGGTGAAAAATTTCAACTCTATAAAGGTCAATGACTTTGACAAGAATACTTTGAATAACACCTGTATTGAAAATAGTGCTAGAAATCAATAAGATACAGTACCATATCAAATATGATGTCATAACAGTAGGTAGTTTAAAAATTATAGAGTTGAAATCTTGTTGGTCACAGACCAAAAGACCAACTGATAGACAGACAGAATGACCGACATTGCCACAAATATAGCTTCTTGTCCAACTTAAAATAATATGGAAATTAATATGGTAAAATAACTACTCTATGGGTGTTTTCAAAATGAAGTCACTCATCTTGTGTTTTTCAGCAGGCTTCATGACAGCTTGCAGCGAGTCATTTGGGTGTCTACAGGGGCCGAATATGGGACCCATTCTCAATGGCATTTTGACATGATTTTTCCCAATTCAAACCCCAAATTTCCCAATCTCAGTCCTCATTCAAATAAAAATTCAATCCTTCTTTAACACTTGAAGGCCTAATTTGCACTGTCATCACTTTTTACAGCAACAAAGCAGGTACCTGAACACTCAGATTTTAGAAACATTTGCAAGTTACATCCCCAGAACCTTGTAAGTTGTTTCTAGGCAAGTCTTGACTGCCTGTACAGGCAGCCAAGACTTTCCTAGACACAACTTTAATGCCACGGAAT
Source organism: Pictodentalium vernedei (assembly GCA_031216915.1). Classification (NCBI taxonomy): domain Eukaryota; kingdom Metazoa; phylum Mollusca; class Scaphopoda; order Dentaliida; family Dentaliidae; genus Pictodentalium; species Pictodentalium vernedei. The sequence continues at coordinate 743,863,104 of CM062297.1, forward strand.
GTCGACTGTTGAAGGGTAGCAAAATGCTTAAATATCTTCATTGTTTAATAGGATAAGAAGTTATTTAATGGAGATTACTGATCATTATTTCATCCAACTGTTTGTTATAAAACTTACTACTTGTACTACACATGTAGTAACACCTGTATTAATGTTCTCAGTTCAATATGAAGGAAACATTTCTGATTCTTTGTGTGTTTCTTCTCCCAAATAAATTCCCAACTGGAGCCTTCATGATGCAGATTTTCTCAATTGCATCTAGACCCTTTCCCAAAAAGGGCAGAAGAATCCCTGGCTTGTGTCAATCTTAACGTAATTTGTGTTCTGAGCTTCATTTAGCTGGCCTATAATAGTTGCTTATAACTGAAAGACTGTGGAACTATGTACTGTGCCATATTAATACATATTAATATAATTTATATTATTCATTTAGGAATGATATCACTGGGAATAGGAGCTGCTTACTATGGTTCTGGTGAGTATTTTTGCAAGGAGTAAATTTTGTAGTTTCCCTGTCGGAACCCTGTGAAGTAAAAGGAGTTCTTCTTTACTGTTGTAAACCAGCTCCCTAGTACTGGTAAAATAGCACACAGTCACCAATGCCTGAGGTGGAAGTACTTTAAAATGGCAACATGTAAGTAAAGGATTCTCTGAACTTCACTTTATATCCATGTTGTGGTCATGATTAGGCATTGTGCAGAAATATGTGACCTTAAACACCAATAAATAAATAAATAAATAAATTTTTGCATCAAATGCATAGCTAATGATTCCTGAGGGTGATTAAATTAACCTTTCCAAAGTTATAGCCCTATGTACAGTACTCAGAATTTTCTCTGTGCTCTGAAGTCTGTATTGTCATGAAGTTTTCTCAGTCATCTTTTACTGATCTTTTCCTAATTTGGCATGGAAAATAACCACAACAGGACCCTGTACAGCTGTAATTTTGAGGTTGATCAGATTGACGCTTCCAAATTTTTGGTCATTGCTTTCTGAAGTCTGAAAACAGTAGAAACTTATGCATCTGTGCATTGGAGGCTCATCCGATTTACCCTTTCAGATTTATGGCCAGGTAGACTTGGATTTTTCACTAGAAAAATTGCTACAACACGAATTGCTGAATGGGTGTATTTTGCCACACCAGGCATTTCTTTTGTTTTTCTTTGGTGTAATCAACTTGTCCATATTACTATAAAACTATACTTTGTGGTGAAAAAACAATGTCCCAATTTGACAGATTATCTAACTCAGGGACCAGCCTGGGGGGGGGGGATTTTAAGGAGACTTCATGTCTCCCTCCAGAAAAAATAAGGAGACTGCAGTCAAGTAGGGAGACTTCATAGGCAAGTGGGGAAAATTAAGAATATTTATGTAACCCCCCTGCTGCCCCTTCATATTTTCAGCTCATGGACCTCCATTAACATGCGATTAATCCAGGTCCAGTTGTCTGTGATGCATTCTATGCCGGGTTAAAAAATCACAAAGTAATTATTGATTGAAAATGCCCCATTTTTACCCTCTTCTTCATGATCCCTCCCCTCTTCTTCATGCCCCAGCACCCTCCTGTGGTTGTCTTTCACCAAAGTCTACTGAGCTAATAATTTCCTAAGTCTGAAAGGACTAGGACTAGGTGTAAAATGGGTGCTTGGAAAGTACTTTTTCAAGATCCTTCATACGCCACATTTGCCCTGTACAAAACTTTTCTTGTCATCACTAAAACTTTTTTTTCACGTGTTTCAATTCCATTCGTGTTTTTCTGGGAATATACAGCCCAAAAGTTAACAGTCATCAGTAAAACGAAAATAAAAATACAGTGTTAGAAAATATGTCTGTTGTGTATACATTTTCAGTAGAGAATTTTCAGCATCCAAAGCGACGTAACCTACTTTCAAACTGGGTTGTTTTGTTGAGTTGCATAAGTCACCTATTTTCGCTTCGACACTTGAAGCTCCGATTGAAACGGAACAAATTAGAAATAAAAAATCCACAAAAAGCGACAATTGATCATTGATTCTCCTGTGATTTCAAATAAATGGTCGCTCATTTATCACACTCAAGCACATTCGATTCTTGAAAATAATCTTTTTTATGTAAATCACTCAGTTCAGCCTTTCCTCATTTTGGCCAATTTTTATAGGGTGACTTGTAATCGCCCTGATTATTTTTCTATGCGACTTTGGACTTAGAAGGGTGACATACTCACCCAAGTCGGCCTCACGGCTGGTCCCTGATCTAACTCAATGTAACGTACAAAAACTGCTCAGCACTGTCCATAAAAATCATTTTTCAAATTTCATTATATTTTCATTTTTGTCTCAAAAAAAGTGTTTATGATGCCTTATCAGAATGAGCTCATTGAGCTCATCCCAATGAGGGATCATATAAGCTATATTTTTGTGACAAACCATGGAAAATTGTAGTTGTTCAAGAAACTTATTTGCAAGTAGCATCTTCTTTTGTTGTTGATTAAAGGGTCAATACTGAATCATCACCATAAGGTTGAAGGTGTTAATTACCAGCCAGTATGTGATTCAACTTAATTTTCATTTTGTCATCTGTGAATTCTGATACAGTGGAGCCTACTTAATTGGGTATTTCTTAATTGAATAACCTTGTTAACTGGTTGAGTGCTAGAAGCTACTATCAGGGTTTTCCAAAAAATGAGTGCAAAAGCCAATATTTTCTGTGCTCATGTTTCATATTCAGTCAAGCGAAAAATTATTTTGTTCATATAAATTTGTTTTATTACAACTTATTGGAGAGTGCCATTGGGCACTCTCCAATAATTTGTAATAAAACAAAGTTTGAATTACAGATTCAGACCACCAGAAATAATCTAGCCCTCAACCAGTTAAATGCATATATCTTCCCAAACCCAAACCATTTACCATGACTGCCATTCAAATTTGACCTCTTAATTGTATATAGGTTATGGAGTGAACTCTTGTTAACTCTTTACCCAACATAATGGCCCAAACCGGCTAGCGCTATTCTAAAAAATCGCCAATTAATTTTCATTATTTTTTCATTTTAAGTCTCAAAAACATAGATTATAATCCCTCATTGGAATGAGCTCGTCGAGCTTGTTCCAACAAGAGGTCATAACCTATGTTTTTGAGACAAAAAATGAAAAAAATTAGTTATTCAAGAATTTTTGTTGCAAGTGTCGTCTGCTTTTCATGTTAGGTAAAGGGTTAATCGAGTAAAAATTTGTGAAATATTGAAGAATTACTCTGACAGCCACTGAATTTCACTCATGTTTTGATCTATTCGGCCTCAGTACATTGACTGTTAGCAATTAATATACATGTATTATATCTTGATTGACATCACCCTGTCAAACAAGATATACAAGAATAAATGCCCTGTTTATCACTAAAATACAAGAGAAGGACCTAATTCATATTGAGTGGTGGCCAAGTGGATAAGTTGGTCTCTCAACTTCTCAAGCCAGAGGTCCCAGGATCAGTCCTCCATCATAAAAGATCTCAAGGTGTCTGAACACTCCCTGGCTGTATCAAAGCAGTGGGGTTGCTGCATTCACATTATGCCATCATATTGGGAGGGGAGGTAAAATGGCTGTGTGAAGAAAGACGTACTCCATGCAGGTTAACCTTTACCCAACGTAACGGCCAAAACCAGCCAGCATTATTCACAAAAATCGCCAATTAATTATCCCCGCTTTCGTCGGGGATATTGTCGTTATCTCCGTCCGTCCGTCCGTCCGTACGTCCGAAAATTAGAAAATCTTTGTCCGCTCAAAGGCTCTTAGGGTATTGAATTCGAAACTTTTAAACCATGTTAACATGTTCAGATAGCATCTGTAGATGTGCATGAAGGTTTCGGAATTTTGATTTGGGTCCAAGTGGTTCCAGTGGAACCACTTTTACCCTCAGAAAATCTTTGTCCGCTCAAAGGCTCTTAGGGTATTGAATTCAAAACATTTAAACCATGTTAACATGTTCAGATAGCATCTGTAGATGTGCATGAAGGTTTCGGAATTTTGATTTTGTTCCAGGTGGTTCCAGTGGAACCACTTTTATCCTTAGAAAATCTTTGTCCGCTCAAAGGTTCTTAGGGTATTGAATTCGAAACGTTTAAACCATGTTAACATGTTCAGATAGCATCTCTAGATGTGCATGAAGGTTTCGGAATTTTGATTTGGGTCCAAGTGGTTCCAGTGGAACCACTTTTATCCTTACAAAATCTTTGTCCGCTCAAAGGCTCTTAGGGTATTGAATTCGAAATGTTTAAACCATGTTAACATGTTCAGATAGCATCTGTAGATGTGCATGAAGGTTTTGGAATTTTCATTTGGGTCCAAGTGGTTCCAGTGGAACCACTTTTACCCTCAGAAAATCTTTGTCCGCTCAAAGGCTCTTAGGGTATTGAATTCGAAACGTTTAAACCATGTTAACATGTTCAGATAGCATCTGTAGATGTGCATGAAGGTTTCGGAATTTTTATTTGGTTCCAGGTGGTTCCAGTGGAACCACTTTTATCCTTAGAAAATCTTTGTCCACACAAAGGCTCGTAGGGTATTGAATTTGAAATGTTTAAACCATGTTAACATGTTCAGATAGCATCTGTAGATGTGCATGAAGGTTTCGGAATTTTGATTTGGGTCCAAGTGGTTCCAGTGGAACCACTTTTACCCTCAGAAAATCTTTGTCCGCTCAAAGGCTCTTAGGGTATTGAATTCGAAACATTTATACCATGTTAACATGTTCAGATAGCATCTGTAGATGTGCATGAAGGTTTCGGAATTTTTATTTGGTTCCAGGTGGTTCCAGTGGAACCACTTTTATCCTTAGAAAATCTTTGTCCGCTCAAAGGCTCTTAGGGTATTGAATTCGAAACTTTTAAACCATGTTAACATGTTCAGATAGCATCTGTAGATGTGCATGAAGGTTTCGGAATTTTGATTTGGGTCCAAGTGGTTCCAGTGGAACCACTTTTACCCTCAGAAAATCTTTGTCCGCTCAAAGGCTCTTAGGGTATTGAATTCGAAACATTTAAACCATGTTAACATGTTCAGATAGCATCTGTAGATGTGCATGAAGGTTTCGGAATTTTGATTTTGTTCCAGGTGGTTCCAGTGGAACCACTTTTATCCTTAGAAAATCTTTGTCCGCTCAAAGGTTCTTAGGGTATTGAATTCGAAACGTTTAAACCATGTTAACATGTTCAGATAGCATCTGTAGATGTGCATGAAGGTTTCGGAATTTTGATTTGGGTTCAAGTTGTTCCAGTGGAACCACTTTTATCCTTACAAAATCTTTGTCCGCTCAAAGGCTCTTAGGGTATTGAATTCGAAATGTTTAAACCATGTTAACATGTTCAGATAGCATCTGTAGATGTGCATGAAGGTTTTGGAATTTTCATTTGGGTCCAAGTGGTTCCAGTGGAACCACTTTTACCCTCAGAAAATCTTTGTCCGCTCAAAGGCTCTTAGGGTATTGAATTCGAAACGTTTAAACCATGTTAACATGTTCAGATAGCATCTGTAGATGTGCATGAAGGTTTCGGAATTTTTATTTGGTTCCAGGTGGTTCCAGTGGAACCACTTTTATCCTTAGAAAATCTTTGTCCACACAAAGGCTCGTAGGGTATTGAATTTGAAATGTTTAAACCATGTTAACATGTTCAGATAGCATCTGTAGATGTGCATGAAGGTTTTGGAATTTTGATTTGGGTCCAAGTGGTTCCAGTGGAACCACTTTTATCCTTAGAAAGTCTTTGTCCGCTCTAAGGCTCTTAGGGTATTGAATTCAAAACGTTTAAACCATGTTAACATGTTCAGAGAGCATCTGTAGATGTGCATGAAGGTTTCGGAATTTTGATTTGGTTCCAGGTGGTTCCAGTGGAACCACTTTTATCCTTAGAAAATCTTTGTCCGCTCAAAGGTTCTTAGGGTATTGAATTCGAAACGTTTAAACCATGTTAACATGTTCAGGTAGCATCTGTAGATGTGCATGAAGGTTTCGGAATTTTGATTTGGGTCCAAGTGGTTCCAGTGGAACCACTTTTATCCTTAGAAAATCTTTGTCCGCTCAAGGGCTCTTAGGGTATTAAATTCGAAACGTTTAAACCATGTTAACATGTTCAGATAGCATCTGTAGATGTGCATGAGGGTTTCACAATTTTGATTTGGGTCCAAGTGGTTCCAGTGGAACCACTTTTACCCTCAGAAAATCTTTGTCTGCTCAAAGGCTCTTAGGGTATTGAATTCGAAACGTTTAAACCATGTTAACATGTTCAGATAGCATATGTAGATGTGCATGAAGGTTTCAGAATTTTGATTTGGTTCCAGGTGGTTCCAGTGGAACCACTTTTATCCTTAGAAAATCTTTGTCGACTCAAAGGCTCGTAGGGTCTTGAATTTGAAACATTTAAATAAACCATGTTAACATGTTCAGATAGCATCTGTAGATGTGCATGAAGGTTTTGGAATTTTGATTTGGGTCCAAGTGGTTCCAGTGGAAACACTTTTACCCTCAGAAAATCTTTGTCCGCTAAAAGGCTCGTAGGGTATTCAATTTGAAACATTTAAACCATGTTAACATGTTCAGATAGCATCTTAGGGTATTGTCGGGGATATTGTCGTTATCTCCATCCGTACGTACGTCCGTCGGTCCGTCTGTCCGTCCGTCCGGTGTTACATTCACTTGCATTAATGTTTAAACTATGCTAATGTGTTCAGGTATCACCAGTACATGTGCATGAAGGTTTCGGGATTTTGATTTGGTTCCAAGTGGTTCCAGTGGAACCATTTTTATCCTTAGAAAATCTTTTCCGCTCAAAGGTTCTTAGTGTATTGAATTCGATACGTTTAAACCATGTTAACATGTTCAGATAGCATCTGTAGATGTGCATGAAGGTTTCGGAATTTTGATTTGGGTCCAAGTGGTTCCAGTGGAACCACTTTTATCCTTAGAAAATCTTTGTCCGCTCAAAGGCTCTTAGGGTATTGAATTCGAAACTTTTAAACCATGTTAACATGTTCTGATAGCATCTGTAGATGTGCATGAAGGTTTCGGAATTTTGATTTGGGTCCAAGTGGTTCCAGTGGAACTACTTTTACCCTCAGAAAATCTTTGTCCGCTCAAAGGCTCTTAGGGTATTGAATTCGAAACATTTAAACCATGTTAACATGTTCAGATAGCATCTGTAGATGTGCATGAAGGTTTCGGAATTTTGATTTTGTTCCAGGTGGTTCCAGTGGAACCACTTTTATCCTTAGAAAATCTTTGTCCGCTCAAAGGTTCTTAGGGTATTGAATTCGAAACGTTTAAACCATGTTAACATGTTCAGATAGCATCTGTAGATGTGCATGAAGGTTTCGGAATTTTGATTTAGGTCCAAGTGGTTCCAGTGGAACCACTTTTATCCTCAGAAAATCTTTGTCCGCTCAAAGGCTCTTAGGGTATTGAATTCGAAACATTTAAACCATGTTAACATGTTCAGATAGCATCTGTAGATGTGCATGAAGGTTTCGGAATTTTGATTTTGTTCCAGGTGGTTCCAGTGGAACCACTTTTATCCTCAGAAAATCTTTGTCCACACAAAGGCTCGTAGGGTATTGAATTTGAAACGTTTAAACCATGTTAACATGTTCAGATAGCATCTGTAGATGTGCATGAAGGTTTTGGAATTTTGATTTGGGTCCAAGTGGTTCCAGTGGAACCACTTTTATCCTTAGAAAGTCTTTGTCCGCTCAAAGGCTCTTAGGGTATTGAATTCGAAACGTTTAAACCATGTTAACATGTTCAGAGAGCATCTGTAGATGTGCATGAAGGTTTCGGAATTTTGATTTGGTTCCAGGTGGTTCCAGTGGAACCACTTTTATCCTTAGAAAATCTTTGTCCGCTCAAAGGTTCTTAGGGTATTGAATTCAAAACGTTTAAACCATGTTAACATGTTCAGATAGCATCTGTAGATGTGCATGAAGGTTTCGGAATTTTGATTTGGGTCCAAGTGGTTTTTCAATCATGTGACAATGATGTGATCAGAACACTACCCTTTATACATCATGTTGGGTGAAGTATCTTGTTTGAAATATTGAAGTAGTTTCACATGTGAGTCTTCAGAAGGAAATTAAATACTGTTTTATCATTTTAAATCACACACATGCGTGAAGCCTTTTTATCCAAGTCTGTATCCTGCACTAACCAAAAAGGAAAGTGCAAATGCGGGGATATACTATAGTGTGCTTCGCACACAAATGGCACCATCTAGTTTTCATTATTTTTAGCTCAACTTTGGCAAAGCCAAATTTGATCTTATGCCATGGCCAGTCGTCTGTCGTCCATCTGTCCATCTGTCCATCAACAATTCTATACGGCTCTGGCTAGAGGCCATATTTATGAATCAATCTTTACGAAACTTCTTGGGTACTTTTGTTATGACCGTGGGACGAGAACAAGTGTTTTTCGGTCCGATCCGAAATTCAAGTTGGCCACTGGCAGCCATTTTGTACGAAATTAGGTGCAATCAGATTTTTGCGCAAAACTTCCATATGAAAGTGCTGATTTGAATAATTTTTTGTATGAATGTTTAGTACCATGGGATACATCACGTATAATGTATTTTTGTTTTTTTTCTCGCGCGTAAATTATGCAAATTAGACTATTACTTTGATGTTTTTTGGTGTTACTTTCAGCACTATAAGTGCAAATGCCAATACGGCTCGGGCTAGAGGCTGTATTTATGAACCGATCTTTACGAAACTTCTTGGGTACCATTGGTATCACCGTGGGACGAGAACGAGTGTTTTGGGGTTCGGTGCGAAATTCAAGATGGCCGATGGCAGCCATTTTGTACAAAATTACGTGCAATCAGATTTTTGCACAGAACTTCCATATGAAAGCGCTGATTTGAATAATTTTTTGTGTGAATGTTTAGTACCATGGGATACATCACATATAATACAGGGTTTTTTCTCATGCAGAAATTATGCAAATTAGATGAACTTTGATTTTTTCAGTGCTACTTACACACTGTAAGTGCACATGTCCATACAGCTCGGGCTAGAGGCTGTATTTATGAACCGATCTTCACGAAACGTTTTGGGTACCGGTACCTTTGTTATCACCTTGGAACAAATGTTTCTGGGTGCGGTCTAAAATTCAAGATGGCTGCCAGTGGCCATTTTGTACCGAAATTTGGTCTAATCAGTTTTTTGTACACAACTTCTATACGGCTCAGGCTTGAGGCCCTATTTATGAACCGATCTTTACGAAACTTCTTGGGTACCTTTGTTATCACCGTGGGATGAGAATGAGTGTTTTTGGGTGTGGTCCAAAATTCAAGATGGCCACCAGCATCCATTTTGTACCAAAATTAGTGCAATCAGTCTTTTGTACAGAACTTCTGTATGAAAGTTCTGATTTGAATAAATTTTTGTGTGAATGTTTAGTAACATGTAATACATCACATATAGTACAGGTTTTTTTCTCGTGCAGAAATTATGCAAATTAGATGAACTTTGATTTATTCAGTGCTACTTATAAACTGTAAGTGCACATGTCAATACGGCTTGGGCTAGAGGCTGTATTTATGAACCGATCTCCACAAAACTTCTTGGGTACCTTTGTTATCACCTTGGGACGAGAACGAGTGTTTCTGGGTGCAGTCCAAAATTCAAGATGGCTGCCAGTGGCCATTTTGTAGGTCCAATCAGTTTTTTGTCACAACTTCTATACAGCTCGTATTTATGAACTGATCTTCACGAAACTTCTTGAGTCCCTTTGTTTTCACCTTGGGACAGGAACAAGTGGTGTTTTGGGGTGCCTTTTTTATCACTGTGCTATGAGAACAAATATTTTGGTATTCAGTCAGACCCACTCTGGGACTCATATTTCTTTTCTAGTTCAGCATCTGACTGTCACCCACCTTTACAATACTTTACCTATACATTTGTTACAGGCTATGGTCAGTATTTTTGTACAGACCATTACAATATTTTATATGTACCTTTGTTATCAGGTCATTACCAAGATGTTTGTCATTGCTGTGTCACATACTATACATGTACATGTCTTAACAAGTTGAGCTACAGTGTCATTGACACTTTCATTTCATTTTAAGTCTCAAAAACTTAGATTATAATCCCTCGTTGGAATGAGCTGGTCGAGCTTGTTCCAACAAGGGGTCATAACCTATGTTTTTGAGACAAAAAATGAAAAAATTAGTTATTCAAGAATTTTTGTTGCAAGTGTCGTCTGCTTTTCATTTTAGGTAAAGGGTTAATCGAGTAAAAAATTGTGAAATATTGAAGAATTACTCTGACAGCCACTGAATTGCACTCATGTTTTGATCTATTCAGCCTCAGTGCATTGACTGTTAGCAATTAATATACATGTATTATATCTTGATTGACATCACCCTGTCAAACAAGATATACAAGAATAAATGCCCTGTTTATCACTAAAATACAAGAGAAGGACCTAATTCATATTGAGTGGTGGCCAAGTGGATAAGTTTTTCTCTCAACCTCTCAAGCCAGAGGTCCCAGGATCAGTACTCCATTGTAAAAGTTCTTGAGGTGTCTGAACACTCACTTGCTCTATCAAAGCAGTAGGGTTGCTGCAGTCACATTGTGCCATCATATTGGGAGGGGAGGTAAAATGGCTGTGTGAAGGACATACTCCATGCAGGTTAAAGATCCCTTTGTTGTATTCGAGAAGAGCAAGGCCACAAAGTTGCCACTACAAAGGTCATCCAACAATCTGTGCCACTGGGCCAAGCAGGGGCTTTAATGTAAGTTGTATAACTTGCTCGCCAATCCTTGTAAAGTAAATAGGCATTAACCAATTAATTCATGTTCCTTGAATACTTCATTTAATTGTATATTTTTAGCTTAACTTGACCTAGTCATGATAAGCTATTGCTATCACGCGTGCGGAAGTTTGTTAGTCTGTGAGTCAGTTCACATTTTCCTTTAGTACAGGCTACACCCTGCAGTTCTTGTCTGATCATCACAAAATTTCATATGCAGGTTTGGGGTCATGTCTAGATGAGAACGTCCTCTTTTGGTCGCGATCGGGCAACTGGTATGGCTGCCCGAGCCCAAAACCATTAGCACAGTCTACAGGTCGTATTTATGAAGGGATTTCATTGTAACTTGGTAGGATGCCTATGTATAATGCCTAGATGAGAACGTCCCCTTTTGGGCATGATCTATCAACCGTGATGGCTGCCCAAGCCCAAAACCCAAAAACCTTTAGCACAGTCTGCAGGTCATGTTTAATGTGGAGGAATTTCATTGTAACTTGGTAGGATGACTCCTTATGATCTCTAGATGAGAATTTCCCCATTTGGGTGTGATCTGCCAACCGTGACGACTGCCCGAGCCCAAAACCTGAAAACCTTTAGCACAGTCTGCAGGTCATATTTATTGAGGAATTTCATTGTAACTTCGTGGGTAGACTTCATACAATGTCTAGATCTGAAAGTCACCTTTTGGTCCTGATTAGGCAACTGTGGTGGCTACAAGGGCCCGAAGCCCGAAAACGTTTAGCACAGTCTACAGGTCATATTTATGAAGGGATTCAATTATAACTTGCTAGGATGACTCCAAATAATGTCTTGATGAGAACTTCCCATTTTGATCGCGATCATTCAGCCTTGATGGGTGCCCGAGCCCAAAAACCTTTAGCATAGGCAAAAGGTCATATTTATGGAAGGATTTCATTGTAACCTGTTAGGTTGACTCCATATAATGCCTAGATGATGACATCCCCTTTTGGTCATGATTGGTCAACTGTGATGGCTACAGGTGCCCGAAAACCTTGAGCACAGTCTGCAGGTCATATTTATAAAAGGATTTCAGTGTAACTTCATAGGATCACTCCAGATGATGCCCAGATGAGATTGTCCCCTTTGGTTGCGATCATTCAACCATGATGGCTGCCCGAGTCCAAAGCCCGAAAACCTTTAGCACAGTCTACAGGTCATATTTATGAAGGGATTTCATTGTAACTTGGTAGGTTTGACTTTATATAATGTCTAGATGAGAACGTCCCCTTTTGGACACGATTGGGCAACTGTCACACCCACAGGGGCCCGAAGCCCGAAAACCTTTAGAACAGTCTACAGGTCATAATTATGAAGGGATTTCATTGTAACTTGGTAGGATGACTCAAAATAATGTCTAGATGAGAACGTCCCCTTTTGGTCGCGATCATTCAGCCTTGATGGCTGCCCGAGCCCAAAAACCTTTAGCATAGTCTATAGGTCGTATTTATGGAAGGATTTCATTGTAACTTGTTTGGCTGACTCCATATAATGCCTAGATGATGACATCCCCTTTTGGTCGTGATTGGTCAACTGTGATGGCTACAGGTGCCCGAAGCCCGAAAATCTTGAGCATAGGCTACAGGTCATATTTATGAAGGGATTTCATTGTAACTTCGTTGGATCACTCCAGATGATGCCCAGATGAGAATATCCCTTTTTGGTTGCGATCATTCAACCATGATGGCTGCCCAAGCCCAAAGCCCAAAAACCTTTAGCACAGCCTACAGGTCATATTTATGAAGGGATTTCATTGTAACTGGGTAGGTTGACTTCATATAATGTCTAGATGAGAACGTCCTCTTTGGACGCAGTTCGGAAACTGACGGCTCCAGGGGCCCAAAAACCTTTAGAACAGTCTACAGGCCATATTTATGAAGGGATTTCAATGTAACTTGATAGGATGACTCGTTTTGGAATAATTTCACTGTAACTTGGTAACTTTCGTTGATATACGTTAACTGTGAGGGCCACATACATTAACTGTGAGGCCATATTAACCCACCCCTCAGCTCTTTAGTACAGTGTACACCTCATATTATTTTTTATCAGAAACATAGCATACAGGGAACAGAAATGAACATATTCCCAATTATCACAATTCTTGTCTTATTTCATAATCCTTTCATAAACATTGAACATGATCATTTTCATCAAACACAACACACAAGTTAAGCTACAGTATCACTAACACTTTCATTTAATGGTAAAGTGGTTAATAAAAAGAATTCCCATTGTATATTCTTACAGGTTTCGGGTTTTTTTTCTACCAATTCATAATTTTGAAACAGTGTTTTTTGTACAGAATCATTTAAAATATGTTGGCAAAATTCTACAAAAGCATTTTGTATTTCTTTCTCAACCTTAACATAAACACTTATTAACCCTTTACCCAACGAATCGCCCGCATCCGCCCGCGTAATATGAAAATTCAGCAGTTGAAAAAATATTATTTTTCAAAAGATTTCAGCAAAACCATATCATGTGACCCCTCGTTGGAACGAGCTCGTTCCAACGAGGAGTCACATGATATGGTTTTGTTGAAGTTTTTTGAAAAATTTGAAAAAATGATATTTAAAATAATAAATTTTGATATCGTCTGTGTTGGGTAAAGGGTTAATCCCACTTTCTCAGGTGTTCTCTATTATACTGAAGAAGTTTAGCAGGGCAGTAAATCTCCATAAAAGGAAATGGAACAATCCACATGACACATGTCGGGCTCCCCGTGGGAACCCCGAGAAGTAAGCAGCACTTGTTTACTGTGGTAAACCAGTTCCGCTTTACTAGTAAAATAGGACCCAGTCACCAATGCTTGGGTGAAAGTCCTCTAAAATGGGCAACCTGTAGATCAACGATTGACTTAGGGCTGTCGCGATTATTCGATTAGTCGACTAACCGTCGACTATTGAAGTAGTCGACGTTTTTTATTTTTAGTCGATCGTCGTTCATTTTCAAGGTGGTACACGTCTACTACACGTCGGGGCTAAATTGCATTGTTTTGTGAGGTGAATGATCAATGAAGGTGAATAACTTTAAATATCTAACCATAGTTAACATTCATATCCGGAAGACTGTACGACTGTCACTGACTGTGTAAGAAAGAACACTCACAGTTACTCGAGAAGAATAGATTCTTCTGAATTTCTCCAGTCTTGTACACACGAATGCACCCATTGGAAAACCCAAAGCGCGGATGTGGTGACAAAATTATGACGAAAGTCAGAACGTCAGATCACTTCTCAAAGTTCGGAACTTCAGACAAAGATCCAATTTTAACAACTGACGAGGGAATGCATAGATCTCAATGTTCAAAATTTCGAGAAACTTATTGCAGAAAGGAAACATATGCAGGAAAGTTCTTTGGTATGTTCATTTTAATTCATGGGCTTCAATCTAGTTCAAACTTGGACCCGCAGTCAGTAATATTATTTTGGGGGTTGGTACGTCCTACAGGACGTACCAACCCCAAAAATTATATTACGGACTGTGGGTCCAAGATTGGACTACATGTAGCTTCAGTCGGGACCGATTTGTTGTTCCCACAACCCCACGTCGTCTGAACACACTGGTGCCATTGTCATTTTCAGAGTTTTACGAATAGAAGAATGATTTGCTAAAAAATCCTGGGAAGCGACTATTAATCGACTAACCGTCGATTACTGGTCACGATTAGTCGATTACAAAAAATGATAGTCGCGACAGCCCCCAGATTGACTACACTTGACTTCATCTCCATGTTGTGTCACGATTAGCCATGGTGCATAAATATGTGACATTAACCACCAACAAACAAACAACAGACACATGTCGGGCCGTTATGTGAGCTAACGATTTCAGTAACAACCTGATATGTTAAGTGACTTTGACAAACAAAGACCAATAAATTGGCATTTTTTCAACTGCTAATATCTTTCTCATTCCTCACCTCTTTCCATGAAGTGGACTCTTCTCTGGACTTACCATGGTAATAATAGTATGAAAATGACTGTCGGGCATTCAAGTTTATTAACAGACTGTCAGAAATGATTAACAGCCCATCACCTTATTATAGTGGCCCTCTGCTGCTTGCAGTGCTCTCCAAAATCATGTTATTGTATATTATTACCACTCAATCTATAAGTTACTAGTCGATTAACATAAGTTTGGAGGCCCATTAAAACTCCATAATTTCAGTGACGTCATTCGGCAGAGCCGGTCCGCGGACAATAATGGTATAAATAGCCATTAGCGGCCCATGGCCTGGCTATTTTTAGATTATATGGTCTAATGAATTACTCCTATTCGGATGACGTCCCTTTGTATTTCTGAACTGAAGTCGAATGCATGATTGTAACAGAAATATCGAACCGACTTTAGTGATTATTTCTGTGCTGAAATGAAGCACTATCAGATGGAAACAAGTTTCATCGCACTGTGAATCAGTCGCACTGTAAGTATACTGATAAAATCATCGTTCGTTCATTACAGTGGCCTGGTAATAATAGTAATAGCATGATTGTTGTCAGGCATCATGATTCATTAGCGGCCCTGCAGCAATGATGAACACCCCTTGGGCTTATTAACGGCCCCCGACCTTTAATAAACCCTCGGGCTGTTCATCATTGCTGCAGGGCCGCTAATGAACCATAATGCCCTCCAAAATCATGTTATTATTATAGTTATTGACATCAGTTAATAATCATCTAGTTAATTGTAATATACTGAGGGATTTATTGTGTTTTTCAGATTGCCTTGCTCTACAGATTGTATTTGTTATTGGTGCTGGGTTCACTGGTTTCTCATTCATGGAAGATTATGAGGTGAGGATGTTTCAGTTCTCTGAGAACAGATATCAAGAAAAATTTTTGAACCACTCGTCCAAATTATGAATGCATGACATGATTCACACAAAAATAAAAAGTTCTTGAATTTTGGCACTTGGTTTGAATTCCATTTAAACCTTGAAAAGTACTTGAAAAATTATACATAGCAATGGAAATCAAGTCCTATTAAGTACAGCTGTAATCATTTCGAAGGGTGGAAAATCTTTCATAATTTGAATTTCCACGATACATTTCGAACCCTGCTCCCCTTTTTTGGCCCAACACTGTCAGATTCAACTGTTTTCAAAGCAAGAACCTGGGTTAATATTTGGGCTCTCTATGGGAGCCGGAATTGACCATTTTGCTGAAGAATTAAAAATTTTGTATTCAGTGCCCTCTAGAGGTGTGTAACTGAGATTAATCCACATAGGTTGTATCAAGGGACTTCATAGGGGAGCTCTACATTTTACTTTATGATCAACTGAAGAGAAGGCATGATGCCCAAATTATTTTTGTCACTCCTGAGGGACTCAAGGATTGACAGTGTAGCCTATGGAGATGGCTTGCTTAATGTAGACTCATCCTTGGACTCTGTTTAAATTGTGTTCTGTTCAACATGAGTGCTTCAGGCCCCATGGGGCCTCTTGTTTTAAATATCTGTTTGATTATACTGTTCCACCAATATGAAACAACACACAATTTATCCTCTCTAAAGTATGTTTCTTTTCCAAGTCATGAATAAATCGTTTATTGGCAATTCAATTTGAATCTCAATTTTCTCTAGATTCAGTCTCGAATGCATTCTGTTTCTCTTCACAGAATCGTATTTCTCAGTTGTGACAGTGCTAGAATTTCATTCAACACTGTGATATTGACTAAATCTAGTCAAAGAATTATGGTCAAGTTGCCATAAAATATGAATGTTTCAGAAAGATGAGGGCTCTTCCATAGGATATTCCTTGAGCAATCATAACAGACCAGGCATGGCATTTTGAGGTGAATAATTTTATTGCCTGCTTTCCGCCCATCTAAATGCAATCCCAGAAGGGCGAAAAAATGCTTGTGCAAATCGGTCAATTCACAAAATGAAAAACCGTCAATTGACTCATGTGACTGCTGTTCATTGTTTGTTATCGCTGATCAGTCACAATGTAAAATATTTTTAGCTCACCTGACTGAAAGTCAGGGTGAGCTTTTCTGATCACTTTTCGTCCGTCGTCCGGCGTCCGTCGTCCGTCGTCCGGCGTGAAGGTGGTGTTTGGGTCTTTTTCTTCCAAACCACTGGCCGCATGTTAATGAAATTTCATGTGAGTAGGGGTTATATAGCGGCATTTTGATTTTTGGGCAAATTAGGTTTCGGCTCATATTGAGCAGAGGGGTGGGGCAAAAATGCTCCAATTCTTAAAAAATCTTCTTCTCAAGAACCAGCAATAGCAGAGACTTGATATTTGGTATGCAGCTTCCTTTTGAGGTGTAGACTCAAGTTTGTTCAAGAGAAGTTTGTAGGTCTATACTTGGCGATGTTATGGGAGGAGCAAAAATTTTGGCCCCACCCCAAATTTCTATTTTTTAAACCGAGAGGCCAATTTGAACCAAATTTTATGTGAGGGCTTATTGGGTCATAAGTACCTAATTTATGCAGAAATTTTTTTTCCTGTAGCCCCGTGGGAACCACAGGAGCTAAAAATAGAAAAAAATTAAAACGCCTATATCTCAAAAACTGCACGGCAGTGAGAATTTTTATTTGGTGTGAAGCTTTCTTGGGACCAACAGAAAGGATTGGTAAAAAAAAATTGCTATCGGTTTTATCATAGGGTACTTTTTCGGGACTCTGAAAAAGTGCTGAGTCAGTATTTTTTAACACAGTAGGCAATGGGAAAAAAATAAAGAATTGTTTTCTTCCAAACCACTGCTCTAAAAGCTTTCATATTTTACATATAACATCTTTGGAACATTGATTCACATATTTGTAGAAATCAAATTCCTCGGTCCATATTTGGGTTCCCTATGGGAACCCAAATGTTCAAATTAGTGCAATATGAGGGATATATTTTAAAAATCTTCTTCTTCGGATCCACAAATCAGAATCTTTTGATATTTGCTATGCATCATCCTTAGGGGGGTGAGATTGATGTTTGTTCAAGCCAAGTCCCTGAGTTCATATTTGGACTCCCTTTGGGAACCCAAATTGTAACTTAGTGCAATACGAGGTATATTCTTTTAAAATCTTCTTCTTCGCATCCACCGGTCAGAATCTTTTGATATTTGGTATACAGTATGCTTAGGGAGGTGAGATTCAAGTTTGTTCAAGTCAAGTCCTTCGGCTCATATTTGGTCTCCCTGTGGGAGCCCAAATTATAACTTAGTTCAATATGAGGAATATTCTTTTAAAAAAATTTTTTTTTCAGATCCACCAGTCAAAATGTTTTGATATTTGATGTACAGCATTCTTAGGGGCTGAGAGTGAAGTTTGGTAAAGCCAAGTACCTGGGTTCATATTTGGGCTCACTGTGGGAGCCCAAATTATACCAAAATTTTTATTTTCCAAACCAAAAAGTCGATTTGAACCAAATTTGATATGAGGGCTTATTGGGTCATAAGTACCTAATTTATGCCGAAAATTGTTTTCCTGTCCCCCACGGGAACTGCAGGAGCTAAAAAATTTTTTTCTTTTTAAATGCCCATATCTCCAGAACTACATGGCACTGAGAATTTTTATATGGTGTGAAGCTTCCTTAGGACCGGAAGAAAAAAATGGTAAAAATTTTATCATAAGGTTCTTTTCTAGGACTAAAAGTGCCGAGTCATCATTTTTTAACAGTGTAGCTAATGGGAATAACGTTGAAGAATCTTCTTCTCCCAAAACACTGCTTCAGAAGCTTTTATTTTTGGGCTCCCTATGGGAGCCCATGTATAACTTAGTTCAGTATGAGAAATATTCTTAAAAAATCTTTTTTTTCTGTTACTCCTGTCAGAATCTTTTGATATTTGATTTTTGATTTTCTTAGAAGTGGCAAATTGAAGTTTGTTCAAGTTCTGCTTTATTGATAAAATTGGGCCCAGTAGTAACCAATTCCTGCATTGAAAGCCCTGTAAAGTGGGCAGTGATAGGCATAAACGATTGACCAAACTTGATATTATAATTACGCCTCTGTAAGATGTAGCCTTAGATGCTGAAAGTGACCTTAAATTCCAATAAATAAATAGATAAATTATTGAGTACCCAATATGGGTATCTAACATATGAACACTTTGGGTTACTAAGTAGGGTAAACAATTTTATGTTGAAAAACTGATAACAAGGCAGAATCCCTTGTTTAAATTATACATGACTACTTTGCGGTAATGACAATCTAAAAGTACAGTATCTTGAAAAGACTTTGTGTTGTTTTTTATTAGTTCAATTTTTAGCTTTTCTTGACAAAGTCAAGCTATGCTATTGTCATGGGGCATGCGGAAGTCTGTGAGTCTGTCTGTCCACAATTTGTTCGGCACAGGCTATAGGCCATAGTTCTTATCTATCATCACCAAATTTGAGATGCATGTTCGCGTTGGTGTCTAGATGAGATCGTCATATTTTGGTTATGACTGGCTGCTTACATTGGCTGCTGCAGCAGCCATCGTGAATTTTGTATGGCGCAGCCTACAGGCCGTAGTTCTCATCTGATCATCACGAAATTTCATCTGCATATTCGGGTTGATGTCCAGATGAGAACGTCCTATTTTGGTCTCAGTTGGCTGCACACAGTGGCTGCTGCAGCAGCCGCAGTGTGGGTTGATTTTAAAAATTGTTATCTTACGCAAATTTCTTGAAATTTGGCAGGTTGTCTTAGATTGATGAGTAGATGAGACCTTCCTATTTTGATCGTGGCTGCCCCCAGGGTGGGTGAATTGAGGGGTGAAGTTGTTTTATCTTATTTTTGTTATACCACATTTGGATGAAAAAGACAATAATACGCTGAAAGAAATTGTCTTTGTGTGGTGAATGTAATATGATATTTCAGGCATGTAGGACACTGTTATGACTGCGAGTGTTTAGATCAGCAAGTACATTTTAAATGTGTATATATTTTGCCCACTTGATGAAATTTGATATGCAAGTTGTTTTTTTTTTTGTTTCAACCATGACTACTTTTCCTAAAGTTTGACTTCAAATCCGCCAATGGTAGCATGGCTGCTTCAGCCATGATTTTTTTTCTCCCAATTTCAACGAAATTTCATATGCAGGTTTAGTTTTATCAGTACTTTTCATAATGGTTGGCTTCAAATCAGCCAATGGTAGCATGGCTGCTGCAGCTGTGTCATTTTTCTTCCAATTTTGACCAACTTGGTCTGAGATGGGTAGTTTCACTGGTAGATTAGCCTTGAATGGGGTCGAAAACTAAGAGTCAACCAATGTAGCATTGCTGCTTCAGACATATATTTTTCACTCCAATTTTAATGGAATTACCAAAAAAAAGTCAATAATTATGGCGCAATTTACTTAAATGTTACGTAAGTTAAGTAATTATAACATTACTCTTAGAAATATACCATAAGATCAAGATAAGCTACAGTGTCATTGACACTTTCGAAACTGCACTGGTAAAGGGATTAACACAACATTGAATGCAGTTGGGACCCAAGCCATGTCAATATCCTTGTCAAATTACGCCTGGATGTCAAATTGTATACTGATCAATCCATAAATGGTGAGACTATAGCATAATAAAAAGCCATGTAGAAACTGCACTTTTAAAAGTCTACGCAACATTGCATGCTTTCGGGACCCACCCATGTCATTTTTCGACTCCTCCCATGGGCCAACTTTGTTTGGGGCCAACCTCTCCCTTGGGCCAACTTCTTTTTCGGGTTGTCTTTGTTTTGGGCCGACTTCTCTCGTGGGATGACTTTGTATGGGGCCGACTTCTCTTAATAATAATAACTCTTTGGCCATCCACTAATCTTCTTCTTCGGATCCACAAATCAGATTCTTTTGATACTTGGTATGCAGAATCCTTAGGGGGGTGAGATTCATGTTTGTTCAAGCCAAGTCCCTGAGTTCATATTTGGGAGCCCAAATTGTAACTTAGTGCAATACGAGGTATATTCTTTTAAAATCTTCTTCGCATCCACCGGTCAGAATCTTTTGATATTTGGTATACAGTATGCTTAGGGAGGTGAGATTCAAGTTGTTCAAGTCAAGTCCTTCGGCTCATATTTGGTCTCCCTGTGGGAGCACAAATTATAACTTAGTTCAATATGAGCAATATTCTTTAAAAAAATTTTTTTTTTCAGATCCACCAGTCAAAATCTTTTGATATTTGATGTACAGCATTCGTAGGGGGGGGGGGGGGGGGGGGGGGGGGGGGGGAGGAAGCCCTCACTGTAGAAGCCCAAATTATACCAAAATTTTTATTTTCCAAACCAAGAGGTCGATTTGAACCAAATTTGATATGAGGGCTTATTGGGTCACAAATACCTAATTTATGCCATAAATTGTTTTCCTGTCCCCCACGGCAACTACAGGAGCTGAAAAAATTTTTTTTTTTTGAATGCCCATATTTCCAGAACTACATGGCACTGAGAATTTTTATACAATGTGAAGCTTCCTTAGGGCCGGGAGAAAGGAATCGTGAAAAAAATGCCATTGGTTTTATCATAAGTACTTTTCCAGGACTAAAAGTGCCGAGTCATCATTTTTTAACACTGTAGGTAATGGGAATAACGTTGAATAATCTTCTTCTCCCAAACCACTGCTTCAGAAGCTTTTGTTTTTGGGTTCCCTATGGGAGCCCAATGTATAACTTAATTCAGTATGAGAAATATTCTTAAAAAATCTTTTTTTTCTGATACTCCTCTCAGAATCTTTTGATATTTGATTTTTAGTTTTCTTAGAAGCGGCAAATTGAAATTTGTTCAAGTTCTGGTTTATTGATAAAATTGGGCCCAGTAACCAATTCCTGCGTTGAAAGCCCTGTAAAGTGGGCAGTAATAGGCATAAACGATTGACCAAACCTGATATTATAATTATGCCTCTGTAATGATGTAGCCTTAGAAAGTGACCTTAAATTCCAATAAATAAATAGATAAATTATTGAGTACCCAATATGGGGATCTAACATATGAACACTCTGGGTTACTAAGTAGAGAAAACACTTTTATGTTGAAAAACTGATAATAACCACAAGGCAGAATCCCTTGCTATTTTGGTGATATGACTCGGCCAGTATCAGGTGAGCGCCCTCAGGCCCCGTGGGGCCTCTTGTTATTTTTTTCAACCTCAAGATTTGATTCTAAATCCACTGCCTGATTTAATTTTGGATTTGATTTTATGCAAAAATTTATATTTGATGGTCCATAAGATGAACTGAATATCTATCAACAGTTTATCATGAATAATTTTCTTTTTAGCTCATCTTGACAAAGTCAAGCTGAGCTAATCTCATCGCTCTCTGTCCGTCGTCCATCAACACCATGTTTTGGTCTTCTCCTCCAAAGGCACAGGGCCAATTCAAGTGAAAGTTTGTGTGAGTGATGGTCCCAAAGGGACATTTCATTTTTGTTCAACTCAACAAGCCCAGCCCCATAGGGAGGGAGTGGGGGAAAATGCGCCAAAATATTTTAAAAATCTTCTTCTCAAGAACCAGTGTGTACAATGACTTGATATTTGCTATGGAGCTTCCATATGAGGTGTAGAATCAAGTTTGTTCAAACGAAGTTCATGAAGTAATATTTGGCTTTGTAATAGGAGGGGTAAGATTTTGGGCCCAGCCCAAAATTTCTATTTTCTGAACCGATGGTCCAGTATGAACCAAATTTGGTTTGTGGTGTTATTGGGTCATAAGTACTTGACCCATGCAAAACAAAATTCCTGCATCCCCATGGGAACACTTCCTACGGAAGCCCAAATTTTATCCTTGTTCAATATGCAGGGTAATTTAAAAAAATCTTCTTCTTCAGATCCACCAGTCAGAATGCTTTGATATTTGGTATACAGCATCTCTAAGAGGGTCAGATTCAAGTTTGTTCAAATCAGATTCCTAGGTATATATTTGGGCTTATTATGGTAGCCCAAATTTTTACTTAGTGCAATATGAGGAAATTTCTTTAAAAATCTTCTTCTTCAGATCCACCAGTCAGAATGCTTTCATATTTGGTATACAACATCTCTAGGGGGAGGGGGGGAGAGGGGGGGGGGGGGTCAGATTTCAGGTTGTTCAGTTGGAGAGCATAGGTTAATATTTGGGCTCCATATGGGAACATGAAATTTAACTGAGTACAATATGAGGGAATTTCTTCAAAAATCTTCTTCTTCAGATCCACTCGTCAGAATGCTTTCACATTTGGTATACAACATCTCTAGAGGGGTCAGATTCAAGTTTGTTCAAATCGGATGCATAGGTTAATATTTGGGCTCGCTATGGTTGCCCAAATTTGAACTTAATGCAATTCGAAGAAATTTCTTTACAATTTCTCTTCTTCAGATCCAACAGTCAGAATGCTTTCATATTCGGTACACAACATTTCTTATCAACCTACTCACAATTGTTTACTTCAGGCTTGCACTACAGTGAAAGTCCCTAACTTGGATAAAATACTCTCTATTTTTGTCTCTTCAGTTGGAGAGCATAGGTTAATATTTGGGCTCCATATGGGAACATGAAATTTAACTGAGTACAATATGAGGGAATTTCTTCAAAAATCTTCTTCTTCAGATCCACTCGTCAGAATGCTTTCACATTTGGTATACAACATCTCTAGAGGGGTCAGATTCAAGTTTGTTCAAATCGGATGCATAGGTTAATATTTGGGCTCGCTATGGTTGCCCAAATTTGAACTTAATGCAATTCGAAGAAATTTCTTTACAATTTCTCTTCTTCAGATCCAACAGTCAGAATGCTTTCATATTCGGTACACAACATTTCTTATCAACCTACTCACAATTGTTTACTTCAGGCTTGCACTACAGTGGAAGTCCCTAACTCGGATAAAATACTCTCTATTTTTGTCTTTCCCAAGCAATTTGGGAAAGAAAAGTGGTGCAAAAGCACCAAGAAAAAATAAGCCAAAACTGGGTCGAGTGCAACTGGCGCAGACCCAGTACGGGACGCTCTCTCCCAAGTACAACTCCACGACTTCCATTGCCAGTGCGCATATACCGTCTCTAAAGACTCAATTCTTTTTATCATCCGCTTTGTGTCGAGATATTTTTGCACGCTTATCAGTGTTTATCCAGCTCATTGTTTGATGATTCCTGATTCATAGTGCATCAGTGTATCCTTTGTATTCTCAGGAACAGTGTTTTTTTATATTCTCTTCAATATTATATATCCATAATGTATATTTAATTGTTCTCTCTCGAGTCGTGCGCGAATTTCGTGTGCCATGCGGTTCGGACTTATTCTTTTTCACAATTATTGTTAATGCTTTATTTGCTAAATTTTCTAATTGTGTTAGAGTTAGGTGTCAGTGGGGTACCACTCCTACAGTTTTTCTTCTTTCTTTTGAGAGTAGTCATCCTGTTGTGTGGTTCCCGGTCGACCGTCTGGGGTCTTTGTTTCTGTCACCTTTCTCTCTTCTTTGGGGGCATTCTTCTGTTTTCTGATTTCACCTTCTTTGCTCCTCTCACCTCTATCATGCCCAGGACAATTCCTTGTGGGCAATGTCTGCTGCCAAAGCATGTGGACGATTTACATTCGTCTTGTTCCTCCTGTAATGGGTGTTCGGCCGAGCGGCCATGTGGTGTCTGTGGATCATGGTCATCCACTTTCTGGGCATCAGTTAACGGTGTCGTTCGTTCTCGTGGCCGTGCCTCCCGCTCCTGCGGGAAAGGAGAACGTGGTCATTTGGGGGCTCCCGAGCCGACCTTGTCTGGTGAGAGTTATTCCTCCTCCGTGGGGTATGTGCAGTCTTTTCCTGTAGTGGATACTGCGGGAGCCGTTGAGTGTTCTGGTGAAGAGGTGCCTGGTTCCGGGACTACAGTCCCCCTCCCGTCGACATCTGAGGCTGTCACTAGGGTTGTGACTCCTCCTTCGGAGCCGAGCAGATGTGCTCTCTCCACTATTTCACCAGCCTCAACGACTCCCGACGTATCTACTACTACTGCTGGTCCGTCTGCTTCGTCGTCAGTTTCAGCCGGCCTCGGCTTTTCGCTGCAGGGGACTGCAGGAATGTCTGGTACTGTAGATGTGGGATATCGGCCTCAGCCTTCCCTGACTTCAACTCGGCAAAGTCGGAAGGGGCTGCCGGCCGAACCCATCTCTGTGGTCTTTACGCCGTCGAGCACCACAGTTGTGTCTTTGGATTCGGATGTTCTTAGTGGAGACACTATGAACTCTGTGGCGTTTCCGTCCACTCATTCTGGCCACACGACCAGTTTTGGGGGACCAACGCCTTTTGTGCAGCCTGGACCTTCTGCCCCGCAGAGGTCCTCGGTGACTCTCATGAGTTCACGCCATATTGATCCTCGGGGTGCCTTGTACCCCTATACACGTCTGCCTTCAGATGTTTTGGCTGCCGCCTGTCGTCCCACGTCGGGTGTTTTGGAGGATCGTGACCCTTCGCTGATAAAGAGGGTCAGAGGTGAAGCCACTTTGCCGGTTTGCTCCCCTGTCGAACCGGCCGGTACGGGCAGTAAGCTTAGGGAGGCCCTCTCCTTACTCACTCAGGTTCTATCTAAGAGCCTTCCTGTTGCTTCCAGCAAGGCAATGAGTGGTTTCCAGGCACCTCCTATGGCGCCGCCTCCCGGGATTGGAAACAGGCCGGCTTCTGATTCCCCTGGTGTCCCGACACCATGGGAGGCATCGGCTGGTTTGCCCATGATGGGCTATGTGTCTTCCGACTCTGGGGAGGAGTCCGACATGCTTGATGTCGAGGGCCAGCAGTCTTCAGACTTGGGGGCAGCTCTTGACTTTGTGTTTGGGTTTCTGCCTGATCTCAAACCTACTAACCAGCCGACAGTGTCAGCCTGGCCGCGATCATCGGTCGCGCGCCTACAGCCTATGGAGCAACCTGCTTCTGGGCGCCTTCGACCGTGCCAGTCGGTACAGGTGGTTGAAGCTTTTTCAGCATTGGACTCCAAGCTGAATTCCAAGGCTCTGAAGACTTTGTTCTTCACCAGGGTTGACACCTTTTTGCCTCCTGTGCGTTATCGTTCCTACGATTCCGCCAATCCGTCGGTCTGCCAGACTTTGACGGTTCTGGATCAGGACTCCACTTTCCTCGGGCTTTCCAAGCCCAAGTCTGACGTCATTCCAATGACGACTCTGGAGTCCACGTTGGGCTTATCTAGAGAGATGCTTGGCATGCTTTCTCTCTCAGATCACGTCGTCTCAGCTTTGGCTGCTTATCTACCTCCAGATAAGTTTGACGAGGTACAGGCTCCTTTGCGTGTGCTGTCCAAGGCGCTTATGCGTCTTACTCACACGCATGCCTGTAACATGGCTAATCTGGAATTAGTTCGAAGGGACGCTGTGCTGGACACAGGACGATCCCTTCCCGAGGAGCAGCGTGCTGCTCTTCGATCTGCTTCTTTGGCAGGTCCGCAACTTTTCCATGGTTCCGTGTCGACGGTCCGGGATGACGTCCTACGTCATTCCAAAGATCAGCTGCTGTTTCGTCAGCTTGATCAGCCTTCTAGGGGAGGCAAGGGCCGTTCCAAGCCTAACAAGTACCCTTCTGCTTCCTCTGTGAAGCAAAAGGCTGGTCCTTCTGCCGCTGCCTCTACTTCTTACTCAAGGGGTAAGGGTAAAGGTCGGCAGAATCGAGGGAAGTCTCAGGATTCTTTATTTAGTAGAGGAGGTGGTTTCTCCTCTCGCGGGCCTCGCCGGGGCTCGAAATGAAGGTCCTCACCTCGACTCGTCCCAAGTTGGAGGAAGGATAGCAGAGTTCGCAGATCATTGGGCCACCATCACATCCGATCCGTGGGTGTTAGATGTTGTTCGGTCTGGGCTGCGACTATCCTTCCGACGGCACCCCACTCTGTCAAGGGTGCCTCTTCCAACCACAGTTCCTTCAGACGTTTTACGTCGGGAACTTTTGTCCATGGAGATTGGCAATCTCCTGGCAAAGGGGGAGATCGCGGTCGTCAAGAACATTCAGTCAGTGGGTTTCTATTCCCGCCTGTTCTTGGTGCCGAAGACGGCCGGCCGACTCCGACCGGTTATCGATCTGAGTATCCTGAACCAGTCTATCATTGCTCCCAAGTTCAGCATGGAGACTTTCAGGTCGGTCCGCCAATCAATTCACCAGGGAGATTTCGCTGCCAGCATCGACCTGCGAGACGCTTACTTCCACGTTCCGATGCATCGGGC
This sequence comes from Pictodentalium vernedei, assembly GCA_031216915.1. NCBI lineage: Eukaryota > Metazoa > Mollusca > Scaphopoda > Dentaliida > Dentaliidae > Pictodentalium > Pictodentalium vernedei. The sequence goes on from CM062297.1 coordinate 743,889,997, forward strand.
GTCACAGAAGTATCTCAGGTTCGCTTTTCTGGGGCGAGTTTATCAGTTCAAGGCCATGCCTTTCGGCCTCAACCTGGCTCCTTGGGCCTTCACCAGACTGATGTCGCATGTGATAGCGTTCCATCGCACACAGTCCAGGGTGACTACTTTGGCATATCTGGACGATATCCTCCAGAGGCATTCCAATGCTGCCTTACTGGAGTCGGATGTCGCCACTCTGTTGAGCTTGCTCACGTCGCTAGGATTCAGAGTCAACGAGGAGAAGTCGGACCTGGTCCCTTCTCAGTCGTTTTGTCATCTGGGGATGTTTTTCCAAACCCAATTCAATTTGGTAGCGGTTCCCCAGGCCAAGGCTGTGATTCTCTCAGCTTTTGCTCTGACTCTGTCCCAGTCCACGTCTGCGACCGCTCAGAGTTTTCTCTGGCTGATCGGTCTCTGCGGTTCGGTGACGGATCTCATTCCTGTAGGTCGGCTGCGTGTCAGACCTCTCCAACACTTTCTGCTCAGTCGTTGGAGGCCGAATGTAGATTCTCTGGATCAGGTGCTTCCGTTTCAGGAATCTCTGTATCCTCATCTTCTTCCCTGGACGGATGTTCAGTGGATTTTGCAGGGTGTTCCATTGGACTTACCCACGTCCGATCGAGTTCTGACGGCAGATGCCAGTGATCTCGGATGGGGTGCGACATTGGATCCTCTCGGTCTTTCCCTACACGGGATGTGGGACCAGGATCAAGCAGCTCTACACATCTACCAGAAGGAGCTTCTTGCTCTTCTGATGAGTTTCAGGCAGTAGATCCCTCACCTGTCGAATCGCCAGGTCCTTCTGCTATCCGACAATTCGACAGTGGTTGCTTACATTCGGAACCAGGGTGGCACGCACTCGGTTCCGATGTACGAATTAGCTCGGGATCTTCTACTGCTCGCTCAGGATGTTCACGCCGGAGTGGTTGTTCGTCACATTCCCGGTTGTCTGAACGTCCTAGCCAACTCCCTGTCCCGACAGGGCAGGGTTATTTCCACCGAGTGGATGCTCCACAGGGCAGTGTTCCAGTCGCTTTGTGATCTCTGGGGACGTCCCCACATCGACCTCTTTGCGACTCATTGGAACCATCAGGTGGACACTTTTGTGTCCCCGTGTCCAGATCCTCTGGCTTTTGCCGTGGATGCTCTGTCACTCGATTGGAACGGTCTAGTCGGCTACGCCTTCCCGCCGGTTCCGATTCTTCCTCAGGTTCTAGCCAAAATTTGAACCTGCAGTTGTCGAATCATTCTGATCGCTCCCCTGTCGCCTCAGTGGGTGTGGATCACTCAGCTCCGCTCGCTGATGGCGGCGGTTCCGGCACGTCTCCCGCTACATCACGACCTTCTTTGTCAAGGTCGCCCAAGGAGGTTTCACATCGACCCGACTTCATTGTGCCTTCACGCATATCTTTTGTCAGGTCCTGTCTCCTCCGTAGAGGTTTTTCGAGACGAGCAGTGGAGTGCATTTCTTCTTCAAGGAGGCACTCCACTGGTTTAGCTTATGCAGCTAAATGGAAGGTCTTCTGTCGATGGTGTGCTGATCACTCTGTTGATTATGCCAATCCTTCGATTTCACAGATTGCGGAGTTTCTGGTATATCTCTTTGATTCTCGGGGTCTCCAGCCTGTTACCATCAAGGGTTACAGGTCCATGCTTTCAGAGACTTTTTCTTATGTGGGGAAGCGTCGTATCGGCACTAATCCTTACCTCTCCAAGCTTGTTCGGCACTTTTCTTTGAAAAGGCCTCGGACTTTGCAGCTTACTCCACGATGGAATCTTCTTTCGTGGGTGCTGCTTTGCTTGGGGGAGTGGGGGGGGGGGGGGGGGGGGGGGGGGGGGGGTGGGGGTGCCATTCAAACCTTTATCCCAGGTGGATATGCATTTTCTCACATATAAGACGGCTTTTCTGATGGCATTTGCTTTGGCCAGACGGGTTAGTGAGCTTCACGCCCTCTCGGTTGACCCGGCCTTTTTTAGGAGCTCTCTCAACAGTGTTACTTTTACCACTGATTGCTCTTTTTTGGCCAAGAATCAGTTACCAGATACTACTCCTCCTCCTATCTGTATCAGGGCTCTTCCTTCTGTTGAGGGTAATCATTCTTTGCTCTGTCCGGTCCGTGCTATTCACATTTATCTCGATCGGACACGTTTCATACGGAAAGGCAGGAAACGTTTTTTTCTGTCTCTTATTCTGGGTCGACAGAAGATCTCTCCTCAATTTCTCGATGGATTTGTCTTGCTATTCGTATGGCTTATGGTCGTTTAGCAGCTGGCGATTGTGTTACCAATCGTATTTCTGCCCATGAGGTGCGGGCACTATCCACCTCTTGGGCTTATTCTAACTCCGTCAAGTTGTCGGATGTTATGCAGGCAGCCTACTGTAGAAATGCTTCTACTTTCTCCACCTTTTATCTGCGCCAGTTGCAGGAGTAGTCGGAGGACCTTTTTGCCCTGGGTCCTCTTTCTTTTGCTCAGGCTGTTGTCTGCCATAGCCATTAGGCTTCTTGAAGGTCAGTTTCAGCCTTGTGCTGTTACTGCCCTTTTTCTGTCTGTGTGTCACACAGGCCCATATGTCTCCTTTCATTATCCTTTACCAATGATTGCGACATTATGGTTGATAAGCCTCGGGACCTCTTCCTTCTGCTTCACGGTTCCAGTGCACTGGGGTTATGTGTGGGTTGGTTATGCGATTCCCTCCAGCCTATTGTCTGTTCAGCCTGAAGTAAACAATTGTGAGTAGGTTGATAAGAAATCTAAATTTTATAGTAAATTTCCTTTCTTATTATACCTACCACAATTGTTTACATGGAGGCCCTCCCGCCTTCTTTACGGGTAAAGAATCTTTCCTCCCCGCTGATCACATAACTCTAACATTGACGGATTCAAAAAGAATGAGTCTTTAGAGACGGTATATGCGCACTGGCAACGGAAGTTGTGGAGTTGTACTTGGGAGAGAGCGTCCCGTACTGGGTCTGCTGCACCGGTTGCACTCAACCCAGTTTTGGCTTATTTTTATGTGTACCCATACTATGTATGGTACACATAATGCCGGCATCCGTCGTTCGTCCATCCTTTGTCCGTCTCTCTGTCCGCCCGTCTGTCCATCCGTCTGTCTGTCCGTCCGGCATCCGTATCCATTTCTTTGGCATTCGATAACTTGAAAAATATTACTTGTATTGTCAAGTTACTTTATATTGGTGTTCATGTTACTGATGTGCCGAGCTGTATAGTTTTTTTGTGTAAATCTGTTATTTTGATCCTGAGATATTAACCCTTTATCCTTCAAATTGAAAATTCCTCCAATCCCTTTGGCATTCGATAACTTGAAAAATATTGCTTGGATTGTCAAGTTACTTTATATTTGCGTTCAAGTTACTGATGTGCTGAGCTGTATAGTTTTTGGTGTAAATCTGATAATTTAATCTTGAGATATTAACCCTTTATCCTTCAAATTGAAAATTCCTCCAATCCCTTTGGCATTCGATATAACTTGAAAAATATTGCTTGGATTGTCAAGTTACATTATATTTGTGTTCAGGTTACTGCTGTGCCGAGCTGTATAGTTTTTGGTGTAAACTGGATAATTTGATCCTGAGATATTAACCCTTTATCCTTCAAATTGAAAATTCCTCCAATCCCTTTGGCATTCGATAACTTGAAAAATATTGCTTGGATTGTCTAGTTACTTTATATTTGTGTTCAGGTTACTGATGTGCCGAGCTGTATAGCTTTTGGTGTAAATCTGATGATTTGATCTGGAGATATTAACCCTTTATCCTTCAAATTAAAAATTCCTCCAATCCCTTTGGCATTCGATAACTTGAAAAATATTACTTGGATTGTCAAGTTACTTTATATTTGTGTTCAGGTTACTGATGTGCCAAGCTGTATAGTTTTTGGTGTAAATCTGATAATTTAATCCTGAGATATTAATCCTTTATCCTTCAAATTGAAAATTCCTCCAATGCCTTTGGCATTCGATAACTTGAAAAATATTGCTTGGATTGTTAAGTTACTTTATAATTGTGTTCAGGTTACTGATGTGCTGAGCTGGATAGTTTTTTGGTGTTAATCTGATAATTTGATCCAGAGATATTAACCCTTTATCCTTCAAATTGAAAAATTCCTCCAATCCCTTTGGCATGAGATAACTCAAAAAAAGATCAATCCGATTGTCATGTTTCTTTATATATTTATTCAGGTTACAGATGTGCTGTGCTGTATAGTTTTTTATGTAAATCTGATAATTTGATCCGGAGATATTAACTCTTTATCCATCAAATTAGACACTCCTCCGATCCATTTCTATATGTACCCATACCTTGTATGGTGTACATAATGTCAGCATCCATGGTGGCCCTCCGTCATACAGCTTTCTACTAGTTGCATGTATGGGTACACACCTGACAATTTCATCGGCCTATTTTTTCTTGGTGCTTTTGCACCACTTTTCTTTCCCAAATTGCTTGGGAAAGACAAAAATAGAGAGTATTTTATCCGAGTTATGGACTTCCACTGTAGTGCAAGCCTGAAGTAAACAGTTGTGGTAGGTATAATAAGAAAGGAAATTTACTATAAAATTTAGATTTCTAGGGAAGTCGGATTCAACTGTGTTCAAATCAAGAGCCTGGGTTAATATTTGGGCTCTCTATGGGAGCCGGAATTGGCCATTTTGCTGAAGAATTAAAAATTTTGTGTTCAGTACCCTCTAGAGGTGTGTAACTAAGATTAATCCACATAGGTTGTATCAGGGGACTTCATAGGGGAGCTCTACATTTTACTTTATGATCAACTGAAGAGAAGGCATGATGCCCGGATTATTTTTGTCACTCCTGAGGGACTCAAGGATTGACAGTGTAGCCTATGGAGATGGAGATGGCTTGCTTGATGTAGACTCATCCTTGGACTCTGTTTAAATTGTGTTCTGTTCAAGATGAGTGCTTCAGGCCCCATGGGGCCTCTTGTTTTGAATATCTGTTTGATTATACTGTTCCACCAATATGAAACAACACACAATTTATCCTCTCTAAAGTATGTTTCTTTTCCAAGTCATGAATAAATCGTTTATTGGCAATTCAATTCGAATCTCACTTTTCTCTAGATTCAGTCTCAAATGCATTCTGTTTCTCATCACAGAATCGTATTTCTCAGTTGTGACAGCACTAGAATTTCATTTTGATGAAAGAATTCTTTTGAGACAAGATTACTGTAATATTACTTGACGGCATCAAAGTTCCCAGATTTTCTTGTTTAATAATAATAACACTTTGGCCGGCCGCTTATTTGGTCGAAGCGGCAGACTATACTTGCCCGAAAATCCAGATTGACTGCACCCTCGGGTAGAGGTAGTACCTTTGTGACAGGACCCAACCTCTCACACTGGTCCTCACCCGAGGGTTCAACCGACATCAGCCAAGAGACCATCACGACGCGACTGGCGACACCAGCTGAGTACCTGAAGCAGTTCCTCCTTCAACACACCTAGACATGTGAGAACGAATCACCTACAGTCAACGAGGGTCGAAAGGGGCTTGTCCCCCATACCGTCCCTGCGCGCCTTCGGCGCACGAAATCATTCCTTTCGGCTTATTTGTCATGGTTCTCAGATGAGAAGGCCATGGTTACCCCTGTACTCCCAACTGCCTTCCTATTCCCACGCTTCTTCTCTCCTCCTAACACACGGAGATGAACTGCTTGATGACATCCCTTGACCCATTCTTCCCAATCTCTCCGATTAGCATATTAACCCTCTCCTTTGAGTCGCCCCCTAACCACATGTCCTTCATTCTCCCATCCCGCTTCCCCATTATACTCCCAGTGAATCTTATTCTTTTAGACTGGTATTTTGGGCATTCTAGAAGAAAGTGTTCCAGGGTCTCCACCATGCCCCAATTACACATACGACACTCCTTTTCACTGTTTTTCCCAATTTTTCCCCTCAGCTCCACGGACCGCGACCTCAGCTTGAACAACAGTGACCCCCAAAGGTGCCATCAAGGTACTCTTCAAAACCAAGTTTCTCTTTATCATGCTGGCCACCCAAAGATCTCTTTGATTTGACCCCCTCTCGCCAAGTAAGGTTACTATCCTCCGTGACCCTTTCTCTGACGATTTTTTACCCTGGTTTGCCCCAACTTCTAGGTCCGAGATCTCCAATGAGTAGTTCTCTTTTAGTTCCCTCACTTGGACCATCCATCCTGTCTTGATATTTGAGTTGAAAATTCACAGGAAGATTACTTTACACCATCGGCTGTCAAGGAGATTTATGAAATAATTAAGATAACCGAGTTTCAATAAGTCTATCCTGTCCTTGATCCTCATCCACTCAAGCTCACCCATCATTGCTTCTAGTGCTGCGGCATTACTTGACCCCATTATCCATCAGCCTGCATCATTCTGCAGGATTTCCAAGCTCTTTACAGCCATCTGGTTTAAGGGTACCACTTCCGTTCCATATGTTATACTTGGCAGACCCACCATTTCCCAAATGGTTTTCCCCACGAAAATCTTATTGAAACTGTTTCTCCCTATAAGTTTCATTTGGTTAAGGATTCGCCTCCCCTTCAGAATCAATTTATTTGTGTGGTTTCAGTAGATGCCTCTTCCTGTGATGTTTATATTTACCCCCAGATACTCATAGTCACTTGTCTCTCCTACACTAAGAAGTTTGCTGCTACTTTCCGGAATACAGAACTCCCCCACTCTCCACCTTCGAGTGGGGTCCACTTTGCGGCCCATGGGTATAACTTTGCTCTTTCTTTCATTAAGTTCGAGTCTCCATTTGCTACCATATTTCCCAATAATTCCCAGCATTTTCGCTAGCCCCTCTTTGCTTTTTGACACTAGCACCACATTGTCTGCAAAAAATAGCCCTGGGATCTTCCAAGTCCCCAACTGCTACCCCCTCATCGCTATGCAGAAGTTCATCTCCTAAACCTTTGATGTACAATGCAAAAAGAATTGGCGAAAGGATACACCCCTGTTTTATGGGCACACGTTTTGTTGTTATGTTACCCAGGCTAAGTTCCCTCTGTACACCTTTATATAATGCTTTCATAATTCCAACAAACTTGCCTCCCAAGCCCAGAGCCTTAAGCCTGCGCCACATACCCTCCCTCCATACTCTGTCGTATGCCTTTTTAACATCCAAACAGGCCATAAACATCTTTTTCTTTTTTGCTTTCGCGGATTCTATCACTTGGGATAGCGTGAAAAGGTGGTCAGTGACTCTCCTTCCCTTCCTGAAGCCATTCTGGATCTCTCCCCAAAAACCCTTCTCCACAATCACCTAGTCTAATCTCCCATACAGGACTTTACAGAAAACTTTTGCAATGTTGCTACTGACAGAGATCTCTCGATAATTATCCAAAACGTCTTTTTCCCCACCCTTTTGTGAATAAATGTCACTTTGCTTTCTCTCCACTCATTTGCGACCTCTTGTTTCTCTATGGCTAAATTGAATAGGGCAGTTAGGCTTTCCAAGAGTTCCTCTCCCCCTTTTTTGATAAACTTGTTAGGAATTTCATCCACCCCTCCCGCTTTTCCATTCCTTAATTTTGAAATCACCTTTCCCACCTCCTCTGTTTTAATTTTGCTACACGCGAAGTTCGATAGATTTTCCTCGACCTTGTTCAGACACTCCGGTGGATTCCCATGCCCCATTGCTTCACATTTACCTTTTCCCAGTGCTTGTCCTAATAAGACTGCTATTTTGGACTCTCTGATTATCGTCTTTAATCTTATTTACTTTATTTTGTGCTTGTTGGTATTCTTCCTTTGCTACTGTGGCCTCGTTGCTTTCTGCCCCCTTAAGTTTTCTACTTCTCCTGTATGCAGCACATTTAGCTTTTCTACCCTTTATGGCTCTTTTCAGTTCTTCGTTCACTGTGTACCCAAGTTCCCGTGTTGGCACCCTAATCTTTCCTACACTTTCCTTCCCTGCCTCCACTAGCGTCGCAACTATGGCATTGGCCATCTTCTGGACACTTCCCCCCTTGTGTATGGTTGCAAGCTTTGGTTTCAGTTTTTCTTCGAACTTCGCCCAGTTGGCATCCTTATTGAGTTCCCAAATCTCCTTGAAGCTTGCTTTGCTTTTTACTAGGTTTTTGGCCCTGATCATCACTGTAATTAAGTTGTGATCACTATCTACCTCCATTTTACCCTCATCATCCACTTCTACCCCTATCACCTCCCTCCATAAATTAATATCTGTGAGAATATAGTCGATTATTGATTTTCTGTCGTTCCTCTCCCAGGTCCATTTCCCCTTACACCTCGCGTCCCTGTTCAGAATCTTCAGACCGAGCTAATTTGTGAAGTTCAACAGCTTCCTTCCATTCCTGTTGACTTTCTTGTCCCCGCCCTCTATGCCTTCTTCCTTATCACCTATGTGTCCATTAAAGTCACCCATCAGAAGTATATATACCGAGCCCCCTGTTTTCTAGTTCTGTGATATTGGACCTTAGTGTTGAGTATATCAAGTCATTTCACTCGGGTTTGCTTCCCTCAACCGCACAATACACAATCCAAAGGGCAATACTTTTGTTTCTTAGATTGATCTTTTCCTATCCAATTTCATTCGATACCTCAGCCAAGGTGCTGACATCTTCCAGGTCTGTGATCAGTGACAGTTTTAAATTCTCTTTAATTTACATGCCTACCCCTCCCCCCTTTTTCTGGCTTTCCGTTCGCCCTACACCTATCAACACGCATACTTGTGTCTTACCCAAGTCTCGCTTAGGCCCATGACATCAAAGTCCTCTGCCGCGATCAATGTCTCAATTTCACTTACTTTCTGGTGGAGACCCTGGATGTTGCTATAACCCACTTTAAGGGTACCGAGATTCATTGGCTTCTGCCTACTGGTTTCATTGTTTTCTGGCCCAAGCCTTGGTAAACTTATTCTGTCTCCCTCGCACACTTGTTCACCCCACCTGTGCCCACTCTTGTTATACTTGCCTCTGGCCTCCCACCCCGTTCCTCTCCAAAAAAGGCTCCGCAACCCGTAGAATTTTATCTCCTAATACCTGTTTCCCAACCCTGTTAAGATGCAGCCTGTCATGCCCGTACATGCTCGCATTGCCCCAAAACGTGTCCCAATGGTCGATAAAGGGTATCCCCAGGTCAACACAGTAGTCCTCCAACTCCTCATTCAGCACTAAAATCCTTGAGTTCCGTTCGTCCCCACCTCCAAGCACAGGAAGGACCCCAGATACAACTACTCTTGCATTCCTACTTAGCAGTTTGCTGACTAAACCTCTATACAACTCCACCAAACTTACTGATCTTCTCTCCCTGATATTGTTGTCCCCCCATGGACCACCACTACCGGTTCCAATCCTGACTCTGCCACAATACCATCTACCCGGTCCCTCAGATCTTCCACCTTCACCACCGGAAGCACAAGACTGTTCGATTAGAGCTGTCAGGACCACAAACCACATTGTCAATCCCACATACAATGCTACTCACCACAACAACTAATTTTCTTCTTCTTCCACCCAGTTCCTATATCATCTGCAACTCGCCTCATTTTGCATGCCTCTGGACCCCTCTTTCTTTTCACTGCCTTCCTTACCCCATCTGGCCTATCATCATTAGCAGCCACCTCCCCCTCCCCCAATGTCCCCTTCACTCTCGTCCCCAGGGATATCGGAATCTAACACACTGAAACTGTTCTCTAATCACCGCCTAGCAACCTTGGCAGCCTTACGCTGACTCTGGCCTGACTCTGCACAGCCCTGTCCTGATGCCACCTTCGGAATTTTCCTACTAGATCCCTCTTCCTTGGTTACACCCCCCATATCAAGCATTCTTCCCCCACGTTTCCTGCCTCCCTGTTTCCTCCTTGAGTCCACAATGATCTTCCATCCTCCTTCCACCTCCCCATCATAGGTAACCTTCACTGGTGTGACTCCAGAGACACCAGCCCTCCCCAACCTCCCCTTCAGCTCTGCAATTTCCTGCTCGAACCCAACACACTTCTCTAACAACTGTAAAATATCCCTGCAATTGGCACACACCCCACTATTATCCATTGGCCGACCCCAACCATACCTCATATCACACTGCCTGCATGCCTGTGTATCCTCAATCTTCCCCACCTGCACCTGCACCCCTCGACCCATCTCCCCCTGACCCCCTTTAATACCCATACTCACCTCCGTCTGGACACCCGTCGAGCAATTACCCTTCATGTTTACAAATATTTTTAGGACCTAAAGACCGAAATCAGAAAAATGCCAAACACGCGTAAAAAGGCAACTAAAGTAAATAAATATAAACTCGGGAAAACCTATCACCTAAACTTCTTTATTTCACCCCTATAATCCTTCCCTAACACACATACAAACTAAATATATAATACACTTTCCTGAAATAAAACTAATAAAAAATGAAATACTTATAAACAACTCTGTGTGTCTTGACTTCTCATCGTGAGTAGTATTCACAACGAGAGTAGACAGACAGCAATGTTACATAAGCCCTACCATGGCCCTGTGACATCACAACATGACTCATGTCCATCTTTAAACAAAATGGGAATTCCTTGTTTTTTTTTAAATTATCATCCGTGTGAATGAAGGAAAGTGATGATAATGTATTCTCCATCAATATCATGACAAGCAGATCTTTTTTATGTGACAATGCATTTGTGCACAGGTCCAAAGCTGGTGGGTGGGTGGGGAGGAGGGGCAAACATGTCTGTCACAATACTTTGTTGACTGTCAGAAAAATTTTGGTCACCCAAGAACCAACATTTTCTCTGAAAGCTACCAATTTCCCCCCAAAAGTTGATCATTTGATGAAATAATATTTGTTATGCCATAAAAAGCCTGTTTTGTTTCATATATCCTTTGTGTTTGAAAGTACTTGTAATTACATGTATATGACAATTAAGTAGTCATGTGCACATAAAAAATTGTGAATAATTATTATTTTAAAGATTAAGTTATGTTAAACTAAAGTTTTGGCCCTCTTTCATTTATTATTGTTTCAAAGAAGTATAATTTTATTCATTTTGACAGTCAGTGACCCAGAACACTGTCAAAAAATTGTAACTCTCGCCCAACCTTGTCAAAACATTTTGGAATCCTATCTTTGGGCCTGTTTGCTCAGAAAAGTTTGAAAACAAATTTGCTGTCCATGTCAATGTACAGGTTTTTTACTCATAGAAATGTTTGTCTGTGCATTTGCAAAACAATGAATATTTTAGCATTAGCTTTAGGTAAGTAATTATGAGACTCTGTAGGTGTTACTATTAACCTGTTACCTTACATGAAGAGAAGACGAAAATGTATGGAATGCATAAAAACAAATGAATTTTCATGTCAAAAGCATAGCTTTTGATCCCTAATTGAAATGAGCTCAATAATCTTGTACCAATGAATGGTCATAAATTTTTTTTATTACAATGATATAATAATAAAATTGAACTTTCTTTTTAGCTCATCTTGACAATGTCAAGCTGAGCTAATCTAATCGCTCTCTGTCCATCATCTGCCATCCGTCCATTGTCTGTCAACACCATGTTTTGGTCTTCTCCAAAACCATTGGGCCAATTCAAGTGAAAGTTTGTGTGAGTGATGGTCCTGAAAGAGAACCCCAGGAGATAAAATATCAAATCATATTTGGTATACAACATCTCTAGGGGGATCAGATTCAAGTTTGTTCAATTCGAGGGTCTGGGTTAATATTTGGGCTCCATATGGGAACCTGAAATGTAACTTAGTACAATATGAGGCAATTTCTTTAAAAATCTTCTTCTTCAGATCCGCCAGTCAGAATGCTTTTATATTTGGTACACAACATCTCTAGGGGGTTGAGATTCAAGTTTGTTCAAATCGGGTCCATAGGTTAATATTTGGGCTTGCTATGGTAGCCCAAATTTTAACTTAATGCAATATGAAGAAATTTCTTTAAAATTTTCTTTTTCCGATCCAACAGTCAGAATGCTTTCATATTTGGTACACAACATCTAGGGAGATCAGATTCAACATTGTTCAAATCAAGAGTTTGGGTTAATATTTGGATTCCCTATGGGAGTCAGAATTGGTCATGTATCTGAAGAATTGGAAATTTTGTATTAAGATTAATCCACATAGGTTGTATCAAGGGGCTTCACCACATAGGTTGTATCAAGGGGCTTCATAAGGGAGCTGCACATTTTACATTATGATCAAATGAAGAAAAGGCATGATGCTCGGATTATTTTTGTCACTCCTGAGGGGCTCAAGGATTGAAAATGTATCCTATGGAGATGGATTGCTTAATGTAGACTCATTCTTGGACTCTGTTTATATCGCGTTCTGTTCAAGGTGAGCGCTTCAGGCTCCATGGGGCCTCTTGTTTTAGCTCACCTTGACTAAGTCAAGCTGAGCTAATCTAATCACTCTCTGTCTGTTGTCCGTCCATCATCTATCATCCATCAACACCATATTTTGGTCTTCTCCTCCAAAACCACTGGGCCAATTCAGGTGAAAGTTTGTGTGAGTGATGGTTCCAAAGGGGCATTGCATTTTTGTTCAACTCAACATACCCAGTCCCATAGGGAGGGCATGAGGGAAAATGCTCCCAAATATTTTTAAAATCTTCTTCTCCTGAACCAGTGAGTACAATGACTTGATATTTGTTATAGAGCTTCCTTTTGAGGTGTAGAATCAAGTTTGTTCAAAAGAAGTTCATTAAGCAATATCTGGCTTTGTAATGGGAGGGGTTGGATTTTTGACCCCATCCAAAATTTCTATTTTCTGAACCAATGGTCCAATTTGAATGAAATTCGGTATGTGTTATAATTGGGTAATAAGTACTTGAGTAGTGCAAGAAAGAAAAATTCCTGCATCCCCATGGGGACCCCAGGAGCTAAAAATAGAAATATTTTCAAACGCCCATATTTCCCAAACCAATGAAACAGAGAACTGTTATTTGGTATGAAGCATCCTTAGGACCAGTAGAATTGAATGGTGAAAAAAAGATTGCCATTGTTTATGTTAGGGTGTTCCGTATAGGGCATCGAAAAAATGCTGAGTCAGCATATTTGCAAAAATTTAATAAATCTTTTCTCCAAAACCAATGGTCAGAATCTTTTGATATTTGGTATACAGCATCCATGGTGGTGGTGTGTGTGTGTGTGTGTGGGGGGGGGGGGGGGGGGGCTAAATACAGGAGCCCAAACCCAATTTTTTAACTTAGGGCAATATTCTTCATCTTCAGAACCACCAGTCAGAATCTTTTAATGTTTGGTATACATCATTGTTATGGGGGATGGGGGGGGGGGGGGGGTCTGGATACAGGGTTGTTAAAATGAAGCCCATTGGTTCAAATTTGGGCTCAATACAGGAGCCCATTTTTTTAACTTAGGGCAATATGGGGAACATTCTTTAAAAATCTTCTTCTTCAGAACCCCCAGTCAGAATCTTTTAATGTTTGGTATACATCATTGTTATGAGGGTCAGATTCAAGATTATTCAAACCATTATTCCTATGGAAGCCCAAATTTTTAACTTGGTGCAATATGGGGTATAATTTAAAAAAATCTTCTTCAGATCCACCTGTCAGAATGCTTTCATATTTGGTATACAACATCTCTAGTGGGGTCAGATTCAATTTTGTTCAAATCGGGTCCCTAGTTCTATATTTGGGCTCACTATGGTAGCCCACATTTTAACTCCAGGCAATATGAGGAAATGTCTTTAAAATCTTCTTCAGATCCACCAGTTGGAATGCTTTCATATTTGGTATACAGCATCTCTAGGGGGTCAGATTCAAATTTGTTCAATTCAAGGGCCTGGGTTAATACTTGGGCATCATATGGGAACCTGAAACTTAACTTAGTGCAATATGAGGAAATTTCTTTAAAAATCTTCTTCTTCAGATCCACCAGTCAGAATGCTTTCATATTTGGGATACAGCTTCACTCGCTTCGGTAGCCCAAATTTTAACTTAGTGCAATAAGAGGAAATTTCTTTAAAAATTTTCTTTTTCAGATCCACCAGTCAGAATGTTTTCATATTTGGTATACAATATCTCTAGGAAGGTCAGATTCAAATTGAGTGCCTGGGTTAATATTTGGGCTCCCTATGGGAGCCGGAATTGGCCATATGGCTGAAGAATTAGAAATTTTGTATTCAGTACCCTCTAGAGGTGTGTAACTAGGATTAATCCACATAGGTTGTATCAAGGGGCTTCATAGGGTAGCTCCACATTTTACATTATGATCAACTGAAGAAAAGGCATGATGCTTGGATTGTTTGTGTCAATCCTGAGGGGCTCAAGGATTGACAATGTATCCTATGGAAATGGATTGCTTATTGTAGATTCATTCTTGGACTCTGTTTATATCGTGTTCTGTTCAAAGTGTGTGCTTCAAGCCCCTTGGGGCCTCTTGTTTGTGAATAGTGCTGGCCATTTTTGGCTGTAACATTTGGTAAAGGGTTAAATGTCAAGAGTTTTATGAAAATGAAATACACTACTCATTATAGAGCATCACTTCTTAAGTTGTATTCCATATCTCAGGCCTTGATTTGTTTGGTTTTGCATTGCAAAATGCAAAGCAAAAATTGTGAGCTGCGATGCAATAGTTAGAATTGGTTAGTAGAGATGAGCTGATTAGTAAAATGCCCCATCAGATGAATGCTGATTATTTTAGACAACAATCGGCTGATACCGAATGCCAATGTCAGATGGTTTCTTTATTGTTCAAGCTTACTGCAGAAGCTGGCTGATTTACAGTAATCAGAATTTAATTTACGTGCCATTAATCCCTATCAACACACTTTTAATACTCACTTAAATAAGTTACATAACAGACATCAAAGGGTTAATTTTATACCAGTGAAGCACCGTGCAGTATATTTTTGATTTCAAATAGCCAACGACTGAGTCGAGAAGTTATCAAAAGCCATCGTTGGAACCACACGTTTTAATGTGGGAGTTTCTTTTCGGTAAACCCATATATGGGATTGTGTCACACAAGTCATGACGTTGCACTGCATTATCTACTTTTATCACATGCTCCACACATTTCAACATGAGAAAAATTCAGTGGCTTCGTGTTGATAAATCCCACCCCGAATGGCCCAATATTAAACTAATTGCACCCAAACCTCTCACAGTCAGCGTGAATTACTAATATGGAGGAATTATCTGTCCAATATGGGAATAAAGAATGCCATTATATATTTAGTGAGACGATGAGCATGGTTGAAAGAAATATTGCGACATTTTGCAGAATGCAGTACATGTACAGTTTGGGCAGTGAAGAGCTTCCGTATTCACATGATGGATAAAAAAGAACTTTGTACACAGTTACACAACCAAAATCTTTAATATAATATTCTTCATTTTCTTTCACGAACCATCACTTACCTGATATCAGTAACAGATGAGTGACGTACCGATCGCTTGCCACTGGTTGTCCCATGAAGGGGAAGAAAGTTCATTACAGATCATCCACAACACTTTCACTGAGTTTCAGACAATTAACGAGGGCCGATGTTGAACCATCGAGTGCTGATGGTGAACCAATGGGCGCTTATCGGCCAAGTGCCGATGTTATACCAATCAATCGTCTCATCTCTATTGGTTAGCAGGGTTTTTTTTACTTCAGGATAAAATGTTAGAACACAAAGTATTCTCACAATCACTGAATTGGATGGTATGATGAATAAGAGTGCAAACTGTGTAATTTTTTTCTTATCAACTACCATATGTACCTTGTAGAGTGCAAAAAAATTCTGATTGGTGGCCTGGGGAATCCCAATTGTGTCGAACAGGAATGTCTTGAACACACATTTTCATATTTCAGGGACGTATAAACACGTGTCTCGTGAAACTGAAAGCACAATATGTAACTTTTCATGTGGTCTAGAGGACACACACACAATGATAATGTAGGATATAATTAGATGAATTTGTAGACATATTAAAGATGGGATCAACCTACATTATAGCAATAAATTTTTTACCTGGTCTCCTCGCCAGAGCACTTGAATTCTAGTGAGTAATAGAATAAAATAATTTCTCTTCCATCACTTTGAAAATTGAGTTTTAAAGTAAGACTAAATTGCAATCTCAGTAGTCCAAACTTGTTCTTGAAAGCCGTAACTTAATTTTTATACGCCCATTTTGAAAAAACGGGTCGTATTATGGTATACCACTGTCCATCTGTCTGTCCATCCGGTCACATGTCGTACGATAACTCAAGAACGCTTTGAGAGATTTTCATGATTTTGGGGTAGGTGGTGTATATCGATGGAGGGAAGCTCCCTTTCGTTTAGTGTCGCCGTTCGATTAGTCATTCCAGAGTTATGGGACTTTATTACTTAGAAAATTGTTAATTTTTTACATGTCGCACGATAACTCGAGAATGCTTCGAGAGATTTTCATGATTTTTTGGTAGGTGGTTTATGTTGATGGAAGGAAGCTCCCTTTCGGTTGGTGTCGCCGTTCGATTAGTCATTCCAGAGTTATGGGACTTTATTTTTCACATATCGAACACTAACTTGAAAATGCTTAGAGCAATTTTCATGATTTTTTGGTTGCAAGTATATGTTGATAGAAGGAATCTCCCTTTCGATTTGTGTCACTGTCCGATTTGTCATTCCAGAGTTATGGGACTTTATTCATCAAAATATAGGCAATTTTCCACATGTTGGACTTTGAGCAATTTTCATGATTTTTTGGTGGCAAGTATATGTAATCTGACAAGTACACATGTATACTCATATTGTGTGGTTCCCTCTTGTAATTAATAACAGGCGTATCATGCGCCCATGGCGCAGCTGTTTATTTATGTTGGTACGTCCTTGAAGGACATACCAACGTAAAGAAATAAATTACAACCTTCAAGACCAAGTTTGGACTACAATCTGAGATGCCAGGAAATTATGTCTTTCAGGTCAAGTTTTTAAAATTTTCTCACTCTGGGTTGAACCATGGTTGGCCCAGAGGATCCATGGACCCTCAACCTGGGCTACAGAAAAGTTGCTAATCAACTTTTGTAAAACAATTTGAGGCCTGTATCTGTTAACTTTCGTTGAAACCATTCTCTAAAGTTGAGTTCCTCACTACATACTAAATGTTATCTTTTGGAATTCCATTTTGTGCAATACCACTGTTCGATAACTGACAAAACTTATATTTTTATACTGGACCAATGACCCAGACTTAGCTGCTGGTGCTAACTCTAAAATATTTAGGGCCAAACGCAAATTTTCCCCCCCAATCCCCAAAATTTGCATCTAAAACTGAAAATTACATGTCCTATATGGTCCTCCATACTTTTACTCCACTGCGCATGCGCAGTGTCAAGGAAGTCTCGAAACTGCCGACAAAAGTCATTCTTTGTTTGGCCCTCAATACAGTTACACTTCACTGTTATTTGTGCTTTTAAATCTCAGTTTTAAGGATGCCAGACGCATATTTATGAGAGAAATGGTGGATATATGGTGGAAATAGAAGGTGGAGAGGAAAAAACAGTGAAAATAAATTTTCAGGGCTGTAAATTATAATTATTTTATGAAATTATTACATGTTACCTATTTTCGTGACATGACCTTATTGTGGTCATTCTTGCTATGAATTTTCTATTGTTTAATCAGTGTTTCCTCTCTCCCTTTCCTTTATTCCCCCCTAGCTATTCTCCCATGCTTTTGGCTTATTTTTTGTATTGTTTATTACTAAAATTTCTTGGGAGTTTTGGCTTGGAAACAGAATTATTTTCTGTTTTTTCCCCATGTTTACATCCTCACCCTAGGGGTGTTTAGGCATTTTGGTCTGCATCTACCATCTGATGTTCTACAGTTTCTTCTCTGGAAACCTCTGGTTTGCATCAGATAGTGTTTAAGTTGGTAACTGATTTCGGGCTATGTTTCTTTTAGTGCCTGGAGTCATGTTTCCGGGTTGTTGACACTTTTGCTTATGTTGACAACTGTTACTTGTGACAATGATTACTTGTCTTCTGCTTAATTTAGTTCATAGCGAGATACATTAATATTGTCCTTAAGTGTTACATTAATTTTTTTAAAATGATTAAAATATTTGTCCACACTTAGGGTTTTTTGGGCTCAGGGTTCCCATTGGGAACTTGGGCTCTTCTGAAAATTTTTTCAAAAATTTTTTTTTGAAAATTATTTTCTTTTGAAATGTTATAATGAATTGTAATATATTATGTATATTTATTTCAAGAGTTAGTGCGAGTAATATGACTGTGTATATTTTTTCTGGTTGAAAAAATATTCTTCATCGTAATGCGAGGATATCTTCCTCTAATTCACAAGTTCACTGTGTTTCTTATAGTCAGTGTAGTCGCATTAATTCTAGCTCTGTGTGTGTTGATTGATCTGACAACGATGTGTCACAGTATTTTGTTGCGGTGAGAGGTCCATTACGGTCCTCTCTCCGTAGGGTCACTATATATTATCAGTTTCTTTTTCAGAACTTAGAGTGATGTTCCGTGATATCTTCAATAACTGTGTCTCCGTCGTTGCAATATTAGGGCTAGCGGGAAGTGCTCAAGGTATTACGACAATTGCTGGGAGTTAGCTAGTTCTATCGAAGGCATTGTCGCCGCTGGTCTGCCCGGTGTCGCATCCATTCACCAGGAAAGAATGGTACAGCACCCAGGTTAGTCCGTTGCGGTCCAGGGAAGCAGATTGGGTGACGCGAGCACTATAAAACTTCAGATGTGCACACCCAGCAACCACGGATCCGAGGATAGTACGGAGGAGCCTGTCAGTCCGATAGCTAGCTCGTCCAGGTCCCCCGGACCGCGAGTGAGAGAGGCCCCCTCTCTCTTGCATCAACATCTGCGCTGCAATGTTGTTGTATGTTGTTCGCTTAGTCGAAGCTTACGTCCACTCCTCCTGTTCGGGACACTCCGTCGCATGACAGTCCGACGCGGCTGTTATATTGGCTTCCTCATCCTCGTCAACACACACGACCGCACCTTGGCTACGTGACCACAGATTTCCAGGGGACGTTCGCATATTATATAAATGCAGGATTGAACGTCCTTGGTGCTCTTGCTTCGCCGACCAAGGAATACACGTCGACCAGGTCACTCCATCTGCTAGCCAAGGATACGAGACCTTTCCAGTTGGGATGTTCGCATATTATATAAATGCTGGAATGATCGTCCCGGGAGCTTGCAGCAGATATTTCACGTAGGACCGCGGCTCCACAGGTCTCGTAGGGTAACATGAACTATATATTGTTACCGTGATGTCTTCGTAAGTGTGCTTCCATTGTCACAGTCAAATGAAGAGTTAGCGGCAAAAGTGCTCATATAGATACGTCAATTGCATGGAGTTCTCTAGTACAATTGATGGCGTTGGTGTCCGCTAGCTCGCCCGGTGTCGCGACCATTCACCGAATGGCTCAGCACCCTGGTTCGTCAGTTGCGGTCCAGGAAGGAGATTTGGGTGATGCGAGCACTATAAAATACAATGTGCACACCCAGTGATGACGGATACGAGGATGGTACGGAGGAAGCCTGTTAGTCCGGTTCCTAGCTCGTCCAGGTCCATCCGGGCTGCGAGCGAGAGAAGCCCCTCTCTCATATTACAACATCTGGACTCAGATGTTGTGGTACAAAACGTTCCTCAGTCGGAGTATACGTCTACCGCTCAGGACGCTCAGTTATATAGACAGTCTGGAGAGACTGCGCTTTCGGCTTCCTCATCCTGGCGGCAGCACACGCGACCGCACCTTGTCTATGTGACCTGTGATATTCAACCAACATCGCCAATCAGGGATTCTATGGCGACCAGGTCACGCCATCCAGTAGCCAAGGATACGAGGCCTTCATTCTCCAGATGTTCGCATATTAGAGGTATGCAGGAGTGAACGTCCATGGAGCTTCCAGCGGCTAAATCCTATAATACCGCAGCTCCACAAGCCTCTGTTGCGGATACGCTATCACAGATAGCACAAATTATCACAGCATCCCAGCAGCCGACAGTAACTCTGTCAGATCAGGAATTATCTGACGAAGCTGGGTTGGTACGTTCTGCTGCAGGTTCAGTTCAGGCACGGACGACCAAGAATTTCAAGTGGTCCGACAGGATGGTGAAAGGGATACAGATGAGTTGTATTTTCCCTTTTCGGAACAACATAATTGCCGTAGAATGCATCCGGCATTATCAGACGTTCCTCTGGACCAAAATGCTGCGTTGCAGGTAAAAGAGATGGATAGCGCCACTGCATATAAAATTCTTAATCGGTTTAGGGACATCATCCCTCAGTTTCCGACATAGTCCAGATATGTCTCACGGACATTTGATCTGTTGAATGACGCTATATTTATATAACTTGCTACCTAAATTGGCAGGTCAGGTTTCTTATCGACAATATGCTCTACATCTGCCTTTCATCATTTCATTGAATATTTTGAAACGGCAGGACAGATCATTCTGCGAGTTCTCTACGTCTAGACGACCAGGTCAGGAACTAGTATTGTTTTACTGTCGTCTATGTCAATTCCAACCACGATGTTGGAATTAACAATATCGTCTAGCAGGGACAGCTTAGACGCATCATCGTACGCAGATCACCTTACCAAGAATGTTATCATTACGTCTCAAAGGAAAAAGAATTCTAGGATGTACAACCTCCTTAAGAGTTCTTTCAAGGGCCTCACATAAAACTCCGTCCTTTAGTGGCAATATGGAGTTGGTTAGACGTGACGTGGCCCTGGCTACATCCATGGGTGTAGATATTAAGGTGATAAACTCTCTCAGAGTCGCTCCGGCCTCCGGAGAGTTTTCTTCGACGGCAAGCTTTCAACAGTTTATGATCAGTTAACTAAGAAAGCTTTAGACTCTCTGCTGTTAAATTTTGCTTCCATATAGGCGGATTCGGCAGAGAAGAGTAGGACAGGCGCTTCTGGGACGAATACGTCCAAGGGAAGTTCCTATAGAGGTTCCTATGCATCCTCTAGGTCTTATTCTGGAGACCATCAGGGTAACGACTCAGTTAGGGGCTGTATTTCTGACCAAGACATCCGGTCAGACGCCCCTAGCTCGACGTGGCGAGGTGCGGGCCTTGGAGGACATGGCTTCTCCTTCTGCAAGCCTAGCAGGACCAGGAGGTAATGGTTTTATCCTCTATCGTGTACTAGTGAGCGGAAGACTGTCGAGTTTCTCAATGATTTGGGATTAGATTACGGATGTCCCTTGGATTCAAGGGGTGATTTCGGAAGGATTAAATTGTTCCTCAAACGAAATCCTCTGTTAACTCGGAGTCCAAGTTAGACTCAGCTTCCATCAGTCAGTAGGATAGATGCTCGCTTCCATCAGAAATCCAGTCTCTTCTGGAATGATCGCGATAGAGATCATAGAAATCCAGGAATTTCCAGGCTTCTACAACCATCCTTTTCTGGTTCTAAAACCAGACGGCTCATTCCGTCCACTCATATTCTGAGCTGGATAACAAGCTGATCGTGGCTCCAAGTTTCTATATGGAGTCCATCCAATCGGTCAGAGCGAGTATTCGGGTGTACGACTATGCTACATGCATAGATTTCTAGTTGCATACTTTCATGTCATGGTACACCAGGCGTTCAGAAAGTATCTTTGCTTCTTTATCATAGGAATTGTGTTTCAGCACCGACCAATGTGTTTCGGTCTGAATCTAGTTCCTGGGCTTTCACTCGAATAACGAACTTGGTAATGACTCATTTCCGAGCTCATTCGTCTGCGGTAATGTCGGCCTACCTGGACGACATTCTTCAGAGGTGTGGCAATGAGTTAACGCTTCAGAATGATGTGCAGATTCTGCTTCTATTGATCCGATGTCTCGGTTTCATAAGTAAACGAGAAGTCGGACCTGGTTTCGTCCAAGTCATTTACCCACCGGGGGATGAGCTTCGAGACACATAACATTCTTGTTCATCTGCCGTTAACCAGAGCGCAGAACGATGTGCAGATTCTGCTTCTATTGATCCGATGTCTCGGTTTCATAAGTAGGTAATCGGAAAAAAAGTAACAGGAAAAAAAGTAACAGGAAAAAAAGTAACAGATTTGGGTAGGAAAAAAAGAAACAGGAAAAAAAGTAACACTTTCTTATTTTTATAAGGTAAAAAAGTAACAGGAAAAAAAGTAACAGATTTGGGTAGGAAAAAAAAAAACAGGAAAAAGAGTCACACTTTCTTATTTTTATTTCATAAAAGTGATAGATTACTTAATTATGATTTAGTTATATTATTACATATCACACCTTGAAACTAGTTGGATTATTACATATCAGTATAAGTACTACATAGTACATAGTTATAAAATAATTTAACAAACTTAATTATGATTTAGTTAGATTATTACATATCACACCTTGTGTAATCTAATATTCTGGCCAATGCCATTAAGAAAAGCTGAAATAGTAAGTGAACCTTGGGAATATAAACCACACAGATTTTTCAGTTTTCTATTCAGGGATTCAGCTGACTTCTGTTTGTGGATAACAGGCAGCAAACCAACTGACACCTGTTGAATAATTGTATTGGTCAGAGCTTGCTCTTTTTGAAACCATTGGATAGTTTTCCAGACTGATGGGTGCTGGTGGCCAACAAGATTGTAGAACTTGTTGTTCCAGCCTTCACATGCATTATTTGTACGAGATTCGCCATCCAGCGTAGCACTATTAACATTCCATGTAGCTGGAGGATAGGCTGGAGGAGTTAATCTAAGTCGTAATGGTGCCAACACATCTGAAGGTGCGGCGCGAGGTTGCCTGTATCTACCAGTGACATAATTTTCATCAAAATACCTCAACAGTTCCTCGGCTTCTTCTGGAACAATGTCTTTGAGGTGATTCATACCATCACGCACATCTGAAACTGGCAAGAATGCAAGTGCATCCAGTTTCCCACAAAACAGTCTGAAGTCTGCATCATCCCGATACAACTGCACTAAACCTAAACTCTGCACTCTGCGCCAAGTGCTTTGTGTCAGATGGTAGAAACAACCTGTACTCTGTACATGTCTACCAAACACAGCATTCACAGCTCGTAACACACCATCTTCAAAATCAGTCACAACAGTATTTACATTCAAGTCAATATTTAGCTCAGTCAGTTTATCTACAATAGCTTGAAACAGAGTCTCATAGGAAGTTCGTGTCTTCCTCTGTAATATAGCGTATACACAAGATAAAAAACTGTCATGAAACTTAACCCTAACAACATAAATTTGCTGAAATAGTGGAGGAGCCATTGCAAAATTACCGTCCATAAATAAAGTACTTGCACTGCCAAGATAATTGAGTCCACTATTTGTTGCAAATGCAACCACACGCTCACTTGCATCAGGACCATTATCAAAGAAAAGGAATTGTTCAGAGTCTGATATTTTCTGAAACTCTTCTGGAATGGTCAGCTCAGACAGACTTTTGGGGACAGGAGGACTTCTTCTGTGGTATCTCAGACTCCGTTTGGCATTATCTAAGTCTGGCAGCATCAACTTGACTTCACTTTCAGCATTTGAAACAGCTGTTGCGAGGATCTGTGATGGCTTATCTAAGGAAGAAGCTGCTTGTTTTCGCATTTCATTTCTCAATTTGGTATATGCGATACTGACATTTTCTGGAGGATGGTTGTGTTGTCTAACTATTTCTGGGTTGTTGAAATCTGTAGTAGTACAGAGACTTGCACGGCAGTCTGATTTAGCACGTTTAGTGCATTTCCACCAGACCTTGTTCTTCCTTCTTACAGATACAGTGTACATGAAACCTTCATGACAAAGTTTTTTGCCCCTCTTATTACTCTCAATGACTTCCATGATGACTCAAGAACATTTAATGACTAATTCAAACTGCTGTCCAATATATAGTTTGATGTGTGTTTATTTTTTCAAGAACATTGTTGTACATCAAAGAAGAGAATTCATGAAAGTAGCCGCACTTGCTTGTGTTTATTTTTTCAAGAACATTGTTGTACATCAAAGAAGAGAATACTTGAAAGTAACCACACTTGCTGTGTGTTTATTACAATGTGTGTTCATTTGTTTCAAGAACATTGTTGTACATCAAAGAAAGCATGATGGATATCCTTGTAACAACATTGTCATAGCACACATGATCTCCAATTACAAAATAATTAAAAAAATAAAAAATAAAATTATTATTATAATTATTATAATGAAAAATGAAATAATGAAAAAACACTGTTACTTTTTTTCCTGTTGTATTATTATAATTGTTACTTTTTTTCCTGTTTCTTTTTTTCCGTTTCTTTTTTTCCTGTTACTTTTTTTCCTGTTACTTTTTTCCCTACATTCTCATAAGTAAACGAGAAGTCGGATCTGGTTTCGTCCAAGTCATTTACCCCCTGGGGGATGAGCTTCAAGATGCATATCATTCTCGTTCGTCTGCCATTAACCAGAGCGAAATTAATCAGTTGTTATACTCGCAATTGTCTGCGCTCAGACAAGGTCTCAGCGAGAGATCTCATGTGACTGATACGTTGTGCGGAACTGCCGTGATTTTATTCCAATGGGGCAGTTACGCATTTGTCCTCTCCAAATTTCTTTTAATTCAGAATTGGAGGGTGAAGATTATTTCGCTCGATACGGACATCTTCTTGTCAATTCAAGTGAATAAGAGATTCAGACTTGGGCAAGTTTTCAGTGCTTAACTCAAGTAGTTCCACTGCAATTGTCGGATCCGAGTTTTACTGTTACAGATGTCAGTCAAACACTTTGGGTAGTTTCATTACACCCAACGGATTTGAAGTGCCAGGGTCTTTTGTTTCCGTAGTTCCTTATCAAGCACACAAACATCAAGAATGATGTCATTTTGGCTTGTGCTATGTTATTGATGAACATTATTCAGAATGCTCATATGCTAATTCTGCCCAACAACTCAATGGTATTAGCGTATTTTTGGAATTATGGAGGCACTCATTCCATCCTGTTATTCATGTTAACGGAAGGAATCTTTCGGTTGGTACTAGAACATCAAGTCCTTCTATTGGTCCGTCATATTCCGGGTCGTCTGAATGTATCCCTTCACGGAGGGGCCATTTGTTGCCACCAGAATGGACTTTCAACAAACCAGTATTCAATCAGATTGCTACCAAGGAGAGCAGCCAATGATCGACTTTTTCGCGACACATCTCAACAATCAGTTGCAGACGTATGTGTCACAATGTTTCGATCTTTGAGCGTTCGCAGTAAACACTCTATCGATCTTGTGAAACGGAATAATAAGATATACGTATCTTCCAGTGCCGTTGATTTAACAGATATTTCTCAATGTAATTATTTCAATGCAAATTCTGTTGGTAGCTTCTCTAGATCCACAAGGACTGAGGATTAATTTACACAGGCGTCTGTTGTGGGATATGCCGTGGAGGCTTCCTCCACATTTCGGTCCATTCTATGGTCAGATGGATTCAATCTACTATCAGTTCTGCTAATGATTATATCTTCATTCAGCAGTCTGTGCGTTAGTTTTAAGCTCATGAAGTAAGAGTTCTTCTACATCATAGGCTTAAGCTAATAATGTTGATATTTCAGATCTAATGAGGGCTGCATATTGGTCTTAGCCCTCCATTTTCACGATTTTGTATCTGAGAATATTGAGTCCTTTCTGCAGATCTACATTGTTTAGGTCCGTTATTTTTTACTCAGAATGTTGTCTACTAAACAGTGGTGACAACTATATGTTTTTAGGCTTTCGGTTCCGGCAGTGACTCTGTCCTGCTGTCCTCTTTGCTCTGGAGTATTTGATGCAGGGCAAGGGGAAGGAGGGGGGGGGGGGTGGGTGTTCCCTTGGGTCATCTGCTTTATAGTGTAAAGCAAGGGAATACCTCCCTTGGAGTCAGTAATTCCGAGTCGGTTCTGAGATGATTTTAAAGGGTAAAGCCTATGTTTACTCATCTGTGTAATATTTTTTAAGTGTTGATTGGTGTGAAGTATCTGTATATATCATGTGATTAATTGGGCGTTAATATACATTCTTCGAACACTTTTAAATGAGTATATAGAGTCTCATTTCGCTAGACTCCCATATTTTTTGGCTTTCCTTTAAAAAATATTAGTATAAAGAGTTTATGTCCTAGGCCCTCCAACCTTTTTACTATTCAGCTAAGTCTGAGTCATTGGTACAGTATAAAAATGTTAAAAAATTTATAGTAATTTATATATTTTTTATACTTACCAATGACCCAGACGGGGATGGCCCTCCCAGGAGTTGGGAAGTCTTGCCTCCCCGCTACATAACGTTTACCAGGCACTGTTTGTAAGAATGACTTTTGGTGGCAGTTTCGAGACCTCCTCGACACTGCGCATGCGCAGTGGAGTAAAAGTATGGAGGACCATATAGGACATGTAATTTTCGGTTTGGGATGCAAATTTTGGGGATTGGGGGGTAAAATTTGCATTTGGCCCTAAATATTTTAGAGTTAGCACCAGCAGCTAAGTCTGGGTCATTGGTAAGCATAAAAAATATATAAATTACTATAAATTTTTTAACTTTTGACGTATATTTTGATGCATTATCCAGTGCTCTGTTCAGTTTGCTGGTTTCAGCTAATTTCTGTCAATAGGTTACAGTGTGTGGCAAGTGAATTATCACCATCACACAATATGAGTGAGTGGAGTTCCCACTCAATAATTCTTATTTTCAGTGTAAAATCATAAGAAGCCAAAGCAGCATTTCAGCAAATGAACCGATGGGTTCAACCCATAGGTCAATCAGCTGAAACTATGTTTCGGTGTTTAACTCCTTGCATGCTGCTGGCGGATATTCCTGCCCAGGATACAAAATCCCTTGCCACAGAAATAAGTGAAATTTGGGCATATATAACCAAATTACTTTCCCTGTAAATTGAATGAACTTTTCAATCAGTGATTTCTTTAGGTAGATTCAGATTTGATGATGAATATTTTGAAAAATACTCAGCGGGTTAAGAGTTAATGCTATTTACAAAATACTGACCATTTACTAAATGGAAACTCACTTAATGGATATAGTCAAAGTAATTCATCCACATTTATTCTGTATTATTATGTTTCTGATGAAGTTGGGAATTCAACAAGCAGCCCTTCAAATACCCCCAAATAGTGATAGCAAGAGCTGTGCTCAAAGAATATAATTGTGCTCAAATTATCCAGTGTTTAAAACTTTTTTTCAAAGTTTTGTAGTGTGTCGGTCATATATAGTTTGGTCAAGTTTCCCCCAATGCACACAATATAGTTTAGGGTCAACTCAAGCAATGCAAGTGCAACAAATAAAGAAATTAAAAATCACTGAGTTTGCGAGTGAAAAATAATCTGTGTTGATAGTATCGTATATGACACTGTCAATGCAGATTGGTTTTCACTGCCAAATTTTCTACGAGCATGTACTCAGAACTTGAGAACTAATTGTTAATTTACATTTAAATAGCATTTTGGCTTGACACCAGAAAACTAAGAAACTTTCTCAAGTAAACTTTAGCTTAAGGAGGTGAACCAATAATAATGGAGAAAACTTATAAAAACAGACTGTAAACTATGAAACAGAAGATTCTAAGGCAGAAAAAACCTGAAAGTATAGGAAACAGATGCAGGGGAAGTGAAAACAGTGATACCTCTCTCTCTCTCTCCCCCCCCCCCCCTCCCCAGACTACAATATGTTTGATCCGCATTTGCCATTCCCCCATGGGAACCAATCTGTTTTACTTGTAAAAAATAAGACCCAGAACCAATATTTGGGGTGGAAGTACTCTGAATAGCATAGGTATAAATGTTTGGCCAAACTTGACTTCATACCTTTGTTGTGGTCGTGATAGAGCTATAGATGCTGACAATGACTTAACTGGTAGGGTGCTGGAATCCATTTTGGGGCTTTATTCTGAAGTGCAGGTGCTTCAACTTAAATGCATCATTTTTAGTGGATGAGCTTCATATTATATAATTACCTTAGAAGTTAAATAGTTTTGTCTGTTAGGTTTTGCCTTATAATAATTTATGAGAGACTGCCTATAGGCACTCTCTCATGAATTGTAATGAGGCAAAGTCACACGAACGAATTTTGATGACCAAAAATAATTCAGCACTCTACCAGTTAAACACCAATAAAAGAAAGAAAGAAAGTATTTGTTGTTGTGCCTAAATTAGACAATTCTAAAGGCCTATTTACCAGTCAATTTTTATTTTCTAGGAATGTGAACTTGATAAAGAGAGTGGTGAGATAAGATTTAGAAAAATCAGCCTTATAGAAAAGATAATTCCCAAACTTGATGGTTCACAATACAGTGAGTATTATCATGATGATAAGGTTCTCAGTTATACACTCTTGAGGTCAGTGTTCAGACTAGGAGGGTGCCAATTTGGCCAATTACATTAAAAATTTTGGCACCCAAAACGTTTCACCTGTGAAGGAAAACCATTGTAGCAATGAAGAGCTTGATCAATGACAAAAGAAAAAAACATTTTTATTAGTCCTTTTGTTAATAAGTGTTAGAAACAAGGTTTGGACAAACTTTCATTGTTAATTGCCAGTGAGTGGTAATGAGGTATTGTTTTTTCTTCAATAGAACATTGTAGGTTATCAACATTACAAAAGGCAGGATTTAATTAGATAAAGACTTCAGATCGTCTTGGGTGCCTTGCGACGATATGAAGTATTTATTTAATGCTCAGGCATCAATTCACGCTGAAAAATTAAGTCATATTCCCCTGTCGGTCGGCAAAACGAAATATCAAAATGATATTTAGAAATCGATATTTCATCGTAGGTTCGGATGACGAATCACATGTACTTTAAACGAGTCAGCACATCAGTAATGAATTCCAGAGTCCCAAATACAAACGAATTCGAATAATTGATAGTGACAGTGACTAAATCAATTCATTAAATCAGCGGTTTCAAAGTTTGACTTTCTCATTCACCTTCCAGCGAAAAGCCGAAATCACTTTCAAATTTCTTCAGTTCAACTTCACACGTCTTCAGTGCATTGAGTTCAAAAAAAATAAAATGACGTGTCTTGTTATTGAAAATAAGAAAGTGGTGTTTTTTGTTATTGTTCTATTTCTTCGAAACACATTGCGATTATTTCAATTCGCCAGCCTTGGTAAATCGTAAAGTTAGGGGAGAAATAAGACGGGACTACTTTTTGTGCGGATATTCACACATTCCAATGGTTGGAGTTTGGTTGTTGTAATTTTTGTATGGACGCCGGTTCGGCACATAAATTTTGCGCCTTAATGGCAAATAAAGGCCACAAATTGGAGAGTTTGTAGTCGTAGAGCATTAAATAAAAAGAAAATTCACGAAAATTTGATGAATACCGAAAATATCTCATTCGTGGCTACAAGAAATATGAGGATCTTCACTCGCGACTGCGTCGCTCGTGAAGATCCTCATATTTCTTTGTAGCCACTCACGAGATATTTTCGGTATTCATCAAATTTTCGTGAATATCCTCTATTTATTACATGCTAAACGATAGATTATTGAAAAAATTGCAGAAAGATAGAAATTGAATCCCCATCTGTGAAGATATAGAAATTTTCACTTTCACGGTACGGTGGAGCCCACTCAATTGGATATCTCTTAACCCTTTACCCAACTCAAAGGATTTCAAAATTTATTATTTTAATTATTGATTTTTAAAAATTTTCAAACAAATTCTACAAAACCATATCATATGACCCCTCAATGGAACTAGCATGACAAGCTCGTTCCAATCGGGGGTCACACGATATGGTTTTGTTGATATTTTTTTAAAAATATATTTTTTTCTAATGCTTAATTTGAAAATTACATGGGCGGATGCAACCGATTCATTGGGTACAGGGTTTACTGAATAATCCTGTTAATTGAATATAATTTCCCGACACAAAACCATTTCCCACACCTCCAGTACAAATTTGACCTGTTAATTGAATACAGGTTATAGAGTAACCTCCTGTTAATTGAATAAAAAATCTTGTAACCTGTCAAGAAAGTACCCTGACTCGCCCCCGTTTTCCTTTGTTTATAGACCTATTTGGCTTCAGTACATGTACATCCAATACAGGCATGTAATCTATTATATTCTGTTTGACAGAGCTCATGTAGCTCTGTCAAATAAAATTTAATAGAATAAATCCTGAGTATATCTCTAGAATACATGAAAGTGACACAATCCCTGTTAATTGAATACTCCCATTAATTGAATAAATTTCACTGGCAAAGTGGCTATTCAAACAACAGGGTTTCATTGTATCAATCAAACTGGCAGCTTTCAAAGCATCTCTTCAAGGTGAATATGAGTCCAGTTATCACTGGAAATGATCAATTTGTTCTAAAAACCTTTTATGAAAAGAAAATCTAGTGTTTTTGAGTGGATACCCATCATTTCTAGCAATAATTCAACCTTGAATTGTTGCATGAAACCCACCAAGTGATCAGATCGCAAGATGCTACCTGTTCCGAGTATCGATCAAATCATTTCGACATATCAATCCCAGTCAACTGTTTACTTTCATGCATCACTTCAAGGTTGAAATGAGTGGAATTATCGATAGGAATGATCAGATTCTTATAAAAAGGGTATAATAAAAAGAAAATCTAGTGTTTTTGAGCAGATACCGAAAATTCACTTGTGACCAAGACAAATGGCTATTTTTGCACATGCAAAAGCTTGTGAAAAATAAACATTTGTCTCAGTCACGCATGAGATACTATTTGGTATCCACTCAAAAACACTATATATCCCCTATTTATCTAATTAAATGGGAGCATTGTGGCTTTGAACTTCAAACCAAGAGGTCCATGGTTCGTTCCCCACCAGGGGTAACTGTGTTCGTGTCCTTGGGCAAGGCACTTAATCCTGATTGCCCATGTGTGGACACATTGGCAGCATGTACTAAGGTGTAATGCATGTTGATAGAGTGCTTAGTGGTTCTCTTCGGGTACTCAGGCTTCCTCTCCCCATAAAACTGTCTGATACGAGGTGACCCTGGATATCAAAAGTGTCATTAAACTCAATAAATAAATAAATCTAATTAAATACTGCCTTTTGTAAAGACTTAACAAGTTGAGCTACAGTGTCATTGACACTTTCATTTAAAACTGATTCAGTATTTGATCAGTCAGCAAAGTACATTCCCTCCCCTCCCAATAGCTATTTGGCACCAGACCACCTTCTTTGGCACTAAAATATCCAGAATGGCTAAAAATGTGGCACCAGTCAATTTTCGGTCATCATGAACACTGCTTGAGATGATGTTTAAATAAGAAATAACACTCCAGTGTGTGATGTAACAAATGTTGAAATAAGAGAATCAGAGAAATAGAACAGTTTGCCATTGCAATTGCGAATGGTTAGTTAACTACTTTGTCAACAGACTAGGACTTCCCAAATCCATTCTTTTGATGAGAATAATGTAGGTGTGCGGGTCCTTGGAATGTTTTTAGAGTACGTGAAAACGGGCCAGAAATCCCAAAGGTCTGTGAAAGTACTTGAGAACTTTTGTGGTTAGACAGTAATCGAAATCCTTTCTAGGAACAACTTTAGAAGCACCAACAAAGAACAAACATGAGGGAAATGTTCTAGTAGTTATCCGGCAACTTATTTCAGCTAAAACAGTAGATGTAACCTAATGTTGTAACTCATGTATCGAAGGTTTTTGTAAATCCTTGAATTTTGTTCCTATGAGAAAAAGCATATTTTCAGTTAGTACTCAGACTTTCATACCATAACAGGATCACAAAAGTGATCACTTTCTTGATCAGATAACAACTTGATTATGACACACTTACATCACAGGGGTATCAAGATTCCATTACTTATATTTTTATACTGTACCAATGACCCAGACTTATCTGGTGCTTACTCTAAAATATTTAGGGCCAAATGCAAAT
Source organism: Pictodentalium vernedei (assembly GCA_031216915.1). Lineage (NCBI taxonomy): Eukaryota > Metazoa > Mollusca > Scaphopoda > Dentaliida > Dentaliidae > Pictodentalium > Pictodentalium vernedei. The sequence goes on from CM062297.1 coordinate 743,921,845, forward strand.
TTTACCCCCAGTCCCCAAAATTTGCATCTAAAACCGAAAATTACATGTCCTATATGGTCCTCCATACTTTTACTCCACTGTGCATGTGCAGTGTCAAGGAGGTCTCGAAATTGCCGCCAAAAGTCATTCTTTGTTTGGCCCACAATACAGTTACACTTCACTGTTATTTGTGCTTGTAAATCTCAGTTTTAAAGATGCCAGACACGTAATTATGAGAGAAATTGTGGATATATGGTGGAAATAGAAGGTGGAGAGGAAAAAACAGTGGAAACAAATGTTCAGGGCTGTAACTTATAATTATTTTACGAAATTATTCATGCTACCTATTTTCGAGGCATGACCTTGTTGTGGTCATTCTTGCTACGAATGTTCCATTGTTTATTCAGTGTTTCCTCTCTCCCTTTCCTTTATCCCCCCTAGCTATTCTCCCATGCTTTTGGCTTATTTTTTGTAATGTTTATTACTGAAATGTCTTGGGAGTTTTGGCTTGGTAACAGAATTATTTTCTGTTTTTTCCCCATGTTTACGTCCTCACCCAAGGGGTGTTTAGGCGTTTTGGTCTGCATCTACCATCAGATTTTCTACAGTTTCTTCTCTGGAAGCCTCTGTTTTGCATCAGATAGTGTTTAAATTGGTAACTGATTTCGGGCTATGTTTGTTTCAGTGCCTGGAGTCATGTTTCCGGTTTGTTGACACTTTTGCTTATGTTGATAACTGTTACTTCTGACAGTGATTACTTGTCTTCTGCATAATTTAGTTCATAGCAAGATACATTAATATTGTCCGTAAGTGTTACATTAATTTTTCAAAATGATTAAAATTTTTGTCCACACTTAGGCTTTTTGGGGATCCTTTGGGCTCAAGGTTCCCATTGGGAACTTGGGCTCTTCTGAAAATTTAAAAAAAAATTTTTTTTTTTTTGAAAATTATTTTCATTTGAAATGTTATAATGAATTTATAATATATTATGTATATTTATTTCAAGGGTTAATGCGAGTAATATGACGGTGTATATTTTTTCTGGTTGGAAAAAATATTCTTCATTCGTAGTGCGAGGATATCTTCCTCTAATTCACAAGTTCATTGTGTTTCTTATAGTCAATGTAGTCACATTAATTCTTGCTCTGTGTGTGTTGATTGATATGACAACGTTGGTGACGTGTGTCACGGTATTTTATTAGCGGTGAGGGGTCCATTACGGTCCTCTCTCCGTAGGGTCACTATATATTATCAGTTTCTTTATCAGAATTCAGAGTGATGTTTCCGTGATGTCTCCAATAAGTGTGTCTCCATCGTTGCAATATTAGGGCTAGCAGGAAGTGCTCAAGGTATTACGACAATTGCTGGGAGTTAGCTAGTTCTATCGAAGGCATTGTCGCCCGCTGGTCCGCCCGGTGTCGCATCCATTCACCAGGAAAGAATGGTACAGCACCCAGGTTAGTCCGTTGCAGTCCAGGGAAGCAGATTGGGTGATGCGGGCACTATAAAACTTCAGATGTGCACAACGGCGGATCCGAGGATAGTACGGAGGAAGCCTGTCAGTCCGGTAGCTAGCTCGTCCAGGTCCCCCGGACCACGAGCGAGAGAGGCCCTCTCTCTCTTGCATCAACATCTGTGCCGCGATGTTGTTGTATGTTGTTTGCTTAGTCGGAGCTTACGTCCACTCCTCCTGCTCGGGACGCTCCGTCGCATGACAGTCCGACGTGGCTGTTATATTGGCTTCCTCATCCTCGTCAACACACACAACTGCCCCTTGGCTATGTGACCACAGATTTCCAGGGGACGTTCTCATATTATATAAATGCAGGATTGAACGTCCCTGGTGCTCCTGCTTCGCTGACCAAGGAATACACGTTGACCAGGTCACTCCATCTGCTAGCCAAGGATACGAGACCTTTCCATTTGGGACGTTCGCATATTATATAAATGCAGGAATGAATGTCCCGGGAGCTTCCAGTGGATATTTCACTTAGGACCACGGCTCCACAGGTCTCATAGGGTAACATGAACTAGGTATTGTTACCGTGATGTCTTCGTAAGTGTGTTTCCATTGTCACAGTCAAATGAAGAGCTAGCGGTAAAGTGCTCATGCAGATACATCAATTGCCTAAGAGGTCCCAAGTAGGGTCGACAGCGTTGGCATCCGCTAGCTCGCCCGGTGTCGCGACCATTCACCGAATGGCTCAGCACCCGGGTTTGTCTGTTGTGGTCCAGGAAGGAGATTTGGGTGATGCGAGCACTATAAAATACAATGTGCACACCCAGTGACGACAGATATGAGGATGGTACGGAGGAAGCCTATTAGTCCAGTTCCTAGCTCGTCCAGGTCCATCCGGGCTGCGAGCGAGAGAGGTTCCTCTCTCGTATTACAACATCTGGGCCCAGATGTTGTGGTACAAAACGTTCCCCAGTCGGAGCATACGTCCACCGCTCGGGACACTCTGTTATATTGACAGTCTGGAGAGACTGCTCTTTCGGCTTCCTCATCCTCACGGCAGCACATGCGACAGCACCTTGGCTACGTGCCCTGTGATATTCAACCAACATCGCCGACCAGGGATTCTTCGGCAACCAGGTCACGCCATCCGGTAGCCAAGGATATGAGGCCTGCATACCCCGGATGTTCGCATATTAGATGTATGCAAGAGTGAACGTCCAAGGAGCTTCCAGCGGCTAAATCCTATAAGGCCTCTGTTACAGACATGCTATCGCAGATCTGTCGGATCAGGAATTATCCGAGGAAGCTGGGTTGGTACGTTCCGCTGCAGGTTCAGGCACTGACGACCAAGAATTACAAGTGGTCTGACAGGATGGTGAAAGGGATACGGATGAGTTGTATTTTCCCTTTTCGGAACAACATAATTGCCGTAGAGTGCATCCGGCATTATCATCTGACGTTGTTCCTCCAGACCAAAATGCTGCGTTGCCGGATAAGAGACTGATAGCGCCACTGGACATAGAATTCTTAATCGGTTTAGGGACATCATCCCTCAGTTCCCGACATAGTCCAGATATGTCTCACGGACATTTGATCTGTTGAATGACGCTATATTTATTTAACTTGCTACCTAAATGAGCAGGTGAGGTTTTTTATTGGCAATAGGCTCTACATCTGCTTTTCATCAATTCAACGAATATTTTGAAATGGCAGGACAGAGCATTCTGAGAGTTCTCTGCATCTAGACCACCAGGTCAGGACCTAGTATTGTTTTTTACTGTCGTCTATGTCATTTCCAACCACAATGTTGGAAATAACAATATTGTCTAGCAAGGTCAGCTTAGACGCATCATCGTACGCAGATCACCTTACCAGAACGTTATCATTACGTCTCAAAGGAAAAAGAATTCTAGGATGCACAATCTCCTTAAGAGTTCTTTCAAGGGCCTCACAGAAAACTCCACCCTTTAGTGGCAATATGGAGTTGGTTAGACGTGACGCGGCCCTGGCAACATCCACCTGTGTAGATAGGTGAAAAACTCTCTCAGAATCGCTCCGGTCTCCGGAGAGTTTTCTTCGACGGCAAGCTTTCCGCAGTCTATGATCAGTTAACTAAGAAAGTCTCTGCTAGTAAAATTCGCTTCCATATAGTCGGATTCAGCAGAGAAGAGTAGGACAGGCACTTCTGGGATGAATACGTCCAAGGGAAGTTCCTATAGAGGTTCCTATGCGTCCTCTAGATCTTATTCCAGAGACCGTCAGGGTAGCGACTCATATAGGGGCCGTAATTCCGGTCAGACTTCCCTAGGTCGACGGGGCGAGGTGCGGACCATGGAGGACATGGCTTCTCCTTCCGCAAGCCTCGCAGGACCAGGAGGTAATGGTTTTAACCTCTATCGTGTACTAGTGTGCGGAAGACTGACGAGTTTCTCAATTATTTGGGAATAGATTATGGACAACCCTTGGATTCAAGGGGTGATTTCGGAAGGACAAAATTGTTCCTCAAACGAAATCCTCTGTTTACTCGGAGTCCAAGATGGACTCAGCTTCTGCCAAGTCAGTAGGATAGAGGCTCGCTTCCATCAGAAGTCTAGTCTCTTCTGGAATGATCGCGATGGAGATCGTAGAAATCCAGGAATTTCCAGGTTTCTACAACCATCCTTTTTCTGGTTCCAAAAACCAGACAGCTCGTTCCATTCACTCATTATTCGGAACTGGATAAACAAGCTGATCGTGGCTCCAAGTTTATATATGGAGTCAACCCGATTGGTCAGAGCGAGTATTCGGGTGTACGATTATGCTACATGCATAGATCTCAAGATGCGTACTTTCACGTCATGGTACATCAGGCGTCAGAAAGTATCTTTGCTTCCTTATCATAGTAGTCGTATATCAGTTCCGAGCAATATACTTCGGTCTGAATCTAGCCCCCTGGGCCTTCACTCGAATAACGGACTTGGTAATGACTCATTTCTGAGCTTATTCGTCTGCGATAACATCAGCCTACCTGGACGACATTCATACAGGTACGGCAATGAGTTAATGCTTCAGGACTATGTGCAGAATCTGCTTCTATTGCTCCGACGTCTGGGTTTCTTAAGTAAATGACGAGAAGTCGGATCTGGTATCATCCAAGTCATTCACCCATCGGGGGATGAGCTTCGTAACGCACAACTTTTTTGTTCATCTGCCTTGCCCAGAACGAAATTATTCAGTTGTTATGCTCACTATTTTCTTCGCCCAGACAAAGTCTCAGCGAGAGATCTTATGAGACTGATACGTTTAGGTGGAACTGCCGTGATTTTATTCCGATGGGGCGGTTACACATTGGTCCTCTCCAAATTTCTTTAATTCAGAATTGGAGGGTGAAGATTCTTTCGCTCGATACGGACATCTTCTTGTCAAATCAAGTGAATAAGAGATTCAGACTTGGCCAAGTTTTCTGGGCTTAACTCAGGTAGTTCCACGGCAATTGCCGGATCCGAGTTTTACAGTCTTGACAGATGCCAGTAAAACAGGTTGGATCGTTTCATTGAGCCCAGCGGATTGAAGTGCCAGGGTCTTTTGATTCCGTAGTTCCTTATCAAGCTCTCAAACATCAAGTACATCGACAGTATTAGCGTATTTTCGGAATTATGGAGGCACTCATTCCATCCTGTTATTCATGTTAACGGAATGAATCTTTCGGTTGCTACTAGAACATCAAGTTCTCCTATCGGTCCGTCATATTCCGGGTCGGCTGAACGTATTAGTGGACTCCCTTCGCGGAGGGGGCCGTTTGTTGCCTCCAGAATCGGCTTTCAACAAACGAGTTTTCAATCAGATTGCTACCAAGGCAAGCGACCAATGATCGACTTATTCGCGACGCATCTCAACAATCAGTTGCAGACATATGTGTCATTATGTTTGGATCTTCGAGCGTTTGCAGTAAACGCTCTATCGATCTTGTTAGATGGAATAATAAGATATGCGTATCTTCCAGCGCTGTTGATTCAGCAGATATTGCTCTGGTGTAATTATTTCAATGTAAATTCTGTTGTTAGCTTCTCTAGCTCCACAAAGACTGTGGACTAATTTACTCAGGCATCTGTTGTGGGACATGCCGTGGAAGCTTCCTCCACATTTCGGTCCATTCTATGGTCAGATGGATTCAATCTACAGTCAGTTCTGTTTATGATTATATCTTCATTCAGCAGTCTGTGTTTTAGTTTTAAGCTCATGAAGTAAGAGTTCTTCTACTTCATGGGCTTAAGCTATTAATATTGTTATTACAGATTTAATGAGGGCTGCATATTGGTGTTAGCCTTCCATTTTCACGATTTTGTATCTGAGAATATTGAGTCCTTTTCTGCAGGTCTACATTGTTTAGGTCCGCTATTTTTTACTCAGAATGTCGTCTACTAAACAGTGACAACTATGTGTGTATAGGCTTTCGGTTCCGGCAGTGACTCTGTCCTGCTGCCCTCTTTGCTCTGGAGTATTTGATCCAGGGCAAGGGAAAGGGGGGGGGGGGGTGTTCCCTTAGGTCACCTGCCTTATAGTGTAAAGCAAGGGAATACCTCCCTTGGACTTAGTAATTCCATGTCGGTTCCGAGATGATTTTAGTGTTAAGCCTATGTTTACTCATCTGTGTAATATTTTTTATGTGTTGATTGGTGTGAAGCATTCGTATATATCACGTGATTAATTGAGTGTTAATATACAATTCCCGAACACCTTTAAATGAGTATATAGAGTCTCATTTCTCTAGACTCCCATATTTATTGGCTATCGTTAATAAATATTAGTATAAAGGGTTATACTAGATGTTTATAGAGATCATTGATGTTATTGTGCTCAATTACAGAATAGTATTGTGTCTTTCTCTTTTGTTTCAAATAAAAAAGATACATGTAAGACTATCTCTCCTTTTCTCCTTAAGGGGATAGGTCTGTTATAGGTAATTATGTCTATTGGATTTTCCTTATGTCCTAGGCCCTCCAAACTTTTTACTATTCAGCTAAGTCTGGGTCATTGGTACAGTATAAAAATGTTAAAAAATTTATAGTATTTTTTACATTTTTTATACTTACCAATGACCCAGACGGGGATGGCCCTCCCATGAGTTGGGAACTCATACCTCCCCACTGAGTACATAACGCTTACCAGGCACTGGTTGTAAGAATGACTTTTGGCGGCAATTTTGAGACCTCCTTGACACTGCGCATGCACAGTGGAGTAAAAGTATGGAGAACCATATAGGACATGTAATTTTCGGTTTTAGATGCAAATTTTGGAGAATGGGGGGTAAAATTTGCGTTTGGCCCTAAATATTTTAGAGTTAACACCAGCTAAGTCTGGGTCATTGGTAAGTATAAAAAATATATAAATTACTATAAATTTTTTAACTTTTTTATTTTTTGGGATCTAACAACACTTCCGACAGCCATGGTCACATAGTGTTGGACATTTTTACAGATGGAGGAAGCATGCATGCATGGAGAGAACCATTGAACAGTGGCAAGCAACTGTCAGATTCCCCAATGTACTAACTCCGCACAAGTAGTGTTAGCATTGGTTAAAGGCAAGTCCACCGTAAACATGCAGTAATGTCCTAGTACATAGCGCCACCATGCCCCCACATGGGCATTTGGGATTAAGTGCCTTACCAAGGGCACAACACAGTTACTGCTGGTCAGTATTGAACTGTGGACCTTTCATTCTGAAATCCAGTGCTCTGACTACTGAGCCACCACACTTCCTCGTAATTCCATAAATGAAATATGGTAAAATCAGGACCCAAGCATTCCACGCATGCCAGAAAATAAGCAGACTGTCATCTGCAAAATGAGGTCCCTAGAGGGTGAAATTAGTGATGCTACCCTGCACAGCAGGGTAGTATCACTAAATTTACCCTCTGTGAACCTTAATCTGAATCAGGGTCTCAAAACTAAACAGAAAGAGGTACCCAGAAGATAAATCAGCCCACTGTATGGGATAGCATCATCAAATTTACCCTCTGGGGACCTCATTCTGCAAATGTCAGACGGCTTTTTTTCAGGCCTGATTCCACGCCATAAAATTTGTCACAGTTTGCAAGAATCAGTTCTGATACTTGTAAACTCTTGCCATGAGAATGAATTTTCAGTTCTTAAATAATTTAAAATTTGAGAGTAATATTATGCCATTGTGAGTGCAACCAGACTACCTGTACATATTCCATTGTGAAAAACAAATCTCATATTTATAAATTTACAAGAGTTGAACTCCTTGCATGCGGCTGGCAGATATTTCTGATCAGGACACAAAATCTCTTGCCACTTAAATATGCATAATTTGGACACACTTAACTAATTTCCTTTACGTAAATTTAATGGACGTTTTTACCATTGGTTTTTGGGGCTAAATGTAGATGAATTTTTAGTCAAGTTGTGACGAAGTCAAACTCGATTTATAGTTTGATGAATGTTTGGCGGACGGGTGGGTGGGCACAAGCAGTTGGTTTCCGAACGATAACTTGATAATGGTTCAGTCCACATTCATGAAACTTCATAGGTAGTTTGGCATCGGTGAGAGGAAGAACCCTATGTATTTTGGACTTGCTAGGTCAAAGGCCATGGTCACATTGACCTTGAACATAGTAAATCGTTAATAATTGGTTTCTGGATGATAACTTGACTATGGTTCAACCCACATTCATGAAACTTCATAGGTAGGTTGGCCTTTGTGAGAAGAAGAACACTCTTTATTTTGGACTCAATAGGTTGAAGGTGAAGGTCACAGTGACCCTGAACATAGTAAATCAAAACAGTTGGTTTCCGGACGATAACTTGATAATGGTTTGACCCAAGTTCATGAAACTTTATAGGTAGGTTGGCTTCAGTGAGAGGATGAACCCTATTTATTTTGGACTTGCTAGGTGAAAGGTCAATGTCACAGTGACCTTCAACATAGTAAATCATAAACAATTGGTTTCTGGATGATAACTTGATAATGCTTTGACTCACATTCATGATACTTCGTAGGTAGGTTGGCCTAGGTGAGTGGAAATTTCCTATTTATTTTGAGCTTACTAGGTCAAAGGTCAAGGTCACAGTGACCTTGAACATAATAAATTGTAAACAATTGGTTTCCAGATGATAATTTGACAATGGTTCCACCCACGTTCATGAAACTTCATAGGTAGGTTGGCATTGGTGCAAGAAAAAGCCCTATTTATTTTGGAATCACTAGGTCAAAGGTCAAGGTCACAGTGACCCTTCACACAGTAAATTGTAAACAATTGGTTTCCAGACGATAAGTTGATAATGATTAAACACACTTTTGTGCTGTCACAACTCGACATTGAATCGATGATCCTATCGGCATTTTTAGCTCATCTTAACAAAGTCAAGCTGAGCTAATCTCATCGCTTCCCGTCCGTCGTCCGTCGTCTGTCGTCTGTCGTCCGTCAACACCATGTTTTGGTCTTCTCCTCCAAAGCCACTGGGCCAATTCAAGTGAAAGTTTGTGTGAGTGATGGTCCCAAAGGGGCATTTCATTTTTGTTCAACTCAGCATGCCCAGCCCTATAGGGAGGGAGTGGGGGAAAATGCTCCAAAATATTTTTAAAATCTTCTTCTCAAGAACCAGTGTGTACAATGACTTGATATTTGCTATGGAGCTTCCATATGAGGTGTAGAATCAAGTTTGTTCAAACGAAGTTCGTAAAGTAATATTTGGCTTTGTAATAGGAGAGGTAAGATTTTTGGCCCCACCCCAAATTTCTATTTTCTGAACCGATGGTCCGGTATGAACCAAATTTGGTTTGTGGTAGTATTGGGTCATAAGTACTTGACCCACGCAAAAAAAAAATTTACTGCATCCCCATGGGAACCCTGGGAGCTAAAAATAGAAATATTTTCAAACGCCCATATTTCCCAAACCCCACAGAACAGAGAGCTTTTATGTGGTATGAAGTATCCTTATGACCAGTAGAATTGAATGGTAAAAAAAATTGCCATCGGTTATGTTAGGGTGTTCTGTAATGGGCATCGAAAAAATGCTGAGTCAGCATATTTGCAAAAATTTTTAAAAATCTTTTCTCCAGAACCAATCATCAGAATCTTTTGATATTTGGTATACAGCATTCATAGGGGGGTCAGATAAAAGTTTGTTGAAATAAAGCTCATTGGTTCATATTTGGGCTCTATACAGGAGCCCGAAGTTTTAACATAGGGTAATATGGGGAATATTCTTTAAAAATCTTCTTCAGAACCACCAGTCAGAATCTTTTAATATTTGCTATACATCATTGTTATGAGGGTCAGATTCTAGATTGTTCAAACCAAGTCCCTAGGGTAATATTTGGGCTTCCTATGGAAGCCCAAATTTTATCTTTGTTCAATATGGAGGGTAATTTAAAAAAATCTTCTTCTTCAGATCCATCAATCAGAATGCTTTGATATTTGGTATGCAACATCTCTATGGGGGTCAGATTCAAGTTTGTTCAAATCAGATCCCTAGGTATATATTTGGGCTCACTATGGTAGCCCAAATTTTTACTTAGTGCAATATGAGAAAATTTCTTTAAAAATCTTCTTCTTCAGATCCACCAGTCGGAATGCTTTTATATTTGGTATACAACATCTCTAGGGGGGTCAGATTCCAGGTTGTTTAATTCGAGTGCCTAGGTTAATATTTGGGCTCCATATGGGAACATGAAATTTAACTTAGTACAATATGAGGGAATTTCTTCAAAAATCTTCTTGAGATTCACTTGTCAGAATGCTTTCACATTTGGTATACAACATCTCTAGGGGGGTCAGATTCAAGTTTGTTCAAATCGGATCCATAGGTCAATATTTGGGCTCACTGTGGTAGCCCAAATTTGAACTTAGTGCAATTCGAAGAAATTTCTTTACAATTTCTCTTCTTCAGATCCAACAGTCAGAATACTTTCATATTCGGTACACAACATCTCTAGGGAAGTCAGATTTAACTGTGTTCAAATCAAGAGCCTGGGCTAATATTTGGGCTCTCTATGGGAGCCGGAATTGGCCATTTTGCTGAAGAATTAAAAATTTTGTATTCAGTAACCTCTAGAGGTACTAAGATTAATCCACATAGGTTGTATCAAGGGGCTTCATAGGGGAGCTCTATATTTTACTTATGATCAACTGAAGAAAAGGCATGATGCCTAGATTATTTTTGTCACTCCTGAGGGACTCAAGGATTGACAGTGTAGCCTATGGAGATGGCTTGCTTAATGTAGACTCATTCTTGGACTCTGTTTAAATTGTGTTCTGTACAAGATGAGCACTTCAGGCCCCGTGGGCCTCTTGTTTATCACATCTAGGCATGGCTGCTTCACAGCAGCCATGACAAGATTTAATAAAAAGTATTTTGCAAATACTCAGCTGGTTAAGAAATAACCCTTGAGGATCTAAATCCAATTTTGGGGTATTTGTTGTCTTATATATTCATATGGAACACATGCTCCAACATACAGGCTTTTGATGGTTTTGCAGATGGAAGTTACTGTATCTTGGGAGAGGTTTCTAGTGAAGTCTTGGCTGCCTGTATACAGACAGCCAAGACTTCATTAGACACCACAGTCAGGTCAAAGTGTTACCTTATTATGAGGGAGCAAAAAATAAGTAGAATTGTCCAGGTCTTTAAGAGCACACTCAGAATGTATGACAAGAATCACATGAACATTTTGCAAAAATTATAGTTGATTCCCATTATTTTCTTTGTGAGAATCATTTGCAAGAATCAATTCTGATTTTCGCATGAATTTTAAGCCCTGCACTCTTGAAAGCGTAGTACTTACATTGTAGTTTGTGTCTCTTTCAAGAGATTGACATGCCACCTGAGTTTGATGATAATGTTATTTCATTCTAAATGACTGTGATTTATTGTGAAGGAAAATTAAGAAAAATATGAAGAAAGTTGTTTATGCTGTCCAACTGACCAACATAATGGAAAGAAATGTAAAGTGCACATCATGAAAAATAATGCTGCTCACATAATCTTTTTCTTTTCAGTTGTGTCAAATCTTGAAGACGTTACTGGTGTAAAAGTTGAAGAAAATGAAGTGAAGTATTTTGGAAAATGTTATCGAGTTGTACTGTTAAATAATACAGGAATAAACTTGGGTATAACTGATGTATCAACCTATGGAAATGAAAGGTAAAGACAAATTCAAATTTAGTCAGGCCTTTGAAAACCTCTCAAACAGTACGTTGTGCTCTCAAATTACAGTACAGTGGAATCCTGTTAATTGAATAGGTGCTGTGCCAAAGAAAAAGATTCAATTAGCATGAGATACAATAACAGGAATTGGGTCCTTTCCGATTTTGGAGTTATAAATTGGGCATTTATTCCATCACATCGTGTTTGACAGAGCTTCATATGTAGCTTTAGTGTGATGTCCTAATGGGATCCATTAAATTTTTTTGAATTTCTTTCAAAAACTTGGCCGCCAGTGGCCATCATGGATGTGGCATATAAACTGTCAACAATTCCATTAGCACACCCTACAGGCCACACCTCTTGCCCAAACTTTTTCAGATTTTAGATGTAGCTTTGGTGTGATGTCTGGATGGGAGCTATCAAATATTTTTATACTGTACCAATGACCCAGACATAGCTGGTGCTAACTCTTAAAAATATAGGGCCAAACACAAATTTTGCCCCCCAATCCCCAAAATTTGCATCTAAAACCAAAGAAAACATGTCCTGAATGGCCCTCCATACTTCACCTCTACTGCGCATGCGCAGTGTCAAGGACGTCCCGAAATTGGCACCATTAATCATTCTTTGTTTGGCCCTTCATCAGTTAACATCTGACTGATCTTTGTGCTTGTAAATCTCAGTTTAAATGATGCCAGACACATAAATATTAGTGAAATGGTGATTCTAAGGAGGATATAGAAGGAGGAGAGGAAAAATGAGTGACAGAAAATAATCAGGGCTGTAACTTAAAATTTTTTGATGAAATTATGTTCAGTTACCTATATTTTTATACTGTACCAATGACCCAGACTTAGCTGGTGCTAACTCTAACAAAACCAGGGCCAAACACAAATTTTGCCCCCCAATCCCCAAAATTTGCATCCAAAACAAAAAGAAATCATGTCCTAAAGGACCTCCATACTACGCCTCTACTGCGCATGCGCAGTGATGCAGACGTCCCGAAATTGGCGCCAATTATCATTCTCTGTTTGGCCCTTCATCAGTCAACATCTCACTGATCTTTGTGCTTGTAAATCTCAGTTTAAAGGATGCCAGACACGTAATTCTTGGAGAAAATGTGATTCTAAGGAGGATAGAAGGAGGAGAGGAAAAAGAAGTGACAAAAAAATAATCAGGGCTGTACTTAAAATTTTTTGATGAAATTATGTTAAGTTGCCTATTTTCGAGGCATGGGCCTCTTGTTGTCATTCTTGCTAATTGTTGCACTGCTTATTCAGTGTTTCCTCTCCCCTAGCCTTCTAAAGTCCCCCCTTGCAATTCTCCCATGCTTTTGGCATATTTTTGAGAAATTTCATTTCTAAAATTTCCTGGGAGAGTTGCTTGGTTATAGAATGTTTTCTGTTATTTTCCCCATAGTTACGTTTTCACCCATGGGTGTATAACGTTTGTGTTCTGCATCTTCCATCTGATGTTCTACAGATTCTCCCCTGGGAGTCTCTGTTTTGCATCAGATAGAGTGTAATTGATGACTGATTCCAGGCCAGTTTTTTCAGTGCCTGGAGTCATGTTTTCTGGTGTTTTTACACTGTTTGTTTTCATTGGCAACAGCCTTTTTTGAGGGGGCTGTTTGCCTTTGCTGTAGTTTATCTCACTATAAGATACATTTGTATTATCCGAAAGTGTCTCATTAATTATTTAATATAAATTTTAAATTTTTGACCACACTTTGCCATCGGATCCATCGGGGCTCAACGTTACTTTTCAGCAACTTGGGCTTCGCTGAAAAAATATTTTTTCAAAATTATTTTGTTTTGCAATTGTTTTTTCATTTATTAATGGATCATGTTATTATGTATCTTTGTGTCAGGGGTTTTTGCGAGTAACTAGGACTTATTGTTGTTCTTTCACAATGAAGGGACGTTGTTCAAATTGTAATAGGAAGAAATCTTCCTCTGACTTTCATGATCATTGTATTAATTGTAGTCAGTGTTCTCGCATTAATCCCTGTCCTATATGTGAACATTGGGATGAGAAACATTGGAAACGTGTGTCACGATATGTTGTTTCTGGAGAAAGAGCGATTCCGGCTTTTTCTCCGCAAGGTCACTCTACTCTCTCAGTTTCTATTTCAGAGGAACCAGAACAGGGTGATGTTTCCATGTTATCTTCTTCAAGTGTGCATCCGTCGTCACAAATGAATTCAGAGCTAGCGGCAAAAGTGCTCATGGAGATTAGACAAATGTCGTCCGCTAGCTCGCCCAGTGTAGCGTCCATTCACCGAATGGTTCAGCAGCCGGGTTCGTCCGATGCGGTCCAAAAGGAAATGTTGGGTGATGCAAGCACTATAAACATAATAGATGCACACCCAGTGACGGCGGATAGTAAGCGAGAACGGAGGAAGCCTTTGAGTCCGGTTCCTAGCTCGTCCAGGTCCAGCCGGGCCGCGAGCGAGAGAGGCCCCTCTCTCGTACAACAACATCTGGGGCCAGATGTTGTGGTACAAAATGTGTCTTTAGCGGAGCATACGTCCGTCGCTCGGGACGCTCCATTGTATAAGCAGTCCGCAGAGACTGTTAAGGCTTCCTCTTCTCGTCAGCGCACACGACCGCACCTTGGCTGCGTGACCGCCGATATATTACCAGCTTCGCCGATCAAGGATTCTTCGGCGACCAGGTCACACCATCCGGCAGCCAGGGATTCGAGACCGATGGACTCCGGACGTTCGCATAGGAAAAGTATGCGGGAGCCATCTGATGCGGAGCTGCCCTCGGCGAAGCAGCGAAAGACTGCGCCTCCGCAGGTCTCGACGCCGGACATTCTTGTGCAGATAGCACAGCTTATCGCAGCATCCCAGCAACCGACAGAAACGGTGTCGGATCGAGAATTATCCGACGGCGCTGGGTTGGTACGCTCCGCCGAAGCATCGGGGGCGGACGACCGGGAACATCATGAGGTCCGACCGGATGGTGAAAGGGATACGGATGACTTGGAGCTATCCCTTTTGGAACAACATAAAGCTGCCGTGGACTTCATCCGGCACTTTCTCCCTCAAGTTGTTCCGTCGGGCCAGACTGCTGCGCTTCTGGACAAGAGAATTATAGCGTCATTGGACTCTGAATTTTTTGAGCGGTTCAGGGACATCGCTCCCGAGTTTCCGTCGCAGTCCAATAATGTTGCAAGACGCTATATTTAAACTTGCTTCCAGGACGGGGAAAGCAGGTTTCTTGTCCGCTAATACTCTCAACCTGCCTTTCATTAATGCAAGGAATAAATTCGATACGGCAGGACAGGGTATACCGAGAGTTCCTCTGCGTATGGACGACGAGGCGGAAGACTTAGAGCTATCATTACCGTCGTCAGCTTCTATTCCAACCGCGGTGTTGGAAACAGCTATTGCGTCTAACAGAGCCAATTTAGATGCCTTATCTTACGCAGATCACCTTACTAAGGCGTTATCACTGCGCCTTCAGGGGAAAGAGTTTCAGGATATACAATCCTCTTTAAGACTTCTTTCAAGGGCAGTAGCTTATTCCACGTGTAACTCCGCCCTTTCAGTGGCAAATCTGGAGTTGGTTAGACATGACGCAGCCCTAGCTACATCCACATTCGTGGATTCTAAGGTGAAGAACTCTCTTAGAGTCGCTTCGGTCTCAGGAGAACTTCTCTTTGACGGCAAGCTTTCCGCTATTTATGATAAAATTACAAAGAAAGCTAAGGATTCTCTGTTGTTCAAATCTGCTCCTAAGAAGTCGGATACAGCAGACACGAATAAGACAGGCACTTCTGGGTCTAATGCGCCCAAGAGAGGTTCCTATAGAGGTTCCGGTGCGTCCTCTTGGTCTTATTCGAGAGACCGTCAGGATAGCGACTCTCGTTCAGGACGTCCTTCAGGCCGGGACAATCGGTCGGACGCCCCGAGGTCGACGGGGCGAGGTGCGGGTCGTGGAAGACGTGGTTTCTCCTACCGCAGGCCTCGCAGGTCCAGGAGGTGATGGCTTAAACCTCTATCGCGTTCCGGTTGGCGGAAGGTTGTCGAGCTTTTCACAAGAATGGGCGTCGATTACGGACGACCCTTGGGTGAGAGGAGTGACTTCGGAGGGTCTAAAGATATCCTTCAAACGAAAGCCTCCATTAACTCGAAGTCCAAAGTGGACTCATCTTCCGTCAAATCCGCAGAAAAGAGACGCTCTGTTATCAGAGGTGCAGTCTCTTTTAATGAAGAACGCGGTAGAGGTCATAGAAAACCAGGAATCTCCGGGATTCTACAGCCATCTGTTTCTGGTTCCGAAACCAGACGGCTCGTTCCGTCCAGTCATAGATTTGAGCTGGATAAACAAGCTGATCGTCGCTCCGAAGTTTTATATGGAGACGATTCGATCGGTCAGAGCGAGTATTCGGGTGAACGATTATGCAACGAGCATAGATCTCAAAGATGCGTACATTCACGTCATGGTACATCCGACATTCCGAAAGTATCTACGCTTCGCAGTCCTAGGAGTTGTGTATCAATTCCGGGCGATGTGCTTCGGATTGAATCTAGCACCCTGGGCTTTCACTCGGGTAATGAACTCGGTAATGATCTACTTCCGAGCTCATTCGTCTGCGGTAACGTCGGCCTACCTGGACGACATTCTTCAGAGGTGCGGCAACGAGTTAACGCTTCAGAACGATGTTCAAAATCTTCTTCTATTGCTCCGACGTCTCGGTTTTATAGTAAACGAGGAAAAGTCGGATCTGGTGCCGTCCAAGTCATTCACTCATCTGGGAATGAGCTTCGAGACGCACAACAATCTCGTTCGTCTGCCGTTAACCAGAGCGAAATTAGTCAGTTGTTACGCTCGCTATTGTCTGCACGCAGACAAAGTCACGGCAAGAGAATTTATGAGACTGATAGGTCTCTGCGGAGCCGCCGCGGATCTCATTCCGATGGGGCGGTTACGCACACGTCCTCTTCAAATTTTCCTGACTCAGAATTGGAGTGTGAAAATTCATTCGCTCGATGTAGACGTTCTCTTGTCAGATCAAGTGAAACAAGAGATTCAGACTTGGGCAAACATTCAGTGGTTAACTCAGGGAGTTCCGCTGCAATTGCCGGATCCGAGTTTTACCGTTATGACGGATGCCAGTCAAACAGGTTGGGGTGCATCATTAATCCCAACGGATTCGAGATGCCAGGGTCTTTGGGATCCGCAATTCCTGTGCAAGCACATAAACATCAAGGAAATGATGTCAATTTGGCTTGCGTTACGTCACTGGATGGACATTATTCACGATGCTCATGTCCAAATCCTATCCGACAATACGACAGTAGTGGCGTATATACGGAATCAGGGAGGCACTCATTCAGTTCCGTTGTTCAATCTAACGGAAAGAATCCTTCTGTTTGCGTTAGAACATCACGTTCTTCTTTCGGTCCGTCACATACCGGGTCGTCTGAATGTGCTAGCAGACTCCCTTTCACGAAAGGGTCGCTTGTTGCCGTCGGAGTGGACTCTCAACAAACAAGTATTCAATCAGATTTGCTACCAATGGGAACGGCCAATGATAGACTTATTTGCGACACATCTCAACAATCAGTTGCAGACGTATGTGTCTCCGTGTCCGGATCCAAGAGCATTTGCAGTAGACGCTCTGTCGATCCCTTGGGACGGAATGATAGGATATGCGTATCCTCCAGCGCCGTTAATTCAACAAGTATTGCTAAAGATAAAACAATCTCAATGCAAGATTCTGTTGATAGCATCTCTGTCGCCACAGAGACCGTGGATAAATCTACTCAGGTGTCTGTTGTGGGACCTACCGCGGAAGCTTCCTCCACGGGAGGATCTTCTTTCGCAGGGGAAATCGCGCCAACTCCATCACAACCCGCAAGGTCTCAACCTTCACGTTTTTCCGTTGTGCGGTCCTTCTTGCATGGCAAGCACTTTACAGGACGAGCAGTGGACGCGATTTCTAACTGTAGGAGGACCTCCTCTTCGCTAAACTATGCGGCTAAGTGGAAGGTTTTTCGTCGTTGATGTAGGGATCATTCTGTAGATATATTCGATCCCTCTATACCAGATATTGCAAACTTTCTAGTATACTTGTTTGACGAAATCAAACTGCAGCCTGTTACTATAAAGGGTTATAGATCTATGTTATCTGATACCTATGCACATCATGATAGTTTACAAATTGGATCTAATGTCTCTTTATCGAAGTTGGTTAGAAACTTTTCGATAAATAGACCCAGAACTCTTAGATTAATTCCTAAGTGGAATTTAGCTTGGGTTCTTCTTAAATTGAAGGAAAAGCCATTTGAACCTCTTGGGACAGTAGATTTCAAATTCTTATCTTATAAGACAGCCTTTCTCTTAGCTTTCTCTTCTGCTAGAAGAGTCAGTGAGCTTTATGCACTATCGGTGGATGATTCTCATTATCGTAGTGTTGGGAATACTATCACCTTCACTACTAACGTGGGTTTTTTAGCTAAGAATCAGGCTCCTAATAAATATCCGGAACCTATTGTTATTAAGGCTCTTCCGTCTTCAGACGGGCGTAGGCCTTTACTCTGTCCTGTTAGAGCATTACGTATCTATAAACAGAGATCTCAGTTTATCAGAAAGGGACGGAAACGTTTCTTTCTGTCTTTGATGCCTAATAGAAAGGATATTTCAGTCCATTCTATTGCTAGATGGATTCAGTTAACTATCCGTACTGCTTATGAAGATTTATCTTCTTCTCAGCAGTCTGTGCTTAAGATTTCTGCTCATGAAGTAAGAGCTCTTTCTACTTCCTGGGCTTATGCTAATAGTGTTGCTATTACAGATTTAATGAAGGCTACTTATTGGTCTCAGCCATCCACATTTACAAATTTTTATCTCAGAAATATTGAGTCCATTTCTGGAGACCTGCATTGTTTAGGTCCGTTATCTGTTGCTCAGAATGTCGTCCACTAAACAGTTGCAACTATAGTTATGCAGGCTTTCTGTTCCGGCAGTGACTCCGTCCGGCTGCCCTCTTCGCTCTGGGCTATTTGACCCAGGGCAAGGGGAAGGGGGGGGGGGGGGGGGGGGGGGGGCGGGTGTTCCCTTAGGTCACCTGCTTTATAGTGAAAAGCAAGGGAATGCCTCCTCCAAGTCAGTATTTCTGAGTCGCTTCCGGGATGGTTTTAAAGTGTAATATTAATGTTTAAATTCATTCATGTCTTATTTTTAAAGTGTAGCTCGGTGTGAAGCATTTGTATATGTCAAGTGTCAAACGGGCTTTAATATACAATACTCGGACACTTTTAAATGACTATAAAGAGTCTCAATTCTCTGGACTACTTTATTTATTGGCTTGCTTTAAAAATAATTAGTATAAGGGTTATACTGGATGTTAATAGAGAACATGAATGTTATTGTGCTCAATTATTAAGGGTAGTGTATCTTTCTAATTTAATATTAAATAAGAAAGATACATGTAAAGCCTAATACTCCTTTTCTCCTTAAGGGGTTACCTCTTTACTATATAGTTGAGCTTATTGGATTTTCCTCTATGTCCTAGGCCCTCCAGCCTGTTTACTATTCAGCTAAGTCTGGGTCATTGGTACAGTATAAAAATGTTAAAAAATTTATAGTAATTTATATATTTTTTATACTTACCAATGACCCAGACGGGGATGGCCCTCCCTGGAGTTGGGAACTCTTGCCTCCCCGCTGAGTACATAGCGCTGACCAGGCACTGCCAGTAAGAATGATAATTGGCGCCAATTTTGGGACGTCTGCGTCACTGCGCATGCGCAGTAGAGGCGTAGTATGGAGGTCCTTTAGGACATGATTTCTTTTTGTTTTGGATGCAAATTTTGGGGATTGGGGGGCAAAATTTGTGTTTGGCCCTGGTTTTGTTAGAGTTAGCACCAGCTAAGTCTGGGTCATTGGTAAGTATAAAAAATATATAAATTACTATAAATTTTTTAACTTTCGAGGCACCTGCCTGTTGTGGTCATTCTTGTTATCAAGATTACACTGCTTATTCAGTGTTTTCCTCTCTCCCTTTCCTTTAAGTCCCCTCTTGCTATTCTCCCATGCTTTTGGCATATTTTCTGTAATATTATTACTAAAATTTCTTGGGAGTTTTAGCTGGATAACAGAATGTATTCTGTTCTTTTCCCCATGTTTACGTCTTCACCTATGGGTGGTTAGGCATAGTGTTCTGCATCTACCATCTGATGTTCTGCAGTTTCTTCTCTGGAAGTCTCTGTTTTGCATCAGATAGTGTATTATTGGCAACTGATTTCGGGCCAGGGTGCCTGGAGTCTTGATCTAGTGTTTTTACACTTATTGTTTACATTTCCAACAGCCCTCTGTGTGAGGGGGGATTTCTTGAAAATAATATCTTGATGTTAATTTAATCATAACTAGACACATTATTATTGTTCGTAAGTGTTGCATAAATTGTTTAAAATATTTTTAGCATTTTTGTCCACACTTAGACTTGGGATCCATTGGGGCTCAACGTTACATTTCAGAAACTTGGGCTGTTCTGAAAAAATATTTTTTCAAAAGTTTTTGATTCAATTATTTTTTCTATGTTAATGGATCTTGTTATTATGTATTTTGATTGTCAGGGGTTGGTGCGAGTACTAGGACTTTGTTTTCTTTTCACATTGAAAGGATTTTGTTCAATTGTAATAAGAGGAAATCTTCCTCTGACTTTCATAATCATTGTGTAATGTAGTCAGTGTACTCGCACTAACTCCTGTTCAGTATGTGTTGATTACGATGACAACATGGGAAGTGTGTGTCACGGTATGTTAGTGGGGAATTGGCCATTCCTGTCCTTTCCCCGCAGGGTCACTCTACTTTATCAATCTCTATTTCAGACGATCATGATCAGGGTGATGTATCCGTGATGTCTTCCAAAAAGTGTGCCTCCGTCATCACAATTAATGAAGAGCTAGCGGAAAAGTGCTCAGGTAATACGTCAATTGCCTAAGAGGACCCTAGTAGGTTTGACGGCCTTTGACGTCCGCTAGCTCACCCTGTGTAGCGTCCATTCATCGAATGGTTCGGCAGCCAGGTTCGTCCGTTGCGGTCTAGAAAGTAGTTTTGGGTGGTGCGAGCACTATAAATATCCATGTGCACACCCAGTGATGGCGGATTAGAGGGGAGAACAGAGGAAGCCTTTTAGTCCGGTTCATAGCTCGTCCAGGCCCATCCGGGCTGCGAGCGAGAGAGGCCCCTCTCTCGTACATCAACATCTGGCCCCAGATGTTGTGGTACAAAATGTCTCGCATTCGGAGCATACGTCCGCCGCTCAGGACGCTCCGTTATATAGACAGTCCAGAGAGACTGTCAATAAGGCTTCCTCATTCTCATGGCAGCGCACACGACCGCACCTTGGCTACGTGACCTCCAATATCCAGTCAACTTCGCCAATCAGAGAATCCTCGGCGACCAGGTCACGCCATCCGATAGCCAGGGACTCGAGGCCTGCAGACTCCGGACGTTCGCATAAGAAAGTATGCGGGAGTCAACGTACACGGAGCTTCCAGCGGCAAAGCATCGTAAGACCGCTTCTGCACAGGCCTCGGTGACGGACGTGCTATCCCAAATAGCACAACTTATCACAGCATCCCAGCAACGACAGAATCTGTCACATAATATAATATTCGACGACGCTGGGTCGGGACGCTCTGCGGAAGCATCAGGTGCGGACGTCTGAAAATTTCATACGGTCCGACGGGATGCCGAAAGGGATTCGGAGGTTTTCGAGCTTTCCCTTTCGGAACAACATAAGCTGCTGTATATGTCATCCGACTTCATCTTCTAGAGGTTCTTCGTCGGACCAGAATGCTGCGATACCGGATAAGAAACTGATAGCGTCGGTGGACTTAGAAATTTTTGGTTCGGTTCAGGGACATCGTCCCTCAGTTCCGACACAGTCCAATAATGTCTCAGATACGTTCGATTTATTGAACGACGCTATATATATTTTTTATATGCTTGCTATGTACAAGCATATCTGGTTTCTTGTTCGCAAAATTACTGAGATGTCTTTCAAAAGTGTGCCTCTGTCGTCATAGTTAATGAAGAGCTAGCGGCAATTAGTGCTCATGGATTACGTCAATCCCCTAAGAGGTCCCTAGTAGGATCGACGGAGTTGACATTCGCTAGCTCACCCGGTGTAGCGTCCATTCATCGAATGGTTCGGCAGTCAGGTTCGTCCGTTGCGGTCTAGGATGGAGATTTGGGTGATGCGAGCACTATAATAGACTTTAGTACACACCCAGTGACGACAGATTAGAGGAGAGATCGGAGGAAGCCTGTTAGTCCGGTTCCTAGCTCGTCCGGTCCGTCCGGGCGGTGAGCGAGAGAGGTCCCTCTCTCGTGCAACAACATATGGGACTGGATGTTGTGGTACAGACATTTCACCTTTGGAGCGTATGTCCGCCACTCGGGACGCTCTGTTATATAGACAGTCCGAGTGACTGTCGATAATGCTTCCTCATCCTCACAGCAGCGCACATGACCGCACATTGGCTACGTGACCTTGAATATCCGGCCAGCTTCGGCATTCAGTGATTCCATGGTGAACAGGTCACGCCATCCGGTAGCCAAGGGACACGAGGCCTGCACACTCCTGTCGCTCGCATAATAGAAGTATGCACGGGGTAACGAACACGGAGCTTCCAGCGGCAATGCATCGTAAGACCGCTTCTCCACAGGCCTCAGTGACGGACGTGCTATCCAAAATAGCACAGCTTATCGTAGCATCCCAGCAAATGACAGATTCTCGGTCGGATCAGGAATAATCCGACAGCGCTGGGTCGGTACGCTCCGCTGTTGCATCAGGTACGGACGACCGAATGTTTCATAGGGTCCGACAGGATGGCGAAAGGGATTCGGATGATTTCGAGCTTTCCCTTTCGGAACAACAGAAGCTGCCATACATTTCTTCCGGCATTATCTTCCAGAGTTTGTTCCGTTGGACTACATTGCTGGGATGCTGGATAAGAGACTAATAGCGTCATTGGACACGGATTTTTGGATCGGTTCAGGGACATTGTCCCTGAGTTGCCGACGCAGTCCAATAATGTCTTTAGAACATTCGAATTATTGAACGACGCTATATATATATAAGCTTGCTATCAACATGCTAGTATAGTTTCTTGTCCGCAATGCTCTATTCTGCCTTTTGTGAATTCTAGGAAATAATTGTTTATTGGCAGAACTGGGCTTACCGAGAGTTCCTTTGCGTCTAAGACGGCGAGACTGAAGACTGCAAATTATCTTTTTCGCCGTCTATGTCAATTCCAACCATGATGTTGGAAACGACAATGATGTATAATAGACTTAACTTAGACGCTTTATCATACGTATACCACCTTACTGAGACGTTTATCATTACGTCTTCAAGAGAAAGAATTCCAGGATATGATCCTCAATGAGATTTCTTTCAGGGGCAGTAGTTTTTCCACGTATAATTCCGCCATTCAGTGGCAACCTGGAGTTGGTTAGACGTGACGCAGCCCTAGCTACATCCACGCGCATGGATAGTAAGGTGAAGAACTCTCTCAGAGTCGCTTTGGTCTCCGAGAAGCTTCTCTTTGACGGCAACCTTTCAGCAATCTTGAATTGCTCGATATACACGTTCTCTTGTCTATCAAGTGTAACAGGAGATTCAGACGTGGGCAAACATTCGGTGGTTGACTCAGAGAGTTCCACTGTAGTTGCCGGATCCGAGTTTTTCGATTATGACGGATGTCAGTCAAACAGGTTGGGACACAATTTTGATCCCAACGGATTCGAAGTGCCAGGGTCTTTGGGTTCCGCAGTTTTTAGTTAAGCTCCAAGGAAGAATATTATCTTGGCTTGCACTACGTCATTGGATGAATTTTATTTAGAAACGCATGTTCAATCCTGTCCAATAATACGACAGTAGTTGCGTATATCCGGAACCAGGGAGGCACTAATTCGGTTCCGTTATTAATTTTAACGGAAAGAATCCTTCTGTTTGTTATAGAACACGAAGTTCTGTTTCGGTTCGTCATATTCTCGGTCGTCGGATCGTATTAGCAGACTCGTTTGTTGCCGTCGGAATGGACTATCAACAAACAAGTATTCAATCAGATTTGCTATCAGTGGGAGCGCCCAGTGATAATTTATTTGCGACACAACTCTCCAATCAATTGTAGACGTATGTGTCACCGTGTCCGGATCCCTGAGCATATGTAGTTAACGCTCTATTGATCTAGTAGGACGTGATGATAGGATATGCGTATCCTCCAGCGCTGTTGATTCAGCAAGTATTGCTAGGATTATTCATTCACAATACAATTCTGTTGGTAGCATCTCTGTCTCCACAGAGACGGTGGATATATTTACTTAGATGTCTACTGTGGGACTTACCGCGGAAACTTCCTCCATGAGAGGATCTTTTTTCGCTGGGGAAATCGTGTCAACTCTATCACAACCCGCAAGGTCTCAACCTTCACGTATTCCGTTGTGCGGTCCTTCTTGAATGGCAAGCATTGTACAGGACGAGCAGTGGACGCGATTCCTAACTGTAGAAGGACCTCCTCTTCGCTATACTATGCGGCTAAAGTGGAGGGTCTTCCGTCGTTGGTGTAGGGATCTTTATGTTGATATTTTTGATCCCTCCATACCAGACATTGCAAACTTTCTAGTATACTTGTTTAACGAGATCATCTGCAGCCAGTTACTTTTAAAGGTTATAGGTCTATGTTATCTGATACCTATGCACACCATGATAGTTTACAATGGAGCCTAATGTCTCTTTATCTAAGTTAGTTTGAAACTTTTCGATAAGAGACCTAGAATCGTTAGATTAATTCCTATTCGGAATTTAGCTTGGGTTCTTATTAATAAAAGCAACCATTTGAACCCCTTGAGACAGCAGTTTCAAATTCTGGCCTTTTAAGGCAGCGATTCTCTTAGTCTGCTGAAGAGTCAGTGAGCTTCATGCACTATCGGTGGACGATTCTCACTTTCATAGTATCGGGAACTCTATTACCTTTACTACTAATGTTGTATTTTTGGTTAAGAATCAGGCTCCTAATGATATCTGGAACCTATTGTTCTTAAGGTCCTTCCGTCTTCGAGCGGGCATAGGCCTTTACTCTGTCCGGATAGACCTTTATGTATTTATTAACAGATCTCAGTTTATCAGTTGGACGTAAAGCTTCTTCTGGCTCTGATGCCTAATAGAAGGGTCATTACGGTCCATTCTATTACTTAATGCATTCAGTTAACTATCGGTACTGCTTAGGATAATCTATCCTTAACTCAGCAGTCTGTGCTTAAGATTCCGGCTCATGAAGTAAGAGCTCTTCTACATCTTGGGCTGACGTATAGTTTTGCTATTATAGATTAAGTAGGCTGCATATTGGTCTCAGCCATCCACATTCACAAATTTTTATCTCAGAAATATTGTATCCATTTCTGGAGACCTGCATTATTTAGGTCCATTATCAGCTGCTCAGAAAGTCGATCACTTAACAATTGCAACTATAGCTATGTAGGCTTTATGTTCCGGCAGTGACTCCGTCCTGCTGCCCTCTTCGCTCTGGGCTATTTGGCCCAGGGCAAGAAAAAGGGGGGGGGGGGGGGGAGGGTGTTCCCTTGGGTCACCTGTTTTATTATGAAAACAAGGGGGATACCTCCTCCGGAGTTAGTAATTCTGAGCGGTTACTGGGATGGTTTCTTAAGTGAAAGTTATGTTTTTAAATTCATTCATGTCATAGTTTTAAAGTATAGCATTTGAATATGTCGTGTCAAACGGATGTTATTATACTATCCTCGGACACTTTTAAAAGAGTATAAAGAGTCTCAATTCTTTGGACTAACTTTATTTATTGGCTTACTTTAAAAATAATTAGTATAAGAATTATACTGCATATTAATAGAGAACATGGATGTTATGATGCTCAATTATAGAAGGTATTGTGTCTTTCTAATTTGTCATAAATAAGAAAGATACACGTGAAGCCTATTTCTTCTTTTCTCCTCCAGGAGATGACTCTATTTTATATAGTTGAGCTTATTGGATTTTCCTCTATGTCCTGGGCCCTCCAGCCTTTTTACTATTCAGCTATGTCTGGGTCATTGGTACAGTATAAAAATGTTAAAAAATTTATAGTAATTTATATATTTTTTATACTTATCAATGACCCAGACGGGGATGGCCCTCCCAGGAGTTGGGAACTCATACCTCCCCGCTGAGGACATAGCACTTACCAGGCACTGTTGGTAAGAATGATTAATGGCGCCAATTTCGGGACGTCCTTGACACTGCGCATGCGCAGTAGAGGTGAAGTATGGAGGGCCATTCAGGACATGTTTTCTTTGGTTTTAGATGCAAATTTTGGGGATTGGGGGGGCAAAATTTGTGTTTGGCCCTATATTTTTAAGAGTTAGCACCAGCTATGTCTGGGTCATTGGTAAGTATAAAAAATATATAAATTACGATAAATTTTTTAAGTTTCCTGAATTTCGTTGAAAAACATGGTCACCAACAGCCATCTTGTGTTTGGAATATAAATTGTCAACAATTCCATTAGCATACCCTACAGGCCACATCCCTCACCCAGTCTTTTTCGGATTTCATACGTAGCTTTGGTGTAATGCCCAGATTGGAGCTATCAGATTTTTCTGAATTTTGTTGAAAAACATGGCTGTTGGTGACCATCTTGGATTTGGCATATAAATTATCAACAATTCCATTAGCACAACCTAGAGGTCACATCTCTCACCTGATCTTTTTCAAATTGCATATGTGGATTTGGTGTGATGTCTAGATGAGAGCTCTAAAAAAATTTCTGGATTTTATTGAAAATCATGGCCATCAGTGGTCATATTGGATTTGGCATTTTAATTGTCAACAATTTCATTAGCTACAAGCCGCACCTCTTACCTGATCTTTTTAAAATTTTATATGTAACTTTGGTGTGATGTCTTGATGGGAGCTATCAAATTTTGGGAATTTTATTGCAAAACATGACCACCTGTGGCCATCTTGGATTTGGCATATAAATTGTCAACTTTGTAGCTTTGGTGTGATTTCATTTCTGTAGGAACTTAGTAAATGACTTGGCATTACTGGAACTTTCTATTTAGCTCAGTCCCTTCTTGGTCAAGTTGAGGTGCATTGTCATTGACACTTTCATTTTTAGCTTAACTTTGGTGAAGCCAAATTTGAGGTATTGTCATGGCCTGTCGTCCGTCTGTCGTGCCGTCAACACGGCTCGGGCTAGAGGCCGTATTTATGAACCGATCTTTACGAAACTTCTTGGGTACCTTTGTTATCACCATGGGACGAGAATGAGTGTTTTGGGGTCCAGTCCAAAATTCAAGATGGCCACTGGCAGCCATTTTGTACAAAGTTAGGTGCAATCAGATTTTTGCGCAGAACTTCCATTTGAAAGCTCTGATTTGAATAATTTTTTGTACGAATGTTTAGTACCATGGGATACATCACATATAATACAGGTTTTTTTCTCATGCATAAATTATGCCAATTAGACTAAGTGTGATCTATTTTGTGTTACTTTCAGTACTGTAAGTGCAAATGCCAATACGGCTCAGGCTAGAGGCCGTATTTATGAACCGATCTTTACAAAACTTCTTAGGTACCTTTGTTATCTCCGTGGGACGAGAACAAGTGTTTTGGGGTCCGGTCTGAAATTGAAGATGGCCGCTGGCAGCCATTTTGTACAAAATTACGTGCAATCAGATTTTTGCACAGAACTTCCATATGAAAGTGCTGATTTGAATAATTTTTGTGTGAATGTTTAGTACCATGGGATACATCACATATAATACTTGTTTTTTTCTCATGCATAAATTATGCCAATTAGACTAATTAACTGTGACCTATTTAGTGTTACTTTCAGCACTGTAACTGCAAATGCCAATATGGCTCGGGCTAGAGGCTGTATTTATGAACCGATCTTTACGAAACTTCTTGGATATCTTTGTTATCACCGTGGGACGAGAACTAGTGTTTTGTGGTGTGGGCTGAAATTCAAGATGGCCGCCAGCAGCCATTTTGCACCTTAGTTGGTGCAATCAGTTTTTTGTACAGAACTTCTGTATGAAAGTTCCGATTCGAAAAAATTTTTGTCTGAATGCTTAGTAACATGGAATACATATAATATGGGGTTTTTTTCTCGTGCAGAAATTATGCAAATTAGATGAACTTTGATTTATTCAGTGCTGCTTACACACAGTAAGTACACATGTCAATACGCCTTGGGCTAGGGGCTGTATTTATGAACTGATCTTCACAAAAAACTTCTTGGGTACCTTTGTTAACACCTTGGGACGAGAACGAGTGTTTTTGGGTGCGGTCCAAAATTCAAGATGGCTGCCAGCAGCCATTTTGTACCGAAATTAGGTCCAATCAGTTTTTAGCTCAACTTGACAAAGTCAAGCTGAGCTATTGCCATCACTTCTCGTCCGTCGGCGTACGTACGTTAGTACGTACGTCCACAATTTCCTTTGGCACACCTCACAGGTCGCATTTATGATCAGATTACTTTGAATCTTCTTATGCTTGTTTGGGGTGACCTCTAGATGGGAGCTATCGATTTTCTTCAATTTCCGGCAAAAAATGTTGCCGTGGCCAACGTTCTTAGAACTTAGTTTAGTCAAACCACAATATTTCCCTTTGGCACACCCTACAGGGCACATTTATGATTTGATTGCTTTGAAACCTGATACGCTTATTTAGGGTGACCTCTAGATGGGAGCTATCGATTTTCTTCAATTTCCGGCAAAAAATGTTGCCACGGCCAATGTTCGTAGAACTTAGTTTAGTCAGACCTCAATATTTCCCTTTGGCACACCCTACAGGGTACATTTACTATCAGATTGCTTTGAAACCTGGTATGCTTGTTTGGGGAGACCTCTAGATGGGAGCTCTCGATTTTCTTCAATTTCTGTCAAAAAATGTTGCTGCGGCCAACGTTCTTAGAACTTAGTGTAGTCAGAAGACTCAATATTTCCCTTTGGCACACCCTACAGGGTACATTTATGATCGGATTGCTTTGAAACCTGGCATGCTAGTTTGGGGTGACCTCTAGATGGGAGCTATCGATTTTCTTCAATTTCTGTCAAAAAATGTTGCCGCGGCCAACGTTCTTAGAACTTAGTTTAGTCAAACCACAATATTTCCCTTTGGCACACCCTACAGGGCACATTTATGATTTGATTGCTTTGAAACCTGATACGCTTATTTAGGGTGACCTCTAGATGGGAGCTATCGATTTTCTTCAATTTCCGGCAAAAAATGTTGCCACGGCCAATGTTCGTAGAACTTAGTTTAGTCAGACCTCAATATTTCCCTTTGGCACACCCTACAGGGTACATTTACTATCAGATTGCTTTGAAACCTGGTATGCTTGTTTGGGGAGACCTCTAGATGGGAGCTATCGATTTTCTTCAATTTCTGTCAAAAAATGTTGCTGCGGCCAACGTTCTTAGAACTTAGTGTAGTCAGAAGACTCAATATTTCCCTTTGGCACACCCTACAGGGTACATTTATGATCGGATTGCTTTGAAACCTGGCATGCTAGTTTGGGGTGACCTCTAGATGGGAGCTATCGATTTTCTTCAATTTCTGTCAAAAAATGTTGCCGCGGCCAACGTTCTTAGAGCTTAGTTTAGTCAAACCACAATATTTCCCTTTGGCACACCCTACAGGACACATTTATGATTTGATTGCTTTGAAACCTGGTATGCTTATTTAGGGTGACCTCTAGATGGGAGCTATCGATTTTCTTCAATTTCCGGCAAAAAATGTTGCCACGGCCAACGTTTGTAGAACTTAGTTCAGTCAGACCTCAATATTTCCCTTTGGCACACCCTACAGGGCCCATTTATGATTAGATTGCTTTGAAACCTGGTATGCTTGTTTGGGGAGACCTCTAGATGGGAGCTATCGATTTTCTTCAATTTCTGTCAAAAAATGTTGCCGCGGCCAACGTTCTTAGAACTTAGTTTAGTTAGAAGACTCAATATTTCCCTTTGGCACACCCTACAGGGTACATTTATGATCGGATTGCTTTGAAACCTGGCATGCTTGTTTGGGGTGACATCTAGATGGGAGCTATCGATTTTCTTCAATTTCCATCAAAAAATGTTGCCGCGGCCAACGTTTTTAGAACTCAGTTTAGTCAGACCACAATATTTCCCTTTGGCACACCCTACAGGGCACATTTATGATTTGATTGCTTTGAAACCTGTATGCTTGTTTGGGGAGACCTCTAGATGGGACCTATCATTTTTCTTCAATTTCCATCAAAAAATGTTGCCGCGGCCAACATTCTTAGAACTTGGTTTAGTCAGAAGACTCGATATTTCCCTTTGGCACACCCTACAGGGTACATTTATGATCGGATTGCTTTGAAACCTGGCATGCTTGTTTGGGGTGACCTCTAGATGGGAGCTATCGATTTTCTTCAATTTCCGTCAAAAAATGTTGCCGCGGCCAACATTCTTAGAACTTAGTTTAGTCAGACCACAATATTTCCCTTTGGCTCACCCTACAGGGCTCATTTATGATTAGATTGCTTTGAAACCTGGTATGCTTATTTACGGTGACCTCTAGATGGGAGCTATCGATTTTCTTCGGTTTCTGTCAAAAAATGTTGCCACTGGCAAAAAAACTGACATTGGTCCCAATGATCTTCAATTTTGCCATTTCATTTATAACTTACCAAGTTCAAGTTTGTCAAGTTGAGCTACAGTGTCATTGACACTTTCATTTGTACACAGCTTCTATACGTCTCAAAATTCAAGCTGGATGCCGGCAGCCATTTTGTACCAAAATTAGTGCAATCAGTTTTTTGTACAGAACTTCTATATGAAGATTCTGATTTGAATAAATTTTTGAAAGAATGTTTAGTAACATGGAATACATCACATATAATACAGGTTTTTTTCTCATTCAGAAATTATGCAAATTAGATGAACTTTGATTTATTTAGTGCAACTTATACACAGTAAGTGCACATGTTAATACAGCTCTGGCTAGAGGCTCTATTTATGAACCGATCTTCACGAAACTTCTTGGGTACCTTTGTTATCGCCTTGGGACGAGAACGAGTGTTTTGGGGTGCGGTCTGAAATTTAAGATGGCTGCCAGCTGCCATTTTGTACCAAAATTAGGTACAATCAGTTTTTGGTACAGAACTTCTATTTGAAGGTTCTGATTTGAATAAATTTTTTAATAAATGTTTAGTAATATGGAATACATCACATTTAATACAGGTTTTCTTCTCGTGCAGAAATGATGCAAATTAGATGAACTTTGATTTATTCAGTGCTACTAATACACAGTAAGTGCACATGTCAATACAGCTCAGGCTAGAGGCTGTATTTATGAACCGATCTTCACGAAACTTCTTGGGTACCTTTGTTATCACCTTGGGACAGGAAAGCGTGTTTTTGGGTGCCTTTGTTATCACTGAGCCATGAGAACAAATATTTTGGGGTTCAGTCAGACCCACTTTGGGACTCAAAGATTTCTTTTCTAGTTTAGCATCTAACTGTCACCCACCTTTACAATACTTTACCTATACATTTCTTACAGGCTACGGTCAGCATTTATGTACAAACCGTTACAATACTTTATATGTACCTTTGTTATCAGGTCATTACCTAGATGTGTGTCATTGCTGTGTCACATATTATACATGTACATGTCTTACACAAGTTGAGCTACAGTGTCATTGACACTTTCATTCTTGTTTCAATTCAAAATGAGTTTTGAAGTGGTTTGAGTGATCTTATGCAAAAAAATCTCCTAAACAATTTACCCAACAGGCCCTTCTCTTCCACCCCACTCCCCTTGATAAATTAGATTAACTATATTAACACACAGATGCTGAATGTGACCTTAAATCCTTCTTCAAACAAATTTGTCAGTTGAGCGATTAAGGCCCATTGGGGCCTTTTGTTCAACAATCTTCCTGGTATTGAAGCCAGACAGTTCCTTTCAACCAGTCATAGACCAAAGCTGGATCAACAAGCTCATTCTTGCTTCGAAGTTTTATATGGAAACCATCCAGTCAGTAAGGAACAGCATCTGAGCAAACGACTGTGCAGCAAGCGTAGACCACAAGGGTGCTTGCTTTCATGTAATGATTCATCCTTTGTTCAGGAAGTACTTGAGGTTTGCTATAAACGCCAAGGTTTATCACTTCCGGGCGACTTCTGGGTCTGTGCGGAGCAGCAACATACTTGATTCCACTTAGATGTCTCTTCCCCTGGCCTCTCCAGTTTTGCTTTCTAGAAAACTGGAAGGCTGCAGTCAACAGCCTTTCTCCAGTAAAGCAATGTGCAGTGAATGACACAGTGGATACCATTGGTTACACCATCCCCACCCCCTCCATTACTTACTCTAACGTCAGACACAATCGATCATGGATGAGGTGCTACCTTGGTTCCGGAGAATCTAAATTGCCATGGTCAGTGAAATCATCAAAAGTCCCTTCTTCACATCATTCAGAAGGAGATGGTAATCATAAGTTTTCTTCACTGGTAAAATCACCTTGCAAACTCTCAGGTTCAGATTCTTTCACACAATTCAACAGCTGTAGCTTATCTGCAGAACCAAGGTGGGTCCCACTCCTTTTTAATATTCAGTCTAACAAAAAAGATTCTTTTGTTCACTCTGGATCAAAACATCTCTCTTTCAATCCCCCATATTCCAGGTCACCTCAATGTGATCGTGGAGTCTCTGTCCAGGCATGGACATACTTTGCCAACAGAATGGACTCTCAACAGTAAGGTCTTTCTTGCTATCAGCAACCTGTGGGAAATATCCCATGATACATCTTTTTGCAACAAGATGGAACAAACAGGCTTCAGACTTTCATCTCTCCCAGATTCGTTAGCCTTTGCAGAAGATGCTCTGTCAATCCTGTGGAACAGAGTCATTGGCTATGCTTTTCCTTCTACTCTGTTAATACTTAGGTACTTCAGAAAATCAAACAAACAACTTGCAAGGTGCAAAATCATTCTGGTAGACCCTCTGTCTCATCAGAGATTATGGGTCACCTGCTGAGACCTCTATTATTCAACATTCCATGCCGTTTGCCTCTGCGGAAGTACCTTCTGTAAGTCCTTTTTCAAGGCAAAACTATGTAGCAAAGTGGAGAGTTTTCTTTGAATGGTGCCAAGACAAAAGTGTAAATTATCTGCATCCTTCAACTCCTAACAGTGCAGATTTTCTGGTGTTTCTTTTTGATGTTAAGAAACTTCAACCTATTACAAACAAAGGGTACCGTTCTATGTTGTTCGACACTTATGCTCATGAAGGCCATATTAATATAGGTTCGGATCAATCTTTGTCAAAGTTACTTAAGCATTTTTCCATTAACCCTTTACCCAACGCAGACGATTTCAAAATTTATTATTTTGAATATCATTTTTTAAATTTTTGTCAAAAAATTTCAACAAAACCATATCATGTGACCCCTCTTTGAAATGGGCTCGTTCCAAAGAGGGGTCACATGATATGGTTTTGTTGAAATTTTTCGAAAAATAATATTTTTTCAGCTGCTGAATTTGCATATTACGCAGGTGGATGCGGGCAATTCGTTGGGTTAAGGGTTAAAAGGCCAGAAACTTTAAGGCTAATTTCCAAGTAGAATCTAGTCTGGGTCTTGTTCATATTATGCGGGTGGATGCGGGCGATTCGTTGGGTAAAGGGTTAAAAGCTCAGAAACTTTAAGGCTAATTCCTAAGTGGAATCTAGTCTGGGTCTTGTTAAACTTCAAGAAGCTCCATTTGAACCTTTAGATTCTGTGGTGTTTAGGTTTTTTATTTTTAAAACGGTATTCTTGCTTGCTTTTGCTTCAATTAGAAGAGTAAGTGAACTTCATGTTCTGTAATAATTAATTCTAGAGCCTTACTACGTCCAGTGAGGGCTCTAAGAATATATGTGAAGTGGTCTAGTTTTATGAGGAAAGGAAGAAAAAGACTCTTCCTTTCTTTCATCTCAGGCAGAAAGGATATTTCAGTTCATTCCATTTCTAGATGGATTCAATCTACTCTCCATATTGCTTATAGTAATTATTTCCGATAGGGATAGTAAAGCGAATAGAATTCTGCTATTGAGGTTAGAGCTTTATCATCCTCCTGGGCATATGCTAATTCTATTGCTCTGTCAGATATTACGAAGGCTGCTTACTGGACGAAACCTTCCTTGGTTCTGCGCATGTGCAAAATCTATCAGTGGAGGATTGTACAGGACTCTAGTTTTTATACGCCTGTTTTGAAAAAACGGGTCGTATTATGGTATACTGCTGTCCGTCTGTCCGTCCGGTCACACGTCGTACGATAACTCAAGAACGCTTTGAGAGATTTTCGTGATTTTTGGGTAGGTGGTGTATATCGATGGAGGGAAGCTCCCTTTCGTTTAGTGTCGCAGTATAATTAGTCATTCCAGAGTTATGGGACTTTATTACTTAGAAAATTGTTGATTTTTTACACGTCGTACGATTACTCGAGAACGCTTTGAGAGATTTTCGTGATTTTTGGGTAGGTGGTGTATATCGATGGAGGGAAGCTCCCTTTTGTTTAGTGTCGCCATTCAATTAGTGATTCCAGAGTTATGGGACTTTATTACTTAGAAAATTGTTGATTTTTTACACGTCGTACGAGAACTCGGGAACGCTTCGAGAGATTTTCACGATTTTTTGGTAGGTGGTTTATGTTGATGGAAGGAAGCTCCCTTTCGGTTGGTGTAGCCGTTCGATTAGTCATTCCAGAGTTATGGGACTTTATTTTTCACATGTTGAACAATAACTTGAAAATGCTTAGAGCAATTTTCATGATTTTTTGGTTGCAAGTATATGTTGATAGAAGGAATCTCCCGTTTGATTTGTGTCGCTGTCCGATTTGTCATTCCAGAGTTATGGGACTTTATTCATCAAAATATAGGCAATTTTCCACATGTTGGACTTTGAGCAATTTTCCTGATTTTTTGGTGGCAAGTATATGTAACCTGACAAGTACACATGTATACTCATATTGTGTGGTTCCCTCTTATAATTAATAATGGGCGTATCATGCGCTCATGGCGCAGCTGTTTATTTTTATTGTTTTGGCTTAATTTTAGGGGTGTGGGGCTCAAAATTAAGCTTTTGGCCTGAATTCTAATGAATAGAGTACCAGCACGTCTGGGTTAGTTGTAGGTATGATAAATACATAAATTGCCTGAAATTTCCATTTTTTTTTCTCTGTTATTTTGTATACTATTAATTTAAATTTCACTTTGTTACAGCTTCTTTGTTGTTCAATATCTGATGTGTGCATATGACATGATTTTTGTTTTGTGATAAAAATATTGTTTAAACTAAACCAAACAAAGAATTGCGATCAGATCACCACCCAGACACAATCCAGTCAAAATTCTCTGTCCACTTTTGTGATCACAATGCTGAATTGTGTCCAAATTAATTTGGGTTTAAAATCATTTTGTGATGTTTTGCAATGTGTAGCCACACACCATGAACTATCCATTTTTCTCATTCTGTTCCATCCAGTGTATACTGTTGTAGGTATATCAGACTTCCTGTCTTCGCATTTAACCAATTCAGTCTTGTTTGACAGAGCTCATTGAGAAAACCTTGATGCTTGAAATTTTGGTGTTTAACATTAGTGTTCAGAGGGTTAATTTTCCCACAAGAGGTTTAAGGACATGGATAGCTTTACACCAGTGGTGGGGTAAGCCCTAAAATTTATGATAAGACAATTGAAACTTTTCATCAAATTTCAGATTGGGCAACCATATATCTTCCCCTTTTGTACCCAGTAGAGGTTAGTTAAGAAAACATTAAATATCAATAATTTTACTTTTCAACTCTTTGCCAACAAAAGGCCTAAAAATCGTGACATGCCAAATTTTGTGTGCCACTGCCATCAACACCTGCCACTCTCTATTTCTATCTAAACCACTGAAGAGGTTTAATGTTATATTTGCCTCTCTTGAAAGGGAAGGGGAAGGGGAGTTTGCAACCCCTAAGCCTGCTATCTGGATTTGTATGCAGTCATTAATTGTGTGAATTTTTATTGCAGTGATCATTTAGCTGTTGCAAAGAAGATAGAAAGATTCCTAGAGTTATCATCAGATAAAAAACATCCTTATCAATTTTTAGTTAGAGATGACACCAGCTCAGAGGATGATTTTGAGCAGATTGATGCAGATGATATTGACTTAGAAGGAGGACCTTCCTGAGAAAATTCATCATTCTCCATTTTTTTTTCTCCAATTATCTGAATACAGTACTATACAGATTACTTTATTCTCACACATTTTCCTTAGAATATATTACTTTGCCTGGTGTTTTAATTAGCGCCATCAAATTTGTTGAGACAAATCATTTATTGTAGTATAAGTACTAACACACCCATGTTTACAGGGATAACATGTCATTAGAATGGTGGAGGTTGCATCATTGTTTTCCAATATATGGAGAAAAGCTCTCTAGACAAAAGCCCTCAAGAAAAATGATAAAGGTGGACAAAAAAACGGTAATTTTATGTTAATTTTACATTTAACCCTTATAAAGGGCCTGTAAATTTTTATATACTACTCAGAGTTTGCTAAGCACCAAATATTTGACACATCATTGTGAGATTTGCTTGTGACATATTTGCGATATTTTTGGTGGATATGATTGAGGAATGTATTGAGATGATCCCCAGTGTTTACATTAGCTCTCTTGACAGGCAGACTTTTCGTGACAGTCATGGAAAGCATGTACCCCTTGATTTTCATGATGTTTTTGTGTACTGTCTACATGTACATGACATGTGTAGGGTATTCTATCTTCATTTCAACACAAACCCTTGTGATTTAATGATTGAATATGGCAAATGCAAATGTAAGAAGACATTTATCTGAAGCAGAAATGTGGTGGGCTGTAGGGATGGTGGAGCAAGTGGCTACCCATCATCAGGTTGTGCACCATATGGTAATCACCAGAGCCTGGGCAAGATTTCAGCAGTATGGCACACCAGTTCAGATGGCATGGTGGTGGCAGAGACCGTTTTTTTATCATTCAGGCCCGTAGGAACCGCTTTGCCACAGAAACCCAGCTTCGCAGTGACCTTCAGAATGCATCCAGGGTAAATGTTTTGACGCAGACTATCCGGACAAGGTTGCACGAAGGTGGTCTTCGATCGAGAAGACCATGTATTCGCATCCCGCTGTCCCAGAACCACTACCAGGCATGATATGAATGGGCCATGGACCACATTGGATGGACCAGAGAAGATTGGCGACCTGTCCTTTTTACAGATGAGTCAAGGTACTGCCTAGACCACACAGTTAGGCATTCTAGGGTATGGAGAAGACCAGGAGAGTGATGCCATGCAGCCAACATTGCTGAGCATGACCGCTATGGTGGAGGCTCAGTCATGGTCTGGGGCGGCATCAGCTGGGATGGACATACAGAGCTCTGTGTCCTTGAACATGGTACATTGACTGCACAATGGTATATTGATGAGATCCTGGATGTCCATGTCAGATTGTATGCAGGTGCAGTGGGTGATAGATTCATTCTGATGGACGATAATGCCCATCCTCATGTTGCCCATGCTGTTGGGGTGTACCGACAGAGGGAGGGGATTGAGCTTATGGACTGGCCAGCAAGATCCCCTGACCTCAACCCAATCGAACATGTCTGGAATGAGTTGCAGCTTGCAATTTCAGCCTGTCCAGTCCAGCCAAGAAGTGTCCAGGAGCTTGGTGCCTTGCTGGTCCAAGAATGGAGCAACATCCCACAAAGGACCACTAGGAACCTGATTGGGAGCATGAGAAGGCGTTGTCAAGCTGTAATTAACAGTATTGGGTCTCATACTCGATATTGAAGCCATACCAGTTTGCTCCGTCAACTTTTTGGCATATTGAAAAATTTCCTCTTTTACCAATAATATCCATTTTCCATGGTTATCGTATTCAAAAGCTAAAATATAATGTCAAACACAAATAAAATCTTAATTTCTGTACTTAAATCATTAAAGATATAATTAAATAAAAAATATATACACTTTTCATTACAATATTTCAACTAAAACGTAAAACAGGTAGTTGGATGTACTTGGTGCTTAGCAAACTTTGAGTAGTATATATTTTTGTTACACTTTGACATTCTACATCCTGGGTCTCTGTGGTTGTTTCTAGGCAAATCTTGATTGCCTTTGTAGGCAGCCAAGATATGCCAAGAAACAATACAAAAGGAACTGTTACATGCCTACTGGTAGAGTGTGACAGTGGATAGGATGATCGGGGAGTTTAGTCAGCCCCCCCCCCCCCCCCCCCCCCCACCAGAAAGTAAAATACCTGTGTGTAGGGTAACCTTACCTACCCTAAAAAAAACTGCTGATCTTAAAAATTTTATTGAGATAGAATCAGAACATTTGTTTACAGTATGTACATTTGGAAAATCACTACAGAGGAACCTCAAAAGGCAACATTTTAAACAACTTAAATTTTGGAAATAAAGTGTGTAAGCCCTGTCATATTCAGTTCGCCACCTTTTCAGCCATCAGTGTACAAGAAATATATCTATTCAATCAGTCTTTCGATTTTGAGGTGCACTGTCTGTAATGGTAATCGGAAAAAAAGTAACAGGAAAAAAAGTAACAGGAAAAAAAGTAACAGATTTGGGTAGGAAAAAAAGAAACAGGAAAAAATGTAACATTTTCTTATTTTTATAAGGTAAAAAAGTAACTGGAAAAAAGTAACAGAATTGGGTAGGAAGAAAAAAACAGGAAAAAGAGTCACACTTTCTTATTTTTATTTCATAAAAGTGATAGATTACTTAATTATGATTTAGTTATATTATTGAAACTAGTTAGATTATTACATATCAGTATAAGTACTACATAGTACATAGTTATAAATGTTGATTGTTGTTCGATCCGCAAGTATACAGAAGAAGTCTCCTTGGTTACGAATCGAAATTAAGTATTTTTATTGTTTACTAATCATATATATTTCATTTTCAGGTTATTTTATTCAACTTTGTGGGGAGTTAGTTTAGTATAGTAACTGGGACAAAGTTAGGAGGTCTTAAATAAAACTGTGAGCGCTAAGTTGTCGAACGGTTCGTCGTGTTGCCTTTTGTCGCGTGTTTACAGTTTTCCCTGTCCGATCGCGTAATTTTGTCTTGATGATGGCGAGCAAGTCTGTTCAGACGGAGGTAAGTATGGAGGTAAATACGTGTAATATCGCGGTCCAGGTCAACGGTGCCAACGGGGTAAGTATTGGTGTGCAGACAGAGGTCACTGGGGGTGTCGGTCAGAGCCGGGTTGGTGGGGCCACCGATGGCGATATTGGGCTTGAAGTTTGTAAACAGTGTTCTATGATGTTTGGGGACTGTCGCTCAATGGGATATGGAGAGGTATGTGCAAACTGTCAGGAAATCCTCCGCCTACTTGAGACAATTGTTAAGTTTGAGGGGGAGATTGCTGAGCTGAAGGGAAAACTAGGTAGGGCGGGGCTGTCTGGAGTTACGCCTGTGAAAGTAGCTTTCCGAGAAGGATGGAAGGTTGTCGGTGGTTCCAAGAGGAAACATGGGGGTAGAACCTTTGATGTGAATGAGGTAGGTGATGAGGTGGGGGCTGCTAGAAAAGTATGCAGGACAGATGAGGGGGGCCCAGGCCGGAGCAATGCTGTAAAGCGTTTGGCGTGGACTATCAAAAGTGGTAGGAAAGGGGGGCCAGAGAAGCAGGTAGAGCAGGTAGATAGGGGTGTAAAGTCCAAAGGCAGTGGGGAGTGCAGCACCAGAAACAGATTTGATGTGCTCGATTCGGAAGAGACAGAGGGGGAGATGGAGGTAGTTGCAACAGATAGTAGCTTGGGGTCTAGGCCAGGAAAAAGGAGGAGGGATC
This sequence comes from Pictodentalium vernedei, assembly GCA_031216915.1. Classification (NCBI taxonomy): domain Eukaryota; kingdom Metazoa; phylum Mollusca; class Scaphopoda; order Dentaliida; family Dentaliidae; genus Pictodentalium; species Pictodentalium vernedei. The sequence goes on from CM062297.1 coordinate 743,961,333, forward strand.
CGGGAGAAGACCAGGGGAGTAGTCCAGGTAGTTCAGGACCTGGAAAGAGACGGAGGGACAAGGATAGGAGTAATCCTAGGTAAATGTTGGAGACATAAAGATACCAGGCTTATTCTTTGCGGACGACATGGTGTTAATGTCTAGAACTGAACAGGGGCTAGAGAAACTGCTGGAAATTGTTGGTAGATATGGGAACACTTGGCGGCTCGAACTAAATGAAAATAAAAGCAAGGTAATACCCGTTGGACGCAAGGTAGATATGACGAAGAGATGGAGAGTGGGGGAGTTCTCAATCCCCGAAGGGGAAAGCAAACAAATCACTGTAGGAGAAACGGGAGAGTATGAGTATCTAGGGGTAAGCATAAATATAACGGGAAGAGGGGTGTACAGAAATTACTCAGCCAAACTTATTCTGAAGGGGAAAAGAATTCTGAACCAACTAAAACTTTTAGGGAAAAATAGTTTCAATAAGGTCTTTGTGGGGAAAACACTGTGGGAGAGGGTGGGTTTACCAAGTATAACGTATGGCACGGACGTGATTCCATTAAACCAAACCGTTATTAAGAAGTTGGAAAGTACTCAGAATGATGCCGGCAGATGGATAACAGGGTCGAGTAATGCTGCAGCTTTGGAAGCAGTAAGGGGGGAGCTTGGGTGGATGAAAATCAAGGACAGGGTAGATTTGGGAAAACTGTGTTACTTTAACTACTTGAGAAACCTGCCTGACAACCGGTGGTGCAAATTGATGCTCGATACCATTTGGAATTCTAATATAGAAACGGGGTGGTCAAAACATGTGAGGGAACTAATGGACAATTACTCTATAGAGGTCACAAACATAGAAGTAGGAATGAAAGAAGGCAAAAGGTTTGTCAAAGAGAGAGTCATGGAAGATTGCAATCGAAACTGGCGAGCAGGGGTTAGCTTGAAAAGATCACTGCAGGGGTTACAATATAAAGAAAAGCCAGCTTTTGAGAAGTACCTAGATGGCACCTTTGGAGGGTCACTGCTCTTCAAACTGAGATCAAGATCACTGGAGCTTCGGGGAAAAATTGGGAGAGATGGGGAAAAGGGATGCCAAATGTGCCACTCTGGAGTAGTGGAGACCCTGGAACATTTTCTCTTGGAATGCCCTCAGTATATACCTCATAGAATAAAATTTACTGGAAGAATAATGCAGAAGTGGGGTGAAGAAACAAAGGATAGATGGCTGAAGGGGGACACGAGGGAGAGGGTAGGAATGCTTATTGAAGAAATTGAAAAAGAGGAAGTGAGGGACACTATTAAGCAGTTTATATCTGAATGCTGGGAGGAGAGGAGGGGAAGAGGGGCTGGGGTGCAGGGGGAATGATGGCCTTCTCTTATGAGGACCGCGACAAATCAGCGGCTGGCCAAAGAGTTATTATTATTATTATAAAATAATTTAACAAACTTAATTATGATTTAGTTAGATTATTACATATCACACCTTGAAACTAGCTGTCCAATATATAGTTTGCTGTGTGTTTATTTTTTCAAGAACATTGTTGTACATCAAAGAAGAGAATTCATGAAAGTAGCCACACTTGCTTGTGTTTATTTTTTCAAAAACATTGTTGTACATCAAAGAAGAGAATACTTGAAAGTAACCACACTTGCTGTGTGTTTATTACAATGTGTGTTCATTTGTTTCAAGAACATTGTTGTACATCAAAGAAAGCATGATGGATATCCTTGTAACAACATTGTCATAGCACACATGATCTCCAATTACAAAATAATTAAAAAAATAAAAAATAAAATTATTATTATAATTATTATAATGAAATAATGAAAAAACACTGTTACTTTTTTTCCTGTTGTATTATTATAATTGTTACTTTTTTTCCTGTTTCTTTTTTTCTGTTTCTTTTTTTCCTGTTACTTTTTTTCCTGTTACTTTTTTTCCTACATTCTTGCATGCCATCATATCTGCAACATATATTAGAAGTCAATAGTGCACCTCAGCTTTGCCTTTGCAAGCAATTGAAGTCTTTGTATGGGAGTGTGGTGGTTCAGTGGTAGACTGTTGGACTTCTATCTTAGATGTCCCGAGTTCGATCCCCATCCGGGACAACCTGCGTTGTGTTCTTGGGAAAGGCACTTTTTCCTGGTTGCATACATGGGGGCACGATGACGCCGTGTACTAAGGTGTACTGCACGTCGATGGTGCCCATGTCTTCAACCGCTGTAACCCTGCTTGAGCAGAGCTTGAACAGAGTTAGAATGTTGAGGAGCTGACAGTTATTCATCGATGTTCGGTGGTTCTCCCCGGGTACTCCGGCTTCTTCCACCCGTAAAACTGTCATAATTGCGATTAGCCATTGTGCATAACTATGTGACCTTAAGGTTCCGCTCCACAGTTTTCCAGGCATTTCCAAATATGACATGCCGTACATTCTCTTCAAATGCAAATATTCTGTAGCTTAGTTATCTAACTCATAACATGTATTACCCCCCAGCCTCCCCCCCCCCCCCTCCCCCGGCCAGACTTCAACCTGAAAAAAAAAATGCCGAAACCAGTCATTTTGAGCCACCTGGAGGCCTCAAAAGCAGAATTTTCCCACCAACCCCACCTACCCACCCCTGGAACAGAGCATCCCCTGTTTCTAAAATGCAAAAAAAAAATTATATGTTTCCGTCTCATTTTTTAGTTACCTGTCTGGTAACAAACCCGTGTAAAAATTACATTTTAAAAAATGGCCAATTTTTCAAAGCCGCTGTTTCCCATAATTCATCTGGTAATTTACTCCTATGTATCAGACTCCAACACTGGGACCAAAACTTCAAATTCTCTTGTCCAACAAAAAGCCTAATGTAATCATATATCTGATACTAAAAATATATCTCCATTTTACATGGCCTTAGTTTCAACATATGCCCTATGTTTAGAATTTCACCCCTGTGCAATAGTGCGAAACTGTAGAGCGGAACCTTAAAGAGAAAACAAGAGTGATCTCTCCTTTGATTTCACTCAGGCAAAAGAATCTGGAGTCTATCCTGAGTTGAATGAACAAAAACCGCAAGTCTCTATTTTCAACTAGCAAAAAGATACATCTTGGCCTTTCTGATTGCCGAATAGCTTTTGCAGCCATTTTTTGCCTTATTTTCACAACCACACCACACCACACCACACCACACCACACCACCTCAACCCTCACATTTCTCGGAGCCACTTCAGAGAGCATTTTTTGTTATTACCACCAGCAACATTGACTAACCAGGTCCTGCCAATAGCACGGTTAAATACAATCAAAATGTAAAACAATAAGCAGTGATAAACATAACTTTAGGGGGGGGGGGGGGGGGGGGGGAGGGGGGGTTGCTCTCTAGATATGAAAGCGTAAACAGCTTGACGGATGGATGACACACAGACATGACACCAGTGACCAAAATGAAAAAGTAGACACCATGACTGCAAATCTCTGGTCAACAATAACAACCAGGCTGTCCATAAGATTTCAAAAACATTAAGGTAGAGCACTGCCTTTCCTAAACAACAAGTCTTGTATTCATGGCAAATATATGTAGTTAACTACTACTAACAATTGCACACAAACCAGAAATAATGAAAAGTTTTTTGAAAAATGGTGTATTTTTAACTCAAACACAAATAAGGAACTTCCTGGTTCAAGAATTGACACCGAAGGCTGAATGCTCTTTAAGGTTCCGCTCCACAGGTTTCCAGGCATTTCCAAATATGACATGCCATACACTGTCTTCAAATGCAAATATTCTGTAGCTTAGTTATCTAACTCATAACATGTGTGTTACATTTCCCAAATCCACAAAAAAACATATAACACTATCTGACTAAGTAGAAATAAACAATCTGAATGCGGGTGGAATAATTTATTGTCAAAGGCCAGACTTCAACCTGAAAAATTGCATGAAAAAATGTCGAAACCAGTCATTTTGAGCCACCTAGAGGCCTCAAAAGCAGAATTTTCCCACCAACCCCAACTACCCACCCCTGGAACAGAGCATCCCCTGTTTCTAAAATGCAAAAAAAAAATTATATGTTTCCGTCTCATTTTTTAGTTACCTGTCTGGTAACAAACCCGTGTAAAAATTACATTTGAAAAAATAGCCAATTTTTTGAAGCCACTGTTTCCCATAATTCATCTGGTAATTTACCCCAATGTATCAGACTCCAACACTGGGACCACAAATTCTCTTGTCCAACAAAAAGCCTAATGTAATCATATATATGATACTAAAAATATATCTCTATTTTACATGGCCTTAGTTTCAACATATGCCCTATGTTTTGAATTTCACCCCTGTGCAATAGTGCGAAACTATAACTAGTTTCTCTTAGAAGTCAGGAGTTGAGTTTTCTTGCCTCTGACATAATACAGCAGGTAATCTGGCTGTGACAGTTTCGGCTATCTTTGGGCTGGGGGAGAATTAAACACTGAGCAGGTGCTTCTAGTCAAGTGTCGTCTGCCTGAATAGGCAGACAACACTTGACTAGAAGTGTACCTGCTTACTGTAAGTTTTTCGCGGTATGTCATGTTCAACAAATTCATTCTGATTCCCCGGCTTCTAAGTGTTAAACACCATTAAATAAATAAATTAAAGTCTTTTTGTGGGAAAAAAAGTCAAATAATACAATGCGTGCATGGTATTCCATGAATTATTGAATTATAAACAGTGTCGCTCTGTCTGTGCGTCATTCCGTAACAAAACTTGTCCGGGCTGTAATCTTTCTCTCTTAATAGATAAGGTTTTGATATTTGACATGTGGGTATATTATCTCAAGATGATGTGTCACGTACCAAGGTTGCCATGCTTTGACCTTGAACTTTGACCTCAAGGTCAAATTATTCCGTTTTCAGGGTTCTTTTCTGACAAGTTCGTGTCCGGGCTGTAACTTTTTTCCCTTAATAGATAGGGTTTTTATATTTGGTATGTGGATAGATTATCGCAAGACGACGTGTTGCGTACCAAGGTTGCCATGCTTTGACCTTGAAGTTTGACCTCAAGGTCAAATTATTCAGATTTTTTTTTTTCTGACAAGTTCGTGTCCGGGCTGTAACTTTTTTCCCTTAATAGATAGGGTTGTGATATTTGGTATGTGGGTAGATTATCTCAAGACGACGTGTCGCGTACCAAGGTTGCCATGCTTTGACCTTGAAGTTTGACCTCAAGGTCAAATTATTCAGAATTTAGGGTTTTTTTCTGACAAGTTCGTGTCCGGGAAGGGATTTTAATCAGATTTTACCTATTGCTTGAAATATTTTAGTATTACGGTTCACATCAGTTTATACCTAACATCAGTTAGTTGCTGCGAGGCCCGCAGAGATGGATTCCATCTCCGTGATATCTAGTTTCTTTTACTTTGTCATGCACCATGTCTGATCGTGTTAAAGGAGGAAAAGGAAGGGAAGAAAGTTAACGGCGTCTGTGTTTCTTGTTTTTTTTTCTTGTGAGGAGGTGGCTGTGGTGGTGAAAGGGTATCTATGGCTATTGTTGTGGTTGGTGTTTCCCTTGGAGGTGCCTGTTGTTGCACTGCCCCTGGTTTTGTTGATGTGTCCATTCCTTTAATAAATGCCAGTAGCTCTTGATGTTGCCTTTCGCTTTCAATCGCGTACTTTTCACTCTCTTCTCGGTGTTTTTCCAGATCGAACTTGAACTTTTCGGCTTTCTTTTGGATGGTTTCTGACGCAGGGCTTTCTGGTATCGAAGGGAGAGGTGAGTGGGGATCGGGAAGTGGCGAGAAGACAGCTTCCGTTTCCAACTCAGTCTCCACGGAGTTGTCCACATCTGACGTCTCCAGCTGTGGAGCTGGATGCATGATGAGTGTCTCTGTGGGAGTAGGAGCGGAATTGGTGACTGCTTCTGGCTCCTTCCTTTCCTCACTCTTCTCTCTCTTCTTCTCTAGGAAAGCCTCCAAGCGACGGGAATCCCTTCGCTTGGTTGCTGGACTCTTTTTTCTCTTTTTTTTTCAGGGCCTCCTGACCTCCTCAGCTGAAGACCAGTGTGAGAGGGGATCCTCTCACCAAAGGTGCTACCTCTCCCCGAGGAGGGTGGTGATTCTGTCTCTTCTTCAACCTTGACTCAAGAATTAGATGAACACTCTAACCTATCTCCTGGATAGTCCAGGAAGAGACGCCCAGAGCTGCTATGGTCTTCTTCAGTCTCGCTGGTAGTTCCAGTGTTTCCATAATTATGATCTAATTAGGATATTCGCACGCTGAGGTCAGAGGTGCGTAATGTGACGACGGATGGACGACATGAGATGAAAAACCTCTGTGACAGTTAAACAGAGGTTTTTATACCTATTTTGGTCTTGTTTTGATACCAGATATGTCAGTGGGTGTATTTTAGAGGGCATGGTGCTATTTACATTACATATTTGCAAACTGAACCAAGAAACCCAGCCTCCTTGACTCAGCCTCCAAAAATAGGATTTCAAAAATATGACTGTTTTTCAAATAAGCTTTTCGCACCAATAATCAAATTTATTTTGAGTTTGGTATAATACATGAAATGAAACTTCAATGTAGCAATTTTAAGTCAATCAGATGATTCTACATGGAATGCATGGGCATAAAGTCAATGAGTAGCATTACTGACCTTTGAAGTTTTTGTTCATATTTTTGTGAACACATTGTATCATTTGGCCTATGTCCCATGAACACTTAGCAGAAAACACATGATGTCAATATTTGTTATTTTAATTTTTTCTTAAAAAAAATTCAACAAAACCCTATCATGTGACACATCATTGGAACGACCTCAACAAGCTTGTTCCACTGAGGGGTGTCACATGATATGGTTCTGTTGAATTTTTTTTAAATTTCCACTGCACAATTTGTATATTCTATGATGGACGCAGCCAATTTGTTAAGTAAAGGTTAATCGCTCTCTAGGTGGAACCAAGGCACACTGTTTTTGACTAGCGAAAGGTACAAACTGTAGGTGTGATGATGAGCAAGGGCAATAGCTTGCCTCAAAATTGAAAGACTGTTTTTTATCATATTAATGCACAGTTTGGTATCTGGTTTTGACCTTTTTTATGTATTTCTTTTTCTTTGGTTCAAGGTCTGTACGAAATTTTGTATGTAGGAACATATTTTGTAAGAAGGTTTTAAAAAAAATTAGGATACAGCCGCATCCAAATAGTATCTTTTATCATTTACCAGTTTGGATATATGGAGAAAACTGGGTGTTCGGCTGGGGTGGTGGTTATGTCATCATCTAATAACTCTTGTTTATCCACTCATATAATAGCTGCTGCAGACATTGATCACTGCAGACACTAATTCTTGTGAAGTTCTTGACAATTTTACTGGAGGAAGGCAGAGTATATACTTGGGGAAAATGCATAGCAGTTTGCATGAAGAAAAATGTCAAGATGTACCACAACAGTGCTCATGTTCAGGGAACGGCCATTGAAGGGTCATTGAAGGCTTTGCAATCCTGGAAAATATGTCAGGAAGACTTGAAAAGCCTTGAATATTTACGAAATAAAAATGTTGATGAATCACATACAAGCCTGAAAATAAGCAATCTGTCATTTGCAGAATGAGGTCCCCAGAGGGTGAATTTGCTGATGCTATCCCATACAGTGGGCCATTTTATTATCTGGGTTCCTCTTTCTGTTCAGGCTTGAGACCCTGATTCAGATTGAGGTTCACAAAGGGTAAATTTAGTGATGCTACCCTGCTCTGCAGGGTAGCATCACCAAATTCACCCTCTGGGGACCTCATTTTGCAGGTGACAGTCTGCTTATTTTCTGGCTTGAGCACGTAATTATAACTAAATAAGTTTATATGCCAGAGGTCATGAAGCCATAGTTCTAACCAGACACTTGGGTTGCTACCCCTCCTTCCACTTCCTTAACAGGGAAGTGGAGGGAGGGAGTAATGATCAGAGATCCCAGTTGGCACTATTGAAGACAAAGCCTTGAAAATCCCTGAATTTGGATATTGTAAGGCCTTGAAATGTGCTGAACTATACCGAGAAACGGCCTTGAATAGCCTTGAATTTTATAATCAATCCCTGCCCGCAGTAATCTTGCACATTGTGATACATTTGTGGGTGTGATATGCCTATCCCACCTGGAACATACCGTACCTGTCTTGGTAGGTAGTAGGTTTGAGAAAATAGAGGATTGGCATGAAAGTTCATCTTGAATGCCATTTACAAACCACATCAGTTAATTTTTTTTCACTTTTCATTACCAAAGACGAGACAACTTTCACAAATATTAGTCAAGATGAACCTGAATTTCACATTCAGTTTCTCACAAATTATGTATTTAAACAGGTGACTGGGGATTAATGAAAGTAATTTTTTTATGAGTATCCAAATGTAACCAATAATGATGATGCTGTGAAGAGTATAGCATTAACTTAACCCTTTACCTTTTTTGCAACCAAAACCAACAAGCACTATTAAAAAAAATTGCCATTCAATTTTTGTTATTTTTTAACTTTTTGTGTCAAAACGTAGCTTATGACTACTCATTAAAATGAACTTGTTTTTCATTGAATAGTCATAATCTATGTTTTTGAGGCAAAAATGAAATATATCATTCAGCACAAAATCACTCAGTTAGAATTTGTTTTGAATAATTCATCTTCCCTTTGGAGGACTTTCAATGTTTTTTCAAGAATTATTTTGGCAAGGTTCAGCTTCTATTCTCGTTGAGTACAGGATTAACTCTTAACCCGCTGAATATTTTTAAGATATTTTTAAAAAAATCTAATCATGGCTGCTATGAAGCAGCCATGACTAGATTTGATGAAAAATTCATCTAAATTTAACTCAAGAAATCATTGGTGCAAAAATCCATTCAATTTACAGGGGGAAATTTGATTGATTTATTTATTTATTGGGGTTTAATGGCACTTTCAACAGCCAGGATCACCTCGTGTTGGACAGTTTTACGGGTAGAGGAAGCCAGAGTCTGCAGAGAGAACCACTGAGCAAGAGCAAGCAACTGTCAGACTCCCCAACATACTAACTCCACACAAGCAGGGTTAGCATTGGTTGAAGACAAGTGCACCATCATCATGCAGTACGCCTTAGTACACAATGCCATCGTGGCCCCCGCATGGGCAACTGGCATTAAGTGTCTTGCCCAATGACACAACGTAGTTGGCACAGGTAGGATTCAAACCGAGGACCTCTCGGCTTGCAGCCTGCAACTCAACTTACTAACCAACCACACTCCCTAAATTTGAGTAATGTACCCAAATTATGCATATTTCATTGGTTGGATAAATTCTGGTTGGGCGAGAATAACTGACAGCAGCATGCAACTGCAAGGAGTTAATTAATGATGGTTCATCAAACTTTTGATTTAAAAAACCCACATTTATATACCTCTCCGAAGCATATTGTGAAAAATCAATCTAGTCTATATTTTTTGAATATACCATTGTCATCTAACCCTTTACCTAACACGAAAAGTAGACGACACTTGTAAAAAAATTCTTGAATAACTAATTTTTTTCATTTTTTGTCTCAAAAACATAGGTTATGACCCGTCATTGGAACGAGCTCAATGAGCTCGTTCCAATGAGGTGTCATAACCTAGGTTTTTGAGACAAAATAGTGAAAATTAATTGGCGAATTTTTAGAATAGCGCTGGCCAGTTTTGGCCATTACGTTGGGTAAAGGGTTAATAGATATCTTTGTATTTTTGTGAAATCTCATGAATGTTTGTTTTATCTTGTAACAATTGTTTATACTCATATGTCGGCTCTTGTCTCCCTATTTTCTGTATGTGCTTTATTTTGACTTTATTTTGACTTGCATTGTATATTCTTGTTTTATTGAAATCTAGACAAACAGTATCGGGAGTGTGAAGACTCGGTGATTAGAGCATGGGACTTAACCCTTTACCTAACGAATCGCCTGCATCCACCCGCGTAATTTGTAAATTGAGCAGTTGAAAAAAACTATTTTTTTTCAAAATATTTCAACAAAACTATATCATGTGACCCCCTCATTGGAATGGAATTCCAATGAGGGGTCACATGATATGGTTGTGTTGAAATTTTCTTGATAAATTTTAAAAAATAGTAATTAAAATAATAAATTTGGATATTCTCTGTGTTGGGTAAAGGGTTAAAACCAAAGAGTTGATGGTTCGATCCTGACTACTGGTAACTGTTTTGTGTCCTTGGGCAAGACACTTAATCCCAATTACCCCTGTGTGGTGTTCTGAGGTATGCTCCATGTCGATGGTGCACTTGCCTTCGACCACTGTTAACTCTCTCTACTTGTGGAGTGTTAGTAAGTTGGAGAGTCTGACAGTTGCTCGCCACTGCTCAGTGGTACTCACTGGGTACTCTGACTTCTTCCACCCATAAAACTGACTGACACAGTGTGACCCTGGCTGTTGAAAGTGTCACCAAACCCAATAAACAACAAGCAAACAGACAAGAAGATTCCTGTTTTAAAGCATCAGTTCCATCAATTAGAGACTAACAATGGATGTCTTTAATCATTCACCTAATGAATCTGCCCCTCCACCCATGTAATTTACACATTGTGCAGTTGAAAAAAATAATTTTTGAAAACTTTCAAGAAAACCATATCATGTGACCCAATTGGAAAGAGTTTGTTAAGTTCATTCCAGTGAAGGGTCACATGATATGGTTTGGTTGAATTGTTTCGAAAAATTTGAAAAAAAACGCTGAACCCTTTACCCAAGGTAATGCCCAAAACCGGCCAGTGCTATTTACAAAAATCACCATTCAATTTTCGTAATGTTTTTCCTTTTTTGTCATAAAAAAGATATGCTCATTGAGCTCATTCCAATGAGGGGTCATAAGCTATGTTGATACAAAAAATGAAAAAAAAATTAGTTATTCAAGAATTTTATTTGCAAGTGTCATCTGTCCTTTGTGTTGGGTAAAGGGTTAAAATAACAAATTTTGATATCCTGTGTGAAGGGTTAACCCTTTATGTAAGACTGAGGAAAAAATGGAATGAATGATCTATGTTCCCCGACTTACCCTTGTTTACGAATCCTAATCTTTGTATGAGCATTTGAGCCTAAAAATTGTATCCATTTAAAATGAAAATGCCCTGTGATTGAGAATGCCATGCAGATCTGTGTTGACTGTTAATCAATGGAACACATTATCTTTGACAAGTACATTTCCTTTGACATTGTGTGATCAGTGAGGCGGAGCATTAGAATGATTTATTCCACTGACAAACCTGAAGAAGATGGCACATGTAAAAAGAAATTATTGAATTATGGTAATAAAATTTTTAATCTTTTGCCACAAAAACATAGCATATGACTGGACTTTCCAGAATTATTTGTTTAAATAATTGATAATCGGTCAGCAATAATCGACAGTCAGTCGATTAATCATATGATATACCATATGGGAATTTTTCTTGAAACTACCAACAAAATATTCACTTACTGTTAATCAGTTACGAAATATTTAGATATAGATGAATATCGTTTCTAAGGAACCAGATTGCCTTATATTATACAATGCCTATCAATAGACTCCCTTTAAAAAGTTATCATTTGTTGTCCCCAATGTGGAACACATACTAAGGCAGAGAAGAAAAATTCTCAGAATTTCTTCCCTGTCTTAGTGTGTATTCCGCAAATTCAGTTATACTAAAGCCACATGACAAACCATATCTAATACTGTATCTCCTTTTTCCCACACACAGAAAAAGAGATTTTAGACATGGAAAAAGGATTTTGCTTTTACAAATAAAGCACAATATTCTGGTCAACAATGCCCCGAGTTATGAAACATAATATGGGCAAGTATTTGACTACACAAAACACTAATTGATTACTTATGTTATCAATGATTAATTGACAAATCGATTAATTGCAGCACCTCAACATGGCGGCTCACCGGTGGACATTCAACAAGCACATTTCATTAAAGTGTCATAAGCTATGATTTAAAGGGTGGAATTGAAAAAGTAATCAAATTTGAAAGGCAATTTCTGTGAATCGTGCGTGCTAGCCTGGCCAGATATTGCCATTCCTTTAAGGAAAGGGTTAACTTGGCAATGGTGTAATAATATCACCAATGCTGATTGGCAATTAATTATATACTACTCAAAGTTTGCTAAGCACCAAATATATCCAACTACCTGTTTTACATTTTAGTTGAAGTATTGTAATAAAAAGTGTATATATTTTTTATTTAATTACATCTTTAATGATTTAAGTACAGAAATTAAGATTTTATTTGTGTTTGACATTATTTCTTAGCTTTTGAATATGATAACCATGGAAAATGGATATTATTGGTAAAAGAGGAAATTTTTCAATTTGCCAAAAAGTTAACGGAATGAACTGGTATGGGTTCAGTATCGACTATGAGACCCATTACTGTTAATTGCAGCTTGACAAAGCCTTCTCATGCTCCCAATCAGGTTCCTGGTGGTCCTTTGTGGGATGTTGTTCCATTCTTGGACCAGCATGGCACCAAGCTCGTGGACACTTCTTGGCTGGACTGGATGGGCTGAAATTGCAAGCTGCAATTCATTCCAGACATGTTCGATTGGATTGAGGTCGGGGGATTTTGCTGGCCAGTCCAAACACTCAATCCCCTCCCTCTGTCAGTACTCCCCAACAGCACAGGCAACATGAGGACGGGCATTATCGTCCATCAGAATGAATCTATCACCCACTGCACATGCATACAATCTGTCGTGGACATCCAGGATCTCATTAATCTACTGCTGTGCAGTCAATGCACTACATTCAAGGATACAGAGCTCTGTACGTCCATCCCTGCTGATGCCTCCCCAGATCATGATTGACCCTTTGCCATAGCGGTATTGTTCAGCATTGTTGGCTGTATGGAATCACTCTCCTGGTCTTCTCCATACCCTAGACCGCCTATCTGTGTGGTCTAGGCAGTACCTTGACTCAAATGTAAAAAGGACAGGTCGCCAATCTTCTCTGGTCCATCCAATGTGGTCCATGGCCCATTCATCGTTGGTCCTGGGACAGCGGAATGTGAATACATGCTCTTCTCGATCGGAGACCACCTTCGTCAACCTTGCCCGTATAGACTGCATCGAAACATTTACCCCTGATGCATTCTGGAGGTCACTGCAAAGCTGGGTTGCTGTGGCAAAGCGGTTCCTACGGGCCTGAATGATCAAAAACCGGTCTTCAGCTGCAGATGTTGCCTGTCTCTGCCACCATCATGCTGTCATACTGGTGTGCCATACTGCTGAAATGTTGCCCAGGCTCTGGTGATCACTGTATGGTGCACACCAAGGGCTTCACCAACTTGTCGATGGATAGCCCCTTGCTCTACCATCCCTACAGCCCGCCACATTTCTGAGTAAGACAAATGTCTTTTTGCATTTGCCATATTTAATCATTAAATCACAAGGGTTTGTGTTGAAATGAAGATTGAATACCCTACACATGTCATGTACATGTGGACAGTACACGAAAACATCATGAAAATCAAGGGGTACATGCTTTCCATGACTCACGAAAAGTCTGCCTGTCAAGAGAGCTAATGTAAACACTGGGTACCATCTCAATACTTTATACAATCATATCCACCAAAAATATCGCAAATATGTCACAAGCAAATTTCACAATGATGTGTCAGATATTTGGTGCTCAGCAAACTTTGAGTAGTATAGTATAAATGGACAATCATATATCATCTGCATTAGGTAAAGTGTTAAATGAATAAATGCAGATATTATCTTCCTTTTGCAAGTGATAAGTTCAAATTGTTGTGTTTTTATACCCTCACTTTTTTTTAAAAAGTGGGGTATACTGGATTGTGCCCATCCATATGTCTGTCCATCCAAATTCCAATGTTTGTTTACATATAACTTGAACATTACTGCTTGGATTTTGATGAAATTTCATACAGAGGAGCATCAGCCATTTTTCTGTTGGAATATATTTTCTGTGAGTTATGGCCCTTTGAATATACAAAATAGCCTATTTTTTGTCTGTTTGCCTAGTGTCTCAGGTTTGGGTTATCGGATCTTAATGAAATTTGGAATGAAGATTGTTTATGGGAAAGGCTTTCAAATCAGTCTCTAATAATATTTCTTACTTTTCACTTTTTAGACTTATACCTCTTTTTAACTTGACGAAAATTTTCTGTTTGCCTTGTAAAATAGCCAATTTTTTGGCTGTTCGCCTCATATTTCAGGTTTGGATTATCAGATTTCAATGAAATTTGGAATGAAGATTGTTTGTGGGAAAGGCTTTCAATGAGTCATGTCCTTGCAGTAAAACAAAGAAATACTTGCAAATCACCTCCCCACATGTGGCATTGTCTTGGGGTGTGGGTGGGGGGGGGGGGGGATAATTTTTGTTTTTTTGCTGTAAAACAAAGATAATAATTTTGAAGTTTAAGGATCATCAGCCATTTTGCTGTTAGAATTTTTTTTTTGTGAGTTATGACCCTTTGAATATACAAAATAGCCAGTTTTTTGTCTGTTCGCCATGTATCTCTGGTTTGGATTATCGGATCTCAATGAAATTTGGAATGAAGATTGTTTATGGGAGATGCTTTTACAGTATCATGGTTTATTTCTTCTCTTGCCATTGTTTGGTGGTATGCACCGTGGGGGTATGCCCTGGGCATGGCCCACCTCTTGTTTGAACTGTAACAAAAATATAGGGGAAAGGCCATTTTCATGTCTAGAAACCTTGGGAAAACAACTGTACCATACATAAATCTTACATAATACCTTCATGGGTGGAGGTAGCTGGTGTACCCAGAGAGAACCATAGAGCAACAGTAAGTAAATGTTGGACTCTCCAAATCACTAACCCAGCACAAGTAGGGTTCTTGTTGCTTGAAGACATGTGTGCCATTGATGTGCTATACGCCTTGGCACACTGCCCCACCATACTCCCACCTGTGAAATTTGGATTAATTAATGCAGTTTACGTGAGTCAGAATCGAACCTTCAATCCTTTGAACTGAAGTCCAGGGTGTGATAACCAATGGTACTCCACACTCCACTTAGACTTTGTTTGGCTCCCCATGGGAACGATGGGAAGTGAAGCAGTGCTTGTTTACTGTGGTAAACAAACTCTGTTTTACTGGTAAAATAGGAATGGTTACTGATGCCAGGAGTGGAAGTCCTCTAAAATGGGCAACATGGGTATAAATAATTGGCTTGGCTGGACTTGACTTTATCTCCATGTTGCGGTTACGATCAGCCATTGTGCAGAAGTATGCGACCTTAAACATCAATAAATTAATTAATAAATTAACTTTGTTTGGCAGTAAAGCACTGTGTTGTGTTTACAACTGTTGAAATGGGGTTCCATCAGCCCATTTTAACAGGGTATTGCATCACAGCTTAGAATCAGTTTAATTTGCTCCCACACCTGTGGAAAATATCTGTTGTCTGTTGGAAAATAATTTTTGTTGTCTGCTGGAAGGTAATTGATCAGCCTCTTCCTCAGACTTCCTCCACATGGTGTGACCTGGACAGGAGTGTACATCAATAATCACAGATGCCTGACTAAAGGCTTATCTGAGATATTATTTGTATATAATCCTTTACATAATGAATCGGCTACATCCGCCCACATAATTTACAAAATGAGCAATCATATGGTCCCTCACTGGAGCAAGTTCATCGAAAAGCTAATCTGAGAGTTGTCAAAAATAGCAGACTCGTGATACGCGTCCATCTAAATAAACAATCAAGTCATCATGTACACAAAAAACATTCCTCCACCCGTAAAACTGCCACGGTCATGATTAGCCATTGTGCATAAGTATAATTATGACCTTAAAACACCAATAAATAAATAAATACCTAACACAACTACAAAAGCACCTGCTAAAAAACTAATCTTGAATCAGCATGAATAACTTAAAATTTGCATTTTTACTACACCACATAGCTTAAAAATATTCATTGGAATAAGCTTGTACAGTGAGGTATCATAAGCTGTGTTTTGGAGGTAGAAATTTTGTTAAAATTTGAATGGAAATTTTTGGCTCTTACATATTAGTAAGGGTTAATCTTTTAACTCTTAACCCGCTGAGATTACTGTGGTAAACAAGCTCTGTTTCACTGGTCAAATAGGCAACATGGGGTATAAACGATTGACTGACCTTGACTTTATCTCCATGTTGTGGTCATGATTAGCTATTGTGCAGAATTATGTGACCTTAAACACCAATAATGGGGGTGCAGTGGCATCGCGATAACCGGTTCTCATCAGATCACCGAAGTTAAGCAACGTCAAACGTGGTTAGTAGTTGGATGGGTGACCATTTCAGCAACTGATTCACGCTCATGTGTTGTGTCCTTGGGCAAGGCACTTAACCCTGATTGCCTACATGGGGGCACGATGATGCTGTGTACTAAGGCATACTGCACGTCGACGGTGTGCATGTCTTCAACCAATCTAACCCTGTCTGTGCCGCAGTGCAGAGTTCAGAGTTATGATGCTGGAGAGCTGACAGCTGCTCGTTGTTGCTCGGTGGTTCTCTCTGGGTACTTCGGCTTCCTCCACCCATAAAATTGTCACTGACATGATATGACGCTGGTTGTTAATGTGTTGTTAAAGCCTAATAAATAAATAAATAAATAATAAATAAACACTATTAAATAAATAAATAACCTGCTGAGTATTTTCAAGATATTTATCATCAAATTTAGTCATGGCTGCTGTGAAGCAGCCATGACTAAATTTAATGAAAAATGCCTCTAAATTTAACTCAAGAAATCATTGGTGAAATCATGCATGCAATTTACAAGTGGTATATTTGATGAAATATATATGCCCAAATAATACTTACTTCATTGGCAATAGAAATCCTGTGCTGGCTGGAATATTTGCCAGCAACATGCAAGGAGCAGTCACATGATATGGTTTGGGTAAAATTTTTTCCAATTTTTAGCTCACCTGACTGAAATTTTGTTTTTATTCAAATCAATGTGCCCAGGGAGGGGGTGGTGGAAAATGCTACAAAATTTTTCCCACGAACTAGTGGTGGTTACAATGACTTGATATTTGGTATGGAGCTTCCTTTTGAGGGGAAGAATCAAATTTGTTCAAACGAACTTTGTGGATCAGTATTTGCCTTTTTCCAGGAGCAGAGAGATTTTTGGCTCCTACCGATAATTTCTATTTTCTGAACCGATATTCCAATTTGAACCAAATTTGATATGTGATTTTATTGAGTCATAAGAACTTGATTCATGCAAAAAAAATTCTCCTGTGTCTCTGTGGGAACCCAAGGAGCTAAAAATAGAAATGTTTTCAAATGCCCATATTTCCCAAACTACACGGAACAGAGAACTGTTATTTGGTATTAAGCATCCTTAGGAGCAGAAGAATTGAATGGTAAAAAAATTGCCATCGGTTGCCTTAGGAGCAGTAGAATTGAATGGTAAGAAAATTGCCATCGCTTGTTCCACAGGGGGTGGGGGGCAGTGGTTGGGGTTTATTGGCTGGGGGCTCATAAAAAAAAATGCCTAGTCAGCATATTTGCAAAAATTGAAAAAAAAACATTTTCCCCAGAACCACAGATCAGAATCTTTTGGTATTTAGTATGCAGCATCCATATGGGGGTTAGATACACTTGTGTGAAAATGAAGCCCCTTGGTTCATACTTGGTCTCAAAACAGGAGCCCAAATTATTAACTTAGGACAATATGGGGAATGATACTTAACCCTTTACCCAACGTAACAGCCAAAACCGGCTAGCGCTATTCTAAAAAATCGCCAATTAATTTTTATTATTTTTCCATTTTTTGTCTCAAAACCATAGGTTATGACCATTCGTCCAGCTCGTTCCAAGGAGGGGTCATAACCTGTGTTTTTGAGACCAAAAATGAAAAAAATTAGTTATTCAAGATTTTATTTGCAAGTGTCGTCTGCTTTTCATGTTAGGTAAAGGGTTAAAAATCAGCTTCTTCAGATCCACAGTCAGAATCCTTTCATATTTGATATACAACATCTCTTGGTGGGTCAGATTCAGTTGCACAAATCAAGTCCCTGGATTAATATTTGGCCTCTGTATGAGAGCCCAAATTCAAACTTAGTGTAATATGAGAAACTTTCCTTAAAAATCTTCTTCTTCAGATCCACCAGTTAGAATGCCTTCATATTTTGTATACAACATCTTTTGGGAAAGGGATGAGGGAGGGCGGGTTCAGATTCAATTTTGTTCAAATTGAGTGTCTGGGTTAGTATTTGGGCTTCAATTTTAACTTAGTCCAATATGAGGGAATTTTTTTTAAAAATCTTCTTCAGTGCCACCAGTCAGGGGGGGGGGCACATTCAGATTTGTTCAAATTGAGTCCCAGGGTTTATATTTGGGCTTCCTATGTGAGCTCAAATTTTAACATGGTGCAATATGAGGGAAATTCTTTAAAATATTCTTCCTCAAATTTACCAATTAGAATCCTTTCATATTTAGTATACAACATCTCTAGGTGTGTCATATTGAAGTTTGTTCGAATCTGATCTCTGGGTTAATATTTAGGCTCCCTATGGGAGCCCGAATTTTAACTTAGTGCAATATGAGGAAATTTCTGTAAAAGTCTCCTTCTCCAGAACCATCCCTTAGAATGTTTTTATATTTGGTATACAACATCTCTAGGGGGTCAGATTCAATTTTGTTCAAATTTAATAAATTTAATATTTAATATTTGGGCTCCCTATGGGAGCCTGAATAATAACTTAGTGCAATATGAGAGAATTTCTTTAAAAATTATCTTCTCCAGATCCACCAGTCAGAATGCATTCATATTTGGTATACAACATCTCTTGGAAGATGAGATTCAAGTGTGTTCAAATCGAGGCCCTGGGTTAATATTTGGGCTCCCTATGGTAGCCTGAATTTCAGCTTAGTACAATATGAGGAAATTTCTTTAAAAATCTTCTCCTTTAGATCCACCAGTCAGAATGCTTTCACATTTGGTATAAAGCATCTTGGTGGTGGGAGGGAAGGGCTCAGACTCAAGTTTGTTCAAATTAAGCTCTAAGGATGATATTTCAACTCCCTACTTTTGCATTACTGGAAATCTGGGCATTATTTCTATGGTAGCAACCCATGGCCAGTACTAGAAAAAAATCCATTTGGCATGGACAACAGAGTTATAAATAATTAGTGTTTACGAGTTAAAGATGCTAATTAAATTATCTTTAAACAACTATTGTCAGGTGAGTGCCTCAGGCCCCATGGGACCTCTTGTTTTTTCTCTGCTCAATATGTATATTCATTAGGTAAAGGGTTAAGATTGTTCTGTGTTGCTAAGTGATCAATTCTATCAATTGTTTGCTGTTGTTTCAGTAGTTTATATTGACTTTAAATAATATAAATAAACTTTGTCTTTCATAGAATGTTGTTTTGCTTTTCCATTGTAAATTCATTTGGCTCAGACCCTTATACCATAGAATGGTTTCTTTCATGGGAGGGTTGTTCTGTGCGTGATGAGATGTGACACAAGCTCAGTTTTACTGGTACACCATTGCTTGGGGTGAAAGTTCTCTAAAATGCGCTACATGGGTATAAACGATTGGCTAGCCTTGACTTTATCTGTTGTGGTCACAATAAGCCATTGAGAAGTATCTGACCTTAAACACCAATAAATAAATGAGATGTGAACTGTGTGTGTGGTTTGATAAGGTGATGCTCAATGTAGTGATTAAACTGTTCTTCATTACAGAAATTACAACTTTCAGTATTCTAGTAATTAGAAGGGAACGCCAATCATAATTAGAAAATGCAATTACATTTTTGTGCAGGGATAGACATTTCGATATATTTTGGGGTATCCCAGGTATGACCATGTTCATAAAATCTGGTTTCATACAGTAATCAGTGGTAATGAAGAAAAACTGACCCCACAGTAAAGCATAAAAATGCACATTCAGATAGGATCCAGCAAAACCTTTGAAATTTGATTCAAAATCATCACAGTGATTCGATTTGAAACAATTCTCACGGATTCAGAAATTTTCAAATTGTTTTCAAATTCTTTTTCTGTCATCAGGTCTGATGATGGGAGAAGAGTTCAAGTATTTTCCCCTCCAAAACATTTTTAATTTCATTCTGGAATATTCCAGTTTGTTGATTGACTTGCCCAAACACACGAGTCAGCATTGAATACAATGCTTGAGTGGGGACAAGCAATATTCAAGCCAGAAAATAAGCAGACTGTCATCTGCAAAATGAGGTCCCCAGAAGGTGAATTTAGTGATGCTACCCTGCACAGCAGGGTAGCATCATTAAATTTGCCCTCTGTGAACCTCAATCTGAATAAGGGTCTCACAACTAAACAGAAAGAGGTATTCTGAGGATAAATTGGCCCACTGTATGGGATAGCATCATCAAATTAACCCCCTGGGACCTCATTCTGCAAATGTCAGACTGCTTATTTTCAGGTCTGGCAGTATTTGTTGTTGTAAAAAGGTGCAATATTTACAGCTTGAACAAGATTGGATTAAAAATTTGATTCAATTCCATTTGAGATTTAATTCAACCTCAAAGTTTGAGATTTTGGCTCGACATTCGAAATCTCCTGTCACCAATAACAAGTTTGTTAAACTATAAAATCTGATTTATAGCTGCACATTTGTTAGTTAAATATTTGCGTGTACATGAATACTAGGCAAGTAAGGCAACAATTCAGCAATCTGAATGTTGTGACCATCCAAAAGTGAAAGATCATTACACTCCGATTGCTAAATAATCCTATAAAATTTTAACAGTGGTGATTTCTTAGTTCTTTGACACTGCTCGGTGGTTCTCTCTGGGTACTCTGACTTCCTCCACACACAAAACCATCAGACACTAGATGACCCTGGCTGTTGTAAATCTCAACCAAAATAATAAAAATAAAAACAAACTGGTGACTTTGGTTTGGAATATCTGAAAAATACCAGTGCCATAAGTCCAGTGAATGAAAATGGAAGGGTTTTGAAAAATTTGTAGCGCTGGCAAGTGATACCACTCTTCATTTTTAGGTTAACTTGACAAAGTCAAGATGAGCTATTACCATCACACGTGCTGAAGTCTGTTAGTCTGTGAGTCTGTTCACATTTTCCTTTAGCACAGGCTACACCCCGCAGCCTGTGCTGAAGGAAGCCTGTGAAATTTCATATGCAGGTTTGGGGTCATTTATAGATGAGAATGTCCTCTTTTGGTCACAATCGGTCAACCGGTATCGCTGCCCCAGCCCAAAATTCGAAAACCATTAGCACAGTCTACAGGTCGTATTTATGAAGGGATTTCATTGTATCTTTGTAGGATGCCTCTGTATAATGCCTAGATGAGAACATCCCCTTTTGGTCATGATCTGTCAACCGTGATGGCTGCCCAAGCCCGAAACCAAAAAACTTTTAGCACAGTCTGCAGGTCATATTTAATATGGAGGGATTTCATTGTAACTTGGTAGGATGACTCCGTATGATGTCTAAATGAGAACTTCCCCATTTGGTCGCGATCTGTCACCTGTGACGACTGCCTGAGCCCAAAACCCGAAAACCTGGAGCACAGTCTACAGGTCATATTTATGAAGGGATTTCATTGTAACTTCGTAGGATCACTCCAGATGATGCTCAGATGAGAATGTCCCCTTTTGGTTGCGATCATTCAATCATGATGGCTGCCTAAGCCCGAAGCCCAAAAACCTTTAGCACAGTCTGCAGGTCATATTTATGAAGGGATTTCATTGTAACTTGGTTGGTTGACTTCATGTAATGTCTAGATGAGAACGTCCCCTTTTGGATGCGATTGGGCAACTGTGACGGCTACAGGGGCCCGAAGCCCGAAAACCTTTAGCACAGTCTACAGGTCATATTTTATGAAGGGATTTCATTGTAACTTGGTAGGAGGACTCCAAATAATGTCTAGATGAGAACGTCCCCTTTTGATCACGATCATTCAGCCTTCATGGCCCGAGCCCAAAACCCCAAAACCTTGAGCATAGTCTATAGGTCGTATTTATGGAAGGATTTCATTGTAACTTGTTAGGTTGACTCCATATAATGCCTAGATGATGACATCCCCTTTTGGTCATGATTGGTCAACTGCGACGGCTTCAGGGGCCCGAAGCCCGAAAACCTTGAGCACAGTCTACAGGTCATATTTATGAAGGAATTTCATTGTAACTTCTTAGGATCACTCCTGATGATGCCCAAATGACAACGTCCCATTTTGGTCACGATTATTCAACCATGATGTCTTCCCGTGCCCAAAACCCAAAAAACTTTAGTACAGACTACTGGTCGTATTTGTGAAGGGATTTCATTGTAACTTAGTAGAATGACTCAGTATAATGTCGAGATGAGGACTTCCCCTTTTAGTTGCAATCGGTCAACCGTCATGGCTACACTGGCCTGAAGCCCGTAAACCTTTAGCTCAGTCTACAGGCCATATTTATGAAGGAATTTCAATGTAACTTGATAGGATGACTCATTTTGGAATAATTTCACTGTAACTTGGTAACTTCCGTTGACATACGTTAACTGTGAGGGCCACATACATTAACTGTGAGGTCCACATTAACCCACCCCTCAGCTCTTTAGTACAGTGTACACCTCATATTATTTATATTAAAAACATAGCATACAGAGAACAGAACTTAACATATTCACAATTATCACAAATCTTGTCTTATTTCATAATCCTTTCATAAACACTGAACATTATCCTTTTCATCAAACACAACACACAGACAAGTTAAGCTACAGTGTCACTGACACTTTCATTTAGTCATGTTATGCCCTGTCAGTGTGTACCTCATTACTGCAATTCCAGTTTCTTCAGCCCCTGTCTTCAGTTGGGGCCTTCCATTATTTGAATTTAGAATTGATTTTCAAATTGGCCTCCTGATTCGATTCATTAGTGAATTGCAGACATGCAATAAAATTGGCCACAATGAACAATTGTGTCAAGTGTTTCATGTTTCTATCCATTTGACAGATTGGAAAAGTAAGGGAATGAGTGGAAACATTTCATATACTGTATAAGCTTATAATTATTTATAAATAAGAAGGTGAAAATAGCCCCTCCCTCTACTCAGTTCTTTGAGTGAATAGCACATGTTCATCCCATATGATGCATGAATACTGACATGATGTGTCAATGATCATTCAATGGTTCATCTCTTTGCCAGTTTCCAAATAGTTTGCAGAATTCCCACTGCAGTTATGAAGTCCTATCTTAGCAATATATTTAGCATTACATAAAATTGTAAACATGGAATATCCCAAAATTTTTGCATGCATGATGCAACCTTGGCTGTGAAACATGCTATGAAGTTCCAGTACCTCCAAGTCCTGCATGACATCTTCTAATGAAACACATTGCTGATTGAGTGCAACAAGGCACCAGCTGCAATGCTGAAGTATTGTAGATGGCACCTTACTGCACTCAAGGGACGACATGCAAATTTCCCGACAATGCCCAGAGAAAGAGTGAAATATTCTTTGAAAAAATACAGCACTCGGGTCCATTTCTGAAAGTGAAATGTCTCAAGTAGCCACTGCAATGGAAAGTAACAAACATTATTCGTTGAATTCGATTTGAAAAAAGAATCAATTTGCAAATCTGTTGTCTGATTCGATTCAAAGTCAAATTTTCGATTCGCAGAGCCCTTGTCTTCAGGATAACTGGTAGTAAGGTTTCTGAAATATGTTTGTATATTGCTTCATGTAGCAGATCAGGTAACTGTACAGGGCAGCTATGCTCACTCCACTAAAGTTTCATAAGGTATAAAGTGCTGGGAAAGCTTTTGAAATTTTTGGAGGGTTTTCTAGTGCATTCAGGATTGAGAATTGAAAACAAAGTGATCAGTTTAGAAAACAAATGCAATTTACTGGCAATCATTCATATTTGAACCTAAAAAGAAACATTTCTATAATGCACACTTCCTATTTACAATGTCTGAAACAACCATGAGTTATTCACAAATATGTGGAATTAAATGAAGTACATCTATGAGTCTTCTGTCTTTTCTTCAGTCTGATCTTCAGTCTGATCCTCGGTTTTTTCTTCAGTCTGATCTTCTGTTTTTTGTTCTGAGGTGTCATCTTCTTGTGCTTCTGTTTTTACTTCAGTGTCTGCAGCCTGGGTCTGAAAAAGTAAAGGATTATAATTTAGCCATCTCAGTCCAAGATAACTGCATTTTACTATCCAGTATAATGAGCTGTGTCAACAAGAATGAATTGTTTAAGTTCCTAGTTGCATTATGGGAAAGGTTTGCAGCTTGAAATTTTTATATTTAGACATCAGTGTGTAGAGAATTTAATCGATTACAACTTGTTTACAGAGTTTCATGAGCTCTATCTTATAAGATATAATAGAATAACAGTTCAATTTATCACCCAATTTCCACATGGAACCCCAAAAGTGGAGCAGTACTTGTTTGCATTTGAAGACAATTTTTATTTTATTTGTAAAATAGGACCTGGTAATCAATGCCTGGGTGTGCATTCTCTAAAGTGGGCAGCACTCTTAACCCTTTACCCAATGTAATGGCCAAAACTGACCAGCGCTATTCTTAAAATTGCCAATTAATTTTCATTATATTATTTTCATTTTTTGTCTCAAAAACAAAGGTTATGACACCTCATTGGAAGAGCTCGTCAACAAAAAATGAAAAAAATTAGTTATTCAAGAATTTTGTTTGCAAGCGTTGTCTGTTTTTCATGATAGGTAAAGGGTTAATAACAATTGACTAAACTGGACTTAATACTTGTGTTGATATGATCATATAGCCATAGATGCTGAAAGTAGCCTTGAACCCAAACAAACAAGCATCGCCCAAATGAAGAAAAGTGACCAAATTCTGGTTTATTAAATATTCTTGTTATTTAACTGAATATTTTTCACCAATGAAGATGTTCACTAAACTGAGTTCTACTGTGTTAGGTGTGTGGTGGCTCAATGTTAAGAGCAGTGCACTTTGAAGTGAAACATTGATGGTCTGATCCTGACCAGTAGGAACTGCATTGTGTCCTAGGACAAGACACAATTCTAACTGCCCATGTGCATGCATGGTGACGATATGTGCTAAAGTGTACTGCACGTCGATGGTTGACTTGCCTTCAAATGCTGCCAATTCTGCTTGTGTGGAACTAGTATGTTTGAGAGTTTGCCACATGAGTTGCAGATGGCTTTTGAAAGTAGCATTAAAACCCAAACCAATAAACAAACTGTAGTAGAAACTGAGGGACCCAGCATGGAAATCTGTGGACCACTGGGTAGTCAAAATATCTGGCTGTCTATGAATTACAAATTTGCATGTTGTTCCCTCTAGTTCCTAATGGTCTCTCAGGTACGTGTATAGTTAGACGTCCACCCATGGGGTTGGTGGTTTGTTTATTGGTATTTAAATCCTTTACCTAACATAATGGCCAAAACTGGTCAGCACTATTCACATAAATTGTCATTCAAATTTAGTTTTTTTGCAGTTTCTGCCTCAAAAACACAACTTATGACCAGTGATGCAGACCGAACTCCTTGGACAAGTCCAGTCCATGGTCCAGGACTGGATCAGACAGTGGTCTAGACCACTGACGCAGGACTTCCTCAGACCAGTACCCCCACCCCCGGTCCAGTCAAGTTCTCCATATACCAATTTGACAATGTTAATGTTGCAAGAATGGTGGAAGAACTATGATTTTATATGCTTTTCATTATCACACTTGTGACCCGGTGTATTTTAAAGTCAGCAAAATCCAAGTAACTAATTAGTGACATGGTGTCATGTGTCACCAGGTCCCATACAGACTATATGTCAATTGCTCTCAGAATGCAATGTGGTGTGCTCACAAAACACATGCTTGTGTTTTCTTTTACACCTGGGTAAGAAAATGACATATGACAGGTTATATCTTTCAGTTGACAAATTTATGTACCATGTAGCCTAGCAAGCAATAAAATGTGATGAACTCTGAAGAATTAGAATGACCACTTATTTCCTGCCCAAGATGCACCCTACCTTTTTGGACACCATGAGAATCACAAACCAAAACTCAATTACGTTTGCCAGCAATATAACACCACGAAAGTTTGATTCCCAGGCAAAATTCATTATCGAGCTTTACTTTCTATTTCTTCCAATATACATCTTCATCTACAACATTCTCTTCATGTTTGTTCATCTTCTGAATTGATCGAATGGCACTTCTCGTGAGTTGAGGGGAAAATGCAAATATAGTTTCAATTTATTTCATACTATTCCATATGAAATCGGTCAATTATTAGTGTTTTGGGGGGTTGATTGTTCGTTTATTTGCTTTTTTACATGTAGCTAACCCATTTTGTGCAAAATGAAAATCAATATTTGTACTCAATATGAACATCCTTTTTCCAATCACATGTGAACTGGTTACATTTCAAATCATTTTAGCCGTCGTGAGCTCTAAAAGTATGTCCGTTCAGAACCTCAGAATTTTGGTTTAGCCTTTTGAAAATCTCTCATTGGTGAAGATTTCAGAAATACTGTGGATCCCACTTAATTGTATATCGGATAATTGTATAGCCCGGTTATTTGTATATTATTCTGCCACACCGATCTATTTGCCATTCAGACGACACAAAATTGATCGGTTAATTGTATCTCGTATAATTGTATATCCCGCTTAACTGGATACAAATTTGACGTGATTTTAACACCAAAATCACATGTATGAATATTTTCATCGAAGACGATGGACGAAAAAATGTTCAGAAATATTTTATCAAACTAATTTAACTTTATTCAGCTTTACTTTGAAAATCATCGTCATCAAATTTAATTTCGATTACATGGACATTTTCATACCACGTGCGATCGTCTTCGAATATTAACAAAGTATAACATGACATTTGATTCTGCTTTCTTTCTGAATAACATATCATGAATAACATCACATATGTACTTAAAAATCACAGACTGATAATACATGTAATAGGTTTTTTAAAGGATATAAGTTATTGTAAAATTTTCATTCAATTAAAAATACCCGAGTTTCTGGTTCATTTTGAAAAAGATATAAGATATATACACAAGAAGGTGAATAACTTGCATTTTAATCACATTTGGTCAGACCGGTCCAGGCTGCTGTATCTGATCAGGAGGGGCTGGACCATACCAGACAAGACCACCTGATCAATGGGCATAACCACCCTACTACTTATGCCCCCCCCCCCCTCCAATTGGAATGAGTAAGCCTGTTCCAAAGAGAAGAAGTTTGAGCTGTGTGTTCAGGGAAAAAAATGAAAATTATAAGTTGTTCATGAATTTTGTTTGAAAGTGTCATCTGCTATTCAAGTCTTTCAGCACCTTCTGCAATATAATGATTGCAACACAAGTCAAGTTCAGCTACCATTTTTGCCGTGCAGCCCAGCTCAGAAGACATACCCTGGCATTCATTAGTGTCATACAGGACTGAAAATTAGCAGTTTGACATTTGCAGAATGAGGTCCCCAGAGGGTGAATTTGATGATGCTATCCCATACAGTGGGCCAATTTATCCTCTGGGTTCCTTTTTCTGTTTTGTTTTGAGACCCTTATTTGGACTGAGGTTCAGAGAGGGAAAATTTAGTAATGCTACCCTGCTGTGCAGGGTAGCATCACTAAATTCACCCTCCGGGGACCACATTTTGCAGATGACAGTCTGCTTATTTTCTGGCTTTGTGTCACATTATGCCAGTAAAACAGGCCTTTGTTTGTTTTACGGGATTTAAACAGCCAGGGTCGCATCATGTCAGACAGTTTTATGGGAGGAGGGAGCCGGAGGAGAACCCAGGGCGAAGCATCAGTGAGCAAATGTCAGACTCTCCAACTTACTAAATCTGCATCAGTTAGCAGCAGTTGAAGACAAGTGCAGCATTGACAAGCTGTATGCCTTAGTACACAGTGTCACCATACCATGACTAATCGTATCCACAATATGGAGAAAAAGTCAAGTTTAGTCAATGATTTATACCCATGTTGCTCATTTTAGAGACCTTCAACCCCAAGCACTGGTAATTGGGTATTATTTTACCAGTAAAACAAAGCTTTTTACTGCTTGCTGGGGGTTCTCATGGGGGGAGGGGGAATGGTAAGATACAAATCTCACCCATCAAAAAAGAAAACCGATCACACTGAATTACAAATGCTATTTTCTTTCTTTTTACTGATTCGGTCTAATTTGGTAAAATTTTATTTATGAAACATACATGACCCACTGTGGAAGTGTATTGCAATAAAATCAGGAGCTACTCAAGAAAAAAAACACTTTAGCGATCACAAAATTGTATAGTGCATAGGTGTAGTGATTGCAAAAATTTGATGTGAAAGAGGAAGACTTAGCAGCTCACCAGGAAAAAGCCAGCCCAGCTATAAAGTAAGACTTTTAGAATACTTTCAAGGATTTTTTTAACCCTTTACCTAATGAATCGGACGCATCCACCTGCGTAATTTACAAATTAAGCAGTTAACCCTTTACCTACATGAAAAGCAGACGACACTTGCTAATAAAATTTTTTAATAACTAATTTTTTATGTGTACCCACACTATGTATGATACACATAATGCCGGCATCCGGGGTGGCCATCCGCCGTTCGTCCATCCTTTGTCTGTCCGTCTGTCCGTCCATCCGTCTGTCCATCCGGCATCCATATCCATTTCTTTGGCATTCGATAACTTGAAAAATATTGCTTGGATTGTCAAGTTACTTTATATTTGTATTCAGGTTACTGATGTGCCGAGCTGTATAGTTTTTGGTGTAAATCTGATAATTTGATCCTGAGATATTAACCCCTTTATCCTTCAAATTGAAAATTCCTCCAATCCCTTTGGCATTCGATAACTTGAAAAATATTGCTTGGATTGTCTAGTTACTTCATATTTGTGTTCAGGTTACTGATTTTCCAAGCTGTATAGTTTTTGGTGTAAATCTGATGATTTGATCCCAAGATATTAACCCTTTATCCTTCAAATTGAAAATTCCTCCAATCCCTTTGGCATTCGATAACTTGAAAAATATTGCTTGGATTGTCAAGTTACTTTATATTTGTGTTCAGGTTAATGATGTACCGAGCTGTACAGTTTTTGGTGTAAATCTGATAATTTGATTCTGAGATATTAACCCTTTATCCTTCAAATTGAAAATTCCTCCAATCCCTTTGGCATTCGATAACTTGAAAAATATTGGTTGGATTGTCAAGTTACTTTACATTTGTGTTCAGGTTACTGATGTGCCGAGCTGTATAGTTTTTGGTGTAAATCTGATAATTTAATCCTGAGATATTAACCCTTTATCCTTTAAATTAAAAATTCCTCCAATCCCTCCCTTTGGATTTCGATAACTTGAAAAATATTGCTTGGATTGTCAAGTAACTTTATATTTGTGTTCAGGTTACTGATGTACCGAGCTGTATAGTTTTTGGTGTAAATCTGTTATTTTGATCCTGAGATGTTAAAAAATTTATAGTAATTTATATATTTTTTATACTTACCAATGACCCAGACATAGCTGGTGCTAACTCTTAAAATATAGGGCCAAACACAAATTTTGCCCCCCAATCCCCAAAATTTACATCTAAAACTAAAGAAAACATGTCCTGAAAGGCCCTCCACACCTCGCCCCCACTGCGCATGCGCAGTGTCAAGGACGTTCCGAAATTGGCGCCATTTATCATTCTAATAACCAGTGCCTGGTAAGCGCTATGTACTCAGCGGGGAGGCAAGAGTTCCCAACTCCTGGGAGGGCCATCCCCGTCTGGGTCATTGGTAAGTATAAAAAATATATAAATTACTATAAATTTTTTAACATTTTTATACTGTACCAATGACCCAGACATAGCTGAATAGTAAAAAGGCTGGAGGGCCAAGGACATAGAGCAAAATGGAATACGCTCAATAAAATAAAATAGAGTCATCCCCTGTAGGGAAAAGAAGTAATAGGCCTTACATGTATCTTTCTTATTTATGATAAATTAGAAAGATACAACACCTTCCAAAAATTGAGCTTCATACATCCATGTACTCTATTAATATCCAATAATCCTTATACTAATAATTTTTAAAGTAAGCCAATAATAAAGTAAGTCTAGAGAATAGAGACTCTTATAATCTTAAAAGTGTGTGAGAATTGCATAATCATGTCCGTTGACAAATGCAATATTCAAAAGCTATACTTTAAAAACTAAGACTTGAATGAATTTTATAAACTTAAACTTCTCACTAAACAACCATCCGAATAACAGCTCAGAATTACTAACTCCGGAGGAGGTATCCCCTTGTTTTCATAGTAAAAACAGGTGACCCAAGGGAACACCCTCCCCCCCCCCCCCCTTTTTCTTGCCCTGGGTCAAATAGCCCAGAGCGAAGAGGGCAGCTGAACGGAGACACTGCCGAAACAGACAGCCTACCTAGCTATAGTAGCAACTGTTAAGTGAATGACATTCTGAGCAGTAGATAATAGACCTAACAATAGAGGCCTTCAGAAATGGACTCGATATTTCTGAGATAAAAATCATGAATGGATGGCTGAGCGCAATGAGCAGCCTTCAAAAATCTATAATAGCAACACTATTAATGTAAGCCCAAGAAGTAGAAGAACTCTTACTTCATGAGCCGAAATCTTAAGCACAACTGCTAAGCCAATGATATACCATAAGCAGTACGCTAGTTAATAGAATTCATTAACAATAAAATGGAGCGTAACGTCCTTCTACTAGACATCAAAGACAGAAGAAGCTTACGCCCTTGTAATAAACAGATATCTGTTTATAAATACATAAACTGTACCCGGAAAGAGTAAAGGCCTATGCCCATACGAAGACGGAAGGACCTTAAAATAATAGGTTCCAGATAATAGGAGCCTAACTCTTATGCAACAATCCAACCTAAATAGTAACGGAAGTATTGATTCCGAAACTATGAAAGTGAAAATCATCCATCGATAGTGCATGAAACTCACTGACTCTACAGTAAAAGAGAAACCAACAGAATTACTGTCTAAAAGGTCAGAATTTGAAAACTACTGTTTCCAGAGGCTCAAATGATTACTTAGCTAAATAAGAACCGAAGTTAAAATCCGTATAGGAATTTAATCTAAAGATTCTAAGTCTATTTATCAAAAAGTTACTAACTGACTTAGATAAAGAGACAAAAGACTCAATAGTAAACTATCGTAGAGTGCATAGGTATGAGGTAACATAAACCTATAACCTAAATAACAACAGGCTGCAGTAGATCTTGTGAAACAAGTATACCAAAAACTAGCAATGCGTAGTATGGAGGGATCAACCATATGAACATAATGATCCCTACACCACGACGGAAGAGCCTCCACTTTAGTCGCATAGAATAGCGAAGAAGAGGATCTCCTATAGTAAGAAATCGCGTCCAAAGCTCGTCCAGTACAGTGCTTACAATGCAATACGGACCACACAACGGAATACATGAAGGTTGCGACCTTGCTGGTTGTGATAAAGATGACACGATTTACCCAGTGAAAAAAGATCCTCACATAGAGGAAGATTTCACGTAAAGATCCACAGTAGACAAGAGAGTAAATTACTCATGATCTCTGTGAAGATAGAGATGCTATCAACAGAAATGTATTGTGGTTGTTTATCTTAGCAATACCTGCTAAAACAACAGCGCCGGAGGATACGCGTATCCTATCATTCCGTCCTATAGATCAATAGAGCGTTAACAGTATTAGCTCAGAGATCTGGACAAGCCAACACATACGTCTGCAATTGATTAGCAAGCTGTGTCATAAATAAAACATCATTGGGCGCTCCCATAGATAGCAAATCTGATTAAATACTTGTTTGTTGAGAGTCCATTCTGACAGCAACAAGCGACCCTTAAGAGAACGGGAGTGCGATAAAACAATCAGACGACCCAGAATATGACGGACCAAAACTGAACTTGGTGTACTATAACCAACAGACGGATTCTTTCCATTAAATTGAATAACGGAAACGAAAGAGTGCCTCCCTGGTTCCGGAGATACGCCACTACTGTCGAATTAAAGGACAGGAATTTGGGCATGCGTTTCTGAATAATGTTCATGCAATGACATAAAGCAAGCCTAAAAAACATTATTCCGCGGAAGTTAAACTGAAAGCTAAAAGACTGCGGAACCCAAAGACCCTGGCACTTCGAATCCGTAGGGATCAGTATATATCCCAATCTGTTTGACTGGCAACCGTCATAACAGCCACACTAGGGTCCGGCAACTGCGGCGGCACTCTCTGAGTCAACCACCGAATGTTTGCCCCAGTCTGAATCTCTTGTAACACTAGATAGACAAGAGAATGTATAAATCAAGCAATTCATGGATTGCCGGAAAGTTGCCGTCGAAGAGAAGCTCCTCCGAGAACGAAGCGACTCTGAGAGAGTTCTTAACCTACTATCCACGCGTGGATGTAGCTAGGGCTGCATCACGTCTAACCAACTCCAATCAGCCACTGAAGGGCGGAGTTATACGTGAACAAACTACTGCCCTCAAAAGAAATTACATTGAGAATAATATCCCGTAAATCTTTTCTTGAAGACGTAATGATAACGCCTCAGTAAGGCGGATTACGTATAATAAAGCGTCTAAGTTAAGTCTACTATACATAATGTCGTTCCCAACATTGAAATTGGAAAAGACATAAACGGCGAAAAAGAATATATGCAGTCTTTAATCACACCGTCTAGACGCATATGAACTCTCGGTATGCCCTGCTCTGCCAAAATAAACTATATGTAAAAAAGATAAAATGGCAGAAATGAGCCACGCGGACAAGAAACTAAACTATCATGCTTAGTAGCAGGCTTGTATATATATATATATAATATATAGCGTCGAAAAATAAAACACATGTTGTAATGACAATATTGGACTGCGTCGGTAAGTCAGAGACAAAGTCCCTGTACCGATCGAAAAAATCCGAGTCCAATGACGCTATAAGTCTCTTATCCAAGATCGCAGCAATGAAGTCCGAAAAATAATCACTGGAAGAAATGCCAGAAGATATGAAAGGCATCTTCCGATACTACTAAAGGGAAAACTCGAAATCTTTCGAATCCCTTTCGCCATCCTGTCGGACCCTATAAAGCGTTCGGTCGTCCGTAGCTTGATGCAACCGCGGACCGCACCGACCCAGCGCCGTCGGATAATTCCTGATTCGACCGAGAAACCATCAATTGCTGGGATGCTGCGAAACAACTGTGCTAACTCGGATAGCACGTCCGTCACTGAGGCCTGAGGAGCAGCGGTCTTACGATGCATTGCCGCAGGAAGCTCCGAGATCGTTACCCCGTGCATACTTCCAATATGCGAGCGAACGGGGTGTATAGGCCTCGTGTCCCTTGGCTACCGGATGGCGCAACCTATTCGCTGTGGAATCACTGAATGCCGAAACTGATCGGATACTCGAGGTCACGTAGCCAATGTGCGGTCGTGTGCCCTGCTGTGAGGATGTGAAAGCATTAAAGACAGTCTCTCGGACTGTCAATATAACGCAGCGTCCCGAGCAACGGACATATGCTCCGAATGTAAAATATCTGAACCACAACATGCGGTCCCCTATGTTGTTGGCTTCCTCCGATCTATCCTCAATCTGCCGTCACTGGGTGAGTACTAAAGTAATTAAAGTGCTCGCATCACCCAAATCTCCTTCCTAGACCGCAACGGACGAACCCGGCAGCCGAACCATTCGATGAATGTACGCTACACCGAGTGAGCTAGCGAATGTCACTCCGTAAGCGATAGACATATTCCATGAGCACTTATTGCCGCTAACTCTTCATTA
The DNA here is from genome assembly GCA_031216915.1 of Pictodentalium vernedei. NCBI lineage: Eukaryota > Metazoa > Mollusca > Scaphopoda > Dentaliida > Dentaliidae > Pictodentalium > Pictodentalium vernedei. Next base: position 743,995,074 of record CM062297.1, read on the forward strand.
ACTATGACGACAGAGGCACACTTTTGAAAGACATCTCCATAACTCTTCGAACAAGAAACCAGAAATGCTTGGATAGCAAGCATAAAATAATAATATATATAGCGTCGTTCAATAATTCGAAAGTTTGTGTGACATTATTGGACTATGTCGGAACTGAGGGACGATGTCCCTGAACCGAACCAAAAATTTCTAAGTCCACCGACGCTATCAGTTTCTTATCCGGCATCGCAGCATATGTTGTTCCGAAAGGGAAAGCTTGAAATCCACCAAATCCCTTTCGGTATCCCGTCGGACCGGATGAAACTTTCGGACGTCCGTACCCGCTTCCGCGGAGCGTCCCGGCCCAGCATCGTCGGATAAAATATATGCGACAGATTCAGTTGATGCTGGGATGCTGCGATAAACTGTGCTATTAAGGAAAGCACGTCCGTTCCCGAGGCCTGTGCAGTAGCGGACTTACGATGCATTGCCGCTGGAAGCTCCGTGTACGTTGACTCCTGCACACTTCCTATGCGAACGTCCGGAGTCTGCAGGCCTCGAGTCCCCGGCTACCGACCCAGCGCTGTCGGATAATTCTCGATCCGACACCGTTTCTGTCGGCTGCTGGGATGCTGCGATAAGCTGTGCTATGTGCACAAGAATGTCCGGCGTCGAAACCTGCGGAGGCGCAGTCTATCGGTGCTTCGCCGAGGGCAGCTCCGCATCAGATGGCTCCCGCATACTTCCTATGCGAACGTCCGGAATCCATCGGTCTCGAATCCCTGGCTGCCGGATGGTGTGACCTGGTCGCCGAAGAATCCTTGATCGGCGAAGCTGGTAATATATCGGCGGTCACGCAGCCAAGGTGCGGTCGTGTGCGCTGACGAGAAGAGGAAGCCTTAGCAGTCTCAGCGGACTGCCTATACAACGGAGCGTCCCGAGCGACGGACGTATGCTCCGCTAACGACACATTGTACCACAACATCTGGGGCCAGATGTTGTTGAACGAGAGAGGGGCCTCTCTCGCTTGCCGTCCGGATGGACCGGAACGAGCTATGAACCGGACTAAAAGGCTTCCTCCGTTCTCCCTCCGATCCGCCGTCACTGGGTGTGCATTAAGTTAATTTTATAGTGCTCGCATCACCCCAAAATTCCTTCTAGACCGCAACGGACGAACCCGGCTGCCGAACCATTCGGTGAATGGACGCTACACCGGGCGAGCTAGCGGACGTCAAAGGCCGTCGAACCTACTAGGGTCCTCTTAGGCAATTGGCGTATTACATGAGCACTTTTCCGCTAGCCCTTCATTAATTGTGACGACGGAGGCACACTGTTGGAAGACATCACAGATACATCACCCTAATCTTGATCGTCTGAAATAGAAATTGATAAAGTAGAGTGACCCTGCGGGGAAAGGACCGGAGTGTCCAAATCCCCAACAACATACCGTGACATACGCTTCCCATATTGTCATCGAAATCATACGATACAGAACAGGAGTTAATGCGAGTACACTGACCACATATAGAATGATAATAAGGTCAGAGGAAGACTTCCTCTTAAAACAATTGATCAATATCCTTTCAATGTGAAAAGAAAACAAGTCCTGGTACTCGCACTAACCCCTGGCAATCAAAATACATAATAATAATATGATCCATTAATATAGAAAAAATAATTGAAATCAAAATATTTTGAAAAAATATTTTTTCAGAACAGCCCAAGTTTCTGAAAAGTAACGTTGAGCCCCAATGGATCCCAAGCCTAAGTGTGGACAAAAATTTTAAAAATATTTTAAACAATTTATTCAACACTTACGGACAATAATAATGTATCTAGTTATGATTAAAATAACATAAAGATATTATTATTTAGAAATCCCCCCTCACACAGAGGGCTGTTGTAAATGTAAACAATGAGTGTAAAAACACTAAAATAAGACTCCAGGCACCCAGGCCCGAAATCAGTTACCAAAAATACACCATCTGATGCAAAACAGAGACTTCCAGGGAAGAAACTGCAGAACATCAGATGGTAGATGCAGAACACAACGCCTAACCACCCGTAGGTGAAGACGTAAACATGGGGAAAGAACAGAATTCATTCTGTTATTAAGCTAAAACTCCCAAGAAATTTTAGTAATAATAATTACAGAAACTATGCCAAAAGCATGGGAGAATAGCAAGGGGGAACTTAAAGGACAGGGAGAGAGGAAAAACACTTGAAAACAGTGTAACTAAATAATCAGAATGACAACAAAATGGCTGCTGCCTTGAAAGTTAAAAAATTTATAGTAATTTATATATTTTTTATACTTACCAATGACCCAGACATAGCTGGTGCTAACTCTTAAAATATAGGGCCAAACACAAATTTTGCCCCCCAATCCCCAAAATTTGCATCTAAAACTAAAGAAAACATGTCCAGAAAGGCCCTCCACACCTCGCCCCCACTGCGCATGCGCAGTGACGCAGACGTTCCGAAATTGGCGCCATTTATCATTCTAATAACCAGTGCCTGGTAAGCGCTATGTACTCAGCGGGGAGGCAAGAGTTCCCAACTCCTGGGAGGGCCATCCCCGTCTGGGTCATTGGTAAGTATAAAAAATATATAAATTACTATAAATTTTTTAACATTTTTATACTGTACCAATGACCCAGACATAGCTGAATAGTAAAAAGGCTGGAGGGCCAAGGACATAGAGCAAAATGGAATACGCTCAATAAAATAAAATAGAGTCATCCCCTGTAGGGAAAAGAAGTAATAGGCCTTACATGTATCTTTCTTATTTATGATAAATTAGAAAGATACAACACCTTCCAAAAATTGAGCTTCATACATCCATGTACTCTATTAATATCCAATAATCCTTATACTAATAATTTTTAAAGTAAGCCAATAATAAAGTAAGTCTAGAGAATAGAGACTCTTATACTCCTAAAAGTGTGTGAGAATTGCATAATCATGTCCGTTGACATATGCAATATTCAAAAGCTATACTTTAAAAACTAAGACTTGAATGAATTTTATAAACTTAAACTTCTCACTAAACAACCATCCCAATAACAGCTCAGAATTACTAACTCCGGAGGAGGTATCCCCTTGTTTTCATAGTAAAAACAGGTGACCCAAGGGAACACCCTCCCCCCCCCCTTTTTCTTGCCCTGGGTCAAATAGCCCAGAGCGAAGAGGGCAGCCGAACGGAGACACTGCCGAAACAGACAGCCTACCTAGCTATAGTAGCAACTGTTAAGTGAATGACATTCTGAGCAGTAGATAATAGACCTAACAATAGAGGCCTCCAGAAATGGACTCGATATTTCTGAGATAAAATTCATGAATGGATGGCTGAGCGCAATGAGCAGCCTTCAAAAATCTATAATAGCAACACTATTAATGTAAGCCCAAGAAGTAGAAGAACTCTTACTTCAAGAGCCGAAATCTTAAGCACAACTGCTAAGCCAATGATATACCATAAGCAGTACGCTAGTTAATAGAATCGATTAACAATAAAATGGAGCGTAACGTCCTTCTAGACATCAAAGACAGAAGAAGCTTACGCCCTTGTAATAAACAGATATCTGTTTATAAATACATAAACTGTATCCGGAAAGAGTAAAGGCCTATGCCCATACGAAGACGGAAGGACCTTAAAATAATAGGTTCCGGATAAAAGGAGCCTAACTCTTATGCAACAATCCAACCTAAATAGTAACGGAAGTATTGATTCCGAAACTATGAAAGTGAAAATCATCCATCGATAGTGCATGAAACTCACTGACTCTACAGTAAAAGAGAAACCAACAGAATTACTGTCTAAAAGGTCAGAATTTGAAAACTACTGTTTCCAGAGGCTCAAATGATTACTTAGCTAAATAAGAACCGAAGTTAAAATCCGTATAGGAATTTAATCTAAAGATTCTAAGTCTATTTATCAAAAAGTTACTAACTGACTTAGATAAAGAGACAAAAGACTCAATTGTAAACTATCGTAGAGTGCATAGGTATGAGGTAACATAAACCTATAACCTAAATAACAACAGGCTGCAGTAGATCTTGTGAAACAAGTATACTAAAAACTAGCAATGCGTAGTATGGAGGGATCAACCATATGAACATAATGATCCCTACACCACGACGGAAGAGCCTCCACTTAAGTCGCATAGAATAGCGAAGAAGAGGATCTCCTATAGTAAGAAATCGCGTCCAAAGCTCGTCCAGTACAGTGCTAACAATGCAATACGGACCACACAACGGAATACATGAAGGTTGCGACCTTGCTGGTTGTGATAAAGATGACACGATTTACCCAGTGAAAAAAGATCCTCACATAGAGGAAGATTTCACGTTAAGATCCACAGTAGACAAGAGAGTAAATTACTCATGATCTCTGTGAAGATAGAGATGCTATCAACAGAAATGTATTGTGGTTGTTTATCCTAGCAATACCTGCTAAAACAACAGCGCCGGAGGATACGCGTATCCTATCATTGCGTCCTATAGATCAATAGAGCGTTAACAGTATTAGCTCAGAGATCTGGACAAGCCAACACATACGTCTGCAATTGATTAGCAAGCTGTGTCATAATAAAACATCATTGGGCGCTCCCTTAGATAGCAAATCTGATTGAATACTTGTTTGTTGAGAGTCCATTCTGACAGCAACAAGCGACCCGTAAGAGAACGGGAGTGCGATAAAACAATCAGACGACCCCGAATATGACGGACCAAAACTGAACTTGGTGTACAATAACCAACAGACGGATTCTTTCCATTAAATTGAATAACGGAAACGAAAGAGTGCCTCCCTGGTTCCGGAGATACGCCACTACTGTCGAATTAAAGGACAGGAATTTGGGCATGCATTTCTGAATAATGTTCATGCAATGACATAAAGCAAGCCTAAAAACATTATTCCGCGGAAGTTAAACTGATAGCTAAAAGACTGCGGAACCCAAAGACCCTGGCACTTCGAATCCGTAGGGATCAGTATATATCCCAATCTGTTTGACTGGCAACCGTCATAACAGCCACACTAGGGTCCGGCAACTGCGGCGGCACTCTCTGAGTCAACCACCGAATGTTTGCCCCAGTCTGAATCTCTTGTAACACTAGATAGACAAGAGAATGAATAAACCAAGCAATTCATGGATTGCCGGAAAGTTGCCGTCGAAGAGAAGCTCCTCCGAGAACGAAGCGACTCTGAGAGAGTTCTTAACCTACTATCCACGCGTGGATGTAGCTAGGGCTGCATCACGTCTAACCAACTCCAATCAGCCACTGAAGGGCGGAGTTATACGTGAACAAAATACTGCCCTCAAAAGAAATTACATTGAGAATAATATCCCGTAAATCTTTTCTTGAAGACGTAATGATAACGCCTCAGTAAGGCGGATTACGCATAATAAAGCGTCTAAGTTAAGTCTACTATACATAATGTCGTTCCCAATATTGAAATTGGAAAAGACATAAACGGCGAAAAAGAATATATGCAGTCTTTAATCACACCGTCTAGACGCATATGAACTCTCGGTATGCCCTGCTCTGCCAAAATAAACTATATGTAAAAAAGATAAAAAGGCAGAAATGAGCCACGCGGACAAGAAACTAAACTATCATGCTTAGTAGCAGGCTTGTATATATATATATATATATAGCGTCGAAAAATAAAACACATGTTGTAATGACAATATTGGACTGCGTCGGTAAGTCAGGGACAAAGTCCCTGTACCGATCGAAAAATCCGAGTCCAATGACGCTATAAGTCTCTTATCCAAGATCGCAGCAATGAAGTCCGAAAAATAATCACTGGAAGAAATGCCAGAAGATATGAAAGGCATCTTCCGATACTACTAAAGGGAAAACTCGAAATCTATCGAATCCCTTTCGCCATCCTGTCGGACCCTATAAAGCGTTCGGTCGTCCGTAGCTTGATGCAACCGCGGACCGCACCGACCCAGCGCCGTCGGATAATTCCTGATTCGACCGAGAAACCGTCAATTGCTGGGATGCTGCGAAACAACTGTGCTAACTCGGATAGCACGTCCGTCACCGAGGCCTGAGGAGCAGCGGTCTTACGATGCATTGCCGCAGGAAGCTCCGAGATCGTTACCCCGTGCATACTTCCAATATGCGAGCGAACGGAGTGTATAGGCCTCGTGTCCCTTGGCTACCGGATGGCGCGACCTATTCGCTGTGGAATCACTGAATGCCGAAACTGATCGGATACTCGAGGTCACGTAGCCAATGTGCGGTCGTGTGCCCTGCTGTGAGGATGAGGAAGCATTAAAGACAGTCTCTCGGACTGTCAATATAACGGAGCGTCCCGAGCAACGGACATATGCTCCGAATGTAAAATATCTGAACCACAACATGCGGTCCCCTATGTTGTTGGCTTCCTCCGATCTGTCCTCAATCTGCCGTTACTGGGTGAGTACTAAAGTAATTAAAGTGCTCGCATCACCCAAATCTCCTTCCTAGACCGCAACGGACGAACCCGGCAGCCGAACCATTCGATGAATGTATGCTACACCGGGTGAGCTAGCGAATGTCATTCCGTAAGCGATAGACATATTCCATGAGCACTTATTGCCGCTAACTCTTCATTAACTATGACGACAGAGGCACACTTTAGAAAGACATCTCCATAACTCTTCGAACAAGAAACCATAAATGCTTGGATAGCAAGCATAAAATAATAATATATATAGCGTCGTTCAATAATTCGAAAGTTTGTGTGACATTATTGGACTATGTCGGAACTGAGGGACGATGTCCCTGAACCGAACCAAAAATTTCTAAGTCCACCGACGCTATCAGTTTCTTATCCGGCATCGCAGCATATGTTGTTCCGAAAGGGAAAGCTTGAAATCCACCGAATCCCTTTCGGTATCCCGTCGGACCGGATGAAATTTTTCGGACGTCCGTACCCGCTTCCGCGGAGCGTCCCGACCCAGCATCGTCGGATAAAATATATGCGACAGATTCAGTTGATGCTGGGATGCTGCGATAAACTGTGCTATTAAGGAAAGCACGTCCGTTCCCGAGGCCTGTGCAGTAGCGGACTTACGATGCATTGCCGCTGGAAGCTCCGTGTACGTTGACTCCCGCACACTTTCTATGCGAACGTCCGGAGTCTGCAGGCCTCGAGTCCCCGGCTACCGACCCAGCGCTGTCGGATAATTCTCGATCCGACACCGTTTCTGTCGGCTGCTGGGATGCTGCGATAAGCTGTGCTATGTGCACAAGAACGTCCGGCGTCGAGACCTGCGGAGGCGCAGTCTATCGGTGCTTCGCCGAGGGCAGCTCCGCATCAGATGGCTCCCGCATACTTCCTATGCGAACGTTCGGAGTCCATCGGTCTCGAATCCCTGGCTGCCGGATGGTGTGACCTGGTCGCCGAAGAATCCTTGATCGGCGAAGCTGGTAATATATCGGCGGTCACGCAGCCAAGGTGCGGTCGTGTGCGCTGATGAGAAGAGGAAGCCTTAGCAGTCTCAGCAGACTGCCTATACAACGGAGCGTCCCGAGCGACGGACGTATGCTCCGCTAACGACACATTTGTACCACAACATCTGGGGCCAGATGTTGTTGAACGAGAGAGGGGCCTCTCTCGCTTGCCGTCCGGATGGACCGGAACGAGCTATGAACCGGACTAAAAGGCTTCCTCCGTTCTCCCTCCGATCCGCCGTCACTGGGTGTGCATTAAGTTAATTTTATAGTGCTCGCATCACCCCAAAATTCCTTCTAGACCGCAACGGACGAACCCGGCTGCCGAACCATTCGGTGAATGGACGCTACACCGGGCGAGCTAGCGGACGTCAAAGGCCGTCGAACCTACTAGGGTCCTCTTAGGCAATTGGCGTATTACATGAGCACTTTTCCGCTAGCCCTTCATTAATTGTGACGACGGAGGCACACTGTTGGAAGACATCACAGATACATCACCCTAATCTTGATCGTCTGAAATAGAAATTGATAAAGTAGAGTGACCCTGCGGGGAAAGGACCGGAGTGTCCAAATCCCCAACAACATACCGTGACATACGCTTCCCATATTGTCATCGAAATCATACGATACAGAACAGGAGTTAATGCGAGTACACTGACCACATATAGAATGAAAATAAGGTCAGAGGAAGACTTCCTCCTAAAACAATTGATCAATATCCTTTCAATGAGAAAAGAAAACAAGTCCTGGTACTCGCACTAACCCCTGGCAATCAAATACATAATAATAATATGATCCATTAATATAGAAAAAATAATTGAAATCAAAATATTTTGAAAAAATATTTTTTCAGAACAGCCCAAGTTTCTGAAAAGTAACGTTGAGCCCCAATGGATCCCAAGCCTAAGTGTGGACAAAAATTTTAAAAATATTTTAAACAATTTATTCAACACTTACGAACAATAATAATGTATCTAGTTATGATTAAAATAACATAAAGATATTATTATTTAGAAATCCCCCCCTCACACAGAGGGCTGTTGTAAATGTAAACAATGAGTGTAAAAACACTAAAATAAGACTCCAGGCACCCAGGCCCGAAATCAGTTACCAAAAATACACCATCTGATGCAAAACAGAGACTTCCAGGGAAGAAACTGCAGAACATCAGATGGTAGATGCAGAACACAACGCCTAACCACCCGTAGGTGAAGACGTAAACATGGGGAAAGAACAGAATTCATTCTGTTATAAAGCTAAAACTCCCAAGAAATTTTAGTAATAATAATTACAGAAACTATGCCAAAAGCATGGGAGAATAGCAAGGGGGAACTTAAAGGACAGGGAGAGAGGAAAAACACTTGAAAAAACAGTGTAACTAAATAATCAGAATGACAACAAAATGGCTGCTGCCTTGAAAATAGGTAACTTAACATAATTTCATTAAAAAATTTTAAGTTACAGCCCTGATAATATTCTGTCACACATTCTTTTCCTCTCCTCCTTTTCTATCCTCCTTAGAATCACCATTTCACTAATATTTATGTGTCTGGCATCATTTAAACTGAGATTTAAAAGCACAAAGATCAGTCAGATGTTAACTGATGAAGGGCCAAACTTAGAATGATAAATGGCGCCAATTTCGGAACGTCTGCGTCACTGCGCATGCGCAGTGGGGGCGAGGTGTGGAGGGCCTTTCTGGACATGTTTTCTTTAGTTTTAGATGCAAATTTTGGGGATTGGGGGGCAAAATTTGTGTTTGGCCCTATATTTTAAGAGTTAGCACCAGCTATGTCTGGGTCATTGGTACAGTATAAAAATATAGGTAACTTAACATAATTTCAATAAAAAATTTTAAGTTACAGCCCTGATAATATTCTGTCACACATTCTTTTCCTCTCCTCCTTTTCTATCCTCCTTAGAATCAACATTTCACTAATATTTATGTGTCTGGCATCATTTAAACTGAGATTTAAAAGCACAAAGATCAGTCAGATGTTAACTGATGAAGGGCCAAACTTAGAATGATAAATGGCGCCAATTTCGGAACGTCCTTGACACTGCGCATGCGCAGTGGGGGCGAGGTGTGGAGGGCCTTTCAGGACATGTTTTCTTTAGTTTTAGATGCAAATTTTGGGGATTGGGGGGCAAAATTTGTGTTTGGCCCTATATTTTAAGAGTTAGCACCAGCTATGTCTGGGTCATTGGTACAGTATAAAAATATTAACCCTTTATCCTTCAAATTGAAAATTCCTCCAATCCCTTTGGCATTCGATAACTTGAAAAATATTGCTTGGATTGTCAAGTTACTTTATATTTGTGTTCAGGTTACTGATGTGCCAAGCTGTATAGTTTTTGGTGTAAATCTGATAATTTGTTCCTGAGATATTAACCCTTTATCCTTCCAACTGAAAATTCCTCCAATCCCTTTGGCATGAAATAACTCAAAAAATATCCATCTGATTGTCATGTTACTTTATATACTTATTCAGGTTACTGATGTGCTGTGCTGTATAGTTTTTTATGTAAATCTGATAATTTGATCTGGAGATATTGACCCTTTATCCATCAAATTAGACGCTCCTCCAATCCATTTCTATATGTACTCATACCATGTATGGTGTACATAATGTCGGCATCTGTGGTGGCCCTCCATCATACAGCTTTCTACTAGTTGCGCGTATGGGTACACATCTGATGATTTCATCGGCCTATTTTTTCATTTTTTGTCTCAAAAACATAGGTTAAGACCCCTCATTGGAATGAGCTCTTTCCAACAAGGGGCATAACCTATGTTTTTGAGACAAAAAATGAAAAAAATAATGAAAATTAATTAGAGATTTTCGAAAATAGTGCTGGCCGGTTTTGGCCGTTACGTTGGGTAAAGGGTTGAAAAAAAGGAAATTTTGAAAATATTTCAACAAAATCATATCATGTGACCCCTCATTGGATGAGCTTGTTCCAATGAGAAGTCACATTATATGGTTTTGTTAAAATTTTGGCAAAAAATGTTTAAGTACAATAATTAAAATAGTAAATTTTGATATTGTGTGCATTGGGTAAAGGGTTAAGGAGCTAAAGACAAGAAATTCAAGGACGTACTAGGACCAAAAATAAGGGATATCCTCTCCAACATAGTTACATGTACATGTATGTTGAGTAGTTTTGTTCTCAATACAGTGGAACCCACTTAGTTAAATATCTCTTAATTGAATATTCTCGCTATTATACTTTATTATATCTTGTTGAACAGCCCCATGAACCCTGCCAAGCAAGATATAAATGAATAAATGTTCATTCTATTTCTAGAATAAAGCAAAGTTACCACATCCCTGTTAACTGAATATTCCTGTTAATTGAATAATATTCACTGTCAAAGAGATTATTCAGTTTACAGGGTTCGTCTGTACTAGTGAATACAAAAATGTTGGAAGCCACTACAAGGCAGCCAAGGAAAAATGTTGGAAGCTACCTGTACAATAGTAGTTTTACACCCCATATGCATGCCCTTGAAATTAACTCTTAGCACATTGGTGCAGCAATAAAATTTTCCTTAAGGACTTCATTCAGCGTAGCTAAGACTAAGAATTCAAAAAACTATATCTTCTTTACATTGGCATGGCGGGGGTTTGAACCCACGCCGAGAGAGTTTCCTTCGGCACCAACCGCCTATCGAAACTATACTGAACCACGCACACCACTCGGCCACCAAGGTCTGTCGGTGGCCGAGTGGTGTGCGTGGTTCAGTATAGTTTCGCTAGGCGGTTGGTGCCGAAGGAAACTCTCTCGGCGTGGGTTCAAACCCCCGCCATGCCAATGTAAACAAAACCGGCGTCCTTTCTTAATTCTATGGCATCCGAGAAATTTGAAAAAGACAAGTACTGTCGCTGATTACTTCTGAGGTGCAGTTCATAGAATTAAGTGCTTAGATGCAACTATCTGATGTATATCTTCTTTGACAGCTCATATAATTATACCCCCGCTTCGAAGAAGTGGGGGCTATATTGGAATCGCCCTGTATGTCCGTACATCTGTACGTCCATCCATCCGTACGTCCATCCGTCTGTCCGTCCATCCATCCGTACGTCTTTCCAAATTCTTGTGTGCGCAACTCCTTCTGCATTTAAGAACCGATTTTGAAGAAACCTTTCAAACATCATCACTACTAAGTGAACATGCACATATTCCAAATTTTTTGATCTGCGACAATTTTAACCAGGTTATCTCTCTTGAACTTTGATTTAATATGGGTTTCTACATGAAATTCTTGTGTGCGCAACTCCTCCTACATTTATCAATCAATTTGAACAAAACTTTTCAGACATCATGTCTACTAAGTGAACATGCGCATATTCCAAGATTTTTGATCTGTGACAATTTTAACCAGGTTATCTCCCTTTGACTTAGATTTATTATGTCTTTCCGTCTGAACAAATTCTTGGGTGCGCAACTCCTCCTACATTAATGAACCGATTTTGATGAAACCAAATGTAAACCATATATGTGTGGCCTCTTTAAGTATTCAGTGCTGTTCTGTGGAAGGTCACATGCAAATACAAATTTCAACAACAAAAAATGATCTTTATGTATACATTTCCTTATGGCCTTCACCTACATGATCAGAAGTGCATTCCTCTAAAAACCCAAAGCGGGGGTATTAATCACCTTCAGTGATAGTTCTTGTTTGTTGGAGTCCCAATTGGAGTATGGAAAAAATTTGCTTATGAAAGTTTTTGGCATTTCGACATCAGAGTTCACAGGGTTAACTTGATTATATATTCAGCTAGAGAATTTCACTGGAGCACAGTGTGGTTCAGTGGTTAGAGCACTGGACTTTAACCTGAAAGGCTGATGGTTTGATCCCAATCAGCAGTATCTTCGAAAGACACTTACACCCAATTGTACATGTGAAGACACGGTGTCAGTGTGCACTAATTTCGCTTGGTATCGGTCATCTTAATCGTATCACAGAACATATTGCTGAGATACAAATTGTGCATAAATAATGCTGAAATTAAAGAATGAGTGTAATTTTCTGCTATATTAACATAAAAAGTATCTGTACCCATGCCACCATCCAAGCTAATTCCAGTTTCACTAGTCACTGCTGAAAGCCAATTTAAAGTTTGCAAGCAATAACAACGATGAGCTCACGGTTGCTAGCACCTAGCTCTGTGCAGTGCCCAGTACAGAAATCTGGCAGCCGTTTCTGTTTTTCAACAAAAATCTTGACTGGGTAATATTCCAACATCATCATCAAGGCATACCTTCGCTGAAGGCATGCCTTGATGATGTAGTTGGAATATTTTATCATTTGGGACTTCAAGACACCTATATTCGATTCGAGGTTCAATTCAATTTTGAATAATAGACTCGATTAAATTTGAGATTCGATTCAAATTGAAAATGCATGATTCACAGGGCCCTAATGCACCCCACAAACCTGTCTGTATATCAGATATTATTTTGTTGTCTGTCTGAAAAATAGTTGGTTGCCCAAACACTAGCATTTTCGCTGAAAGCCATTAATTTGAAATTTTTTTTAGCAATTTGATGCTCTTATGTTTCATTAAACCTTTGTATATGATTGTGCTTTTTATAAGTATATGATAACTGAGTAGTCAGGTAAACAAAAAAAGTTCATGTATTATTATTATTTTAAAGAATTACATTTGTTAAACAAAGTAATTCTTTAAAATAATAAAAATAAATTAATGTTTCATTCATGTTTCATTTATTATTGTTTTAAAGAAGTATAATGAGTTAGGTAGGTGTCAAGTCTACACCAACAGTCGATGACCGGGGAACATGCATTGTCAGAAAATTTTAACTTTTGCCCCACTATGTGGGAAATATTGAGTTCCTAGCTTAAGAGACTGGTACATGTATTAGCAAGGAAAGAAAACATTTTCCAACAAATAAACCTGAAAGGTACAGTACTGTCACCACAAAAGCAGACAGAGAATTTTGATTGGATCGTGACTACGCCACAATCCAGTTAAAATTATCTTCCAACTTTTCTCCCCACAGCACGGTTGAGTCTCCCTCTTGATAAAAAATGAGAAAATATTGAATCAAAGATGCTATTTTTATTTGTATTTCATAATTCAGTACTTGATTTAAAAATGTTTTATTTATGACAGACCCGATCATCATCTGATTGGGAAAATCTCAGTCTTATGATCACAGTACTGTAATAACTTGACAAAAATCAAATATTTTGCAGATTTTTGACAGATCAAAATATTTTCTTATTTAATTACCCAATGGTGAGGGAGGGTGGATGGTGGTGGAGGAGAGGGTGAGGTGGCAGTGGGGGGGGGGGTCTTATCAGGAAAAAAATTGATGACACAATTTGGAATTTTTTGTTTTTCAAACATTTTAGACCGACCCACCCACCCCTAACTGCAATTTGTTTCAATAAATTTTGGACATCCACCCCTTATGAGACTAAAATCTGCTCTCCAAGTGCTGCATGCTGACACAGGTACAAAAATCATAAAGTAGACAAATTGTTGGAATTTCCAAGATAACCACTAGCCCTGTGCTCATAAAATAATTTTGAAATAAAACATGGATGATCCAACTATTATGTGTGGAGTTACATAATCAGACAGATGGATGGAATAATTGATGGGACAACGGACAGACAAGTATGCCCCCCAGTCTCTTATGAAGTTCATCCTAGAATACAAACTTCACCAATATATATATTTGGGACTTTATGAAATCTTACATGCATGTTCAGTAGGGCAAGGTTTTTCAAACACATAAAAAGAGATGATGCCCACACATTCTACAAATGAGATATGGCACTTTTTCATTAATAATTAAACTTTCTGCCGGTCCTATTCAGCTTGGATAATGCCATGCAGGGCAGTATGCCATGGGGTGGGGGAATACCCAGGGCAGGTGCCTAGTTCTTGTTTTGTATGACCGATATTAATACAAAGCATAAACAACAAAGGTTGTATGTGTATGTGTATATTTTGGTCACCTGTAACTGTGAGATCAGTTGCTAAAATCTTTGATGGATGTTGATTACATTAGCTAGACCACTCTGTTTCAGAACTAGAATTTCAAGACTGAGACTACAAGAACAAAAAGATATGCCCCAATTATTTGCACTTATTATTTTGGTTATTACATTAAATGACACCTTTGTAGAGGCATTTGAGACATTGCAGGCTGCTGAGCAATAACAGCAGGTAACCACAAGATCAGACCATCTTCATTGATGTCACTTTTCCTTTTGTAAGCAACATATAACAGATATAAACACACATTTTCTTGGAGGCTTTGCAATATGTGATCATGTACAAGTTCTTACTTTACACTTACCAATACACATACTGGTACCAGAAGCACTCACTCCTGACCATTTGATGAAATGAAAATGCTGAGAAAAAATACCCCATTTACAAAAAATATAAACAAAGTGTAACAATTGCAAATCTGGATGTGAGAGAAACAGTCACCACAACTTTGGAAGAGTTAATGATTCAGTCAATTCCGGCAAGTATATTCTAATTTCCCACCTGCCCTGTCGTAAAATATGTCTATCTCCACTTTACAGGCATTAATATTAATTATTAAAGTATAAATTAATTTATAAGGATTTTTTTTTTTAAATAATTACCTGTTTGACAAGCTTCTGGAAGTAGTCATTTGATACTGCCTTTGTTCAGAGAAGGAGTTCTATTTGGTCAGCATGTGCAGCTGAATTTTTCTATTTAGGTGACATAAAGGACATGGCGAAAATGGTTTTGAAAACAGAACAAATAGATGTATGAAAAGTTATCTATTGTTGTAATATGTCTATCTGTCCACTTCCCAGGCTTTAATATCATGTTTTAAAGTATAAATTAATTGACAAAGCATTTTTTTTTAAAATGATTACCTTTTCAATAAGCTTCTGGAAGTATTTGTCTGATACAACCTTTGTTCAGAGGGGGAGTTCTGATTGGTCAGCACATGCAGGTATGTTTCAAGACATAGGTGATGTAAAGGACATGACAAAAATGGTTTTGACAACAAAACAAGTTGATGCAAGAAAGGTTATCGATTCAAGGCATACCCAGTAATGTAGTTGTTCTGGGTCAAGTGGGGATGGCTGCACATAAGTTTTTTTCAGAAAAGTGCATACAAAAATGTTCAAAGATATGAGAAGAAAAGTGCTAGTTATTGTTATTTTTTACTGTAACCACAGATATTGCATTACTCAAATTCAACTTCTCAGAAGGCACCAGACAACTACTTCCGGAATTAAATACATCGAAGAGAGAATTTTTTTTTAAAACACTATTTCTATTTATGCCTCAATACATGAAATTAGCATTTGGGAAATGGACAGATAGGCATTTTACGACAAGGCTGGTGTGAATTTATATTATACCTGCTGGGAATCGACAGATAGATTAACTTTTACCAAAGTTGAGGTGAGTGGGTTTTTTTTCACTTCAGGATTTGCGACTGTTACATGTATAATAGATAGAGGTATATTTTCTCAGCATTTCAACAAATGGTTGTGATTAAGGGCCTCAGCTGGTGCATGGTGAGCTCAGCTCAGCTTGTGCTCTGTATGGGAACTTGATTTATTTTTTTGCTCAGGTTTTTATTCCTGTTTATTTCCTATCTTTTCTGTTGCATTAAATGAGAAGTATCAACCAGTACTCTATAATGAAGCCTAAGGAGGCATTTGTGTCTTTGTACAAAAATATGGTAAAAATACTGAAGACATCTTAGATGAGATCTCAGAAAAGGGTCAATGTCACAACTGAACCATTGCTGATTGAGTCACCAGAAGTTATATTATTTAGTTTAACCCTCTACCTAACATGAAAAGCAGACGACACTTGCAAACAAAATTCTTGAATAACTAAATAATTTCATTTTTTGTCTCAAAAACATAGCTTATGACCCCTCATTGGAACGAGCTCAATGAGCTTGTTCCAACGAGGGGTCACAAGCTATGTTTTTGAGACAAAAAATGAAAAAAATAATGAAAGTTAAAAAATTTATAGTAATTTATATATTTTTTATACTAACCAATGACCCAGACAGAGCTGGTGCTAACTCTTAAAATATAGGGCCAAACACAAATTTTGCCCCCCAATCCCCAAAATTTGCATCTAAAACTAAAGAAAACATGTCCTGAAAGGCCCTCCACACTTCGCCCCTACTGCGCATGCGCAGTGTCAAGGACGTTCCAAAATTGGCGCCATTAATCATTCTAATAACCAGTGCCTGGTAAGCGCTATGTACTCAGCGGGGAGGCAAGAGTTCCCAACTCCTGGGAGGGCCATCCCCGTCTGGGACATTGGTAAGTATAAAAAATATATAAATTACTATAAATTTAACATTTTTATACTGTACCAATGACCCAGACATAGCTGAATAGTAAAAAGGCTGGAGGGCCAAGGACATAGAGCAAAATGGAATACGCTCAATAAAATAAAATAGAGTCATCCCCTGTAGGGAAAAAGAAGTAATAGGCCTTACATGTATCTTTCTTATTTATGATAAATTAGAAAGATACAACACCTTCCAAAATTGAGCTTCATACATCCATGTACTCTATTAATATCCAATATAATCCTTATACTAATAATTTTTAAAGTAAGCCAATAAATAAAGTAAGTCTAGAGAATAGAGACTCTTATACTCCTAAAAGTGTATGAGGATTGCATAATCATGTCCGTTGACATATGCAATATTCAAAAGCTATACTTTAAAAACTAAGACTTGAATGAATTTAAAAACCTAAACTTCTCACTAAACAACCATCCCAATAACAGCTCAGAATTACTAACTCCGGAGGAGGTATCCCCTTGTTTTCATAGTAAAACAGGTGACCCAAGGGAACACCCTCCCCCCCCCCCCCCCCCCCTTTTTCTTGCCCTGTGTCAAATAGCCCAGAGCGAAGAGGGCAGCCGAACGGAGACACTGCCGAAACAGACAGCCTACCTAGCTATAGTAGCAACTGTTAAGTGAATGACATTCTGAGCAGTAGATAATAGACCTAACAATAGAGGCCTCCAGAAATGGACTCGATATTTCTGAGATAAAATTCATGAATGTGGATGGCTGAGCGCAATGAGCGGCCTTCAAAAATCTATAATAGCGACACTATTAATGTATGCCCAAGAAGTAGAAGAACTCTTACTTCATGAGCCGAAATCTTAAGCACAACTGCTAAATCAATGATATACCATAAGCAGTACTGATAGTTAATAGAATCCATTAACAATAAAATGGAGTGTAACGTCCTTCTACTAGACATCAAAGACAGAAGAAGCTTACGCCCATAGTAATAAACAGATATCTGTTTATAAATACATAAACTGTACCCGGAAAGAGTAAAGGCCTATGCCCAAACGAAGACGGAAGGACCTTAAAATAATAGGTTCCGGATAATAGGAGCCTAACTCTTATGCAACAATCCAACCTAAATAGTAACGGAAGTATTGATTCCAAAACTATGAAAGTGAAAATCATCCATCGATCGTGCATGAAACTCACTGACTGTACAGTAAAAGAGAAACCAACAGAATTACTGTCTAAAGGTCAGAATTTGAAAACTACTGTTTCCAGAGGCTCAAATGATTACTTAGCTAAATAAGAACCGAAGTTAAAATCCGTATAGGAATTTAATCTAAAGATTCTAAGTCTATTTATCAAAAAGTTACTAACTGACTTAGATAAAGAGACAAAAGATTCAATTGTAAACTATCGTAGAGTGCATAGGTATGAGGTAACATAAACCTATAACCTAAATAATAACAGGCTGCAGTAGATCTTGTGAAACAAGTATACTAAAAAATAGCAATGAGTAGTATGGAGGGATCAACAATATGAACATAATGATCCCTACACCACGACGGAAGAGCCTCCACTTTAGCCGCATAGAATAGCGAAGAAGAGGATCTCCTATAGTAAGAAATCGCGTCCAAAGCTCGTCCAGTTACAGTGCTTACAATGCAATACGGACCACACAACGGAATACATGAAGGTTGCGACCTTGCTGGTTGTGATAAAGATGACACGATTATCCAGTGAAAAAGATCCTCACATAGAGGAAGATTTCACGTTAAGACCCACAGTAGACAAGAGAGTAAATTACTCATGATCTCTGTGAAGATAGAGATGCTATCAACAGAAATGTATTGTGGTTGTTTATCTTAGCAATACCTGCTAAAACAACAGCGCCGGAGGATACGCGTATCCTATCATTCCGTCCTATAGATCAATAGAGCGTTAACAATATTAGCTCAGAGATCTGGACAAGCCAACACATACGTCTGCAATTGATTAGCAAGCTGTGTCATAAATAAATCATCATTGGGCGCTCCCATAGATAGCAAATCTGATTGAATACTTGTTTGTTGAGAGTCCATTCTAACAGCAACAAGCGACCCGTAAGAGAACGGGAGTCCGATAAAACAATCAGACGACCCGGAATATGACGGACCAAAACTGAACTTGGTGTACTATAACCAACAGACGGATTCTTTCCATTAAATTGAATAACGGAAACGAAAGAGTGCCTCCCTGGTTCCGGAGATACGCCACTACTGTCGAATTAAAGGACAGGAATTTTGGGCATGCGTTTCTGAATAATGTTCATGCAATGACATAAAGCAAGCCTAAAAAACATTATTCCGCGGAAAACTGATTGCTAAAAGACTGCGGAACCCAAAGACCCTGGCACTTCGAATCTGTAGGGATCAGTATTATATCCCAATCTGTTTGACTGGCAACCGTCATAACAGCCACACTCGGGTCCGGCAACTGCGGCGGTACTCTCTGAGTCAACCACCGAATGTTTGCCCCAGTCTGAATCTCTTGTAACACTAGATAGACAAGAGAGCGTGTAAATCGAGCAATTCATGGATTGCCGAAAAGTTGCCGTCGAAGAGAAGCTCCTCCGAGAACGAAGCGACTCTGAGAGAGTTCTTAACCTTACTATCCACGCGTGTGGATGTAGCTAGGGCTGCGTCACGTCTAACTAACTCCAATCAGCCACTGAAGGGCGGAGTTATACGTGAACAAACTACTGCCCTCAAAAGAAATTACATTGAGAATAATATCCCGTAAATCTTTTCTTGAAGACGTAATGATAACGCCTCAGTAAGGCGGATTACGTATAATAAAGCGTCTAAGTTAAGTCTACTATACATAATGTCGTTCCCAACATTGAAATTGGAAAAGACATAAACGGCGAAAAAGAATATATGCAGTCTTTAATCACACCGTTTAGACGCATATGAACTCTCGGTATGCCCTGCTCTGCCAAAATAAACTATTTGTATAAATGATAAAATGGCAGAAATGAGCAACGCGGACAAGAAACTAAACTATCATGCTTAGTAGCAGGCTTGTATATATATATATATATATAGCGTCGAAAAATAAAACACATGTTGTAATGACAATATTGGACTGCGTCGGTAAGTCAGGGACAATGTCCCTGAACCGATCAAAAATTCCGAGTCCAATGACGCTATAAGTCTCTTATCCACGATCGCAGCAATGAAGTCCGAAATAATAATCACTGGAAGATAATGCCAGAAGATATGAAAGGCATCTTCCGATACTACTAAAGGGAAAACTCGAAATCTTTCGAATCCCTTTCGCCATCCTGTCGGACCCTATAAAGCGTTCGGTCGTCCGTACCTGATGCAACCGCGGACCGCACCGACCCAGCGCCATCGGATAATTCCTGAATCGACCGAGAAACTGTCAATTGCTGGGATGCTGCGAAACAACTGTGCTAACTCGGATAGCACGTCCGTCACTGAGGCCTGAGGAGAAGCGGTCTTACGATGCATTGCCGCTGGAAGCTCCATGATCGTTACCCTGTGCATACTACCAATATGCGAGCGAACGGAGTGTATAGGCCTCGTGTCCCTTGGCTACCGGATGGCGCGACCTATTCGCCGTGGAATCACTGAATGCCAAAACTGATCGGATACTCGAGGTCACGTAGCCAATGTGCAGTCGTGTGCCCTGCTGTGAGGATGAGGAAGCATTAAAGACAGTCTCTCGGACTGTCAATATAACGGAGCGTCCCGACCAACGGACATATGCTCCGAATGTAAAATATCTGAACCACAACATGCGGTCCCCTATGTTGTTGGGCGAGAGAGGGACCTCTCTCGCTCACAGCCCGGACGGACCTGGACAAGCCAGGAACCGGACTAACAGGCTTCCTCCGATCTGTCCTCAATCTGCCGTCACTGGGTGAGTACTAAAGTAATTAAAGTGCTCGCATCACCCAAATCTCCTTCCTAGACCGCAACGGACGAACCCGGCAGCCGAACCATTCGATGAATGTACGCTACACCGGGTGAGCTAGCGAATGTCACTCCGTAGGTGATAGACATATTCCATGAGCACTTATTGCCGCTAACTCTTCATTAACTATGACGACAGAGGCACACTTTTGAAAGACATCTCCATAACTCTTCAAACAAGAAACCAGAAATGCTTGGTTAGCAAGCATAAAATAATAATATATATAGCGTCGTTCAATAATTCGAAAGTTAGTGTGACATTATTGGACTATGTCGGAACTGAGGGACGATGTCCCTGAACCGAACCAAAAATTTCTAAGTCCACCGACGCTATCAGTTTCTTATCCGGCATCGCAGCATTCTGGTCCGACGAAAGAAGCTGTAGAAGACCAAGTCAGATGACATACACAACAGCATATGTTGTTCCGAAAGGGAAAGCTCGAAATCCTCCGAATCCCTTTCGGTATCCCGTCGGACCGGATGAAACTTTCGGACGTCCGTACCCGCTTCCGCGGAGCGTCCCGACCCAGCATCGTCAGATAAAATATATGCGACAGATTCAGTTGATGCTGGGATGCTGCGATAAACTGTGCTATTAAGGAAAGCACGTCCGTTCCCGAGGCCTGTGCAGTAGCGGTCTTACGATGCATTGCCGCCGGAAGCTCCGTGTACGTTGACTCCCGCACACTTCCTATGCGAACGTCCGGAGTCTGCAGGCCTCGTGTCCCTGGCTACCGGATGGTGTGACCTGGTCGCCGAAGAATCCTTGATCGGCGAAGCTGGTAATATATCGGCGGTCACACAGCCAAGGTGCGGTCGTGTGCGCTGACGAGAAGAGGAAGCCTTAGCAGTCTCAGCGGACTGCCTATACAACGGAGCGTCCCGAGCGACGGACGTATGCTCCGCTTACGACACATTTTGTACCACAACATCTGGGGCCAGATGTTGTTGAACGAGAGAGGGGCCTCTCTCGCTTGCCGTCCGGATGGACCGGAACGAGCTATGAACCGACTAAAAGGCTTCCTGCGTTCTCCCTCCGATCCGCCGTCACTGGGTGTGCATTAGGTTAATTTATAGTGCTCGCATCACCCCAAAATTCCTTCTAGACCGCAACGGACGAACCCGGCTGCCGAACCATTCGGTGAATGGACGCTACACCGGGCGAGCTAGCGGACGTCAAAGGCCGTCGAACCTACTAGGGTCCTCTTAGGCAATTGGCGTATTTACATGAGCACTTTTCCGCTAGCCCTTCATTAATTGTGACGACGGAGGCACACTGTTGGAAGACATCACAGATACATCACCCTAATCTTGATCGTCTGAAATAGAAATTGATAAGTAGAGTGACCCTGCGGGGAAAGGACCGGAGTGTCCAAATCCCCAACAACATACCGTGACATACGCTTCCCATATTGTCATCGAAATCATACGATACAGAACAGGAGTTAATGCGAGTACACTGACCACATATAGATTGATAATAAAGTCAGAGGAAGACTTCCTCTTAAAACAATTGATTAATATCCTTTCAATGTGAAAAGAAAACAAGTCCTGGTACTCGCACTAACCCCTGGCAATCAAAATACATAATAATAATATGATCCATTAATATAGAAAAAATAATTGAAATCAAAATATTTTGAAAAATATTTTTTCAGAACAGCCCAAGTTTCTGAAAAGTAACGTTGAGCCCCAATGGATCCCAAGCCTAAGTGTGGACAAAAATTTTAAAAATATTTTAAACAATTGATTCAACACTTACGAACAATAATAATGTATCTAGTTATGATTAAAATAACATCAAGATATTATTTTTTAGAAATCCCCCCCTCACACAGAGGGCTGTTGTAAATGTAAACAATGAGTGTAAAAACACTAAAATAAGACTCCAGGCACCCAGGCCCGAAATCAGTTACCAAAAATACACTATCTGATGCAAAACAGAGACTTCCAGGGAAGAAACTGCAGAACATCAGATGGTAGATGCAGAACACAACGCCTAACCACCCGTAGGTGAAGACGTAAACATGGGGAAAGAACAGAATTCATTCTGTTATTCAGCTAAAACTCCCAAGAAAATTTAGTAATAATAATTACAAAAACTATGCCAAAAGCATGGGAGAATAGCAAGGGGGAACTTAAAGGACAGGGAGAGAGGAAAACACTTAAAAAAAAAACAGTGTAACTAAATAATCAGAATGACAACAAAATGGCTGCTGCCTTGAAAATAGGTAACTTAACATAATTTCATTAAAAAATTTTAAGTTACAGCCCTGATAATATTCTGTCACACATTCTTTTCCTCTCCTCCTTCTCTATCCTCCTTAGAATCACCATTTCACTAATATTTATGTGTCTGGCATCATTTAAACTGAGATTTATAAGCACAAAGATCAGTCAGATGTTAACTGATGAAGGGCCAAACTTAGAATGATTAATGGCGCCAATTTCGGAACGTCCTTGACACTGCGCATGCGCAGTAGGGGCGAAGTGTGGAGGGCCTTTCAGGACATGTTTTCTTTAGTTTTAGATGCAAATTTTGGGGATTGGGGGGCAAAATTTGTGTTTGGCCCTATATTTTAAGAGTTAGCACCAGCTATGTCTGGGTCATTGGTACAGTATAAAAATATTGAATGGTGATTTTTGTAAATAGTGCTGGCCAGTTTGGGGCGCTACGTTTGGTAAAGGATTAACTGATAGAGTGCTGCAAGCCCATATTTGAGCTATATTGTGAAATGTAGGTGCCCTAGTTTGAAAGCTTCATATTCACTGGATGAGCACTCTCCCATAAATTGTAATGAGGCAAAGGCATGTGAACAAACTTTGACTGCCAAATATAATTTAGTACTAGTAATCTGTGAAAATGATGCAGGGTTCTAATAAGACAAAAGGCAAAAAACTTAAAGAAATTATCATCTGCATGTGCATTTTCAAAAAACTGTTTTGCATATTTTTTCTGCTTTGCAACCAACACCCACCCTTGCTCAATATTAGTTTCAAAGACATTGAGCCATATTATACACCGATATAAGGGTGAAAGCTATTCACAATGCTTCATATCAGGCACTGGGACTAATTTACATCATTCTGAGCTTATTTGGTACTCAAACTTAGTCATAATTGTGTCTGTTGTATTTTCCCTGCTCCCCCACCCCCCATTAATTAACAGGGATATCCTGTATTACCTCTATGGAAATAACAGATCAAATTTGTACTAAAGATCTAGTTTGGTGTAAGGACGTTATTTACAGATACAGTGTGATTCTATAAAAACAGGTTCAGAAGTTATTTGCAATTAGATTTATCGTATTAAAAAATATCAACTCAACTCGGACCCAATGCAATAATAGATTTATTGTATGAAAAAAATATCAACTTAAATGGGGCCTAATGCAATTATAGATTTATTGTATTATTTATTCATTTATTGGTGTTTAAGTCACATACTTATGCACAATGGCTAATCCTGACTGTGACAGTTTTATGGGTGGAGGAAGCCAGAGTACCCAGAGATAACCACTGTGCATCGACAAGCAACTGTCAGCTCCTCAACATTCTAACTCTGTTCAAGCTTCGCTCAAGCAGGTTTATAGCAGTTGAAGACATGTGCACCATCGACGTGCAGTACACCTTAGTACACAGCGTCATCATGCCCCCATGTAGGCAATGGGATAAAATGCCTTGCCCAAGGACACAATGCAGGTTGTCCCGAAAGGGGATTTATTGTATTAAAAAAATTCTGACTTAAATGGGGACCAATGCAATTACCAGTTTATTGCATTAAAAAATACTGGCTTAAATGGGGCCTAATGTACTACATGTATGTCAAAAACAAATATTTTACAAGGAATTTAAAGAAATATGAGGTGTATAATTAAAGCGCTTTCAAGGACTTTAAGCACCTGTTAAACTGTACACATTTGGAGTTTCTTCTTCTCAGGTAAAAACTTCACAAACTAAAGTCATGGTCAGAAAGATATGCTACTGAATATTTTCTACCTCTATCACAGGTTCTTCTTTTTCCTGTTCTTCTTTCCTCTTTTCAACTGGCTCATCTGGCTCTTCTCCTTCAATAACTGGAGGCAGTTTTGTAGGCGATGATGTTTCTCTCAGTAACCTTTCTTCTTCAGCCTATTAAATGATGTGACAAAGGATTTTTATATAAATTGTGTATTTTTAACATGTAACCTATGGTATCAGCCATCACTGTTCAGTGCTATTCATAACAATCACCTTTCAAATTTTATTATTTTTTGCCACAAAAATGTATCATATGAACCCTCATTGGAATGAGCTCAGCAAGATTGTCCCAAAGATGGGTTATAAAGCCATAAAAAATAAATATACCAAGATGATCATCAGATTTTTTACCACATTTTACTGCACCTAAACAGGTGCCCAACATGCAGTCTATAGGTAAATTGTAAAGTTATATTCCAAGAACCTTCGCAATTGTTTCTAGGCAAGTCTTGACTGCCTATGGGCAGCCAAGACTTGCCTTGTAACCACAGCATTCCACAGGGTGTGGACTGTCAATGCATAGCAAAAATGTATTGAAATTCCCTGCCCTTAAGGGTTAATACAGTAATAGCATTAATAAATACTACCAGCAAATCACTGGTTCAGTGTTGGAAGCCCAAATTTGGGATTTATAGGCAGCCAAGACTTGCCTAGAAACAAATGCAAAGCCACAGGATGTGGACTGACAATGTGTAGCAAAAATGTATTGAAATCCCTAGCCCTTTTAGGGTTAAAGCAGTAATAGCATTAATAAATAGTAATTAACTGGTTCAGTGCTAGAAGCCCAAATTTGGGATTTATTCAGATGTGCAGATACTACAACTAAAAGGCTTTGTATTCTGTGGATGTGCCTCATATTACCTTTGAAGTGAAATTATCTAGTTTGTAAGGATTTGCCTTGTCATAATTCATGGAAGAGTGCCTATAGGCACTCTCCCATAAACTTTAAAAAAGACAAAAAAAACACGCAAAGAAATTTCCTGAACCCAAAAATTTAGCACTCTACCAGGTAATGATAGTAATATTGTCTCTACAGTGGCCCCTTTGTAGAATGGTACACAGGTAGAACTCCAAACCAAAACAATTTAATTACAGAGGTTCTTGGGTCAATGATACCAACAACAAAAAATCAGGGGTGGGGCCTAAATATGGGACAGGTGTTTATTTGTTACAGCCTAAGCTATGTTTTTGGGCTAATTCCTGTTGTAAAGGATTAATGGAGGACATTCAGCAAGAGAATAATTATTAAGGTTATTTTAAAAAAAACTCAAAATATCACCTGATAAACATTTAACAAAGACCAAGTTAAAACTTTTGATGAAACCCAAATGGCAACATATAATATCTCCAATTGATACATTATAAAATGATGAATAATGTGTGAGTAATGTCAAGATATAATCACCGTCTGTCATTTTAGTTTTAACTGGCAACAAAAAGACCTGGGAGGTATTAAAATTTCAAATTCAGTGTCAGTATCCTTATTTTTTTAATAACATAATACCTAAAACAGACCAGTGCTATTCACAATGATTGCTATTCAAATTCTATCACTTTTTTCATTGTTGTCTTTTTTTTGTTAAAGACAAAAAATGAAAAATTTTAGTTATTGAGAAGTTTTTTCACAGTTATCATCTATGAGTTAAGGGTTTTAATTCAGTATCGGCACAGTATTCGCTATTCTCTCCAGCCCTATTGTGGCAATAGGAGTGGTTACCCATTATTGCCATTTTCAGCTCAATGACTCGTGCACCAAATTGGACAAGTCATACCCTGGTCTGACCAAGTGCTTAACACTTCCTATGTTTTCTCAAAGCATTTTGCAAGTTAAAAATGAAAAAAACTTGTTCACATAACCAAAAGTTATGGGAAATGATGCCTTATGTAAATTCTCAGATCATTTGGTCCTGTTCAGTAGGCATTTTTAAAATGCTTAAAATCCATTTAAATTATTTATAGCAAGAAGTAAAAAATACAATTCTACAAGTTTAATAGGACTTACCCCTGGAAAACTGAGGTCAAAGTCCCTAGAAAGTGCTCAGATAAAGCTTGAATTTGCTTTCTCAGTTATCAATAGAAACCTTTAACACACATATTGACTGGAAATTTTAGCTGGAAATTTTTTATCTTTTAACCAGGAACAAATATAGCCCTGGGTAATGAATGGGTGACCACATAAAGTAACCAGTTCAGTAGACAAATGGTTAGCTCAACTTAATTTGGAAGAACAAACTATGGGTTACCTGACAATGCAACAAGAGAATAGAAAACAGTTTATGCAAATTTCCATGTCTGTGAAGGTATGGAAAATGGTTTGGCTCTTGTAAGTTATAGGCCATTAACAGGGTTATTCAATTAAGAGATATCTGATTAAGAAGGTTTAACTGTATACTGTGACCACTACCTGTATAGTACCAGCCAAAATGAATTGTCGAATACCTACGAGAAAATTTTGAGATCAAGTTTTGCTGTTCATAATTTCAACACATGACATCATTTCTTGAGAACCTCTTCTGAGAGCTTCTCCAGAAATAATGCTAAGGGAAGGTATTTTCAAAGAAGAATAAATGTAACAAAAGTTTCCTTTTTATTCTACAACTTATTTTAGCTGGTACAGTGGAGACACACTTTTGTTTATAATCAAAAATGGGTTCCTCTTACCTATTTATGAACATTTTACCAACTCGTCGACTGCCACCGCAAAACATTAGCTCTGGTCTGGACAGAACTTCATGACTTTCAAAAACAATATTTCAATGATGAATGTTTTTCCATGTTTTTCAATTACTGTGGGAACTGTAACGTTGGAATTACTGACATACAAACTGAAATTTTGAGAAGACTATCCAGACCACTCATGTCCACTGCATGTTGAGGAATTGGGAAACAGTTGTTGGCAAGTGGAAAAAAAGTAGATAAAATTCCATTGGTAATGTCACCAGACTCTGTTGACCACCTGGAACATCACTGAGATAACTAGATCTCCAGGCAGCTGCAACTGAGTCATTTTATACCTGTTCTTTTAACCCTTTACCTAAAATGAAAAGCAGGCGACACTTGCAAAAAAAAATTCTTGAATAGCTAATTTTTTTCATTTTTTGTCTCATAAACATAGGTTATGACCCCTTATTGGAACAAGCTTGGTGAGCTCATTCCAACGAGGGGTCATAACCTATGTTTTTAAGACAAAAAAATGAAAAAATAATTAAAATTAATTGGCAGTTTCTTAGAATAGTGCTGGCCAGTTTGGGCTGTTACGTTGGGTAAAGGGTTAAACAACAGCCATCAACAAGTACTGCTTCATTTGAATCATTTCCCAGCAGGAAAAATCATTAATTAAACCTTTATCACATTATATGAATCACTCAAGTCAACTGCAGTTTGTAACTGCCTTAACTCTTAACTCCTAACATGCTGCTGGTGGATATTCCTGCCGAAGACAGAAAATCTCCTGCTATTAGAACAAGTCAAATTTGAGGATATTTAACCACATTTTCCCCTGTAAGTTGTATAGATTGTTCAACCAATGATTTTTGTATCAAATTTTCACAAATGTTTCTTCAGATCTGGTCATGGCTGCTTCACAGCAGCTAAGACTAGATTTGATGAAAATATTTTAAAATTACTCAGCAGGTTAGGAGTTACTGACCTGCTATGTATGACTTGTTTTGATGAGAAATCAAATCATCGAGCATCAGGAAATCATTATTAAGACAACTACTTCTGTTTAGAGGCAGGGCTATTGTTTGAAAATCACAGGAAAGAGACTAATTCCCACCTGGGAAAAGGTTCAGAAGGGCAAATGCCCCCATAGTATAATGAGACAGAACACGGGTAGAGTATGGGGGGACTGGAATCACCAACCCGAGTTGGTATTATCCCTATATTTCATGCGTGCTGCAGACAGGCATGAAATTCAGGAAAAAGCCAACATTGAGGATCTTTGATTCCTGTCTCATGTACTATACCCGGGTTGTGTTCTGTATTTATACCATGATTAAACTTGAATTAAGTGAACAAAGTTGATAATTTCAAAGAATAATTCACCTTCTGCTGTGTGTTTTATTGTTTTGCTTTACACTGTTTTGTGATAAAGCATTTCATTCACATCATAATGTCCATCAGACATGTAACATCCAATCAGATGTGTTCTTACATGACATTCTAACACATAATCCAGATTCCACATGTGGGGTATCCAGCACCATTTTCAATGTCTGTACTGTATCGCGTAGCGTTGAATGCACATGGCAACTGTGGTATAACACTCATTTCATTTTGATGGGAAACCCTGTACTATAGTCTTTTCTTTAACACCATCATTTGAGAGCTGTTAACTGTCAAAGTTCTTTATCTGACTTTGACAAACTATGGTTTCAGAGCAGGTACTTTAGCATACAATCAAGAAAAGGTCCTGCAGGCAATAGTCAAATTACCTTGAAGTTGTTTCTAGTCATCTTAGCTGCCTCTAGAGGTAACCAAGGCTTGGTTAAAAATCACTGCTAAGCCACTAGACTCAGAGGCAGCCAAAACCTGGCTAGAAATCATGGCTTAAAGACACTAGATTCTCACAAGATGTGTGGTGTTTTTGTTAAAATTCTGAAAAATTACCCAGAATCTTAAGGGTTATAAGAGACTTGGTATATGCAGAGTGTTTCCATTGGAATTATTTATTGTGTAAACATGCCTTTTAGAATCAGTTAGTTTTCTATGTGTCGCTTTCCTTATTTTCAAACTGGTGGGCCACAGAGGGCGAGGATGAGCACTTGACTCAAAATGACAGGTCTGCATATGTTGCGGTCTATTTTGCTAGAGCCAGTAACATACGTCTACTAGGTAAATGAGTGCATTTTGGATTGGCAAAAAAAAAACCTTTACCCAACAAACTGAATGAAAATCCCCTTCCAGTAACTTAACAATTTGAACAGTTGACAGTTAAAAAATTTATAGTAATTTATATATTTTTTATACTTACCTATGACCCAGACTTAGCTGGTGCAAACTTCATTAAATTCAGGGCCAAACACAAATTTTGCCCCCCCCCCCCCCCCCCAATCCCCAAAATTTGCATCAAAAACCGAAAATTAGATGTCCTGGTAGGTCCTCCATACTTTTACTCCACTGCGCATGCGCAGTGTCAAGAAGGTCTCAAAATTGGCACCAAAATGTCATTCTTACAACCAGCGCCTGGTAAGTGTTATGTACGCAGCGGGGAGGCAAGAGTTCCCAACTCCTGGGAGGGCCATCCACATCTGGGTCATTGGTAAGTATAAAAAATATATAAATTACTATAAATTTTTTAACATTTTTATACTGTACCAATGACCCAGACTTAGCTGAATAGTAAAAAGGCTGGAGGGCCCAGGGCATAAAGGAAAAACCAATAGGCTCAATTACATATGACAGAATTATCCCCTCAAGGAGAAAAGGAGAGATAGGATTTACATGTATCTTTCTTATTCTTATCAAAGAAGAAAGACACAATAGCATTCCATAATTGAGCACAAAAACATCAATGATCTCTATTAATATCCAGTATAACCCTTTATACTAATTATTTTTAAAGGTAAGCCAATAAATAAAGGCAGTCCAGAGAAATGAGACTCTTTATACTCATTAAAAGTGTCCGAGAATTGTATATTAACGCTCGTTTGACACATGACATATACAAATGCTTCACACCGAGCTACACTTTAAAAATATTACATGACATGAGTAAACATTAGCTTTACACATTAAAACCATCCTGGTACCGACTCGGAATTACTGACTCTGGGGGAGGTATTCCCTTGCTTTTCACTATAAAGCAGGTGACCTAAGGAACCCCCCCCCCCCCTTCCCCTTGCCCTGGGTCAAATACCCCAGAGC
Source organism: Pictodentalium vernedei (assembly GCA_031216915.1). Lineage (NCBI taxonomy): Eukaryota > Metazoa > Mollusca > Scaphopoda > Dentaliida > Dentaliidae > Pictodentalium > Pictodentalium vernedei. Next base: position 744,025,685 of record CM062297.1, read on the forward strand.
GAAGAGGACAGCAGGACAGAGTCACTGCCGGAACAGAAAGCCTACATAACTATAGTTGCAACTGTTTAGTGGATGATATTCTGAGCAACTGATAACGGACCTAAACAATGCAGATCTCCAGAAATGGACTCAATATTTCTAAGATAAAAATTTGTGAAAGTGGAAGGCTGAGACCAATATGCAGCCTTCATTACATCTGTAATAGCAACACTATTAGCATAAGCCCAAGATGTTGATAGAGCTCTTACTTCATGAGCCGAAATCTTAAGAGCAGACTGCTGAGATGAAGATAACTTTTCATAAGCAGTACGTATAGTTAATTGAATCCATCTAGCAATAGAATGAACCATAATGTCCTTTCTATTAGGCATCAAAGACAAAAAGAAATGCTTACATCCCTTTCTAATAAACTCAGACCTACGTTTATAAATACGTATTGCTCTAACAGGACAGAGTAAAGGCCTACGCCCGTCGGAAGACGGAAGAGCCATAATAACAATAGGTTCCGGATACTTATTAGGAGCCTGGTTCTTAGCCAAAAATCCAACATTAGTAGTAAAGGTAATAGTATTACCGACACTACGATAGTGAGAATCATCTACAGATAAAGCATGAAGCTCACTAACTCCTCTAGCAGAAGAGAAGGCTAAGAGAAAAGCTGTCTTATATGTTAAGAATTTGATGTCCACTGTGTCAAGAGGCTCAAAAGGTGCTTCCTTTAGCTTAAGAAGAACCCATGCTAAATTACATGTCGGAATTAATCTAAGGGTTCTAGGTCTATTTATCGAAAAGTTTCTTACTAATTTAGATAAAGAGACATCAGATCCAATCATTAATTATCATGGTGTGTATAGGTATCAGATAACATAGACCTATAACCCTTGATAGTAACAGGCTGCAGTTTGATCTCATCAAACAAATAGACCAGAAAGTTAAAAAATTTATAGTAATTTCTATATTTTTTATACTTACCAATGACCCAGACATAGCTGGTGCTAACTCTTAAAATATAGGGCCAAACACAAATTTTGCCCCCCAATCCCCAAAATTTGCATCTAAAACCAAAGAAAACATGTCCTGAGTGGCCCTCCACACTTCAACTCTACTGCGCATGCGCAGTGTCAAGGACGTTCCGAAATTGGCGCCATTAATCATTCTAATAACCAGTGCCTGGTAAGCGCTATGTACTCAGCGGGGAGGCAAGAGTTCCCAACTCCTGGGAGGGCCATCCCCGTCTGGGTCATTGGTAAGTATAAAAAATATAGAAATTACTATAAATTTTTTAACATTTTTATACTGTACCAATGGCCCAGACATAGCTGAATAGTAAAAAGGCTGGAGGGCCAAGGACATAGAACAAGATGGAAAACGCTCAATAATATAAAATAGAGTCATCCCCTCTAGGGAAAAAGAAGTAATAGGCCTTACATGTATCTTTCTTATTTATGATAAATTAGAAAGATACAACACCTTCCAAAATTGAGCATCATACATCCATGTACTCTATTAATATCCAATATAATCCTTATACTAATAATTTTTAAAGTAAGCCAATAAATAAAGTAAGTCTAGAGAATAGAGACTCTTATACTCCTTAAAAGTGTCTGAGGATTGCATAATGAAGTCCGTTGACACATGCAATATTCAAAAGCTATACTTTAAAAACTAAGACTTGAATGAATTTTTAAAACATAAACTTCTCACTAAACAACCATTCCAATAACAGCTCAGAATTACTAACTCCGGAGGAGGTATCCCCTTGTTTTCATAGTAAAACAGGTGACCCAAGGGAACACCCTCCCCCCCCCCCCTTTTTCTTGCCCTGGGTCAAATAGCCCAGAGCAAAGAGGGCAGCAGAACGGAGTCACTGCCAAAACAGACAGCCTACCTAGCTATAGTAGCAACTGTTAAGTGAATGACATTCTGAGCAGTAGATAATAGACCTAACAATAGAGGCCTCCAGAAATGGACTCGATATTTCTGAGATAAAAATTCATGAATGTGGATGGCTGAGCACAATGAGCAGCCTTCAAAAATCTATAATAGCGACACTATTAATGTAAGCCCAAGATGTAGAAGAACTCTTACTTCATGAGCCGAAATCTTAAGCACAACTGCTGAGTCAATGATATACCATAAGCAGTACCGATAGTTAATAGAATCCATTGTCAATAGAATGGAGCGTAACGTCCTTCTATTAGGCATCAAAGACAGAAGAAGCTTACGCCCGTAGTAATAAACAGATATCTGTTATAGTGCATGAAACTCACTGACTCTACAGTAAAAGAGAAGCCAACAGAATTACTGTCTAAAAGGTCAGAATTTGAAAACTACTGATTCCAGAGGCTCAAATGATTACTTAGCTAAATAAGAACCAAAGTTAAATTCCATATAGGAATTTAATCTAAAGATTCTAAGTCTATTTATCAAAAAGTTACTAACTGACTTAGATAAAGAGACATAAGACTCAATTGTAAACTATTCTAGGGTGCATAGGTATTAGGTAACATAAACCTATAACCTTAATAATAACAGGCTGCAGTAGATCTTGTCAAACAAGTATACTAAAAAATTGCAATGAGTAGTATGGAGGGATCAACAATATGAACATAATGATCCCTACACCAACGACGGAAGAGCCTCCACTTTAGCCGCATAGAATAGCGAAGAAGAGGATCTCCTATAGTAAGAAATCGCGTCCAAAGCTCGTCCAGTACAATGCTTACAATGCAATACGGACCACACAACGGAATACGTGAAGGTTGCGACCTTGCGGGTTGTGATAAAGATGACACGATTTACCCAGCGAAAAAAGATCCTCTCATTGAGGAAGATTTCACGTTAAGTCCCACAGAAGACAACAGAGTAAATTACCCATGGTCTCTGTGAAGATAGAGATGCTATCAACAGAAATGTATTGTGGTTGTTTATCTTAGCAATACCTGCTGAAACAACAGCGCCGGAGGATATGCGTATCCTATCATTCCGTCCTATAGATCAATAGAGCGTTAAGAACATTAGCTCAGAGATCCGGACAAGCCAACACATACGTCTGCAATTGATTAGCAAGCTGTGTCGTAAATAAATCATCATTGGGTGCTCCCATAGATAGCAAATCTGATTGAATACTTGTTTGTTGAGAGTCCATTCTGACAGCAACAAGCGACCCCTAAGTGAACGGGAGTCCGGTAAAACAATCAGACGACCCGGAATATGACGGACCGAAACAGAACTTGGTGTACTATAACCAACAGACGGATACTTTCCATTAAAATGAATAACGGAAACGAATGAGTGCCTCCCTGGTTCCTGAGATACGCCACTACTGTCGAATTAACGGACAGGATTTGGGCATGCATTTCTGAATAATGTTCATGCAATGACATAAAGCAAGCCTAAAAAACATTATTCCGCGGAAGATAATTGGTTGCTAAGAGACTGCGGAACCCAAAGACCCTGGCACTTCGAATCCGTTGGGATCAATATTATATCCCAATCTGTTTGACTGGCAACCATCATAACTGCAACACTCGGGTCCGGCAACTGCAGTGGCACTCTCTGAGTCAACCACCGAATGTTTGCCCCAGTCTGAATCTCTTGTAACACTAGATAGACAAGAGAACGTGTAAATCGAGCAATTCATGGATTGCTGAAAAGTTGCCGTCGAAGAGAAGCTTCTCCGAGAACGAAGCGACTCTGAGAGAGTTCTTAACCTTACTATCCACGCGCGTGGATGTAGCTAGGGCTGCGTCACATCTAACCAACTCCAATCAGCCACTGAAGGGCGGAGTTATACGTGAACCAACTACTGCCCTCAAAAGAAATCAGATTGAGAATAAAATCCCGTAACTCTTTTCTTGAAGACGTAATGATAACGCCTCAGTAAGGTGGATTACGTATGATAAAGCGTCTAAGTTAAGTCTACTAGACATCATTGTCGTTTCCAACATTGAGGTTGGAAAAGACATAGACGGCGAAAAAGAATATTTCCAGTCTTTAACCACACCGTCTAGACGCATATGAACTCTCGGTATGCCCTGCTCTGCCAAAATAAACTACTCGTATAAATGATAAAACGGCAGAAATGAGCAACGCGGACAAGAAACTAAACTATCATGCTTGGTAGCAGGCTTGTATGCATATATAGCATCGAAAAATAAAACACATGTTGTAATGAAATTATTGGACTGCGTCGGTAAGTCAGGGACAATGTCCCTGAACCGATCCAAAATTCCGAGTCCAATGACGCTATAAGTCTCTTATCCAACATCGCAGCAATGTAGTCCGAAATAACAATCACTGGAAGATAATGTCAGAAGATATAAATGGCAGCTTCCGATAATACGAAAGGGAAAACTCGAAATCTTTCGAATCCCTTTCGCCATCCTGTCGGACCCTATAAAGCATTCGGTCGTCCGTACCTGATGCAACCGCGGACCGCACCGACCCAGCGCCGTCGGATAATTCATGATTCAACCAAGAAATTGTCGATTGCTGGGATGCTGCGAAACAACTGTGCTAACGCGAACGGAGTGTATAGGCCTCATGTCCCTTGGCTACTGGATGGCGTGACCTATTCGCCGTGGAATCACTGAATGACGAAACTGATCGGATACTCGAGGTCACGTAGCCAATGTGCGGTCGTGTGCCCTGCTGTGAGGATGAGGAAGCATTATGGACAGTCTCTCGGACTGTCAATACAACGGAGCGTCCTGACCGACAGACGTATGCTCCGAATGAAAAATATCTGAACCACAACATGCGGTCCATTATGTTGTTGGACGAGAGAGGGACCTCTCTCGCTCACAGCCCGGACGGACCTGGACAAGCCAGGAACCGGACTAACAGGCTTCCTCCGATCTGTCCTCAATCTGCCGTCACTGGGTGAGTACTAAAGTAATTAAAGTGCTCGCATCACCCAAATCTCCTTCCTAGACCGCAACGGACGAACCCGGCAGCCGAACCATTCGATGAATGCACGCTACACCGGGTGAGCTAGCGAATGTCACTTCGTCGATCCTACAAGGGATCTCTTAGGCGATAGACATATTCCATGAGCACTTATTGCCGCTAGCTCTTCATTAGCTATGACGACATAGGCACACTTTTGAAAGACATCTCCGTAACTTTGCGAACAAGAAACCAGAAATGCTTGGTTATAGCAAGCATATAATAATAATATATATATAGCGTCGTTCAATAATTCGAAAGTTTGTGTGACATTATTGGACTATGTCGGAACTGAGGGACGATGTCCCTGAACCGAACCAAAAATTTCTAAGTCCACCGACGCTATCAGTTTCTTATCCGGCATCGCAGCATTCTGGTCCGACGAAAGAAGCTGTAGAAGACCAAGTCAGATGACATACACAACAGCATATGTTGTTCCGAAAGGGAAAGCTCGAAATCCTCCGAATCCCTTTCGGTATCCCGTCGGACCGGATGAAATTTTTGGACGTCCGTACCCGCTTCCGCGGAGCGTCCCGACCCAGCATCATCGGATAAAAAATATGCGACAGATTCAGTTGATGCTGGGATGCTGCGATAAACTGTGCTATTTAGGAAAGCACGTCCGTTCCCGAGGCCTGTGCAGTAGCGGTCTTACGATGCATTGCCGCCGGAAGCTCTGTGTACGTTGACTCCCGCACACTTCCCATGCGAACGTCCGGAGTCTGCAGGCCTCGTATCCCTGGCTACCGGATGGAGTGACCTGGTCGCCGATGATTCTCTGACTGGCGAAGCTGACTGGATATCGGAGGTCACGTAGCCAAGACCGGTCGTGTGCGCTACTATGAGAATGAGGAAGCCTTATTGACAGTCTACACCGGACTGACTCTATGTCGGAGCGTCCCGAGCGACGGATGTATGCTCCGAATGCGAAACATTTTGTACCACAACATCTGGGGCCAGATGTTGTTGTACGAGAGAGGGGCCTCTCTCGCTCGCCATCCGGATGGACCAGAACGAGCTATGAACCGGACTAAAAGGCTTCCTTCGTTCTCCCTCTGATCCGCTGTCACTGGGTGTGCATTTGGTTGATTTATAGTGCTCGCATCACCCCAAAATTCCTTCTAGACCGCAACGGACGAACCTGGCTGCCGAACCATTCGGTGAATGGACGCTACACCGGGCGAGCTAGCAGACGTCAAAGGCCGTCGAACCTACTAGGGTCCTCTTAGGCAATTGGCGTATTACATGAGCACTTTTCCGCTAGCCCTTCAATAATTGTGACGATGGAGGCACACTGTTGGAAGACATCACAGATACATCACCCTAATCTTGATCGTCTGAAATAGAAATTGATAAAGTAGAGTGACCCTGCGGGGAAAGGACCGGAGTGTCCAATTCCCCCCTAACATACCGTGACATACGCTTCCCATATTGTCATCGAAATCATACGATACAGAACAGGAGTTAATGCGAGTACACTGACCACATATAGAATGATTATAAAAGTCAGAGGAAGACTTCCTCTTATTACAATTGATCAATATCCTTTCAATGTGAAAAGAAAACAAGTCCTGGTACTCGCACTAACCCCTGGCAATCAAAATACATAATAATAATATGATCCATTAATAAAGAAAAAATAACTGAAATCAAAATATTTTGAAAAAATACTTCTTCAGAACAGCCCAAGTTTCTGAAAAGTAACGTTGAGCCCCAATGGATCCCAAGCCTAAGTGTGGACAAAATTTTTAAAAATATTTTAAACAATTTATTCAACACTTACGAACAATAATAATGTATCTAGTTATGATTAAAATAACATCAAGATATTATTTTCCAGAAATCCCCCCCTCACACAGAGGGCTGTTGTAAATGTAAACAATGAATGCAAAAACACTAAAATAAGACTCCAGGCAACCAGGCCCGGAATCAGTTACCAAAAATACACTATCTGATGCAAAACAGAGACTTCCAGGGAAGAAACTGCAGAACATCAGATGGAAGATGCAGAACACAACGCCTAACCACCCGTAGGTGAAGACGTAAACATGGGGAAAAGAACAGAATTCATTCTGTTATTAAGCTAAAACTCCCAAGAAAATTTAGTAATAATAATTACAAAAACTATGCCAAAAGCATGGGAGAATAGCAAGGGGGGACTTAAAGGACAGGGAGAGAGGAAAACACTGAAAAATCAGTGTAACTAAATAATCAGAATGACAACAAAATGGCTGCTGCTTCGAAAGTTAAAAAATTTATAGTAATTTATATATTTTTTATACTTACCAATGACCCAGACATAGCTGGTGCTAACTCTTAAAATATAGGGCCAAACACAAATTTTGCCCCCCAATCCCCAAAATTTGCATCTAAAACTAAAGAAAACATGTTCTGAAAGGCCCTCCACACCTCGCCCCCACTGCGCATGCGCAGTGTCAAGGACGTTCCGAAATTGGCGCCATTTATCATTCTAATAACCAGTGCCTGGTAAGCGCTATGTACTCAGCGGGGAGGCAAGAGTTCCCAACTCCTGGGAGGGCCATCCCCGTCTGGGTCATTGGTAAGTATAAAAAATATATAAATTACTATAAATTTTTTAACATTTTTATACTGTACCAATGACCCAGACATAGCTGAATAGTAAAAAGGCTGGAGGGCCAAGGACATAGAGCAAAATGGAATACGCTCAATAAAATAAAATAGAGTCATCCCCTGTAGGGAAAAGAAGTAATAGGCCTTACATGTATCTTTCTTATTTATGATAAATTAGAAAGATACAACACCTTCCAAAAATTGAGCTTCATACATCCATGTACTCTATTAATATCCAATAATCCTTATACTAATAATTTTTAAAGTAAGCCAATAATAAAGTAAGTCTAGAGAATAGAGACTCTTATACTCCTAAAAGTGTGTGAGAATTGCATAATCATGTCCGTTGACATATGCAATATTCAAAAGCTATACTTTAAAAACTAAGACTTGAATGAATTTTATAAACTTAAACTTCTCACTAAACAACCATCCCAATAACAGCTCAGAATTACTAACTCCGGAGGAGGTATCCCCTTGTTTTCATAGTAAAAACAGGTGACCCAAGGGAACACCCTCCCCCCCCCCCTTTTTCTTGCCCTGGGTCAAATAGCCCAGAGCGAAGAGGGCAGCCGAACGGAGACACTGCCGAAACAGACAGCCTACCTAGCTATAGTAGCAACTGTTAAGAGAATGATATTCTGAGCAGTAGATAATAGACCTAACAATAGAGGCCTCCAGAAATGGACTCGATATTTCTGAGATAAAATTCATGAATGGATGGCTGAGCGCAATGAGCAGCCTTCAAAAATCTATAATAGCAACACTATTAATGTAAGCCCAAGAAGTAGAAGAACTCTTACTTCATGAGCCGAAATCTTAAGCACAACTGCTAAGCCAATGATATACCATAAGCAGTACGCTAGTTAATAGAATCCATTAAAAATAAAATGGAGCGTAACGTCCTTCTACTAGACATCAAAGACAGAAGAAGCTTACGCCCTTGTAATAAACAGATATCTGTTTATAAATACATAAACTGTACCCGGAAAGAGTAAAGGCCTATGCCCATACGAAGACGGAAGGACCTTAAAATAATAGGTTCCGGAAATAGGAGCCTAACTCTTATGCAACAATCCAACCTAAATAGTAACGGAAGTATTGATTCCGAAACTATGAAAGTGAAAATCATCCATCGATAGTGCATGAAACTCACTGACTCTACAGTAAAAGAGAAACCAACAGAATTACTGTCTAAAAGGTCAGAATTTGAAAACTACTGTTTCCAGAGGCTCAAATGATTACATAGCTAAATAAGAACCGAAGTTAAAATCCGTATAGGAATTTAATCTAAAGATTCTAAGTCTATTTATCAAAAAGTTACTAACTGACTTAGATAAAGAGACAAAAGACTCAATTGTAAACTATCGTAGAGTGCATAGGTATGAGGTAACATAAACCTATAACCTAAATAACAACAGGCTGCAGTAGATCTTGTGAAACAAGTATACTAAAAACTAGCAATGCTATGGAGGGATCAACCATATGAACATAATGATACCTACACCACGACGGAAGAGCCTCCACTTTAGTCGCATAGAATAGCGAAGAAGAGGATCTCCTATAGTAAGAAATCGTGTCCAAAGCTCGTCCAGTACAGTGCTTACAATGCAATACGGACCACACAACGGAATACATGAAGGTTGCGACCTTGCTGGTTGTGATAAAGATGACACGATTTACCCAGTGAAAAAAGATCCTCACATAGAGGAAGATTTCACGTTAAGATCCACAGTAGACAAGAGAGTAAATTACTCATGATCTCTGTGAAGATAGAGATGCTATCAACAGAAATGTATTGTGGTTGTTTATCTTAGCAATACCTGCTAAAACAACAGCGCCGGAGGATACGCGTATCCTATCATTCCGTCCTATAGATCAATAGAGCATTAACAGTATTAGCTCAGAGATCTGGACAAGCCAACACATACGTCTGCAAGTGATTAGCAAGCTGTGTCATAAATAAAACATCATTGGGCGCTCCCATAGATAGCAAATCTGATTAAATACTTGTTTGTTGAGAGTCCATTCTGACAGCAACAAGCGACCCGTAAGAGAACGGGAGTGCGATAAAACAATCAGACGACCCAGAATATGACGGACCAAAACTGAACTTGGTGTACTATAACCAACAGACGGATTCTTTCCATTAAATTGAATAACGGAAACGAAAGAGTGCCTCCCTGGTTCCGGAGATACGCCACTACTGTCGAATTAAAGGACAGGAATTTGGGCATGCGTTTCTGAATAATGTTCATGCAATGACATAAAGCAAGCCTAAAAAACATTATTTCGCGGAAGTTAAACTGATAGCTAAAAGACTGCGGAACCCAAAGACCCTGGCACTTCGAATCCGTAGGGATCAGAATATCCCAATCTGTTTGACTGGCAACCGTCATAACAGCCACACTAGGGTCCGGCAACTGCGGCGGCACTCTCTGAGTCAACCACCGAATGTTTGCCCCAGTCTGAATCTCTTGTAACACTAGATAGACAAGAGAATGTATAAATCAAGCAATTCATGGATTGCCGGAAAGTTGCCGTCGAAGAGAAGCTCCTCCGAGAACGAAGCGACTCTGAGAGAGTTCTTAACCTACTATCCACGCGTGGATGTAGCTAGGGCTGCATCACGTCTAACCAACTCCAATCAGCCACTGAAGGGCGGAGTTATACGTGAACAAACTACTGCCCTCAAAAGAAATTACATTGAGAATAATATCCCGTAAATCTTTTCTTGAAGACGTAATGATAACGCCTCAGTAAGGCGGATTACGTATAATAAAGCGTCTAAGTTAAGTCTACTATACATAATGTCGTTCCCAACATTGAAATTGGAAAAGACATAAACGGCGAAAAAGAATATATGCAGTCTTTAATCACACCGTCTAGACGCATATGAACTCTCGGTATGCCCTGCTCTGCCAAAATAAACTATATGTAAAAAAGATAAAATGGCAGAAATGAGCCACGCGGACAAGAAACTAAACTATCATGCTTAGTAGCAGGCTTGTATATATATATAATATATATATAGCGTCGAAAAATAAAACACATGTTGTAATGACAATATTGGACTGCGTCGGTAAGTCAGGGACAAAGTCCCTGTACCGATCGAAAAATCCGAGTCCAATGACGCTATAAGTCTCTTATCCAAGATCGCAGCAATGAAGTCCGAACAATAATCACTGGAAGAAATGCCAGAAGATATGAAAGGCATCTTCCGATACTACTAAAGGGAAAACTCGAAATCTTTCGAATCCCTTTCGCCATCCTGTCGGACCCTATAAAGCGTTCAGTCGTCCGTAGCTTGATGCAACCGCGGACCGCACCGACCCAGCGCCGTCGGATAATTCCTGATTCGACCGAGAAACCGTCAATTGCTGGGATGCTGCGAAACAACTGTGCTAACTCGGATAGCACGTCCGTCACTGAGGCCTGAGGAGAAGCGGTCTTACGATGCATTGCCGCAGGAAGCTCCGAGATCGTTACCCCGTGCATACTTCCAATATGCGAGCGAACGGAGTGTATAGGCCTCCTGTCCTTTGGCTACCGGATGGCGCGACCTATTCGCTGTGGAATCACTGAATGCCGAAACTGATCGGATACTCGAGGTCACGTAGCCAATGTGCGGTCGTGTGCCCTGCTGTGAGGATGAGGAAGCATTAAAGACAGTCTCTCGGACTGTCAATATAACGGAGCGTCCCGAGCAACGGACATATGCTCCGAATGTAAAATATCTGAACCACAACATGCGGTCCCCTATGTTGTTGGCTTCCTCCGATCTGTCCTCAATCTGCCGTCACTGGGTGAGTACTAAAGTAATTAAAGTGCTCGCATCACCCAAATCTCCTTCCTAGACCGCAACGGACGAACCCGGCAGCCGAACCATTCGATGAATGTACGCTACACCGGGTGAGCTAGCGAATGTCACTCCGTAAGCGATAGACATATTCCATGAGCACTTATTGCCGCTAACTCTTCATTAACTATGACGACAGAGGCACACTTTTGAAGACATCTCCATAACTCTTCGAACAAGAAACCAGAAATGCTTGGATAGCAAGCATAAAATAATAATATATATAGCGTCGTTCAATAATTCGAAAGTTTGTGTGACATTATTGGACTATGTCGGAACTGAGGGACGATGTCCCTGAACCGAACCAAAAATTTCTAAGTCCACCGACGCTATCAGTTTCTTATCCGGCATCGCAGCATATGTTGTTCCGAAAGGGAAAGCTTGAAATCTACCGAATCCCTTTCGGTATCCCGTCGGACCGGATGAAACTTTCGGATGTCCGTACCCGCTTCCGCGGAGCGTCCCGACCCAGCATCGTCGGATAAAATATATGCGACAGATTCAGTTGATGCTGGGATGCTGCGATAAACTGTGCTATTAAGGAAAGCACGTCCGTTCCCGAGGCCTGTGCAGTAGCGGACTTACGATGCATTGCCGCTGGAAGCTCCGTGTACATTGACTCCCGCACACTTCCTATGCGAACGTCCGGAGTCTGCAGGCCTCGAGTCCCCGGCTACCGACCCAGCGCTGTCGGATAATTCTCGATCCGACACCGTTTCTGTCGGCTGCTGGGATGCTGCGATAAGCTGTGCTATATGCACAAGAATGTCCGGCGTCGAGACCTGCGGAGGCGCAGTCTATCGGTGCTTCGCCGAGGGCAGCTCCGCATCAGATGGCTCCCGCATACTTCCTATGTGAACGTCCGGAGTCCATCGGTCTCGAATCCCTGGCTGCCGGATGGTGTGACCTGGTCGCCGAAGAATCCTTGATCGGCGAAGCTGGTAATATATCGGCGGTCACGCAGCCAAGGTGCGGTCGTGTGCGCTGACGAGAAGAGGAAGCCTTAGCAGTCTCAGTGGACTGCCTATACAACGGAGCGTCCCGAGCGACGGACGTATGCTCCGCTAACGACACATTTGTACCACAACATCTGGGGCCAGATGTTGTTGAACGAGAGAGGGGCCTCTCTCGCTTGCCGTCCGGATGGACCGGAACGAGCTATGAACCGGACTAAAAGGCTTCCTCCGTTCTCCCTCCGATCCGCCGTCACTGGGTGTGCATTAAGTTAATTTTATAGTGCTCGCATCACCCCAAAATTCCTTCTAGACCGCAACGGACGAACCCGGCTGCCGAACCATTCGGTGAATGGACGCTACACCGGGCGAGCTAGCGGACGTCAAAGGCCGTCGAACCTACTAGGGTCCTCTTAGGCAATTGGCGTATTACATGAGCACTTTTCCGCTAGCCCTTCATTAATTGTGACGACGGAGGCACACTGTTGGAAGACATCACAGATACATCACCCTAATCTTGATCGTCTGAAATAGAAATTGATAAAGTAGAGTGACCCTGCGGGGAAAGGACCGGAGTGTCCAAATCCCCAACAACATACCGTGACATACGCTTCCCATATTGTCATCGAAATCATACGATACAGAACAGGAGTAAATGCGAGTACACTGACCACATATAGAATGATAATAAGGTCAGAGGAAGACTTCCTCTTAAAACAATTGATCAATATCCTTTCAATGTGAAAAGAAAACAAGTCCTGGTACTCGCACTAACCCCTGGCAATCAAAATACATAATAATAATATGATCCATTAATATAGAAAAAATAATTGAAATCAAAATATTTTGAAAAAATATTTTTTCAGAACAGCCCAAGTTTCTGAAAAGTAACGTTGAGCCCCAATGGATCCCAAGCCTAAGTGTGGACAAAAATTTTAAAAATATTTTAAACAATTTATTCAACACTTACGAACAATAATAATGTATCTAGTTATGATTAAAATAACATAAAGATATTATTATTTAGAAATCCCCCCCCTCACACAGAGGGCTGTTGTAAATGTAAACAATGAGTGTAAAAACACTAAAATAAGACTCCAGGCACCCAGGCCCGAAATCAGTTACCAAAAATACCCCATCTGATGCAAAACAGAGACTTCCAGGGAAGAAACTGCAGAACATCAGATGGTAGATGCAGAACACAACGCCTAACCACCCGTAGGTGAAGACGTAAAGATGGGGAAAGAACAGAATTCATTCTGTTATTAAGCTAAAACTCCCAAGAAATTTTAGTAATAATAATTACAGAAACTATGCCAAAAGCATGGGAGAATAGCAAGGGGGAATTAAAGGACAGGGAGAGAGGAAAAACACTTGAAAAAACAGTGTAACTAAATAATCAGAATGACAACAAAATGGCTGCTGCCTTGAAAATAGGTAACTTAACATAATTTCATTAAAAAATTTTAAGTTACAGCCCTGATAATATTCTGTCACACATTCTTTTCCTCTCCTCCTTTTCTATCCTCCTTAGAATCACCATTTCACTAATATTTATGTGTCTGGCATCATTTAAACTGAGATTTAAAAGCACAAAGATCAGTCAGATGTTAACTGATGAAGGGCCAAACTTAGAATGATAAATGGCGCCAATTTCGGAACGTCCTTGACACTGCGCATGCGCAGTGGGGGCGAGGTGTGGAGGGCCTTTCAGGACATGTTTTCTTTAGTTTTAGATGCAAATTTTGGGGATTGGGGGGCAAAATTTGTGTTTGGCCCTATATTTTAAGAGTTAGCACCAGCTATGTCTGGGTCATTGGTACAGTATAAAAATATAGGTAACTTAACATAATTTCATTAAAAAATTTTAAGTTACAGCCCTGATAATATTCTGTCACACATTTTTCCTCTCCTCCTTCTCTATCCTCCTTAGAATCACCATTTCACTAATATTTATGTGTCTGGCATCATTTAAACTGAGATTTACAAGCACAAAGATCAGTCAGATGTTAACTGATGAAGGGCCAAACTTAGAATGATTAATGGCGCCAATTTCGGAACGTCCTTGACACTGCGCATGCGCAGTAGAGGTGAAGTGTGGAGGGCCACTCAGGACATGTTTTCTTTGGTTTTAGATGCAAATTTTGGGGATTGGGGGGCAAAATTTGTGTTTGGCCCTATATTTTAAGAGTTAGCACCAGCTATGTCTGGGTCATTGGTACAGTATAAAAATATTAGCAATGTCAGGAATGCAGGGATCATAAGTATCGGCAGAGTGATCCCTACACCACTGACGAAAGACCTTCCATTTTGCAGCATAATTTAGCGAAGAGGAGGTCCTCCTGCAGTTAGAAATCGCGTCCACTGCTTGTCCTGCAAAACGTTTACTGTGCAAGAAGGACCGCACAACGGAAATACGTGAAGGTTGAAACCTTGCGGATTGTGGTGAAGAGTGCGCGATTTCCCCTGCGACAGAAGATCCTCCCGTGGAGGAAGCTTCCGCGGCATGTCCCACACCAGACACCTAAGTAGATTTATCCATGGTCTCTGTGGTGACAGAGATGTTACCAACAGAATCTTGCAATGGGATTGCTTTATCTTGAGCAATATCTGCTGAATCAACGGCGCTGGAGGATACGCATATCCTATTATCCTGTCCCACGAGATCGAAAGAGCGTCAACTGCAAACGCTCGAGGATCCGGACATGGGGACACATACGTCTGCAACTGATTGTTGAGATGCGTCGCAAACAAATCTATCATTGGCCGCTCCCATTGGTAGCAAATCTGATTGAAAACCTGTTTGTTGAAAGTCCACTCTGACGGCAACAGGCGACCCCCTCCGTGAAAGGGAGTCTGCTAACACATTCAGACGACCCGGAATATGACGGACCGATAGTAGAACCTGATGTTCTAATACAAACAGAAGGATTCTTTCCATTAGCTTGAACAATGGAATGGAATGAGTGCCTCCCTGATTCCGAATATACGCTACTACCGTCGTATTGTCGGATAGAATTTGAACGTGTACATTCTGAATAACGTCCAACCAATGACGCAACGTAAGCCAAATTGACATCATTTCTTTGATATTTATGTGCTTGCTTAAAAACTGCGGATCCCAAAGACCCTGGCACCTCGAATCCGACAGGCATAGTTTCGCGCCCCAACCTGTTTGACTGGCATCCGTCATAATAGTAAAACTCGGATCCGGCAATTGCAGTGGAACTCCCTTAGTTAACCACTGAATGTCTGCCCAAGTCTGAATCTCTTGTTTCACTTGGCTTGACAAGAGGATGTCCATATCGAGCGAATGAGTCTTCACCTTCCAATTCTGAGTCAGAAAGATTTGGAGAGGACGAGTGCGTAGCCGCCCCATTGGAATGAGATCTGTGGCCGCTCCACACAGACCTATCAGTCTAATGAATTCTCTCACTGTAACCTTCTCTGAGTTTAGACAATAGCGAGCGTAACAACTGACTAATTTCGCTCTGGTTAACGGCAGACGAACGAGATTGTTGTGCGTCTTGAAGCTCATCCCCAGGTGGGTGAATGACTTGGACGGCACCAGATCCAACTTCTGCTCGTTTACAATGAAACCGAGACGTCAGAGCAATAGAAGCAGATTCTGCACATCGTTCTGAAGCGTTAACTCGTTGCCGTACCTTTGAAGAATATCACCCAGGTAGGCCGACGTTACCGCAGACGAATGGGCTCGGAAGTAAGTCATGACCGAGTTCATTATCCGAGTGAAAGCCCAGGGCGCTAGATTCAGACCGAAGCACATCGCACGGAACTGATATACGACACCTAGGACAGCGAAACTAAGATACTTTCTGAATGCCGGATGTACCATGACGTGAAAGTATGCATCCTTGAGATCTATGTTCGCGGCATAGTCGTTCACTCGAATGCTCGCTCTGACCGATCGAATGGTCTCCATATAAAATTTTGGAGCCACAATCAGCTTGTTTATCCAGCTTAAGTCTATTACTGGACGGAACGAGCCATCTGGTTTCAGAACCAGAAAAAGATGGCTGTAGAAACCTGGAGATTCCTGGTTTTCTACGACCTCTATCACATTCTTCAGTAAGAGAGACTGGACTTCTGAAAGAAGCGCATCTCTTTTTTGTATATTTGACGGAAGTTGAGTCCATCTTGGACTTCGAGTTAACGGAGGTTTTCCTTTGAAGGACAGTTTCAGTCCTTCCGCTATTACCCTTCGAACCCAAGGGTCCTCCGTAATTAATACCCAATTTTCTAAGAAACTCGACAACCTTCTGCCCACTGGAATGCGACAGAGGTTTACACCATCACTTACTGGACCTGTGAGGCTTGCAGAAGGAGAAACCATGTCCTCCACGGCCCGCACCTCGCGTCGTCGACCTAGGGGCGTCTGACCTGTTATTATGGCCAGCGTTACATCCCCTACTAGAGTCGCTGCCTTGACAGTCTCTAGAATAAGGCCTAGAAGATGCGTACGCACCTCTATAGGAACTTCCCCTGGACGTACCCGTCCCAGAATATCCTGGCCTACTTTTCTCTGCTGGTTCCGACTTTTTAGAAGCGGACTTAAATAGCAGAGAGTCTGAAGCTTTCTTAGTTAACTGATCATAAATAGCAGAAAGCTTGCCGTCAAAGAGAAGTTTTTCGCCTTACTATCCACTCTCATGGACGTAGCTAGGGCTCCATCACGTCTAACCAACTCCAGATTAGCCACTGAAAGGGTGGAGTTATAAGTGGAAAAGGCAATAGCCCTTGACAGAATTCTCAAGGAAGTTTGTACGTCCTGAAATTCTTGTCCTTCAAGGCGCAATGACAACGCTCTGGTAAGGTGATCTGTGTACGAGAGTGCGTCTAAATTTGCTCTATTAGAAGTAATTGTCATTTCCAACGTAGAGCTTTGAATAGACATAGACGACGGCATGGATAATTCAAGGTCTTCGGCCTGGTCGTCTAGAAGCAGAGGAACTCTCTGAACACCCTGTCCTGCCGTTTCAAACCTATTTCTTGAATTAATGAAAGGCAGATTAAGAGCATTAGCTGAAAGGAAGGCTGACCTGCCCATTTTAGAAGCAAGCTTACTGATAGCGTTGTTCAAAAGCTTGAATGTCCGTGAGACATTCCTGGACTGTGACAGAAATTCCGGGGACGGTGTCCCTAAACTGATTGAAAAATTGGTGTCCAGTGGCGCTATAAGCCTCCTATCTGGCTGAGCAGCATCCTGGTCCGCTGGAACAACTTCAAAAAGGAAATGCCGGATTAACTCGACGGCGATTTTATATTGTTCCGAAAGGGAGAATTCCAACTCATCAACATCCCTTTCTCCATCCTGACAGACCTCATGAATATCTTGGTCGTCCGCTGCAGATCCAGCTATGGAATCTAACGACCCAGCATCATCAGATAAGTCTTGCTCCGACAGAACTTCTGCCGGCTGCTGGGATGCTGCTATGATCTGTGCTATCTGCAATAGCACGTCCGTTAATGAGGCCTGCGGAGCTGCGGTCTTACGGCATTTTGCCGCAGGAATCTCCGTGGACGTTGTCTCCTGCATACTTCTTTTATGCAAACGTCCGGAAGAAGAAGGCCTCGAATCCTTGGCTACCGGATGGCATGACCTGGCTGTCGAGGAATCTCTGGACGGCGACACTGGCTGGATATCGGCGGTCACGTAGCCAAGGTGCGGTCGAGTGCACTGTCGTGAGGAGGAAGAAGCCACTGCTACAGTCTTGATGTACTGTCTATACACCGGAGCATCCTGAGGGGTGGACGTAAGCTCTGACTGAGGAACGTTATGTACAACAACATCCGGGCCGCGATGTTGTTGTACAAGAGAGGGACCTCTCTCGCTCGCAGCTTGTGCGGAGCTGGACGAGCTAGGAACCGAACCCAAAGGCTTCTTCCATCCTAATCTAAGTTCCGTCATCACTGGGTGTGCCTGTGGTAAGTTTATAATGCTCGCAACACCCGTATTTCCTTCCTGGACCGCAATGGACGAACCCGGGTGCTGACCCATTCGGTGAATGGACGCGACACTAGGCAAGCTAGCGGACGAAGACGGCAATGCCGTCGACCCTACTTGGGGTCTCTTAGGCAATTGCCGTATATCCATGAGCACTTTTGCCGCTAGCTCTTCTCTAGATTGTGACGACGGACGCGCACTTGTAGACGATATCAGGGAAACATCACCCAATTCTTGTTCCTCTGAAAAAGAGAGTGAAAAACTTGAGTGACCCTGCGGCGAGAGGACCGGCATGGTCCTCTCCCCGCTAACAACATACCGTGACACACGTGTCCAACGTTTGTCATCCCAATTGATACACACTGAACAAGGATTAGTGCGAGTACATTGACTACAATTAATACAGAAATCATGAGAATCAGAGGAAGATTTCCTTCCATTACAACTTGAGCAATAATCTTTCATTATGAAAATAAACAGTCATAGTACCTGCAATAAGCCTTGAAAACAAAGATACATAATATAATAATCCATTATAATAATACGAAAAAATAATTCAAAAAGAAAAAAAATTTTCAAAAGAGCCCAAGTTCCCAAAGGGAACCCTGAGCCCAAATGGATCCCAAAAAAGCCTAAGTGTGGACAAAAATTTTAAATTATTTTGAAAAATTAATGTAACACTTACGGACAATATTAATGTATCTTACTATGAATTAAACAAGGTAGAAGATAAGAAATCGCTATCAGAAGTAACTGTTGTCAATGTAAACAAAAAGTGTAAACAAACCAGAACTAGAGTTATGTCACACATGCAGCCCGATTGTCCCAGGAATGGCAATGCTTAGACGCAAAATAGTTGGAGCCATTTTCTGTTAACAGTTTACCTGACGAATCTACCATATCTGCACTCGTGATATACAAAATTTGCTATTGAAATTTTATTTTTTCATTTCTCTACTTCAAAACATACCTCATGACCTATTAATGGAACAAACTTGATGAGCTTGTTCCAATAAGGAGTAATAAGCCATGGTTAGAAGTAAATAAAAAATGAAAAAAAATCTGAGGTTTCAGAAAAATAATTTGTACTGTTGGCTTCAACTTGTGTAAGGTAAAGATACAGTACATAAAACAATGTTGGGCTATATGAGTCAATTTTCTTTTTTGCATGTAATAACTCCCAATCCTTCAAAATGCATTCTGGGAATAATTGCCTAAGTGACAATTTGTGTGTGTGTTTGTGTGTGTGTGTGTGTGTGTGTGTGTGTGTGTGTGTGTGTGTGTGTGTGTGTGTGTGTGTGTGTGTGTGTGTGTGTGTGTGTGTGTGTGTGTGTGGGTGGGGTGGGGGGGGGGGTGGGCAGTTGTGAAACCTATATTGAAATCTGGCCTGTATTACTAGCTGGAAAATACACATATCAACTTTGGTTGAAATCAAATAATCCAAACTGGAGTTATCAGTCATGGACGGACGAAAGTCATGACTATAGCCATGACTATATACAGTCAGGCTAAAAATGCATTTTGTACCAAAGAAAAAATATTGCATGAATGGCCCTGGGTGAGGAGGGGGTGGGGTGGGGGATGAGGTGTGGGGGAGAGTGGGGGTGTATTAGGGGAGTCCATTTTTTTTCCACATGTGGTGAGTCTAAATCCTTCAGAATGCATTTTAAGCAGAGAAAAAAAACACCCCTAACTGGCACCATGGGGGTGGGGGTGGGTGGTGGGTGGTGGTGTTTGTCTGGGTTTTAACCACAAACATTAACGAAAACTGTAAAAAAGCATTTTTGATGTAAAGGGGGGGGGGGGGGGGGGGGGGGATAAGTGAGTTTAAGAAAGGTTCCGCATATAGTCACTGTAAATAGTTCAAAATGCATATTCGAGGAAAGGAAAAAAAAAATGCCTAATTGGGGAGGTGATAATTTCTGTCTGGATTTTTAACCACAAACTTTAACCAAAACTGTAAAAAAAACATTTTTGACAAAAGGAAAAAAAAGGGTTCTGCATGTAGTGACTGTAAATAGTTCAAAATGCATATTGGATGAAATAAAAAAAATTAAAAAATGCCTAATTGTGTGTGTGTGTGTGGGGGGGAGGGGGGGGTGGTGTTTGTCTGGGTTTTTAACCACAAACATTAACAAAAACCCTGGGGCACTTGAAGGCCAGCTGTCGGGACTGTTGGCATTGCTGACATCTGTATATAAAAGACATCTCAACTAAAAGAGCACAAGGACCACTTTTCATGTAATTTGTTTGTTTCCTAGTTTTATATGTAATTTGTTCATGTAGGGTACGGTATGACATAGGCTATGCCTGTTTACCAAACCCATTTCTTCATTAGAGAAATAAAATATTGTTTAAAAAAAAAACAAAAAAAAAACTGAAAAAAGCATTTTTGACGTAAGAAAAAAAATGTGCCTAAATTGCCCCCCCCCCCCCCCTCCCCCCTGGGCAGTGACTGTAAATAGTTCAAAATGCATATTGGAGAAAAGAAAAAAAAAGCCTACTGGGGGAGGGGGGGCATGGGGGTAGGGGGTGTTGGTGTTTGTCTGGGTTTTTAACCACAAACTTGGATTCATCCTACAAAGCTACAATGAAATCCCTTCATAATTATGGCCTGTGGAATATTCTAAAGGTTTTCGGGCTTCAGGCCTCTGCTGCCATCACAGTTGCCCAAAAGGAGACGTTCTTATCTAGACATTATATGAAGTCAACCTATCAAGTTACAATGAAATCCCTCCATAAATATGACCTGTAGACTGTGCTAAAGGTTTTCGGGCTTAGGGACCCTGTTGCCGTCACAGTTGCCCAAAAGGGGACGTTCTCATCTAGACATTATGTGAAGTCAACTTATCAAGTTACAATGAAATCCCTCCATAAATATGACGTGTAGACTGTGCTAAAGGTTTTCGGGCTTTGGGCTCGGGCAGCCATCATAGTTGAATGATCGAACCAAAAGGGGACGTTCTCATCTGGGCATCATGTGGATTTATCCTACGATGTTACAATGAAATCCCTTCATAAATATGACCTGTAGACTGTGCTGAAGGCTTTCGGGCTTCAGGCACCTGTAGCCGTGACAGTTGCCCAATCACGTCCAAAAGGGGACTTTCTCATGTGTAGAAATTATATGAAGTCAACCTATGAAGTTACAATGAAATCTCTCCATAAATATGACCTGTAGACTGTGCTAAAGGTTTTTGGGTTTTGGGCTCGGGCAGTCGTGACAGTTGATAGATCACGCCCAAATGGGGAAATTCTCATGTAGACATCATACGGAGTCATTATATCAAGTTACAATGAAATCCCTCCATATTAAACATGACCTGCAGACTGTGCCAAAAGTTTTTGGGTTTCGGGCTTGGGCAGCCATCATGGTTAACAGATCATGCCCAAATGGTGACGTTCTCATCTAGGCATTATACAGAGGCATTCTATGAAGTTGCAATGAAATCCCTTCATAAATACGACCTGTAGACTGTGCTAATGGTTTTCGGGCTCGGGCAGCCATACCGGTTGACTGATCATGACCAAAAGGGGACATTCTCATGTAGACATGACCTAAAACCTGCATATGAAATTTCATGACGATCAGACAAGAAATACTGGGTATAGTCTGTACTTGAAGACTGAAAAAAAACTTTAACCAAAACTCCAAATGTCAACTAAACAAGAATAAGAAAAAAAAGAGAAAAAAAAAAACCACTTGATCCTTCAATAAAAAACTTTAACCACAAACTTTAACCAAAACTCTAAATGTTAACAGAAAAAGGAAGACGGACAGATGGACGCTCCAACATTTCAGGTTTATGGACTACCAAAAAAACATTTTGTAAGTCCAAAACCTTATTTTACCCAGAACCCCACCCCTCCACTCTAGAACTTATATTTAACCCTAACCCCACCCCTCCACCCAAAAACCACACCCTAACCCTACCCGACCCTGACCCTAAACCCTAAAAGCCCACCCCTGACCCTAACCCCACCCACCCCTGGGACCTAACCCCCCCAACCTTAAGCACTACTCTGGAGCTACCCCTAACCCCAACCCACCCAACCCAACCCCACCCTAGCCAAACCAATAGGATTAGGAGCTATTTTTCGGTTTAGGGGCTACTAAAACTAAAACCCCACCCCTGACCCCAACCCTACCCCCCCCCCCAGGACCTAACCCCCCCCAACCTTAAGCCCTACTCTGGGGCTACCCCTAACCCCACCCCACTCCTAACCCTAACACTACCTTAATTTGGAGGTAGGCCCTAATAATAATATTCCCTAAACCCCCCAACGTTGGCCCGGACAGACGGACGGACGGATGGACAAAAGTCATTGCTATAGCCCTCACTGTAAACAGTTGGGCTAAACATGACTCCAGGCACTGGTAACCATGGCCCAGAAATCAGTGTCTAATTTAAACATCTATCTGATGCTAAACAGAGCCTTCTCCAGAAGAAACTGCAGAACATCAGATGGTAGATGCAGACCAAAACGCCTAAACACCCAAAGGTGAGGACGTAAAATTGGGGAAAAAACAGAAAATAATTCTGTTTCCAAGCCAAAACTCCCAAGAAATTTTAGTAATAAACATTACAAAAAAAAAGCCAAAAGCATGGGAGAATAGCTAGGGGGGGAATAAAGGAAAGGGAGAGAGGAAACACTGATCAAACAATGGAACATTCATAGCAAGAATGACAACAACAGGGCCATGCCTCGAAAATAGGCAACATGAAATAATTTCGTAAAATAATTAGTTACAGCCCTGAACATCTGAAACCACCGTTTTTTCCTCTCCTCAACCTATATCCACTTCATATCCACCATTTCTCTCATAATTATGTGTCTGGCATCTTTAAAACTGAGATTTACAGCACAAATGTCAGTGAGGTGACACTGTATTTAGAGCCAAACAAAGAATGACATTTTGACGCCAATTTCGAGACCTCTTTGACATTGTGCATGCGCAGTGAAGTAAAAGTATGGAGGACCTACCAGGACATCTAATTTTCGTTTTTTGATGCAAATTTTGGGGATTGGGGGGGGCAAAATTTGTGTTTGGCCCTGAATTTAATGGAGTTTGCACCAGCTAAGTCTGGGTCATTGGTACAGTATAAAAATATTTCAAATGTTCAATTTTTTCATGGACACATATCATGTTTGTTTATTCAGGTTTGATTACACTTTCAACAGCTGAGGTCACCTCATGTCAGCCAGTTTCAGGGGTGAAGGAAGGCAGAGTACCCAGAGAGAACTTCCAAGTAGTGACGAGCTACTGTCAGACTCTCCATCTTGCTAACTCAGCACAGGCTGAGTTAGCAGTGGTTGAAGGCTAGTGTGCCATCAACATGCAGTATGCCTTTACACAGCACCACCATGCGCCCACATAGGCAAAAAGGATTGAGTGTCTTGCCCAAGGACAGTGCAGGACTGAGCCCTCGACTTTTTGGTTTAAAGTCCAATGCTCTAACCACTGAGCCACTGCACTCCCTAAAACATATCTTGTGATGCCTCACTAAGTTATTCTTCTTCCAATGAGGAAGTCACGATAGACTTTCACTATATATTTTTAATAACTGCAAAAACTCCACAAATTTTGATATCTGTATTGGGTAGATGGGTAATGGGAAATGTTATACTTATAAATATTCTGATTAGATCGCCTGGGACCATGCTCATAAAGAGTTTGCCAGAGAAAGCAGTCTTACTTAAAAGTGTAGCACTTAATTATTGCTTCCATTCTCCTAATGCGGCCTCTGACTAGGTTGATTGTTTTGAAAAAAACATGACTAAATTATATACAGAATATTGAAAAACTTAAGAAATAAATTTTCAAAGACCACATACAGGCATCCAGCCAGAATGATTTTCTGGCCAGTACACATTCACCTCATTATTATTACGTCTATTTTTTACAAATTTTCCAACCGTGCAGAGAAACCTATTTCAGCTGTCTGTCTAGGTTTAAACAGCCAAATTAGGGAGTAACCCTAACCTTCCAAAACCCAACCCCTCTTGGTACTTCACACCTTGATGATATCGTCATGAGCTTTGAAATCTGGTCATATTTATTCCACCTCAGAGGAATATCTGGCATAATTTTGGCACAGTGTTTAATGTCACTAATTGGTTGGAATTTAAGAGCCTGAATTTGAGTTACATTTCATTTCAATCCATCACTGACTGAATAAATGGCTGTAGCAATGAAACATTCAAAACCTTTGCTGGATATTTTATTTTTCATTAAGTTTTCTAAACCACCTAGCCCACTTCTGTGTCCAGTAATAAGTATTTGATTGGTCTTGCCTTCCTTTTTTCTTCCTCTTCCTCTTCTATTATTTTTGCTTCTTCCCTCATGATTTCTTTACGCGACTGTTCTGCTTCATATTCCAATAACTCTTTCTGTAACATTTCCAATTCAAGCTTTTTCTGAAAATATAATATCTTGAGTAATGACTCATCAGTTTTAATATCAATAACAAGAAACATAGTTGTCCCCCGATAAATGTCGGAGGACTATTGTAATTAGTTGTGTCCATCCATGTGTGCATCCATCCGTCTGTCTGGAGTGATAACTAAAATATCTGAAAATATAATATCTTGAGTAATGACTCATCAGTTTTAATATCAATAACAAGAAACATAGTTGTCCCCCCGATAAATGTCGGAGGACTATTGTAATTAGTTGTGTCCATCCATGTGTGCATCCATCCGTCTGCCTGGAGTGATAACTAAAGTTTGGGTCATCAAATCAAAACCAAATTTGGTGAATACGTCCCCTACTTCAATGGTTATGTGAATTCCGAATATCGACTGGATCTGATAATTTCCGTTGGAGAATTGCCTCTTTTTCGACACTTTTCTGCCCAATTTCGCAACTTTGGAAATTTGGTGCCCAAATGATAACTTCAGTTTGAGTTATTGAATCAACACCAAATTATGTACATAGATTTGTCTCAAGCAATGCAGGTCAAGTTCGAATTTGGACTCGGTCTGACCAATTTTGGCTGAGGAATGGCCCTTTTTCCATTTTTTTGATTTTGAAAATTCGATGTCCGGCTGATAACTTTAGTTTGAGTTATTGAATCAACACTAAAGTTTGTACATAGGTTTGACTCATGAATACGCAGGTCAAGTGTGAATTTGGGTTTAGTCTGACCAATTTTGGCTGAGTTGTATTACCTTTTTTCCATTTTTTCGACTTGGAAAATTTATTGTCTGGAAATATGTCCAATGTAAGAACTTACTGTTGGGGCTTTCAGAAAAATGAGGGTGCCAGGTCAAGTCAACATTAACCATGCTCATGTTTCATATTCAGTCAAACCAAAATAATATTTTATTTATATAAATGTTTTAATACAAATTATTGGAGTGCCTGTGGGCACTCTCCAATAATCTGCAATAAAAAAATTTTGAATAACAAATTCAGACCGTCCCCCCCACCCACCCCCCCAAAAAATAATAATCGAGCCCTCAACCAGTTATACACACAATAAATGGACAACCCTAAACTCAAACTTATTCAACACAGTCCAACAGTGAAGCCTAAAAGCTCAATAAGAACTCTTTGGATTGTGGCTGTAATATGACCATAAACAAGCTGATAGGGGGAAAAATGAAAGGTTGGGTGGTTCAACAATTTTTTTTTTATTTTGTTTCTAAATGCGAAAGATGTATTTGTACATAACATACATGTAACACACAAAAAGTTATAATTTTGCTCTAACATTTCTGTCTATGTAACATAATTATATTCTTTTATTTTTTCATCTTTTGCAGTCTGAAGTTTATGTTTAAATAAAAATTGGAGAAGTTTTTTATAAAAAACAAAAATTCAAAAGCTCAACTTTTTTTTGACTGGCTGCTGATGAATAAAATGATGATGCAATTGTTTCTTGCTCTCCACTAAACATGATCATGACTAACATATTGCTTCTAGTGGCTGAAATGACAACAATACACCCAGGAACTTGAAAAGTTAAGATAACACTGACATTCCTTCCACCAATCAACAAAATTTTGGTCAGGGATGAAACCACGATTTTCAGAAATGCAGAGCATGTTTTAGGCTACTGATGAAATGAACATGTGGCCATGAATCTGGGACAAAATATGCATGGATATAATATGCATTGTCCATGGACAAAATGTGCAAAGACTTTTCTCCCCCCTTTCCGATACAAGATATGCATGTCTCATGTGAGAAGGCCATGTGAGATAGATATCTATCTCACATGACCCACATAACTGGCTTATTAGCATATTTAATGAGTGCATGACTATTCAATCATCGCACATTCTTCTGTAAACTGTTTCATAAATATTAGCAGACAGGCATTTGTGGAAGAAAATAGAAATAACAAGAAGGATGCCAACGCCCTATAGCTCACCAACATTCCTCTTTGATAGTAACTTTGGCAAACACAAGAACTGTATCAAACAGGCTCATAACATGCGACAAAGCTGACCTAAACACAACCTTTTAAAAGTAAAACACAGAAACTGACAGAAACACTAAGTTAAACATGAAATTCTGAGCTAAACAGAAATCTAAATGCAACTAAAAATGTCACGAAAAATGCTTAAAATGCAGAGTATGAGGGGTTAATCATGGAACAATGATATTGAGGAACATATATGATGAATATAAGTGCCATGGGAAGAGAAGGAGCACAACAGCTGACCTAAACACTAAGTTGAACATGAAATTCCGAGCTAAACAGAAAACTAAACGCAACTAAAAATGTCAAGAAAAATGTTTAAAATACAGGGTATGATGGGTTAATCATGGAACAATGATACTGAGGAACACGTATGATGAATATAAGTTCCATGGGAAGAGAAGGAGCACAGCAGCTGACCTAAACACTTTGTTAAACATGAAATTCTGAGCTAAACAGAAAACTAAACACAACTAAAAATGTCAAGAAAAATGTTTAAAATGCAGAGTATGAGGGGTTAATCATGGAACAATGATTCTGTGCAACATGTATGATGAATATATAAGTGCCATGGGAAGAGAAGGAGCACAGCAGCTGACCTAAACACTAAGCTAAACATGAATTTCCGAGCTAAACAGAAAACTAAACGCAACTAAAAATGTCAAGAAAAATGTTTAAAATGCAGTGTATGAGGGGATAATCATGGAACAATGATACTGAGGAACACGTATGATGAATATAAGTGCCATGGGAAGAGAAGGAGCACAGCAGCTGACCTAAACACTAAGTTAAACATGAATTTCCGAGCTAAACAGAAAACTAAACGCAACTAAAAATGTCAAGAAAAATGTTTAAAATGCAGAGTATGAGGGGTTAATCATGGAACAATGATATTGAGGAACATATATGATGAATATAAGTGCCATGGGAAGAGAAGGAGCACAGCAGCTGACCTAAACACTAAGTTGAACATGAAATTCTGAGCTAAACAGAAAACTAAACAGAACTAAAAATGTCAAGAAAAATGTTTAAAATACAGGGTATGATGGGTTAATCATAGAACAATGATACTGAGGAACACGTATGATAAAGATAAGTGCCATGGGAAGAGAAGGAGCACAGCAGCTGACCTAAACACTCAGTTAAACATGAAATTCTGAGCTAAACAGAAAACTAAATGCAACTAAAAATGTCAAGAAAAATGTTTAAAATACAGGGTATGATGGGTTAATCATGGAACAATGATACCGAGGAACACGTATGATGAATATAAGTGCCATGGGAAGAGAAGGAGCACAGCAGCTGACCTAAACACTTAGTTAAACATGAAATTCTGAGCTAAACAGAAAACTAAACACAACTAAAAATGTCAAGAAAAATGTTTAAAATGCAGAGTATGAGGGGTTAATCATGGAACAATGATACTGTGGAACATGTATGATGAATATATAAGTGCCATGGGAAGAGAAGGAGCACAGCAGCTGACCTAAACACTAAGTTAAACATGAATTTCCGAGCAAAACAGAAAACTAAACGCAACTAAAAATGTCAAGAAAAATGTTTAAAATGCAGAGTATGAGAGGTTAATCATGGAACAATGATACTGAGGAACATGTATGATGAATATAAGTGCCATGGGAAGAGAAGGAGCACAGCAGCTGACCTAAACACTTAGTTAAACATGAAATTCTGAGCTAAACAGAAAACTAAACGCAACTAAAAATGTCAAGAAAAATGTTTAAAATGCAGAGTATGAGAGGTTAATCATGGAACAATGATACTGAGGAACATGTATGATGAATATAAGTGCCATGGGAAGAGAAGGAGCACAGCAGCTGACCTAAACACTAAGTTAAACATGAAATTCTGAGCTAACTAGAAAACTAAACACAACTAAAAATGTCAAGAAAAATGTTTAAAATGCAGAGTATGAGGGGTTAGGGATTAATCATGGAACAATGATACTGAGAACATGTATGATGAATATAAGTGCTATGGGAAGAGAAGGAGCACAGCAGCTGACCTAAACAGTTAGTTAAACATGAAATTCTGAGCTAAACAGAAAATGAAACACAACTAAAATTGTCAAGAAAAATGTTTAAAATGCAGCGTATGAGTGGTTAATCATGGAACAATGATACTGAGGAACATGTATGCTGAATATAAGTGCCGTGGGAAGAGAAGAAGCACAGCAACGGACCCAAAAACATAGTTAAACATGAAATTCTGAGCTAAACAGAAAACTAAACGCAACTAAAAATGTCAAGAAAAATGTTTAAAATGCAGGGTATGATGGGTTTAATCATGGTAGAATGATAATAATTATCATATAGCAGCATTATAAAGGCCAGGATATGGAAATAGGGCGAATAAGTGACCTAAACAGAAGCTTTAACATTATTTGACACGTACGCTGACGCCGACCGATCGAACCATGCCATAAGCTCACACAACTCAAGTTGGTGAGCTAAAAACACAGACTGCAAAACCAAAAGACACTTGACTCTTTTTTTAATTTTTGGATGAAGGTCATATGAGTGTAGTGAGTTGCACAAAACTCCTGTCGAAAAGTTATGCGAATACATTGCAAAATTCACAATATGATGTCATCGGAATGTGTCAATGTTCATTTCACTACAAATCTTTAACCCCTGTCTTGCTGGCGATGGGATTTAATTTTGTGGTATATACCTGTGCCCTGTGGTATATACAGAACTTTTGTACACTCTTTCCGATAAGCAAATCATTTTTTTTTCAGAAATGGACAGCAAAATTGTTTGATATAGCTGCATGTAACCCTGCATGCAACCCTGAATTACTTTTGATGACATTAGACTGTTTTGGTTTTTGGTGGGGGAAGGAAAAATTTCTCCCACCACTATACGTGAAACATATGTGCGGCCCGGGTGAGACAGCAGAGTGGGATATTTCTATCCCACCCACCCCATGTGACATACTCATTTGTATATTTTATTAGGTTGCGGGAACTATTTCATCACCGTCTGCACAACTGTAAATAAACAAAATGGCTTCACGATTTGCAAACGCTTCTTAAATTGTGTTCGTTTATTACCTATTTATCTGTTCCTTGTTGATATAGACTCAATATTTAATTATTATTCTAATATTAAATTTTATTTGTTTCAACCCCATGTTTCTCGGCAGATTTAATAATATCACTGCACGAATTTATCAATCGATCAATAATCTCACAATGCCCTTTACATTAGAGTTTGACACGTGCAAATTCATTAATCCCTTAACGGACAGTGTTACAAATCAGTTTTTTAGTATATTTCTATGGTATATACCTAACTTTTGTTCGATCTTTCCACTGAAATTGTTTGTTTTTTGAAAGGACTACGTCTTGATAAATTGGGTATGTCAGCACTTGGCCGCCAATTATCTATAATGCCGTAATCCTCATGTGTGAGGAGAAAAATCATCCTTGATGAGTCTGAATGTGGGAATGGGAAAATCTCACCCTTGGGGCAAGATATTTGAACCAGACCCTCGGCAAGCCTTGGGTCTGGTTCAAATATCTTGCCCATCAGGTGAGATTTCCCCATCCCACCTCCAGACTCATCGGGATCATCATAACCCTCAGGGCAAGATATTTGGTCCAGACACTCGGCAAGCCTCATCTCTGACCCAAATATCTTGTCCTCGGGTGAGATTTCCCCATCTCACACTCTCACCCACCAGGGATATTATAAATCACTTAGAAAAACAGACTAGGTTTTTTTAACATATGACTTCTTGCATGCTGCTGGTGGATATTCCTGCCTATATGACATGAAATTTTTTGCCTCTGAAATAAGTAAAATTTGGGTGCCTTTAACCAAATTTGCCTCCAGTAAATTGAATGGAGTTTTTTACCAATGATTTCTTGACTACAATCTGGATGAATTTTTCATAAAATCTAGTCATGGTTGCTTCACAGAGTCATGACTAGATTTGATGGAAAATATTTTGAAAATACTCAGCGGATTATTATTATTTATTTATTGGTGTTTAAGGTCACATACTTCTGCACAATGGCTAATCATGACCGTGACAGTTATACGGGTGGAGGAAGCCGGAGTACCCGGAGAGAACCACCGAGCAATGGCGAGCAACTGTCAGCTCCCCAACATACCAACTCTACTCAAGCAGGGTTAGAATTGGTTGAAGACAGGTGCACTATCGACGAGCAGTACGCCTTAGTACACAACGTCACCGTGCCCCAACGTGGGCAATGGGGGTGAAGTGTCTTGCCCAAGGACACAACACGGTTGTTGCAGGTGGGATTCGAACCGAGGACCTCTCGGCTTGCAGCCTGCACCTCTACCAACTGAGCCACCATGCCCCCTCTCAGCGGATTAAGAGTTCGTTAAACATGTATAACTATCCAAATTTTGAAAACTTTCAGTTTGTTAAGGTTGCTGCAGGTTAAAAATATTGAATGATGTATATGGTGCCCTATAAACTAATCAAATAATCACAGGGTAAAGTTTCCATGGATTTACATGAAATGTTATTTAGCTTAGGGAATTTGTAATATGCAGCTTCAGTGCTGCAGGTTAAAAATATTGAATGATGTATATTGTGGGAGTGCGAACAAAATCTCTCAGGACAAGACCTGAGAAAATTACATGAAATCTCTCAAGACAAAATCTCTCAATAATTTTTTTTTTTAAAAAGCACAACAAAATAACAAAACCTTTCATATTATCAGAAAATTTTAAAACTCTTCTTCTTATTATTATGAAAACATTTTCCACAAAGTAACTCATGTGAACACTTCAAGTTGTTGTTTGACTGCAATTCACATCATTTATTTGATATGGAGAGATAATGGAGAGAGAGGAGTAAATTTTCTTTGTTTGTAACAGTTTCAAATTTTCTTTGTTTGTAACAGTTTCAAATTCTACATTTACATTTTAAATTAACCTCAGATATATATGCAGTTTAATATTTTGCTGAACAAAGATATTCATGGATATCTGACATGGACATCTGAGGTGAAATTAACTTCAAATGTATGCAGTTTTAAATATTTTTTTGCTGGAAATTATGTTCATGTGTCCATGGACATTTTATCTGGATACCATAATGACCAACTAAATCACTGAATACTAAAAAGGTTTGCAGGATACACAAGCAGCAACATGCTATTTAATTGGTAATCATTGTTTTCAAATTCTACACATGTATAGACATGCCTGATTAACTGGTAGAGTGCTGAAAGCCCATATTTGGGCTTTATTCTGAAGTGAAGGTACAGAGAATAAAATCTTGAATTTTGAGATAACCTATTTTAGGCCATTCATCTGGATATAATAAAGAGGACCGAATACAGTACAGCCATCATGGATGGGTTAAAATCTATGGGTGGGCATTTTTCCAAGCATATAAATCAGAGATTATCTGCTATGATGCCTAGCAAAATGTCCACCAATGAAGCACCAGGGTAATATCGGTGCTTCATTGGTGGAAATTTTGCTAGATGTCATAGTGAATCATCTCTGAATCATATTGACAACCCATTGATTTTGACTCGTCCACGATGACCTTACTGAATGATAGTTCACAGATTTTGAATTGAAAGCATCTGTGGCAAGCACAGTTGTCTTAGGGAGTTTGAGCATTGAAGCGAGGGGTCTTAAATTCCCACAGAAACAGTGCTATTAAATAAGGTGATAAGACACAACATTTTGACGAACTGTTTGTAGTTCCAGACGAACAACTTTTTGGTTATTTGTTTTTTTCATTTAGATAACCACCAGAGGAACGATAAAATAATTCCTCTCAAATTTTATGGCCTGGAGGTAGGCCTACTACAACATAAAGGCTTCATCTTCAGTGAAAGTGCTTCATATTATCTTTGAAGTATAGTTATTTAGTCTGTAAGGATATGCCTTGTTACAATTTATGGGAGAGTCCCTGTAGGCACTCTCCCACGAATTAAAACAAGGCAAAGGCATGAGAACAAATTTGATGAACAAAAAACAAATTGATGACTAAAATTAATTCAGCACTCTACCAGCTAACTGCTCAACATATTGTTTTATAGTTTAACCCTTTTCCAAACATGCACAATATCAAAATTTCTTATTTTAAGTATTTCTTTCCACATTTTGCACAGCATTTCAACAAAACCATCACATGTGACCTTCTCTTGTGAACCAGCTCGAAAAAATGTTTTGAAAAAAACAATTTGTGTATCATGCGACCGGATGTGGCCAATTCGTTAGGTAAAGGGTTAACATCTATGTATTGATTGTCATAAACCAAGGGACAACAACTATAGTTTACCCTCTCAATGCTGGTACTGAAGTGTCAAAATTTGAAACTGCAAATTTTTCCTGTAATGCTTATACTGCAACTAGAAATAACAAATTCAATCTTGTTTGACACAGCTCAATGAGCCCTGTCAAACCACAATGAATTTGTTAAATTCCAAATTTGCTGCTTGAAATTTTGGTATTTTTACATCAGTGTGCAGAGGGTTAAGTAATCTGAAAGCTTGAAACACATTTGAACAACCCAAATATCTCTGCTGAGTTGACAACCTATATTTATTGCCACATCTTTGTTTGACCAGGTGCCGTTTTTATGCTACATACACAAAAAAGTGTCGAACCATCCCAGTATTCCCAAATTAATCAGAAGTATCTCTGATAAAATGTTTTATGAATGTAAGATATGAATCCCAATAGTTTCACAACAAATTTTTTATTTTGAAGTTGGTCTTTGAGCATCCTTGACCAGCACGGCAGCCAATAAGTAGGCCAGGGGTTGTGTTTTGCATATCACAAATTGACTAGCAACATGTATTGAATGAGTTTTCAATGCATTTTATTGTTAGATCTGTTTATTATTTGATTTGTATATGCTTTATTTATATTTATTTATTTATTGGTGTTTGAGGTCACATACTTATGCACAATGGCTTATCATGACCGTGACAGTTTTATGGGTGGAGGAAGCCAGAGTACCCGGAAAGAAGTACCCGGAGAGAACAACCAAACAACAATGAGCAGCTGTCTGCTCTTCAACATCGCAACTCGGAACTCTGCACCGCAGCACAGGCAGGGTTAGATTGGTTGCTCAAGGACACAACGCAGAAGTGTGAATCAGTCACTGAAATTGTCACCCATTCAACTAATAACCATGCTCGACATTGCTCAACTTCGGTGATCTGCCAAGAACCGGTTACTGCGATGCCACCACCCCCACCCCCCTGTATATGCTTTAAACAACTGTGTACAAAGGCCAGGGGAAGAGTATTATCTCCTCAGGTGAGAGCCTGTGTCCTTGCACAATATCAGACTAGTATTTTTATGTTGTGCGGCAGAGGGGTGGATAGAAATTTTGATCTATCAGATTGGTATATGTATGTTGGTCACTAGAGGGGTGGATAGAAATTTTGATGTGACATTCTTGCCCATGAATGGGGTCAAATTGGTCATGATCAAGTTTGTACTCTCATTCACAATGTGCGGCAGATGTGTCTAGCCTGTTTACAATGCAGCAGTGGACAGACCTGATACTGATTAGTAAAAATGTGAATCAGCTTTCACATGGTATATTGCTTTCCATTATTGTTTTGATTTTTTGTCATTCACAATGAAATATTTTCAGTGGTTCAAAACCGTTTTTGGTTAGTATATTTAGGACTGGGTTTATTTTTGCAGGAGATGGGCAGCAGTAGTCCTGAGTATGTTAGTGAGTTTTGGTAGGGGCAGCAACATTTAGGTAATAAGGTCTGGTCAGACCTGAAGCTAGTCTGGAGGCTGGGGCAAGTGCCCCCCCCCCCCCATGCCCCTGCCTGCTGGACATTTGTCTTGTCTGTCAGAAAAATGTTGGTTGCCTAAATGCCAACATATTTTTCTGTAAAGCCGCTAATTTGAAATAAAATGTTGACCATTTGCTGAAACTACAATTTTCAAAATGCAAAACTATGCTTCCAGTCCAGCCACCAGGCAATGAACCTCAAAGTGGCATCTAGCTTTTTTTCTCTATGGAATGTGTAAGTGTAACATCTCCTGACTACTAAAAAATTTACTGGACGTCTGGCAGACTTGAGCAATTTGAAATATCTATGTTTAAACTTTAAGGTGGCATCATCATTTTGCGGACTGCAATGTTTGACTGCAGCTAATACAACATTCTAGCACGTACCAGAGAATGCATCCGAGTCCAAGCCAGAAAATAAGCAGACTAACATCTGCAAAATGAGCTCCCCAGAGGGTGAATTTAGCGATGCTACCCTGCACAGCAGGGTAGGGTAGCATCACTAAATTTACCCTCTGTGAACCTCAATCTGAATCAGGGTCTCAAAACTAAACAGAAAGAGGTACCCAGAGGATAAATTGGCCCACTGTATGGGATAGCATCATCAAATTTACCCTCTGGGGACCTCATTTTGCAAATGTCAGACTGCTTATTTTCAGGCCTGTCCGAGTCTATATATATTTTTAAAGGATGTTTTGGGTGTTTGGTGTTTCTATTCATCAGTGCTATTCATAGCTGATGCATCTGCTAACCTTAACTGTTTGTTCATTGTAACACTCTAGTGTGGCCTTGCATGAGCAGAAAAATGTTCATGCCATTTTTGCAGAATCACATTTGCACCTGTTTGTACTACAGGGCATTTGGCTTCAGCAATAACATTTTATTAACTTCAATACTTCTTCTGGGGCCTGTGCAACATCGGACGGAACTATTATGGGCTGGAGTGACTTAGTCTCTAGATCCGTCTCAAAGCCATATTTGATAGAATCTAAATTTGGAGGTCTCAGATGAAGGATGATCTTTCATACACATGGCTGCAGGTGCACACTTTTGATGTTTTTCCCAAAGGCTGCTGTGATAGGAGGACAAAGAGAACAGAGAACAAAGTTTTAGTGCATTAGCTGCCTTGGGATTCCAGTTTTCGAAAACCATGCACCAATACGTACATCAGTCATTGATGTGGTTACCTAAATGTGACCGTAATGGAAAGAAATGAATTGGGTTGCTTGATCTGTGTACATTGGACCAGTCAGCATCTTCTTCACCCAAAGATTTCAACAAAGCTCTGCTTTGGAGGACTTTTAGTATTCGACCCTTCCCTATCCCGAACAGGCTCCCAACTGTGTCGCAACCTGAAATGGCACAAGTAGCGAGTAAATCTGGGATGTTAGCCCAATTAGTTGACAGTTTCCTACATATCAATACACGACCGTCCATAAACAGGGAATTCCGTAGTCATTGGAGCAACTTAATTCTTCTGTAAATAGTGATAATATTGTTTGCTTCTCTGTGCGCCCTTTTCAAGGGGGGATTCAGTTTTGCTAGATATCACCAGTTTATGTTTCATGGTTTTCAACTCAAGCAAACTGTTCACCTATGTCTGTAATGCTACAAAAAGTTGCAGTTAACTGTGAAAACTTGTTTTTTGTGGTGGGAGAATAGCTTTGGCGGGTAGTTTGAACACTCTACAACTATAAGAACTTTTGTCATCCCTGGTTACAGACTTGGTGCTGAAATTCACATATCTGTCAACGATTAAATAGACATCATTCAACTGCAAGTGCTGATTTATATGATCTTTAAACTTTTCTACAAAGTCCATAACTGTCGCTCGATGCAGCCTTGATTTCTCAGTATTCTACATTGGAAAAGTCAATCTGCTGGTCTAAAAGTACCACGATTGAATTGCAGTCTGATTGCTTAAGTGACCACTTTCCTGATCACAGTATTTTCTAAATTTTGTTGTGAAATCTGTGATGCTGATTAACCCTTTACCCAATTCATATGACATCAAACTTTTTTATTTTAATTCTTTTTTTTATATTTAAAAAAAATTCAGCGCAACAATATCATCAGAACCTCATTGGAATCAGCTGAAAGTGCTCATCCAAATGAGGGGTCACATGATATGGTTTTGTGGAAATTTTAATAAAAAAAAAAAAAATTTTAACTGCTCAATTTTTAAATAATGTGCAGCCCAATTGTAAGGAAAAGGGTTAAAGCAATACAATTCTTCAGTTTTTGGAAACACAGAAATTTTAATTGACCTCACATTAAAGCATTTCCAGTCATTCTGACACTTCAGCTAAATCTATTGTTTGAATCATGTCCGTCAAAACTCACCAATATGGACATCTCATGATACTCACCATAGCAGTGTACTGTTGATTTTCTATGAATTTATATAACCAGTGAGCTATGTACTCAATGGGATCTCTGGGTCTCTTCTCTGCTACTTCTGTCAGACAGTCTGATAGGCATTTGCCAACTGATTTCTTCAAGTATGTGCTGTCCATTTCCTTTGGGTATGTGTTGCTGAAATCATTGACAATAATATATAAAACCTCATTTAAATATTTTTCAAAATCATGACTCTGTGATTGGTAGCACTCATTTCTATAGCTCTTCGGAAACTTGAGCACCATTAATAATACAAATACATCTCAACCATTTGCTGGGATAGCTAAGGGGTCTCTGATGGGTGGGCATCACCTCTAGATTTCCAAGTGCACCCCCACCCTTTCACTTATGCCCGATAGGCAAAATTCTGTCTACCACTACATAATTATAATTTCTAACAAGTGGGAAATTCCATTACCACCTCCCCCACTCCACCCCTTCGAGTCCACATTTTCCAACTACAGGTTTTAAGAAATGTCGAATTCCTTTTGTACACACCCCTCTTGACTGTAAATTATCCAACTGAGGCTCTCAGTAGTCACAAATTCCAACTACAAATCAATATTTGGGGTATTTTTTTACTACTTTTCACTCAATATTTGGATTTTTTCAATGGAAAACCTCCATATTTTGGGCAAATTCGGACACTTTTGACAAAATTCTACAAGTGTCCTGTTGGAATTTTCCAACCTTTTCCAATTTAGGGCTTCAAATTTCAAACGATTGTAAATTTGAGGAATGATGTGTGGAGACACTGGACACACTACCCGCCCCTCAACCAACGCACACACACACATGGTGGCTGCATCCCTGATCATTTACCTGACACAACTAGATTCTGACAGAATAGTTTTCCTGGAACAGTTCAGAGAAAGAAGCTCATATTTGCCCATTTAACCCTTTACCTAACATAAACAAATCAAAATTATTAAATTTAAACA
Organism: Pictodentalium vernedei; assembly: GCA_031216915.1. NCBI lineage: Eukaryota > Metazoa > Mollusca > Scaphopoda > Dentaliida > Dentaliidae > Pictodentalium > Pictodentalium vernedei. The sequence continues at coordinate 744,063,556 of CM062297.1, forward strand.
TTATTTATTCGAATTTTTTTATAAATTTTAAGAAAACCATTAAATTTGACATCTCACTGGACAAGCTCGACAAGTTTGTTCCAATGAAGGGTCACATAATATGGTTTTGTTGATATTTGTTGAAAATTTTTGTTTTTCAACTGCTGAATTTGTAAATTAAGCTGTCAGTTGCATGTGATTTATTAGGTAAAGGGTTAAATGTAGTTGTTGGGGACTTTATCCATGGAAGTTGTAAAGAGGTCTTTTTCAGAAGAGAAGACCCACTAGTGTCACCAAACCTTTAACTAACACGAAAAGCAGATGACACTTGCAAACAAACTTCTTGAATCTTGAATAACCTTTTTTTTATTTTTTGTCTCAAAAACATACATTATGACCCTCATTGGGACGAGCTTGATGAGCTCATTCCAAAGAGGGGTCATAACCTATGTTTTTGAGACAAAAAATGAAAAAATAATGAAAATTAATTGACGACTTTTGTGAATAGCGCTGGCCGGTTTTGGTCGTTACATCAGGTAAAGGGTTAAAATTTAAACAAATTGTTTCACACTTCCAGGGGCCCACACAAACATGAGTTGCCTGACAAGTTGTCAGGAACCACAGAGCTATTCAGATCCCTGGAATTGTGATACTGAAAGTAGTCCGGGCAACTCTGACTTTATTAAACTCTATGGAAACATAATCTTGTGATTCAAATAATAGTATGGGGTGGAATAAGACAGGGTGGAAAATTTGGTGAAATAATACAATAGTATGGTGCAGAATAATAGTACAGGGTAGAATATTACTACCCAATACTGAAGTTTCAAACTGACTCGAGAACATTTCAGTTTGCCACATCTTAGATAAATTACCTTAAAATTATCAAATAACTCCAGCTTAGTAGAGTTATGGCAAAAGTTTAAGATTAAGTGCAAAATAGTACATCCTGATGATGGTTTGATAGTCCAGTCTGGAGAAAATAAATAAATATTGGGTCCCAAATAAGAGGGGTGGGAAAACACTGAAAGATTTATAATAGTACGCATATAATTACTTGGAATACAAGAGTAATGCATGGCAGTTTAACCTTTCACCTAACAAATCGGCCAAATCCATCCACATAATATTCAAATTTAGCAGTTGAAAAAAATATATTTTTCAAAAAGGTCCCACAAAACCATATAATGTGACCTCTCATTGGAACAAGCTCATTCCAATGAGTGGGTCACATGATATGGTTTCATTGAATTTGTTTAAAAATTTTTTAAAAAACAAATTAAAATAATAAATTTTGATATTCTGTTCATTGGGTAAAGGGTTAATACCTGCATGCATGCATGTAATATGCCCAGGACTTTGACTCAGTGTTGATCTCAGATTGGCATTGTCATATCACTATCAGAGCAACTGTTTTAGTCCTTTACCCAAATTAGCCAATCCACACAATATCAAAATTTAGTATGTTAAATATTACTTTTTCAAATTTTTCAAAATTCAAAAAATTTACATAAAACCATATCGAGTGGCCCTCACTGGAATGAGCTTGATGGGGTCATTCCAATGAGGGGGGGTCACATGATATGGTTTTGCTGATAATATTTTGAAAAATAAAGTTTTTTCAACTGCAGGCCTGAAAATAAGCAGTCTGACATTTGCAGAATGAGGTCCCCAGAGGGTGAATTTGATGATGCTATCCCAAACAGTGGGCCAATTTATCCTCTGGGTCCCTCTTTCTGTTTAGTTTTGAGACTCTGATTCAGATTGAGGTTCACAGAGGGTAAATTAAGTGATGCTACCCTGCTGTTCAGGGTAGCATCACTCAATTCAGCCTCTGGGGGCCTCATTTTGCAGATCACAGTCTGCTTATTTTCTGGCTTGATTATTGGTTGCAGTATATTGTTCACTTATTTAAAACAAACTATAGTTACACTTTCTATGAGCTGCAGGTAAACCGAGAAAATATTTAATTTGATCAAGAATTTTTACAAGTAGGGCAGCCGGAAAATCGAGACACAACCATTCTTCCGTGAGAACTCAACTGGTAGCCTGCATTTATCTTGGCAGTGTTTTTACATCATTGTTGACTGCCTCCACAGGCAACCAGAAAATGATGTAAAAAACACTGTTAAGTCATCTAGAGGGTTTATTACCACTTCATCAATTACCACTTCATCAATTACCCCTTCATCAATTCCCTTTTCATCAATTACCACTTCATCAATTACCACTTCATCACAGACTCATAATATGTTTAAAAATTATTTAGAGAGATTTATGTATAAATTATTAATATTTATAATTTGAAAATAAATTTATTTTTACAAATAAATATTTTATATTAAAATATATATTTTGACTGATTTAACAGCTTATATTTTCTTTATGTAAATAATTTATCGCAATGTGGATAATGTTATACTTTGTGTTTAATAGTATCATTGTTCCACATCTTTGACTATATTTGGCATGTGTGCCTGTTTTCATTTTTTGTTTCTTTTAATAGCATTCTTAAATATGTCAGAGGATCTGAGAGGAGTGTTTATATTTTATTATTGTTTGGACATCATTTTCACAACTGTTTGATGTCTCTTGGTGGTGTCTGTACAACAATTTGTATGTAGTATTCGGTGAAGTGAAAACTTTCAAGTAACTTTAACATGTGAAAGTAGTTCAAGATACATGTCTATATAATCACTATCAATGTGCAGAATCTTTCACTCAATTAGGTCATGCCAATATCATGAGCCATGTGAATGTTAAGTAAAAACCATGGAAGTGAGCAGGCGATTTGCTCCATATGTATAGGTATTAGTGAAAATAAGATGCAGCATAACCACAAACTTAGTATCCCACTGCTATGTTGATACCACTAGAATCTGACATCAGTTTCTGGAAAGCTCTGTAAAAGCTTTCCAGAAACTGATGCCAGATTCTGGTTTTATCATCATTCAAGAAGCAGAACACATAGTTTCTAGTGGTTATGATGCAACTTGTACTGTGAATTGTAAGATTAGCAATACAGTGTAGTGCAAACCACATGGTTTGATTCCTTGTGTAACCTGGAAGTTGTGCAATTTCTGCCACCACAATGCTTTCTGAAGGCATCCTCAGCAGTATTTTTGCTGTGGATATTTTTCGTTTCCTCGGCATTTTCCTCGGCACTGCTGATTGCTGAGGGTGAATTAGTGGGGATGCATGCTATACCACATCAAAAAAATTATATTACGGCCTTTGGATCCAGGGGTGGACGTAGTTAAGCAATCTGAACACAGCAGCTACCCCCTACGTAGGGGGTTACATGGTAGCCGCTACGTTCAGATCACTGAACTAGGGTGGACAATGTACAGGTCATCTCATTGTCGTGAGTTTTAAGCACTTCTATGGATATTAGAGAAAGAAAACTGCATGTAAATGTTAAAAAAAAAACATTAAACTGGTAACTCAGGAAAATTTCATATTATTTCAGTCAAATTCGGTGTTTAGGCTTTAGCATGACTGATATGGCGATTTGAATATGATATTTCAATATGAAGATTAAAATTAAATTGGGAAAACATGCTAACAAGCGAAAATATTATCTTAAATGCAGTGTTGTAGTGTTATTTTTTTATGACAGGTAGATTTCCACGTCGACTTATAAAGAGAAGCGGGCAGAGATCTGATCATAACTCTCTGTCTGCTTTTGTTTTGTGAATTGTCTGTCTTGTCCCGGGTCATTTTGCCACAAATCCTGTTTGCCCCCTGAGTCGTTTCGCCCTAATCCCTGTTTGCCCCACAGACAGAGGTGGGCAGTTTCTCCCCAAATCAGACAAAATTTCAAAAAATAAATCAAAGGTGGGTGTGGCCATCGACATGCCTTGACTTTAAGTCTCATCAAATGATTCAGGAATCTACGATGTGTGTCAGCTTTCAAATTCTGTAAGTCCTGTTTCTGGAGTCTCACTATCAATATCCATATGCTGATTTGCAGAGAATTCCTCCAGCGCTGCAATTTCCACATAAGTGAGTGAGATTTGTTCTTCCCTTTCCGAAGACGCCGTTTTTGTCCAGTCACATGGCACACACACAAAGTGCAAGCCAGAGTTGTCTCTTGACTTATATCGATCCTATACATAGTTAAAGAGACACCAGCTCCACATAATTGGTGCTGCCAATTTCTGCAGACATCACAAGTGATAGCAATTAGCATGCTGCCTGCATCTCACCTTTCTATTACAGTCCACATATGACTTTGACATATTCATTGCATCTATAGTTTGAATTTAATGAAACTGAATAAATAAATTTGCTCTTACGTAGCAGAGGTTTATAAAGACTGACAATGTCGGCAGTGTAAAGTGTTATCTGAAATTTAAAAGAAAACATTATACAAAAACATTAGGTTATTTTATGCATTTTAATGTTAATTGGTGGTGAAAAGTACTTTAACCCTTTACCCAACGAATCGCCCGCATCCATCCGCGTAATATGCAAATTCAGCAGCTGAAAAAATATTATTTTTTTCGAAAGATTTCAACAAAACCATATCATGTGACCCCACATTGGAATGAGCTTGTCAAGCTCATTCCAAAGAGGGGTCACATGATATGGTTTTGTTGAAATTTTTTGAAAAAATTTTTAAAATTATATTTAAAATAATAAATTTTGAAATCGTCTGCATTGGGTAAAGGGTTAAGACAGGGTTTCTGCTGGGGGGGAGGGGGGATTTGTGGGTCTGGTAGTTTAAAGAAAGTGAAACTCAGACGCCGAAGGCATCTGCCACACATGCCAAAGGCACGTGCGTATATGAGCTCGTTCCAAAGAGGGGTCACATGATATGGTTTTGTTGAAATTTTTTGAAAAAATTATATTTAAAATAATAAATTTTGAAATCGTCTGAGTTGTGTAAAGGGTTAAGGCAGGGTTTCTGCTAGAGAAGGGGGGGAATTTTTGGGTCCGGTAGTTTAAAGAAAGTGAAACTCAGACACTGAAGGCATCTGCCACACATGCCAAAGGCACATGCATATAGAGGGGGGTCTGGTGCTCTCTGGTGGCCTCTGGGGGCATTCTGGTTGCTAAAATTCTGAATAATTGAAGTGAAAAATATGTATTTTTTCCTCCTACAATTCTCTAAATTCCCACGGGACACACAATACTACATCTGGTCGGAGGTTTCATAAAAATACAAACCCAAAACAACACAAAATCCACGAATCCTGACAGTGAGTGCGATGCTTGAACTCAATTTTTTTATACAACCCGACAACGTAAATAATTGGAAATGCAGAGAGAACGAAATATTCGAAAAGAACCATGATGCGGACGTGTAACGTCCTGCACATGCAATTACATCATTTATCGCTCAAAATAAAAGCCAGTGATTTCGGACCAAACACGACAATTTGAGTCCGAAATTTTATAGGCGACGTTTAGGATTTGAACTTTGTTTCCCCCTCTCGTCTGGGGGTTACAAAGTATCAGGTTGTCGCCAGTAATAGTAGGCATAGTATACAACATAATTATGCCTATATTACATGGAAACAAAGGATCGTGTCATTACGATACAGCATTGTATTAACCACAAGCTTTTCTGACTGATCATAGTATGATCGGCAGGGGGAATGGGTCCAGTCGACGGACCCGCAGCCGGTCTAGCGGAAACCATCTTTAAGGTGCTATGTAAGTAATGGAATTTTGTTTATTTTGAAATTCCAACCTCTGATATTCCTTAAATTCAAATTAAATATACACAAATTATACAGCAAAATGAAGGTTGGGAGGTATAGAACATGAAAAATATATGAAATCAAGTCAGAGTTGACAGTAGGCACCACCAGTTCCTGGAAGTCTGCTACCGTATTTGTACCAGAACTGACCATGAAATTATATTTCCTGAAAACAATTTGTGGCCAAATGTGCTTCACATATCCAAGAACAAAGCCAGAGCATCAAAATCCTTCAAAACACAGCGACATAGTTGCATGGGGCAAATGCCAAAATTTATGGGTTTGTTATATTCTTACTTTTGATTTCCAGTCCATGTCATCAGACGGAAAAAGCATCAAAAAACAACGCCGTCTAAAATCAAATAATTAATGAGAAAGATTGCCTTAATTCAGCATACTATTATTATATACAGGCTGCACAGTTGCCATATTCTATGCAGAGTATCATGACACCTGGTGAAATTTCTTAGAATTACGATTTTGTTTTTTGATCAAAATTCGTGGTATCGAGTGATTTGCGCACGTCCGTCAGACATGGAAACTATTTCAATACAAAATGCAGACAGTGTTGTCGTGTTTCCAAAATGCAGTCCTATCGCAGCATCCTTGAGTGTTTTAAAATTCATAGCTTTGTTCTTGGATATGTGAAGCACATTTGGCCACAAGTTGTTCTCAGGAAATATTATTGTATTATCAGTTCTGGTACGAAAATGGTAACAGACTTTCAGGAACCAGTGGTGCCTGCTGTCAACTCTATGAATTATTTTCATATATTTTTGTGTTCTAATGTATACTATACCTCCCAACTTTCATTTTGATGTATAATTTGTGTATACATGTAATTATTTTAATTTAACTTTAAGGAATATCAGAGGGGGGATTTCAAAATAAACAAAATTCCATTACTTATTAGCACGTTAAAACCATTTAAAAAGATGAAATAAAATCATCGTCGTTTCGCCCCCAATAAAGGGGGTGAAACAACCCGGGGCGAACAGGAATTGGGGCGAAACGACCCGACACCGTCTGTCATCTCGGTAAATCATGTTGCACTTGCAGACCTACGTCGAAAATAGGATATTGTAGTACTTGTTAGTCGAACGTTCTCAAATCTATAAGAATAAACGGGTGTTGAAAGAAATTATGCTTACGTGAAAATACTTCTGTGGTGTTCAATAATGACTTGTTAGCAAGTGGGATGAATTAAGAAAGGACCAATTCGTGAAAAACTTTAGTTTATCAGCTCCGCGAAGACACACAACTGCAGCTCAATTGTTTTCTTCGATACTGTTGCTAATGGCGTGACTGAGTACCAGTCGCTTTTATAGTTTAGACTGTTAGGAAACCAGTTTAATTTCTTCGCTCAGTTGGGTTCAGTGCAAAATAATGTTTCGGAAACCTCAGGCTGCGACATAACTATTGGCCTCCAAAGAACGAAATTCAATAATTTAAATTCAAACATGTCTTGGAGAAAAGAAAGAAAACACAAAAATCTGGAAGATGATGAAGAAAAAGGGGCAAAGCGCGTACTTTTTACAGGTAGGAGGACTATTAATACCATTACTAGGCTGCAGTGTACATAACCTGTAGGCTAATACTATAATAGTAATATTAGGTCGTGGTTCTGTAGAAAAGGCCCACTAAGCCATAAATTATAATAAACCTACTATGTTTGATGACAAGAACGCCTGTCGGTTTGAGGTTTAGCCTCGCATAAGCCTACTGCAGGTCATAGGCCTAGATATCATAAATTCATTAACTGATTTAGGCCTAGGCCCACTAGTAGGGCCTAAGTTTAATTATTTTCTTGATATTTTTCGTACTCATGTTCAATTATTCTAATTTGACTGTACTTGTAGGCTTACAGGCTGTGTTTTGGAAAAAAGTGATATTTTACAAGTTGGCTTATCAGGGGAAAAATGTGACCGGGTCCACTCTCGTTCAAAATTGATCAGGTTTCGATGTAATGGTTTTGTAACATGCAAGTAGATTACGGATAGAATAAATCACAATTTAGGCCTACGGCCAACAGGTTTTATTTTTTCTTTCTCTTTATTTTTTTTATATTTTCCTTTTCTTTCGGGACGGGGGTGGGGGTGGGAGTGCATGGGCATTTCTCTTCCTTTTATGCATTTTTCTAACAAATAAGGCAAACTTTGAAAATGGATTGGCCTATATCGTTTCATCGGCCAGGTTTCCTTCAAGGGCGGGAGAGGGGCTAACCAACATTGAGCCAAACACATTTGCAATATTTGCAATGAATTCTCTTGCATATTAACGGACTTTTACTGGTGTGGTAAATTTGCATTACGCTACATCGAGAGGTGTAGGACGCTTACCATTGACACATCCTCCGCGTCGCGAAAAAGGAAATGTTACAACTGGATCTCGAATTGGCGCGTAAGGTGTCCATCGCTGAACTCCAATTGTACTCCATCTTTCGTTATGTGGCCACCGTATTTCCAACTTTGGGAAGTGCAATTAAAGTGTCTATGTGTTGGCCTGCATAGCCAGAGTATCGGTAGGCCTATACGATAGAACTTTATTAGAAGAATGATGGGTAAGGTGAGAATTATCTTGAAACTTTTCCACGGGAAACGTTTGACGTTGGCAATTACATCATAGAGACGTTGATCGATGTTGATGTCCACTATACAATCCGACAGTCCGTTGTTTGGGCCAGGGGGTGTCGGGTTTCTCGTACTGGAGTGGCATGATGGTTTTGTATGGACTGTGTGCATCCATTTTACTCTAAAGAACTTTAACCCTTACAACCACAAATTCACCAAAATGCTTTATACCATAGCGTTGTTAATACTATCGGTGTCAAACGACTACAACACTAATGGACCCGAGTGCTCGAAGGGGCATGTTTGGTTGTCTAGAATGGTAGCCCATTACACAATTTACAGTATCGAACGAGCAGCAGGTGTATGTGTGGGCTGGGGTGGGGGCAGGTATGGGCATATTGGACCGCCAGTCACCCCCCCCCCCTTACATTGCCACCCAGCCCATTTCAGGAAATTGAAACACAACACAGACCTGGGGCGGCCGACCCCATATTTTGAATCATCATGTAAGCGTGGGGTTCTTGTATGAATGGCAGAACAGCTGAGTCGTAAAAGTAAGCATTCCCACATGAACGGCTAACATGCTGAGTCGGTAAATTAGACGCTCTTGTGTGGACGGAAGAACAGCTATAGGCCTGTATAATTAATAGTTCCTACACGAACGACAGAAATGTTTCCTTTACGTAACACGAAAGGCAGACGACACTTGCAAATAAAATTCTTGAAATTGAATAACTAATTATTTTCATTTTTGCGTCAAAAACATAGCTTATGGACCCTCATTGGAACGAACTCAACGAGCTAGTTCCAATGAGGGGTCAAGCTATGTTTTTGAGACAAAAAATGAAAAAATAATGAAAATTGAATGGTGATTTTTGTGAATAGCGCTGGCCGGTTTTTGCCGTTACGTTGGGTAAAGGGTTGAGTCAGCATATTAGGCGTTGTTGTATGACCGACAGAGATGCGTAGTCAATGCAGTTGAGAGAGCTGCGTGAGCGGGATAGTAACCCGGGTCCGGCATACATGAATGCCCCATTAAGCCAGTTATCTCATGCGATATACAGGAACGCCACGCACAACGCTATGATTAGATAGCGTTATTTTTTTATTTTTTTTTTTTTTTTTTTTGGTTAGGGATACCCACGTTTGGCTACCACCCACGACAAACGATACAGCCCACCGCAGATGTCCAATCCACAGACAGGATTGCAACCATCTGGATACAGGCTTTCAACCATGACAGGTAGAGCAAATAAGGGCAGCTCATTGGAGCAGCATGCCGGGACAGTTAGGGAAGCCTACTGGAGCAGCAAGTAGGGACAGTGTATATTGGAGCAATCGTCACAAGTAGGACAGTATATTGGAGCAGCGTGTAGAGACAGACAAGGACAACTTATTGGAGCAGCAAGTGGGAACACCAGTTTAAGATAGGGACAATAATGTCAATATGCCACGGAAAGCAACATCCCCGAAAGAGGCTGTTCGACACATCGATTCACGTGGCATCGACATCAACAGAACAGCAAGAGCCGGAAATCGAAGACAGCAAATGTAACTGTTCGTCTGTCGGTTAACAGAGGTAGAATTCAAGGGCAAGACTTCTGCGATGCCATAACATTAAAGTGGGCAACGCGAAGTGCAGCAAATTTCCGATATGGGAAGGTCTGGAAGCCAAGAATTGCCGGACGTTTGGAATACCATTCAGGAGGCACGCACCCCACCCCCAAAATGGCGACAGGAGGAAAGGTGAGGCCTGAGAGATGAAAACAGAAAACGCTAAAACGGAAGAGAAGAACGAGGAGGTGGAAACAAAAATAAAACAACAAAAGGAAACTAAGCGCTAGTGCATGCACACAAGGAGCGAGAGAAGTGGAAATAAAACGTATCCAGACAGGAAGCGGAGAATGTCAAACTGTGAGCACACCTCTACGAAGCCAAAAGTGGGGACCTCCTATCGAAGCACAAACCGACAAACTACATGTACAAGCAACCCGGCATCTTCGAGGCCTGAGGCACAAGTCTGTTGACGGAAGAACAACTGGATAGTACAAGACTACAAAACCCCTTGTCCAAACACATTCTACAGCAAGCGTACAGCGGCAAACTACGCTGGCCACTAGCACGAGGCTCCGGCTTCCACCCACCAGCCATCGCAGTTCAAGGACGAGCGAACTGCATCTGCAGGTAGAAGCTAAAAGCACCAAGCTGCGAGCACTTTACTGGGGCCCATAACACACACCCAATAGCCGAGGAAGAGAGATCTTTAGGGACTTGGGGAAGACAGTGGTTGATTTGGGGACTTTTGCGGGTTGTTGTGGACATTAAAGTATGGAGTCTGATGACAGTTGTGTTTTGAGGTCGTGTGTGCACAGTGGCGCTATGGAGTCATCGGTAATGCCAACTGTTTCTCGGTGAAAGTTTCAATAAACCTCTCGCTTTTCCCATCAAAATCCTGTCACACACCCATGCTACCTATCCATATGCACACTTATTCAAACATACATCGTAATATGTACCATAGCATTAGCATATTATATGTAGTTTGGTGTAGTGTGTATATATACAATATACCCATAGTAGCTTGGTGGACCAAATGTTCACCACGAGTGGTGAACATTTGGTACACCAAGCTACTTTGGGTATAATTTATTTATACCATGATCGTCAGATTATTAAGACTCGCTATTATTTTTTCTCTATTTACTGAGCAGCAGCCGTTCATACATGCGAATTTGTGTTTGTTTACATGAGCATCGGTGGGCGGTACTTCCGCTGTCAATTTTATCACCTAAATGAAATAGAAAAAGAAACAGGACCTTTTTCATTTTAATAACATAATAGCATACTGTTTGGAGTTATGGATGCTTTATTAACATAAGACATTGCATGTTTGTTAATTTGGAGTATTTTATGGGGTAAACTCATTTAAAACGTAATAAATAACTGCCACTTTCATTTCACTCTTCGCGGGGCGACGGGCGATAAATTTAGACAAGTTTGCATTCAGGTGTCGACGTCACCAAAGGTCAACTTCGATGTAGTTCCACTGTAGGTGTAAATTTTAACTACTGAAATCCAATTGCTGGCGTGTTCACCAGGGTTGGTGTATAAAGCTAAAATTCATGTCATAGGCTTTTCATATATAGTAGAATAGGTAATCATGGTATAAATCGCAACATGATATTCTAGTAAGCCCTTCTCTAACGCCCCTCCTCGGCCCTCTGCTTCCCGAGATACATCTTAGATTCCATGACCATACGATATAAAAAAAATCTTTACTTGGTATGTGGAATTCAGGTCGCGATATGGCGAAGACAGGATGAATGGGTAGATCAAGTTAATGTGCGCATGTGGATAGGCATGGAGTGAACAGAAAGGCAAAGGGAAAACTGGTTTGTATGTATATGATACGTTGGAATATACATGCCAACATGTCAAACCTGTATTATACAGGTTTAACAGACGTCAATACCCGAGTTCAAAGGATAGTAAGGGTGGAAGTAAAGTTGAAAAACAACAGTGTCGCTCTTGGGATCGTGTGTTTTGCATTCAGGGAGAATTTATTTATTGAGGCTTAACTCCACATCAGCAGCTAAGGCTATATCGTGACGAGAAAACGGTATAAAATAAAATACATCACTGTCAATGATGAAGAAAAGTGATTGATTAAAAACAGAAAATAATTACAATGACAAAGATATGAGAAGTTTGAACAATATCGAGCAACGATACTAATATAGTGAATACTTATAAACTCAACCTGATGATTTGAGACTTGAGTTTAAAAGAATAAAAACAGTATTAAAATTTATTTAAAAGGTTGATTACTTTCAGAAATGATACAATGTTGTGCGGAATCTATGCTAAAAGAGATCCCTTTGAGATCATACAGTGAAATACTGCCCATGACATGTTAAAAATCAGTGCAATATTAAAGAATGTGCTCGACTCTCAACCCCTGCAGACAAGATTTTCAGAGGGAAGAAAGCCCGAAAGGAGTGATTCAGTTCACGCAATACTTAGATTCACTGTCACAGAACTGGAAATCGGGCCGGGGGCGGGGGGGGGGGGGGGGGGGGGGCGTTCTGGATAATTCTAACGAATGACAGTAGGTAATAAATGCCGATTCTGGCGCACATGTACAAGATTTCGTACATGTACACGTACATCGATGTACACCTCCATAGGATTTAGTGTTAAAATCGTGTGCAGATACGATTTGTCGTTTTTTATGCTGCTACAGAATCGGCTTTGCCGATTCTACAGCACTGGATTCTATATACACATCGCTCAAGAGTGAAAAAAATGTGTGCAATTTTAAGAAAAATGAGGTGAATTGTCTGCTACAGAATCGGCAAATGAGTTTCCCCATAGGATTCAGTGTTAAAATCGCGAGCAAAAAAACGTGTTGCCGATTCTGTAGCAGCGTCGAAAAGTGGTTTGCCGATTCTGTAGCATCCGTGTCTGTACACGATTTTAACACTGAATCCCTATGGAGGCGTACACAGAAATCCATTTGTGGATTGTACATCAGAAATCGACTCGTGTACGGCACACGGAAAAGAGGTGCTACTGAACCGGCAAACCCACTGCAATAGCGAAATCAAACATTTTTCTTTCGATTTGATTCTTGAAACTTTTTCAGAAAAAAATTGATTCTTGAAAATTTTCAGAAAAAAATTGATTCTTGAAAATTTTCACAAAAAATTGATTCTTGAAAATTTTCAGAAAAAAAATTGATTTTTGAAAAATTTTCAGAAAAAAAATTGATTCTTGAAAATTTTCAGAAAAAAATTGATTCTTGAAAAATTTTCAGAAAAAGAACTGATTCTTGAAAATTTTCAGCAAAAAAATTGATTCTTGAAAAATTTTCAGAAAAAAAATTGGTTCTTGAAAATTTTTAGCAAAAAAATTGATTCTTGAAAAATTTTCACAAAAAATTGATTCTTGAAAATTTTCAGAAAAAAAAATTGATTCTTGAAAAATTTTCAGAAAAAAATTGATTCTTGAAAATTTTCAGCAAAAAAATTGATTCTTGAAAAATTTTCAGAAAAAAAATTGATTCTTGAAAATTTTTAGCAAAAAAATTGATTCTTGAAAATTTTCACAAAAAATTGATTCTTGAAAAATTTTCAGAAAAAAAATTGATTCTTGAAATTTTCAGCAAAAAAATTGATTCTTGAAAAATTTTCAGAAAAAAAAATGATTCTTGAGAAATTTTCAGAAAAAAAAATTGATTCTTGAAAAATTTTCAGAAAAAAAATTGATTCTTGAAAATTTTCACAAAAAATTGATTCTTGAAAAATTTTCAGAAAAAAATTGATTCTTGAAATTTTCAGCAAAAAAATTGATTCTTGAAAAATTTTCAGAAAAAAAATTGATTCTTGAAATTTTCATTTTGTGAAGTAAATCTTAATAAAACATTTATGGAATGTTTGATCAAATTGACACGCATGTTTTTGTTGTGGTGTGAATGAAGGTTTTCGTTTTTAATGGATCCTTTTAATAATGGATAATAAAACGCATTTTTTCCACTCAGTTAGGTTTGAGTGGTAAATTTTTAATATATTCATGATAATGTTCGGAGATGTGAAAGAAATCCTTTTAACGTTAAATTAGAAACCGGTTTCTTTATGTGCTAAAATTTTTTAAACTGTCTTCAAAGTTCTCTCTCAATTGGACATTGAGTGAATGGTTTTGATATGAATGAAATTCCTTTTAACAAATGTAAATTATTCTCAAATGCATTAAATCAGAAACCGCTTTGTCATGTGCTTAAACTTTTCAAACTTTTTCAAGTTTTCCCAGTTCAATACTGAGTTGAGATATGAATTTTTTAGTTATTATATTAAAGACAGAAGATTTTTATTAACTTAAAACATAAAAATAATTATACATTCAATTTTGAAAATAATAAATAACTCACATTAGCATACTCAAAGGAACATTAACAATTAAAAACGAAAAATGTTTTTAAGATGGATTCTAGATGCCGAGATCAAATTTTAGGCGAATATGAACGTGCCAAGAAGGGCCATCAATCGGCTGACAGAAGCAGACGTCTCGGAGAGATGGATCTCAGACGCGAGACCACAAAAATATTTAAACCCATGACGGAGGTTCAAGAGCGAAGCAAGAAGGAGATAGTCGAAGAATTGAGACCCATAAAAGAGAGTTCTTTGAGAATGGGTTCGTTGCCCGGTAGTTTTGGGAATCGATATTCCTTTCAATCTACACCAGATTACGTTCCCACAGGAATTCAAGCCGACATGAGCGACGATGCAGCTTCGACTATTGCCACTGATAGCATCGCATCGTCCGAGGATGGTGGTAAGAGAGATCTGTTGTATGGAATTTATAAGGATTCTGAGGGCAGAACTTTTGTAGGCGACACAGAAGTGGAAATGGATGATGAAGATTTAATTGTCGGTTCGAATAAATGTAAAGTAACTGATGGACTGCGCAAATTGCTCCTTTTTGACAAGCCTGGAGATAAGCATAGAGATTACACGGAACAGGATTTCGACAATTATGGTGACATTCTGGTTCAGACCCATGCCATGTTGAGAAATAACGATGCCAGAGAGACTAGACCCAAAGCGAACAGAGGTTACAAGTGGTGAAACCCATATGGGATTCGTATAAAAAGTACGTCGAATCGGTGACTGGTAAAGGGGTGAAAACTACTTTTCTTCCGAGCAATTCTGACGCTCTGTCTCAGAGATTGAGATTGTTGATGGCAAGCAAGTAGACGTGCTGGTAAGACAGGGTTAGATAATAAAATAGTTACTATATCTGACGAATTGTTAAGACAGAAGGTTTTGAATAAAAACCATTATAAAAGGCTGATGAACGAATTGAAGGATTGATGTATATATAATAAGTAGAGAGAAACAAACAAACAAACAAAAATATATAAAATAAAAAACAGTAAATTTTTACACTAGAATAAATAAAAGTATTTAAACAACAAACGATTTACCAGTGAAAAAACAAAATATATTATAAAATAAAAATATGTTGGTGATAAAGAACAGGGGATACGTCAGAACTTACGTTCAAGGCGGTTCTGGCATCGTTGATTCTATAATGCGAGCATTCACGAGCGATGCGGGTAGAAAACTCGCATCGACCGCATTTGAGGTCGGTAAGAAGACGGCTTTGGATGCTGGTAAGAAAGCCGCTTCCGAAGCCAGTGGTAGGATAGCTTCTGTGGCTGGCAAGAGGGCAGCCGGCGCGTTGATCGACAAGTTGATCAGTCCACCGGCGAAGCGAGCTGCGTTAGAGCGAACGTCAAAAAGTTGGAAAGATTTTAAGGATGCTGTGGTACCCATACAAGATTTAGCCAAAATGACGAGTGGATCCGTATTGAAGAGAACTCACGACGGTGTAATATAAATAAATAATAATATTAAAACAACTGAGTTTGAAAAAACATAAAAATTGTGTTTGAAAGAATCTAAAATAACAAACAAAAAATAAACAAAGATGAACATTAAAGATATGTCTAGGAACGACGCCGCGATCAAAGAGGTCGAATAATGAGTTCTTTCCCAAAAGCATAAGAGGCTTGATAGTTGGAAAATCGAATTGTGGAAAGACCAATCTGTTGATGAATCTGTTGTCCCGACCCGACTGGTTGGATTACGATAGATTGTTTGTGTTTGGCAAGAGCTTGTTTCAACTCGAATATAGATTGATTCGAGAGTGTATGGATCGTAGATTGCCCAAGGACGTCATAGCCAGAATCTTTGACAGTAGGGAGGAATTCGACAAAAGTGAAGCTCCTCTTTCGACCATTTTGGACGGTGTGGTGATGGAACTGATGAAGAGAAATGCATCTTCGAACGTCGAGTGTCGATTTTATGAGAACGCTAGCGATGTTCCGGATCCTAGAGAATTGAAATCGGAAGATAAGAATCTCATGATTTTCGACGATCTGCTTTTGGAGAGACAGAACCGATGCGAATCGTATTACATTAGGGGTCGACACAGCAACATGGACTGTTTCTACCTGTCGCAGAATTATTTTCGATTGCCCAGACAGACGATAAGGGAGAACGCTAATTTTCTATGTCTCTTTCGCCAAGATCTCAAGAATCTCAATCACATCTATGGCGATCACGTCACAAACGACATGAGCATGTTGGAATTCAGGAGATTCTGCAAGAGGGTTTGGGATGGAGGACTTTATAATTTCATCGTGATCGATTTGACTAGCGAATTTAATTGCGGAAAATATCGGTGCGGATTTGACAAGTTTTATGTTTCTGATGATAATAAGATAGAGCATGAAAATAAAAAAAATTTAGAAAATAATAAATTTTCAAATAATTAGTTTTGAAAAAATAAAAAATAAAAATTAAAATATAATGTTCGAACAAGGAGAATTGTTAGAACGGATAGCCGAGAATATGGCTGCAAAACAATCCATTCAAATCGTGGTGAGTGGTGATTCGACTCGATTCGCTACGAAATTCGAACCTTCCATCGAATTGAATAGAGAGAAAAGATATGAGATGGCGTTGGTGAATCTGGAGACTTATTATTCCTTTCCCAACATCACCGAAAAAAATAACTCGTTCAAGTATTCCGACGGAGTGGATTGGTTGGAGATTCGAATTCCTGAAGGAAGTTACGACATAGACGATTTGAACAATTACATTCAGACACGAATGAAGACGGATGGAAAGGGAAGCAACAAGATCAGACTCGCTCCCAATCCTAATACCTTACAGACGATGTTGGATTTGGAAGATAATTTTCGAGTGGATTTGAACACGGATGATTCTATAGGCAAGATGTTGGGATTCGATCGAAAGATGTATCGAGACCACGCGGCATCTGAAAATCTGGTTGACATTCTCGCAGTCAATAGCATTTTGGTGAACGTGGATGTGATTGCTGGAAGCTACGTGAATGGTAGCGCTCAACCGACGATCTATTCCTTCTTTCCAAACGTGTCGCTGGGTTATAAGATCGTGGAGCGACCTCGAAATTTAGTTTATCTACAAGTGATTTTAGACACGTTGTATAGTCTCAAAACCACGTTGACGGATCAAAATGGTGAACTGTTAGATCTTCGCGGAGAGAGGGTGACGATACGATTTCACATAAGAGAAATATAAAAGCAAAAAAAAAAAAATATTGTGTATATATAAATAACAAAATAAAATAACGCAATATTAATTTACAAAAATTATTTAATATAAATAATTATCATTAAAACAAGAAAACAATTGAAGAAAATATATTTAAAAAAAAGAATTATGACAGAATACGTGACTAAAAACGGGAACATATCCGCAGGACAGAGGAAGAAACTTGAGAGAGCGTTAAGAACTCGAGGCGAGGTGGTGAAATTCAAATTCACTCACAAAGATCTGACGAGAGGCGGTCAGGATTCGATCGCCTGGACCAGAAGTCAAATCAAAAGGATGGAGAAAGCGATTCATGATGGAAGAGGGTTGACGGTGAGATTGAGTCCCGCTCAATTGAGATACAATTTGAGAATGAAAGGTGGTTTCATACCGCTATTGGCAGGAATCACCGCAAAAGCATTACCCTTCGCCGCAAAGGCACTACCCTTTCTCGGAAAGACTCTCGGCGTGGGAGCTCTCACGGGACTCGCGAGTTCGGCAGTTGAGAAATTAATGGGTGGCAGCAGAATGTTTTTGAAGAAGGGAGGAGCCGTGTGTCGCATCCACATAGACGACAGCGGTAAAGGATTGTATCTAGAACCAGTTAGAGGTGACAACTCTTTGAGTGGAAACGGTCTCTATCTGAAGAGTGTACGGAATGTTGAGCGATTCGGCAAGGGTTTGTTGTTTGATGAGAATTCGCCATTTAAGAATATACCGATTTTGAATATGTTATTATAATGTAAAAAAAAATATATAAAATATCAATCATAGAAAGTATAAAATAATATATAAAATGGATAAAAAGGTGGAGAAACAATTAGACGATAATGATGAATATCGCGAGATAGAGTGCAAAAAAGATGTGGAAAAACTATTAGACGCTAACGATGGATATCTTAGGAAAGGAATAATAAAAGAGTTAAATAAAGATCGGGATATGCGGTTGAAATTTAAAAGAAAGAGACGTTTTCCACCGTCACCACTATCTTCTGAAGAGAATGGTAATGATGTGAGTGTTACCGACAGATGCACACCATTCGTTCATAATAATGATTCGGATAAACAAATGTGTTGTTATAAAAACGTAGCATATCACAAAAAAAAGGGAAAAGAAGAATCGACGCTGAAATTTCAGAAAAAAGGAAACATTATTATATTATATGGGTAATAGTGAAGAAGGAAAACAACAAAAAAAAGTAATGAGATCTAAAGATGATCTCATTACTTTTTTTCCTTCTTCTTCGCTAAAAATCAATCTCTCTATTGTTTATATTTCCAAGTCCATTATTAGCATGTTGACACTCGTGTTTTCTCCTTTTTCGAAAATGTGTTGAATGTTTATCTTTACTTTTTTGAGTTTTTTTTACATCGGTGAATGCGCTCTCACCACCCGATTTGTCCACGAGTTCGAGTTCATGTTGTTGTAATCTATAGATTTTATAACCGAACTTCTTATACGTTTCGACTCGTTTCAGTTTCAATTCGCATCTTTTAGGTGTTGCTGTCATGATCGATTATTTAGTTTTTTTTGTTTTATGAATTCTTGCAATAATGTATATTTTAAATTTTGTATTTTAATAATTTGTTTAAAAAGTTTTGTTTTTTTTTCGCTCTTTATATATATATAAAAAAAAGTTTTTTAATTTTAATTTTCTTTAATGTGAACATTTTTTTTGTAAAAGTTTTTTTTCTCTTTATATATAAATAAAAAAAAGTTAAATTTTAATATCCTTTTTTTCTCGTATTAATTCAATTTTTTTCACGTTAAGGAACATAAAAAAAATTGATTAATTTCATCAAAAAAAAAAAATTTTTCACAGTAAATAAAAAATTGAAATTAAAAAACTTTTTTATATATATATATATATAAAGAGTAAAAAAACAAAAACTTTTTAACAAATTATTTTAATACAAAATTCGAAAAAAAAAATATTCTTACAAATGGAGCAAACAGATAAAAAAATGGAAAATTTAAATGAGAAAACCATACCTCAGTTAAACGAGATTTGTAAACTATTAAAAATTCCACATTTCAGAAATCATAGAACTAAATAAAAAAAATTGAAGTCATACAGAAATATTTGCGAAACGATGGAAAGGCAAACGAAATGTCGATAGCAACGACGTCAAAAAATGCATCAGTTGTGAAAAATGAGAAGAAGAAGAAGAAAAGGATAGTAAAAGGAATCGAAATGCCAACGTCGAAAAAAACCAAAAACGTTTCGATTGTGAAAAATAAGAAGACGACTAAACGAAAAGCCATTGAAGAACTTCAAGTTTCAAAAGAAAAGAAAAGAAAAACTAAAACGAAAACGAGTGATGCACTTCAGATTCTAGACAAACGAGATATATTGAGCGAAATTCGACAAGCAATGAACGAAGGGAAAGGAGAAGAATATGTAGCACGACTCGTCACGGAACTATTCCAATCGAAGCCCTAGAACGGGAGAGTGTGATCAAAGGCATTTTAAAAACTTTCGACATGGTTCCCTCGTTGAAGAAAATCGATCCGAAATTGTTCATGGAACGGGTGAAGAAAAAAGTATTGGATTTGTTTCGCAAACACATGAACGTGGGACTAAAATTAAGATGATAAGATGATACTCCATTGCGTGATGAATAAAATCGCCGTGAAGTCCGGCGAGAGCATCGTAAAAAATGCATATTTCAGATCTAACGTCGAACCCGTATTTCGAGGTTCAGATTTATCGGACGTTTTCGAAAAGATGAAAGACAAGATGTTGACGTCTCTCGCGAATTATCAACACGAAGGTAGTAACTGGACGTTCAATGAGGTGTTGAAACTCGAAATTCATATAACTAAAAACGATTCGTTGAAAGGGTCTTCCTACGTGGAATTACCGTATTTCTTAGCTAAAAAACACTGCGTGGACAACGTGAGAAATAAAGATGATCAGTGTTTTAAATGGGCAGTTACCTCCGCTTTATACCGCACTACCTTCGAAAGAAGATTTTTATTCGAAATTATACGAATCCGACATTTCCGACGAGAATTACGAAAACACCAAAAACGTGTGGAAATCATTCGATATGAAAACCATGAGAGATTATCACGATCTCTATCTGAAGACCAACGTTCTGCTCTTGGCAGACGTGTTCGAAAATTTTCGAGACGTCTGTCGTCGAAATTACGATCTGGATCCCGCTTGGTATTTCACCGCACCCAGTCTGGCGTGGGACACTCTGTTGAAGAGTACCGAAGTCCAATTGGAATTATTATCCGACGTGAACATGTTGCTCATGTTCAAAAGGGCTGCGAGAGGTGGCGTCTCGATGATCTCCCACAGATATTCTGAAGCTAACAATCCCTACATGAAAGAAGGTTTCGATTCGAAACGGTCGAATAAATACATACAGTACTGGGACGCTAATAATCTGTACGGTTGGGCTATGAGTCATCCTTTACCGATTGGAAATTTCGAATGGGTGACGGAACCGGAAGAGATGCAAAAATGGAGAGACTATCCTTGCATTTTAGAAGTCGATTTGAACTATCCGGAAGAATTACACGATCTACACAATGATTATGTGCTGGCTCCCGAACGAATGGAACCGAACGAAGGAGACAAGGAAAAACTCATTCCCAATTTATTTAACAAACGTAACTACATCGTCTACAGTGAGTTTTTGAAACAATATGTCGATTACGGGATGAAATTAGTCGACATACATCGCATCATTCGATTCAACGAAGAGCCTTGGATGAAAAAATACATCAATCTCAACACGAATCTCAGAATTCGAGCCAAGAACGATTTCGAAAAAGATTTCTTCAAACTCATGAACAATTGCGTGTACGGTAAATCGATGGAAAACATCAGGAAGAGAACCGACGTTCGACTCGTCACGTCTGAGAAAAGAGCTAAAAACTTAGTGGCGAAACCCAATTACAAACACCGAACCATATTCGACGAAAATCTAGTGACCGTTCACATGCAGAAGACGCCCCTGAAGTTCGACAAACCATATTATCTCGGACCAATCATCTTAGATATCAGCAAGTGATTGATGTACGAGTTTCACTACGATTACATCAAACGAAAATTTGGTGATAAAGCCAAACTACTGGTCACCGACACGGACAGTTTAGTTTACGAGATAGAGATGAAAGACGTCTACCGAGATATATCTCCGGACGTGGCCACGTGGTTTGACATGAGCAATTATCCCATCGATCACCCATCCAACATGCAATCGAACGACAACAAGAAGGTGTTGGGTAAATTTAAGGATGAGAGCGGTGGTAAACAAATTGTCGAATTCGTAGGCTTGAGACCCAAACTGTATGCTTATCATCTAGAAGATGAAGAGATCAAGAAGTGTAAACGGGTTAAAGCATGCGTGGTAAAGAAAAACATCTCTTTCCGAGGTGTATAAAGATTGTCTGTTAGGAAGTGGTCCGGTGTATAAGACTATGGAATCGATTCGAAGCGAAAATCACAACTTGTATACCGAAATAGTCAACAAGATTTCGCTGATGGCCGATGATGATAAGAGATTTGTGTTAGACGATAAAATAAGCACTTTGGCACTCGGACATTGGACTTTGGATCTAATTAGAGACGATATGATTATGGATGATACGATTCCAGATATGATTGTGGATGATAGGATTCTAGATATGAGTAAGGATGATAGGATTCCAGAAAATCAAGAGGAATTAGACGGATTCGAAATTATGGAAATCGATAGAGACATCGAGAGAGTTAGTTTAAAAAGAAAAAGAAAAAAATTTAAAAAAAAAAAAATAACGTCATTTTAGTGAATTATAATAAAATAAATAAAAAAAAATATATACGCATTTATGAATAAGAAAATAGAGATATCCGTAGAATGTCGTCTTACCTAACGAACCCCTATCCAACATCGATCTGTCGAATGTGGCGAAGGATTTGAAAATCAAAGATTTTCTAGGCGTGTTTTCCAGAGATGCCTTGCCGAAGAGAAGACCTCGACAATCGGAATGCGGAATTTTAAATCTAGACGATTTATCAGGTGAAGGCACTCACTGGGTGGCGTGGTTCAAGAACGGGAAGAAGAATTATTATTTCGACAGCTACGGAATCTCGCCGCTGAAAGAAATAAAGAACTATTTCAACAAATCGATGGTTCGTTACAACACGGAACGAGTGCAATCACCAGATCAAGTGTTTTGCGGTCACCTGTGTCTCTACATTCTCAAGAGATGGTCTGAAGGAGATCGGTTTCAAGACATTCTCAATGATTTACATTAGAGAGAGATTTTTTTTATAGTATATATAAAGATAAAAAAATTTTAATCGAATAAAAATGAAAAATAAAAATAAAATCATTTTTTAATAAACTGCGTTTTGAAATATATTTTTTTAAAAAAAACAAAAAATCTCAAAACAACATGCCAGTCGATAAATTTGGTAGAAGTGACGACGAAAAAGTCAACCTAAGAAAGAAGAGGAAGACGTTCGAAGTCGACGATGGTTACGACGTTGCCAACTTGGACGAACGTTACATTCGGAGATACCAACCTCGAGAGGAACCTTTGAACATGAACGATAAGAAGCTCAATAATCTTCCCGAGCTGATAGATCTCGCAGATGCTGCGACTAAAAAATACGTTGACAGGGGGAACGCCGATTTCGAACGAATCATGCTAGATAATTACGTGGATAAAACCATGACCAACGATCTCGATCTGAAATCCAAACGTTTGGTGAACATCGCAAATCCCATAGATCCCACGGATGCTGCGACCAAGAAATACGTGGACGACTCAGCGAACACCTGAGAAATAGATACGTTCAGAAAATGATGCACTCAGAATTGAATGCCAATTCTAACAAGATAACAAACGTGGCCACTCCCACGAATCCCAAGGACGTGGCGACCAAACACTACGTAGATCTGGAACAGAGAAAGTCTGACAGATGAGAAATGAAATCGGATCTGAATGCGGGATTCAACAAGATATTGAATCTGTCGAAGGTCGACGACACGGATGCGGACTCAACCGTGGTCAACAAGGGCTATGTAGATTTTGCCGTGATACGATCACAAGAATACCTAGAATCGCAAGTGGATGATCTCTACCTGAACAAACAATCTGGCAGAACCATGGAGGGTGGTATCGACATGAGCGGTGAGAATTTATTCGGACTCAGTCACGATCCCAAATTCGATTCCAGCACAGTCAGCAGAAAGTACGTGGACGACAACTCAGTCTGGAGAAAGGGCGACATCATGGAAGGTAAACTAGACATGGGTGGACACGCGCTCACGAATCTACCGGATCCCGTGAACATGACGGATGCCTGCACCCTGATTTTGGTGGTGGAGAAAGTCAAATATGCTAAACAATTGATCACCGTGTGGGCCGAGGAGGCCTGCACCTTAGATGAGGGAAAAGCTGAGTGGTCTTTTGGAAATGGAGGTAGCAGATCAAAACATGGTCAGGTGGGATATCCCATGCCGCTGGGAGGTGAAATCCTTCGAATGAGTCTGGCTTCCTCGGATTTGAATAACAGAGCGGTCGTCAATCTCATGGTGAATGGAGTAGAGAGCGATAAGACTGAGAATCAACACGCGAATGTTCGGCATGCCTCTCAAAGTGAATGTCGGAGACAGGATTAATTTCATTATGAAAACCAATAATCCCAAAGCCGCCACTTCCGTGGTGAGTCTACTGATCAAACTAGTTCCTTTGAACAAACAGTGAACGCGTGGAAAATAATGAATTAAAAAAAATAATGTGTGATTTATTAAAAACAAAAAAAAAGTAATGAGATTTAGAAAGATGTTCAATCTCTATAGATCACATTACTTTATTTATTTTTTTTTGTTTTTTTTAATAATTACTCATTACTTTTTTTTTATTTTTTGTTTTATTTTTTTTCACACACGTCTCTCATCGAATGATCGACATCTTATTTCCATCTGATTCGAATTGTAATTCTCTGTCTGACAGGACCAGGGCGAAGGCTTCGGTTTTTCTCGGCACGTTCCTATCGAATTGCATTTTGATCTGAATATCTAAGACGCTACTCTTGAGTCGTTCACTCTGTTTACTGACATCGAATACGAACATGGGATACATCGACTTGTATTCGCCAGCAGATATGTTAGGGTTGCTCATCAATTTGTCTAGACCGTGATACTTCTTTCTAAAATCAGCAGCATCACCGTACAGTCTGCAGAAATCGTTCTTGTCGAACGACGCATTGTAATCGATTGCTGGATATCTCGTGGCGTTCAGAAATACTTGCATGTTTCTCAAATGGCAGTGATCGAACAGCGACGCATTCTTTTCCTGAGACCCATTCCTATCGGTCTGAAATGCAACCACGATGAAACGCAGTCTCTCGGAAGCGGATTTCACCGTCAATCTCCAATCGAACTGATTCGTGGAGAGAGGAATGCTAGCCGTGTCGCACTGTCTCATTCTAAATCCCACGGGTAATTTACTCTTGGATTCTATGATCTTGTAGAGATGTGCTTTTTCCACGATCGAAGGCTCCACGTGCGGAATGAACCACGATATCTTGTGTAGAGTTATCTTACCCGCATTGGTCGCAGTGAGTCTCACTATTGCGTCGTCGTCTCCTTTTCGAATCAACGTCAGATTGTGTTTGAATCTGTACATGATCTTGTTGTAATCGTCCGCAAATCCGAAGATGTGTTTCAAAGGTATCCTGAACAAATACGTTCCTTTAGGTCTGGACGTCTTGACGATGTAGTTGAATATCATGGCGGCGCCAGCGCTAGCAGGGCCGACGGTGTATTTCATCCACAACTGATTAAGTCCTCTGGATTTCGAAAAATCATCAGGATATGTCAAGAGTCCGAACATCATGGTGGCCTGACCAGGATGAAACACAGATTCTCTCTCTTGTCCGGATAGCATGAATTTTATATTACTGAATAGATGCATGGTGCCATTATTGGCTAGAGTAACCGTGTCGTCGTCGGCGTAGTCGCTCCAATCTTCCTTGGTGAGACGTCCCTGCACCACTATGTAACTCTCGCTAGGATGTATGAATAGATCTTGAGTTTCGATGTTGATTCTTATCTCTCCCGCATTGTTCAAACTCGTTCCGGTTACCGGTTCGTATTCGTGAACCTCATATTCTTGAATACTTTCATCTTTCACTATGCTTTGTGCTATATCTAGTATATTTGTCATTTTTAAAGGATTTTTTGTTTTTTTGTTTATTAATTAGCTTGCTTTTTTATCTAAAAATAGTTTTAATTATTTTTTTTATTATTATTTTACTCTCCTATATATATATGTGTGTAAACAAGAAAATGTTAAAGAGTGTAAATAAAAGAAATTTGTTTTCTTTATCAAAACTTTGTCTTCTGTAATTGTTGTTCGTAAAACTTTCCGATGATCTCTTCTCCATCCAAAGCTTCGATTCCGTAAGTCACCAGATCAGTGTGAAATATTTTGATTATCACGAAGATTTCCGAGGTCCATCGAGGAGTGTAACCCTTTTTGAAGTGCTTCTTATAAGAGTAGATTCTCACTCGATCACCGACCGCAAATTTCGGCGTTCTAGACTTCTTCCTGATCTTAGATCTTTCAGGATATAGATTCGCATAGACCCGTTTTTCATTTCAAAGATCGCTAGCTTCCACGGGAGTCATCTTGATCGATCTGTGTCGCGTGTTGTTGTAATCTTTGACCAGACCGTTCAGAGCGTATATGTATTTCTTGGTTGAATTCGCTGTGAAGTATCTATGCATCTTTTCCTTCATCGTTCGATTCCAACGTTCCACCACGCTGGCTTTCTCTTCATTTTCAATCGAGTAGAGGTCGACCAATCGATGAACGTGCTTGTTGTAGAATTCCTTTCCCTTATCCACCAACAATTTACTCGGTTTTCTAGAAGACGAGTCGAACACGCTCTTCAGAGCCTCGGCAACGCAAGGTCCCGATTTATTCTTCAAAGCTCTGATCCAATCGTATTTGGAAAACACGTCGATGACCGTCAATAGATATTTGACACCCTCGTTCCACCTCGAAAACGATCTCATGTTGACCAAGTCGGCAGACCAAATATCATCCAAACCCTTCACGAACACCCTTCTCTTTCGAAATTTACACACGATGGGTTTGTGTAACTCCTCAGCCAATTCGCTCGTCAATAATCGTTTCTTCTTCTTTTCAGATGCACTTTTTTTTTTAACGCCCCATCCGAATCGACGTTTCGCACCAATCAGATTGTCGACCAGCGAACGTTCTATCTTCTCACTCCTGGTCGGATTCGATATGCTTCTCAATTTCCCCAACATGTTTTTATCGCAGACGTCGTTGCGAGTCTTGGTGTCGGGATGTCCGGCGTAGCACAGATCGTGATCATACACGGCGGCGTCCACCCTATTCACAGGTTTGCTCCAAGATTTAGGAGTCAGATCGACGTTGAGTCTCTTGTTCAATTTCGTTCCGGGTTCTGTGAAACTGTGACCAGGCAGATGCATTTCGAAAGGTAGATTATTGATCATTTTATTCACGATGCCTTTACCTTTGCTCGAGTTCTTTTTTTTGACGAATCGAGACTTGATAGAACCACGCACGTCGCAAATTCCGCGAAGCATCTGTCTGTCGTTTTTAGTTCGTACTTCTCGAGAATTACTCGTCTCGGTAACTCTCTTACACTTTACACAATACATTTTTTTAAGAGTTATTTAAATTAATTTCGTTTTTATTTTATATATAAATTTAATATTTTTTTTTTAAAATTCTGTTCTTATTATATATATTTTTTTTTCAATCACTGCTCTTGAGTTCTATCATCTTACTGAATTCCTCCCTGGCCTCTTTCCTCCCCTTTTCCACGAGAGAATCCTTCATCTCTTCCTTGATGATCTGACGAGTCTTGATTCTCACGGATTCTTTCATGGCTTCGTATTTCGTTTTCTCACCCAATATCGCAAAGTATTCTCTGTCTGATATCCTACCATCTTTCAACGCCATCGAGATCATTTTGGATATCATGTCGATCTTGGAGTCGGCCAAGACGCGAATCTTGTCGTGTTTCCTCGCCTTCAGATATAATTTCCTACTCAAAAAGTTTCCGAGCATGCTAAACAATCCGGCGGCGAGAGCCACTCCTTCTACGGTCAACACGATTGGAATGCCAACTGCGGTCGACAACAAGCCGATGCCGGCCATGTGTAAACCCATGGAAATCGTGATGAGTGTCATGTCAATCGCTTTGACGAATTTCACGAAATGCAAATACTTCTTCTTGAGAGAACGGCGAGAATCTCTCTCTCGAGTTAGATACGCTTGGATTCTACTGATTTGATCGATGTGATACCTCTCTCCTCTTTCTTTTTCTTCTAGCGACGGTGCCGTCGGCAAAACGCCGTTTGGCTTCTCATCCTCGTCGTCATCTAATGTTGGATACAATTTATTTCTGGTTCTCATTTTTGTGTTTTTTTTTTCATTCTAATATTAGATAAAAAATTTATGTGTGTATTTATTTTTATTTTCTATTCTTCCTTATTTTATATCAACGAGAAAACTTAGACGTATGCTTCATTGAACAATAATTTCATGACGCATCCCTTGTCTTCAAAAGTCAGACTTTTACGTGCCAATTTCAGTTCTTCCGAAACTGTGGGCTTGCTTCGATCCTTACAGAAGAGTAATCTCTTCCAAAATGCGATCACTTCGTCGATTTGAACGCGTTAGAACGCCGGTTCGAAATACTTGACGACCATATCTTCCCTTTCCATCGACAGACACGAATGATTCTCGTGATTGAAGTCTAGGTGATCCCGACATCCGACGCATCGTTCTTACAAGAGGCGACCTAGTTGTTCGTTCACGCAAAATGCGTAGGCTCTCATCAGCATTTTTAAAAGAAACCTTGCTCTAATAATCTGCGAAGCGCTCATGATTTACGTATTTTTTTATTATCTATTCAATTTGATGTATTTATTTTTAAATAACTATTTATTTATATATTTTTATTCTCTCCTATATATCAATCACTTTTTTTATTTCCTCGGGAAACGTGGCAGTGGGTTTGCCGGTTCAGTAGCACCTCTTTTCCGTGTACCGTACACAAGTCGATTTCTGATGTACAATCCACAAATGGATTTCCGTGTACGCCTCCATAGGGATTCAGTGTTAAAATCGTGTCTAGACACGGATGCTACAGAATCGGCAAACCACTTTTCGACGCTGCTACAGAATCGGCAACACGTTTTTTTGCTCGCGATTTTAACACTGAATCCTATGGGGAAACTCATTTGCCGATTCTGTAGCAGACAATTCACCTCATTTTTCTTAAAATTGCTGCATACATTTTTTTCACTCTTGAGCAATGTGTATATAGAATCCAGTGCTGTAGAATCGGCAAAGCCGATTCTGTAGCAGCATAAAAAACGACAAATCGTGTACCTGTACACGATTTTAACACTAAATCCTATGTACATCAATGTACGTGTACATATACGAAATCTTGTACATGTGCGCCAGAATCGGCATTTATTACCTACTAATGACATTATAGAACACAGAGGCGACAGAGAAGAAGACATACAGAGCGGGGATGAAAAAATTAGCAAAAGTGGGAGGAAATTGTTGGATGTTATGCAAAACAGCTTGTTTTGACGATTCTGAACAAGGGGAGAGATGTAAATGGGAATGGATCTGGGAGAGGAACAATAATGGACAATTATATATACATATGGATACTTATAAACTGGTTGAGTGCTAGAAGCCACTATCATGGCTTTCAAACAAATGAGGGTAGCAGAACAAAAGCGAACATTTTCCTTGTCAATGTTTCATATTCATCCAAAGGCAAATACTGTTTTGTTGATATATATTTTAGTTTCATTACAAATTATTGTATGCCTATGGCACTCTCCAATAATTTATAATAAATAAATTTTGTTGAACAAATTCAGACCACCAGAAATAATCGAGCCTTCAACCAGATAATGAAAGGAGGTTGGAGTGGGTGGTGAGGTCTAAAGGAAGTCAGTTAGTGATCTCAACTTGATTGTCGTTACGATCATACTATCAAGGGAAAACACAATAAGAAGCAGAGTAAGCTTATGGGAAATTTGGGACCTAGGATGCTGACTACGTGCAGTTTGAAAAAACAGTTAACCCTTTACCTAACATGATAAGCAGACGACACTTGCAAAAAAAAATTCTTGAATTACTAATTTTTTTCATTTTTTGTCTCAAAAACATAGGTTATGACCCCTCGTTGGAACGAGCTCGACGAGCCCGTACCAACGAGGGGTCATAACCTATGTTTTTGAGAAAAAAATGGAAAAATAATGAAAATTAATTGTCGATTTTTGTGAATAGCGCTCTTCGGTTTTGGCCGTTACGTATGGTAAAGGGTTAAATAAAATGCTGAAAATAAACACAGGCAGGTAAGTGTCCAGGAATTGCCGATGCCACGACAACCAGCCTGATCATAGAGCCAGCGAGAGAAAGTATATGAAGAGCTAGGGTGCCAACACAAGAACCAGGGTACAGAGTGATTGACGAATTAAAAGGCTGTTAGCCCAAGAACATTAGGTTTCACTAGGGAAAAAAATCGGAGAAAGCTGATTTTTTCAGGGAATGTCGAGTACATGTCACTGAACGATTAGACAAAAGTCCCCTAAAATCCCAGTTGAGCTTTTTTTTCTACAGCCTTTTTTCGAAAACGCGTTTGAAAAAAATAAAAAAAAATCGCACGAACTTTGTAACCTCGAATTGATCCAACTGTATTTTTTGTTTACGCGTATTTCGAGCTACATAATGTCTAATATACATTTACCTAGAGGAAAATGTGCATTCTGTGACAATTTCTGCGAAAAATTATTGAAAATTCACAAAAAAGTATCGGATGTACGCAAAAAATGACGATTTTCCTAATGGATTTGCCCAAAGGGTCGTAGTACAGAACGGGATGTTAGTTGGACAGACGATAAAAAATCCACCACCATTTGAAGACTTTTATCATTGCTTACAAAATAGACATTATGGAAGACCCCCTCTGCTTTTGGCCGAGTTCCCCTTTTGGCATAAAATTCGTCAGCATGAGAACTCAACTATTTTCGGGCTTGGGACCGAACAGACACGTCTGTGTCTGGCAGCATTAGATCAATAAATAATATTTACAGAATGTACAAAAATCAATAAATAATATTTACAGAATGTACAAATCAATCAACATGGATTAAGTTACATTGACTATTATCAACGCTATATACAGAAATGACATGACCTATATACATATTATTCATCGAACTCAGAAATTTCCGACAGGACAGTGTTTCTGTGGTTGTTACAAGAATCCGAACTGCAATTAAACAAACCTGAGCAAGAGAGTCCTGCCTTCTTACACCCACACCTTTTTGTACAAGCACTCTTGCAACCACAACTGATCAGATTCAGTAGGTTATCGGGGGCACATGGCTTTGTGGCTGCAGTCGGTACAAGAAGTCCATTTTCTAGCGACCACCCCCAATCCGTCGGAGGAAGCGAAGTGCCCAGCCATTGTTGGACCTGGAGATAACATCTGTAGACATGTTGTTGTGCAGCATCGCTGCTTGGTGGGAGTGAGGCTAGGTCGATGGGTTTATTCAGTTTAGATTTTGCTACATAACGCTTGTAAGTGACATATCTATATTGGTCGAGAGAGTAAACAGTTTTACTCCCGTATAAGATCAGGAGAAGTTGTTCCCCGGCAGCGGCTACTGCACTTGGTGTACTGTCATCCGCCAAAATTGTGTTGACATACTGTTGTGAGTCGCTAGTAACATCGGAGACAATTGTACTGAATACTTTCTTCTTACCAACTCGAAAGAGTGCAGAAGTAGTGTCACAACCACTTATAGAATGTGCTACAAGGAGGTTGCTTCTATGGTCACCCATTTTGGTTGCTATTTCACTAACTGAAACTAGTAAGTTTGGGGTAATGGAATACATCATGTGAATATTACATCCCGGTTGAACTCGAGAGGTAAGAATGACTAACAAGTCTGTGTCTGTTCCCACAACGACAACATTGTTGTCATCTTGAGCGATGTCAAGTGCAGTTTCGGCTATCAGTACATCAGCATCAGCCTCGGCCTGCTTGGACTGAATATTGATAGCAGATAGCTCCTGCATTAGAACATCGATCAGTTGGTTTTTGTTCTTGGCATTTGCAAGGAAATCGGATTGGGGTGTGGTGGCTGGTAACTCGGGTGAGATATTGATATCAATGGAATACCTGTCTTTAGATCTACGGGCTTGTTCCATGCCCTTTGTCGACATTGTACAAGCATAACCATCAAAAACAACCACGACGTTCGCCCCAAAATGTCTCACTAGATAATTGGAATATGATGTACATATGTCCTTATATGAGGACTGTTTAGGCCATACAACTGCCCTCAATAAAAATCCACCATCTACAACAAACAGAGAATGTTCTGGGATTTTAGTTTGCTCGGAACCGTATGTTTTGAGGATCTTACCGAGCGTGCTTTTCTGTGTCTTCCTCATTCCAGCAGAATCAAACAATGCTGGTGGTTTCGGGGCGAGTTCATATTTGAGATACTCTTCCATCTCTGCTTGTGACTGAATAACACATGTGATGCGGTTGAACAGAATTGTGGGGTCAATCACTACCTTACTTCCACGGACTTGGATGCTATTTGCCATCGATGCGAAAGACTTCACAGTGTCAACACGTCGTAGTTTGATGCTGTTGAACGTTTTGCTTACAACATTCGATACGCAACATTCACCAATTTTGCGAACTTGGTCACAGTTCACAGTTTCGTCGGCCACAAGCCCGGTCGCAAAAGAGACTAATTGTAGTGGATCTCTATTCTGAAAGGGGGAATGCACTCTGAGCCAGTTCAATAATTTGGTGATATCATTGGCATCAGTCAATTGTGAACTTTGACGGAGATCCCGATGTTGTTCGCCATGACCAGTGTGAACATGAACAAAATTTTCGAGAGCATTACATATCGGAAGGCAAAGAGATAGTCCATGTACCCATTTCGCAACAGTGCTATCGGTTATTCCCCTGCCATGTGTGAGACCACCAGGGAGCTTGAACATTCTCATTAAACACTGCTCTATGGTCTGATCAGAATATATCCCGTCCCAGAATTTATCTGAGCGCCTTATGGTAAAGTAACCTTTCTCAGTGAACAACTTCAAATCATCCTGTTGCATTATTTCTGTTAGCTCATTCATCTGCTGCAAATAGAGCTGAGAACTTTTTGCGTATGCAAAATGACCACCTGCGTGAAATACTGGAATCATATTGCGAACACAATATGTGTGGAGTTCCCAGTCGCCTGTGCGCTCTGCTCTCAAGAACAACTGGAGAAGACCTATTTGCTCGTAGTATTGTACCCAAAGCTTTCCCGTGCGTCCTACGGACGCATTCTGGAGCAGTTCGTGTAATTTTGACAGTAGATGGTTGACACTTTCTTGATTGACAGCGTCAGCTGTTGTACAGTCACCTCTGGCAAGTCCACAGAATATTTCATTGACTTCTGTGCAGTCTATGTTATCTAGTGTTCGGCTTTCTTCAAACACAAGTTTTGTAATGGCAATTTGTGTTAGCAAATGGGCACGAACTGCTCTTGAATATGCATGACCACTGATCAAATGATGGATTGACCCACCAGCATAAACAGTCCCCCAAAGTTCATCCAAGCCGCTACCAGCCATGATCGAACCAATTGCCCCTAAATATGACATAATCATATGGAAGCCGCCGAGTCTAACGAAAACTTTTGTCAACTTATCTGACGAAGACACAATCATTACACACACATTACATGCAAATGCATCTTGAGTGTAGGCGAACACCACATTATGTGATTTAATCGAACATGGAAATTGAAACAATGATGCTATAATACGGTATTTGAATGAGAAAAGTCGATGCCGTTTGAATTTGAGTTTAGGGGGTATGGTTAATATTTCACACGTTTCACCAGTTCATTATGGAATAAATGACTATTGTTATATATCATTATAAAGCCACTGCTTTTCTGCAATTTTTGATATATAATTTAACTCCCAAAGTAGTCGTAGATTTGATTTAATGGACGTTGTGTACCGTTGTGTGTATGAAAACAATAAAAATTTTTTCGTAATTTTGTACATTTTCGTGAATATTTCACCACTGAGTGTGAGGATTGGTACAAAGTTGGCATTTTCTGTTGGGGATATGTATTCTCAATATAATTCAGCACGATATTTATGATTCTCACCCTACTAAGGCGAATAAGAATGAGAAATATGGAGCTGGGTCGAATTTTTTTTTATTTTTTTTTTTTCATCAAAAAAACGCTATAACTAAAAAAGCTCAACTCGGATTCGCGGGGACTTTTCACACGTTATCCGCAATGTGTGTCCCGGAAACATATAAAAAAATCAGCTTTCTCCGATTTTTTTCCTTACTTTCTCATTTTTATGTCTAATGTGCCTGGACTATGCAGGTGAAAGGAGAATAATACGGAGCATACGCGGGGAGTTGAAAACTCGTGGTACAGAAAGTAACGATACCAGAATAACAAAATAATTCGGAAAGGAGTGTATAAAATTGGAGAAAATAATCATAACGATTGGAAAATAAGAAAAAACGCGGGGGATGGGGCGGATCTGGGTTGTCAAGATCAAAATATATTTTGAAACAAACGAAATAGTTACTAGAGTTTCTAACTAGAGGGAGGAAGTACAAATGATCGAGATCAAATTGCATCTGAACTAGTCGAAGCACTGGGGAAAGGTGAATGATAGGGCCAGTGGCACTGTGGGAACCCGCCATGATGCAAAGGGGCTTTGGCGCAAACCTCGCCACGCTTCGTAAGCGGCGAAATAAAAGAAAAGGATGGACAAAAGTGGTCTCTAAACTACAGAATGGAAAACAACAGGTTGGTTCGAAGAATCGTACAAGTAATGTTCAGTCGAGTTTTCAGCTCTTGCCAGTTCCCAGTTGTAGTGAAAGCCAACCACAGAACTGATAGCGTCCAAGATGATCGCCGATTGTGAAAAATCGACCAGGTCGTTTTGATGACATCATGCATCAATGAATCGTTAGAAGATGGGCTCCATTACAATGGATATATGTTTTACAATAACCAGAGATACATTTGACATTAATTGACAGCGAAGCGGCTTCTTTGTGTACGAGATGACTGTTCAGTGTGCATATCCATACTGAGGTTTATATGACCAGGGAATGTCGGTCAGGGCGACCGGCTGCGATTTCCACCAGGGGTGAGGGCTCAAACTGATGTAAACCTGGGATATAAACACCAGCCCTCTCCAGCAAATAACGATCACAACTCCCGTGACCCGATGCCAGAGTCACGAGGGGATTGGGTAATTATTGACGGAAGATCGCTGACTGGAAGATAGTCCTAAGAAGATAAACAGAAATAATGAGGGTGACTGGTTGGTTGAGAACCTTTGATACACTCAGGGATTCTCTCACTTGATTACATCGACTTGACAACTAATTTACCAACAGCTCTCTCCAGCAGGTTACGATTAATTATTCGCTAGACATCACACGATGTTGTAGTCATAATTAGTGGTCAACAGCGGAAGGGAACCAATACGCGTTTGGTCACGATAAGGAAAACCTGGTGCCCTACTGGTTTCTGGGTCAGACAGGGATTCTTTAATGTGAAATGAAAACCCAATAATTTATTATACACCAACAATTACTATCGACATATCCATGATCACTTATTTCTATGAATTATCCCTTTAACATTATGCACCTCCAACACGTGATCGATCACTGTGCCCAATAAAAATGACCAATAATATAATTATATTTAAATTGCTTCTCAAACTCAAATTCGTAGAGAAATGTTGGAACTGCGTTTAAATATCTGCCAACTTATAACTTTACTCAGTTACACCTATCCGCGCTTACCAATTAGTTAATAAAATAAAACAGTTCCAATCATCGAATCCTTCATTGACCATAATATACGCTTTACTCGCTTAACAATGCATATGCATGCCGCTATCTAGGGTATTCGACCCTCAGATCCTGAAAGTGCCCTTAAACCACAATAATGAATAACTACTAGCTAACCATATTTACTGTCTCGCCTAGTCGTTACAAATATCATTATCATATACTAATACTAATACTACTTAGCGTCAGTTGTCAGGCTTGCTCCGAGTCTATATGACCTTGATATCCTGTTATCCAAATGATAGCACTGAAACCGACCGCTTACCACACAAAACAAATATTAACACTACTTTTGCTTCATCGTGTATCTCTTGAGCTCTCTGCGATTCCTCTTCAAATATCTGTGTATATTAAACCAGATTTATTGTTTCTATTGGTAATGAAAAGCGACTAGTGGCTTATCTCAAATTTACTGTATCAGGTGCTAATTAAACTATCTTGCCGCACTGTGAATGGGTTGTCAAGACTTGTTGAGACAAACTGGATTTTACACGCTTCAATTTGGGGAGCGCAATTTGACAAAGGCTGTTTAAGTTATTGTGTGAACAGAGCTTCCTTAATTATAACATGCAAACTCATTGACTATACTGTATTCCGAATTATTTTAATGAACATAAATTAGTTTAAACAATATTTATTTTAGAAGCAAATTAATCTAAATTAGCCAGGGTTATTGAGAAGCATTCAAGAATGATTTCCGCATGGCAAAACATCAAAACTCAGAGGCTTCTCAATATATCCTCCCATCACATATGCTCTGTACATGAGTAGTAGGAGAGGGATGAAACGGGGCTCATTGGGGGGATCTCACGGGGGATCTCATATGTGACGTCATAGTCACGTGACCCAGTTGCGCCATGTTTGGTTATCGTGGTAACCCGCGTGAGCGGCCATCTTGTGACGTCATCTCCATAGTGATACGCGGTTTGAGTGCGCATGCGCAGCGCGTGTTGTTAGGGTGATACGTGTTTCCGTCGTCCATTTTTGTATACTGGAGGCCGCCATCTTGGTTTCTATGGTAGCACGTGGTTGCTATGTTACCCAAAAGCTTCTAACAGGACAGGGGTATGTGTGGAGGGTATGCTCCTTTGTAGAAGAGTAATTTCCCGATTCGAGGAATTACCCAAATAAACCCGACAAGTTTTACTATTTCGAATTCTTTCAGAATTCTCTGCTTCTATCTATATATGAAATAGTTTTCGTCTATCTGGCCATGTTCCTTTGTTCTAGAAGAGCCTATTAGTTGGAACAGTTTTGCTTATGATTACTATATTTAGCTATTCTGGTCTATTCTTGTTAGTTCTGACCCTATTTCAAGTACTCTTGTTGTTTCATTTATCTAGAGCATTTATATAACTAACCAATCAGATTGCTTGATTTCCCACAACCTAAACTTAATCGTACAGTTATCTCCCCTTATTACAACGAAGTTGTATCCGATTCTCATCGCCTCTACATCCAATGGCAATATCCCCAGGCACCCCAATTTTGGCACCCCTTTTTTGGAAAACATATGACCTTCGGCCCCCCTTTTTTGTCATATGTGATATGGCCTGGTATTGTATTATTTGAGGATACCTATCTAGGATACCTTCTGGAGAATCCCTTTTTGTCATATGTGCTTATGTGAAAAAGCACAATGTGACACAATGTGCCCTGGCACATAAGCACATGCTTTCTGTGCCGATATGTGCTTATGTGAAAAGGCACAATGTGACACAATGTGCCCTAGCACACAGGCATAAACGACCAAAAAGGGATTCCATAGCCACAGGTGTTTTCCAAAAGGGATTCTTAAAAATAAATGCATAAAGCATGTGCTTATGTGTCACATTGTGCCTTTTCACATAAGCACATATGACAAAAAAGGCGTGCCGAAGTTCATATGTTTTTCAAAAAAGGGGTGCCGAAATCGGGGTGCCTGGGGATATTGCCATTGGATATAGAGGCGATGAGAATCGGATTCAACTTCGTTGTAATAAGGGGAGATAACTCCGTACGATTAAGTACAGGTTATGGGAAATCAAGCAATCTGATCGGTTAGTTATATAAATGACCTAGATAAATGAAACAACAAGAGTACTTGGAATAGGGTCATAACTAACCAGAATAGACCAGAATAGTTAAATATAGCAATAATAATAAGTAATAATAAGCAAAGCTGTTCCAACTAATAGGCTCTTCTACGCTACTGGAGTATACTCTAGAGCAAAGAAACATGGCCAGATAGACAAAAACTATTGCATATATAGATATAAACAGAGAATTCTGAAAGAATTCGAAATAGTAAAAATTGTCGGGTTTATTTGGGTAATTCTGCGAATCGGGAAATTACTCTTCTACAAAGGAACATACCCACCAAACATACCCGTGTCCTGTTAGAAGGTTTTGGGTAACATAGCAACCACGTGGTACCATAGAAACCAAGATGGCGGCCCCAGTATACAAAATGAACGACGGAAACACGTATCATATAACATCACGCATGCGCACTCAAACCACGTATCACTATGGAGATGACGCCACAAGATGGCCGCTCACGCGGGTTACCATGACAACCAAACATGGCGCCACGGGGTCACGTGACTATGACGTCACATATGAGATCCCCATGAGATTCCCCCAATGGGGAGCGCGGTGGCTCAGTAGGTAGAGGTGCAGGCTGCAAGCCGAGAGGTCCTCGGTTCGAATCCCACCTGCGGCAACCGCGTTGTGTCCTTGGGCAAGACACTTCATCTCCATTGCCCGCATGGGGGCACGATGACGCCGTGTACTAAGGCGTACTGCACGTCGATGGTACGTATGTCTTCAACCAGTCTAACCTGCCTGTGCTGCAGTGCGGAGTTACGATGTTGGGGAGCTGGCAGCTGCTCGTCGTTGCTCGGTGGTTCTCTCCGGGTACTCCGGCTTCCTCCACCCGTAAAACTGCCACGGTCATGATTAGCCATCGTGCATAAATATGTGACCTTAAACATCAATAGATAAATATCCCCCCCCCCCCAATGAGCCCCGTTTCATCCCTCTCCTACTACTAATGTTATTTTCACAGCTATACCAATGTTGATTGTTTTATTTTAATAATGTTACTTGGAAACTGTACATATAGAAGCATGTTAACTCTGTAAATTTGGTAATTCGGATAACCGATTGCAAGAACGTTGGACGGAGAGTTTGGTAATCGCTCCCGTCAACACTTTGTATTACATGTACGCTGCAGTCCAGTTAATAAATTTGTTACATAGTGTAAAGACTTTTAGTCTCAGTAATTTGTGAAGTGAGATCCCCGGTACGAAATATCTTCGCGACCAGTTCTTCCGGTCATATTTACATCAACCAGAACACCCACCAAATCTCATTTTTATATTCAACAATGGCATAAGAAGGTCGCACAAGTCCAAATATTGTGGTGTTCTTGAAATGAACAGCAGAATGGAAATAAGTACAATGCAAGTTACAATAATAGCAATCAGATGTCAACATATCAATATGTCCTCGACACAGACTATGAAAGCAGAAACCGAACATAACAGGATCAATCAAAATAATCACCTTAGAAATACATCCCCCAATCGTTGGGATCATTAGGGCGGATAAATAGGGAAATTATAGACTACTTTATATCCCCTCCTCCCCCCACACCCACAAAAATCCCCCCAAACCACCCAAAAACAAAACAATGTATTTGGGTGCATCAGGGCACACTATGTTTACAGATACCTCACATTGCTAATCAGAGAGCGGAGATATTCCCCTCCTATGAAGAAAATCACAAATAGAATAAAACAAAACAGACAAACTCAAACTTTTAATCTTCGAGTACTATTGGTAGCTGCGCATTTTCATAGCTCGTATCTCTACTCGACCACACATCGTTGTACATTTTATGCCGACAGTTTTGCAACAGCACTGCAGGGGGGGGGGGGGGGGGGGCACTAAAAATTTGCAAGACGTGACGTCCTATTTTTTATTCAGCTCCTTTTTACACCCACTCACCCCCTACGTGCAAATTTTCTACTACCGTTCTCATACACCCACCCCCACGCTCCCATCAAAATCCAAAATAAAGTTAGTAGGCACAGCTGTCTTTAGGGGGGTTTCATAATGTTCTTAAACTGGTACCACCAATTTAAACCTCTGTGGGCTGCTGTGGGCCCCAATCTACAAATGACAAGCTGTTCATTATCAGGCTTGGCCAGAGCAGGTGTACATATACGGGAACAAATTTTCATTTGAATTGTTCTGTCAGTATTCTCAGGTGTTTGCTACTTTCCTCTTCTATCCATACAAATTCTATTAATAAATAAATAACTTGGGTTGAATTTAGTGCAATAGAGAGAATTTTCCCAAAATATTGTCTGCACATTTTCTACATTTCGAACAAGACGCCCACCTCCTACTAACGTGTGACATTTTCCCAGATTAAGCCCAATATTCTCACATATAAAGCCTCCTGGTGTTGTATTTATGTTAAGAGTGTGATGTACAACATCACCTTTAAGGTTTGAAACACAAATGATGGTATATATTAGCTGATATATTGATATATTTTTAAAAGAATTCAAAAATTGCACAAGTTGGAAATGCACATTTTTGGCGCACTCAAGAAACCCACCCACCCCCACGTCACGTCTTGCAAATTTTTGGTGCCCCCCCCCCCCCCCCCCCCCCCCCCCCCCCCGTGCACTGTGCCGATTTACAGACAGTTTTGTAGTTGCAGTGAACAATGTCAGAAGTCTTTCGGGTGCTGGGGGTTTGTTTGTTTTCAAAGGATACAGAACGTTTTCCTTTATGGACCACCTCCAGTCTGTGGCTATCAACGAATCTTCACGAGTCCATTCACATATTTGGAGGTACGTCCACATGCTTTGACATTGAGCAGAACTCTTAGTTGGTGGGAGTATATTGGGGTCGACAGCAGACACCGATTTAGATGCCTTTTTTTTGAAGATGGGTCTACGCAAACTGTGCAACTGAGATTACTTCATCATTATTCACATCACATGGACGTTTAGGCTATAAAATACCTCGGCGGCAGCTCTAAAGTGCGGACCGGATCTAAAGAGTTTGATAGCAGTAGCTTTGCCGACACCAAAGATCCGCGATGTAGTACTTATCCACAACCAGTAAAAGCATGTAAAAAAAAGAATGTATGCGCATATGTTGGCACGTAAATTCTCTTTTGTTTCCTGTTTTTCCCCCAGATACCTTTGTTCTTCTTTGAGCGCAGTGCTCAAAATAACTTTTTTTCTTTGCGTAGCAAAATGCTATAAGTAGGTAGTAAAGGCCGATTCCAGACCACTTGGTACATGTTCGTACACGTACACGGTGCGTTTACTCTCATAGGATTCCGTGTAAAATCGCGTGCACGTTCACAAAAATGTCGTTTTTTCATGGTGGTCCAGAATCGGCTATTGTTTTTTTTTAGGGCTCACAGATCGCACTTTTAAGTTCAAATACCCGTTGGCGAACGTGTCGAATGTACACGTCGCTCAAAAAAGTGAAAAATGTATGAAAATTGTACATGTACATTTTCTTTAAAAAAAATTTTCGACGTTCCCATCGTGGATTAGACCTTCAATCTATCGTTGGTGAACGCGAGCAAAAAACGCTTTGCCGATTCCAGACCAGCATCAAAAAAACGGTTTGCCGATTCTGGACCAGTGGTCCAGAATCGGCTATTGTTTTTGAAGCTCTTCAAAAAAAAATTGAGTTTTAGAAAATTAGAAAATCGATGGGAAAATCGTTTGTTTACGTTTTGTCACTGCGGATTTTGTGAAATAAATCTTAATAAAAACACTTTGTAGAATTTGTTTCATTCAAATAAAAATAGTAAGGAAATAAAAAAGTGATTGATATATATATAGGAGAGAGAAAAAAATATAAATAAACAGTTATTTAAAAAAATAAATATATCAAATCGAATAGATAATAAAAAATACGTAAATCATGAACGCTTCCCAGACTATTAGAGCAAGGTTTGTTTTAAAAATGCTGATGAGAGCCTACGCATTCTGTGTGAACGAACAACTAGGTCGCCT
This sequence comes from Pictodentalium vernedei, assembly GCA_031216915.1. Taxonomy (NCBI): domain Eukaryota; kingdom Metazoa; phylum Mollusca; class Scaphopoda; order Dentaliida; family Dentaliidae; genus Pictodentalium; species Pictodentalium vernedei. The sequence goes on from CM062297.1 coordinate 744,104,960, forward strand.
CTTGTTAGAACGATGCGTCGGATGTCGGGATCATCTAGATTTCGATCATGAGAATCATTCGTGTCTGACGATGGAAAGGGAAGATATGGTCATCAAGTATTTCGAACTGGCGTTCGAACGCGTTCAAATCGATGAAGTGATTGCGTTTTGGAAGAGATTACTCCTTTGTAAGGATCGAGACAAGCCCACAGTTTCGGAAGAACTGAAATTGGTCTGAAAAGTCATGAAATTATTGTTCAATGAAGCATACGTCTAAGTTTTCTCGTTGATATAAAATAAGGGAGAATAGAAAATAAAAATAAATACACACATAAATTTTTTATCTAATATTAGAAAGAAAAAAACACAAAAATGAGAACCAGAAATAAATTGTATCTGACGTTAGATGACGACGGGGATGAGAAGCCGAACGGTGTTTTGCCGACGGCACCGTTGCTAGAAGAAAAAGAAAGAGGAGAGAGGTATCGCATCGATCAAATCAGTAGAATCCAAGCGTATCTAACTCAAGAGAGAGATTCTCGTCGTTCTCTCAAGAAGAAGTATTCGCGTTTCGTGAAATTCGTCAACGCGATCGACACGACACTCATCACGATTTCCATGGATTTACACATGGCCGGCATCGGATTGTTGTCGACTGTGGTTGGTATTCCGATCGTGTTAACCATAGAAGGAGTGGCTCTCGCCGCAGGATTGTTTAGCACGCTTGGAAACTTTTTGAGTAGGAAATTATATCTGAAGGCGAGGAAACACAACAAGATTCGCGACTTGGCCGACTCCAAGATCGACACGATATCTGAAATGATCTCGATGGCGTTGAAAGATGGTAGGATATCGGACGGAGAATACTTCACGATATTGGGTGAGAAAACGAAATACGAAGCCATGAAAGAAGCTGTGAGAATCAAGACTCGTCAGATCATCAAGGAAGAGATGAAGGATTCTCTCGTGGAAAAGGGGAGGAATGAGGCTAGGGAGGAATTCAGTAAGATGATAGAACTCAAGAGTAGTGATTGAAAAAAATATATATATAATAAGAACAGAATTTTTAAAAAAGAAATATTAAATTTATATATAAAATAAAAACGAAATTCATTTAAATAACTCTCAATAAATGTATTGCGTAAAGTGTAAGAGAGTTACCGAGACAAGTAATTCTCAAGAAGTACGAACTAAAAACGACAGACAGATGCTTCGAGAAATTTGCGATGTGTGTGGTTCTATCAAGACTCGATTTGTCAAAAAAAAGAACGTGAGCAAAGGTAAAGGCACCGTGAATAAAATGATCAATAATCTACCTTTCGAAATGCATCTGCCTGGTCATAGTTTCACGGGACCTGGAACGAAATTGAACAAGAGACTCAACGCCGATCTGACTCATAAATCTTGGAGCAAACCTGTGAATAGGGTGGACGCGGCCACGTATGATCACAATCTATGCTACGCCGGACATCCCAACACCAAGACTCGCAACGATGCCTGCGATAAAAACATGTTGGCGAAATTGAGAGGTATATCGAATCTGACCAGGAGAGAGAAGATAGAACATTCGCTGGTCGGTAATCTGATCAGTGCGAAACGTCGATTCAGATGGGGCATTCCAAAAAAAAAAGTGCATCTGAAAAGAAGAAGAAACGATTATTGACAAGCAAATTGGCCGAGGAGTTACACAAACCCATCGTTCGTAAATTTCGAAAGAGAAGGGTGTTCGTGAAGGGTTTAGATGATATTTGGTCTGCTGACTTGGTCGACATGAGATCGTTTTCGAGGTGGAACGAGGGTGTCAAATATCTATTGACGGTCATCAACGTGTTTTCCAAATACGGTTGGATCAGAGCTTTGAAGAATAAATCGGGACCTTACGTCGCCGATGCTCTGAAGAGCGTGTTCGACTCGTCTTCTCGAAAACCAAATAAATTGTGGGTGGATAAGGGAAAGGAATTCTACAACAAGCACGTTCATCGATTGGTCGACCTCTACTCGATCAAAAACAAAGAGAAAGCCAGCGTGGTGGAATGTTGGAATCGAACGATGAAGGAAAAGATGCATAGATACTTCACGGCGAATTCGACCAAGAAATACATATATGCTCTGAACGGTCTGGTCAAAGATTACAACAACACGCGACACAGATCGATCAAGATGACTCCCGTGGAAGCTAGCAATCCTCGAAACGAAAAACGGGTCTATATCCTGAGAGATCTAAGATCAGGAAGAAGTCCAGAACGCCGAAATTTACGGTCGGTGATCGAGTGAGAATCTACGCTTATAAGAAGCACTTCGAAAAGGGTTATACTCCTTGATGGACCTCAGAAATCTTCGTGATAATCAAAATATTTCGCACCGATCCAGTGACTTATGAAATCGAAGCTTTGGATGGAGAAGAGATCATCGGAAAGTTTTACAAACAACAATTACAGAAGACAAAGTTTTGATAAAGAAAACAAATTTTTTTTTATTTACTCTCTTTAACATTTTCTTGTTTACACATATATATATAGAAGAGAAAAATAATAATAAAAAATAATTAAAACTATTTTTAGATAAAAAAGGAAGCTAATTAATAAACAAAAAACCCTTTAAAAAATGGCAAATATACTAGATATAGCACAAAGCATAGTGAAAGATGAAAGTATTCAAGAATATGAGGTCCACGAATATGAACCGGTAACCGGAACGAGTTTGAACAATGCGGGAGAGATAAGAATCAACGTCGAAACTCAAGATCTATTCGTCCATCCTAGCGAGAGTTACATAGTGGTGCAGGGACGTCTCACCAAGGAAGATGGGAGCGACTACGCCGACGATGACACGGTTACTCTAGCCAATAATGGCATCATGCATCTATTCAGTAATATAAAATACATGCTATCCGGTCAAGAGATAGAATCTGTTTTTCATCCCGGTCAGGCCACCACGATGTTCGGACTCTTGACGTATCCGGATGATTTTTCGAAATCCAGAGGACTTAATCAGTTGTGGGTGAAAGACACCGATGGCCCTGCTAACGCCAGCGCCACCGCGATATTCGACTACGTCGTCAAGACATCCAGACCTAAAGGAACGTTTTCGTTCAGGATACCTTTGAAACTCATCTTCGGATTCCCGGACGATTACAACAAGATCATGTACAAATTCAAACACAATCTGACATTGATTCGAAAAGGAAACGACGACACAATAGTGAGACTCCCTGCGACCGATGCGGGTAAGTTAACTCTACACAAGATATCGTGGTTCGTTCCGCATGTGGAGCCTTCGATCATGGAAAAAGCATGTGTCTACAAGATCATAGAATCCAAGAGTAAATTACCTGTGGGATTTAGAATGAGACAGTGCAACATGGCTAGCATTCCACTCTCCATGAATCACTTCGATTGGAGATTGACGGTGAAATCTGCTTCTGAGAGACCCCGTTTCATCGTGGTTGCGTTTCAGACTGATAGGGACGGATCTCAGGAAAAGAATGCATCGCTGTTCGATCACTGCCATTTGAGAAACAAAGCAAGTGTTTCTGAACGCCACGAGATATCCAGCAATCGATTACAATGCGTTGTTCGACAAGAACGATTTTTGCAGACTGTACGGCGACGCCGCTGATTTTAGAAAGAAGTATCACGGTCTAGACAAATTGATGAGCAACCCTAATATATATCCTGGCGAATACAAGTCGATGCATCCCATGTTCGTATTCGACGTCAGTAAACAGAGTGAACGACTCAAGAATAGCGTCTTAGACATCCAGATCAAGATGCAATTCGATAGGAACATGCCGAGAAAAACTGAAGCCTTCACTCTGGTCCTGTCGGACAGAGAATTATAATTCGAATCGGATGGAAATAAGATGTCGATCATTCGATGAGAGACGTGTGTGAAAAAATAAAAAAATAAAAAAAGTAATGAATAATTATTAAAAAACAAAAAAAAAAAAAACCAAAAATAAAAGTAATGAGATCTAGAGAGATTAAACATCTTTCTAAATCTATATTACTTTTTTTTTTGTTTTTAATAATCACACATTATTCTTTTTTAATTAATTATTTCCACACGTTCACTGTTTGTTCAAAGGATCTAGTTCGACCAGTAGAGTCACCACGGAAGTGGCGGCTTCGGGATTATTGGTTTTCGTAACGAAATTAATCCTGTCTCTGGCATTCACTTTGAGAGGCATGCCGGACATGCTAACATTCGCGTGTTGATTCTCAGTCTTTTCAACGCTGTATCTCTTATCGCTCTCTACTCCATTCACCATGAGATTGATGACCGCTCTCTTATTCAAATCCGAGGAAGCCAGACTCAATCGAATGATTTCACCTCCCAACAACATGGGATATCCCACCTGACCATGTTTCGATCCACTACCTCCATTTCCGAAAGACCACTCAGCTTTTCCCTCCTTTAAGGTGCCGGCCTCCTCAGCCCACACGGTGATCAATTGTCTAGCATATTTGACTTTCTCCACCACTGAAATCAGGGTGCAGGCATCTGTCATGTTCACGGGGTCCAGTAGATTTGTGAGCGCGTGTCCGCCCATGTCTTGTTTACCTTCCATGATGTCGCCATTTCTCCAGACCGAGTTGTCATCCACGTACTTCCTGCTGACTGCGCTGGAATCGAATTCGGGATCATGATTGAGTCCGAATAAATTCTCACCATTCATGTTGATACCACCCTCCATGGTTCCGCCAGATTGTTTGTTCAGGTAGAGATCATCCACTTGTGATTCTACGTATTCTTGTGATCGTATCACGGCAGAATCTACATAGCCCTTGTTGACTGCAGTTGAGTCCGCATCCGTGTCGTCGACCTTTGACAGATTCAATATCTTGTTGAATCCCGCATTCAGATCCGATTTCATTTCTCATCTGGCAGACTTTCTCTGTTCCAGATCTACGTAGTGTTTGGTCGCCACGTCCTTGGGATTCGTGGGAGTGGCCACGTTCGTTATCTTGTTAGAATTGGCGTTCAATTCCGAGTGCATCATTTTCTGAACGTATCTATTTCTCAGATGTTTGCTGAATCTCGCGTGAGAGTCGTCAGCGTATTTCTTGGTTGCGGCATCGGTGGGATCTATGGGATTCGCAACATTCACCAAACGTTTAGATTTCAGATCGAGATCGTCGGTCATGGCTTTATCCACATAATTATCTAGCATGATTCGTTTGAAATCCGGGTTCCCCCTGTCGACGTATTTTTTAGTCGCAGCATCTGCAAGATCTATCGGATTGTAGAGCTTCTTATCGTTCATGTTCAAAGGTTCCTCTCAAGGTTCATATCTCCGAACATAACGTTCGTCCAAGTTGGCAACATCATAACCATCACCGACTTCGAGCGTCTTCTTCTTCCTTTTACGTTGACTTTCGTCGTCACTTCTACCAAATTTATCGACTGGCATGTTGTTTTGAGATTTTTGTTTTAAAAATATATTTCAAACGCAGTTTATTAAAAATGAATTATTTTACTTATTTTTATTTTTCGTTTTTATTCAATTAAAAAATTGTTTATATAATTTTTTTTACCTTTATATATAATAAAAAAAAATCTCTCTCTAATGTAAATCATTGAGAATGTCTTGAAACCGATCTCCTTCAGACCATCTTTTGAGAACGTAGAGACACAAGTGGCCGCAAAACACTTGATCTGGCGATTGCACTCGTTCTGTGTTGTAACGAACCATCGATTTGTTGAAATAGTTCTTTATTTCTTTTGGCGGCGAGATTCCATAGCTGTCGAAATAATAATTCTTCTTCTTCCCGTTCTTGAACCACGCCACCCAGTGAGTGCCTTCACCCGATAAATCATCTAGATTTAAAATTCCGCATTCCGATTGTCGAGGTCTTCTCTTCGGCAAGGCATCTCTGGAAAACACGCCTAGAAAATCTTTGATTTTCAAATCCTTCGCCGCATTCAACATATCGATGTTGGATAGGGGTTCGTTAGGTAAGACGACACCTTCTACGGATATTTCTATTTTCTTATTCATAAATGCGTATTTTTTTTTTTTTATTTATTTATTTTATTATAATTCACTAAAATGACATTATTTTTTTTATTTTTATTTTTCTTTTTAAACTAACTCTATCAACTTCCATAATCTTGAATCCGTCTAATTCCTCGACTTCCATAATCTTGAATCCATTTAATTCCTCTTGATTTTCTGGAATCCTATCATCCTTAATCATATCTGGAATCTTATCATCCTAAATCATATCTGAAATCCTATCATCTAAAATTAGATCCAAAGTCCAATGTCCGAGTGCCAAAGTGCTTATTTTATCGTCTAACACGAATCTCTTATTGTCGTCGGCCATCAGCAAAATCTTGTTGACTATTTCGGTATATAAGTCATGATTTTGGCTTCGAATCGATTTCATAGTCTTATACACCGGACCACTTCCTAACAGACAATCTTTATCCTCTCGGAAAGAGATGTTTTTCTTTACCTCGCACGCTTTAACCCCTTTGCACTTCTTGATCTCTTAATCTTCTAGACGATAAGCATACAGTTTAGGTCTCAAGCCCACGAATTCGAGGATTTGTTCATCGCCGCTCTCGTCCTCAAATTTACCCAACACCTTCTTGTTGTCGTTTGATTGAATGTTGGACGGGTGATCAATGGGATAATTGCTCGTGTCGAACCACCCGGCCACGTCCGGAGATATATCTTGGTAGACATCTTTCGTCTCTATCTCATAAACTAAACTGTCCATGTTGGTGAACAGTAGTTTGGCTTTATCACCAAATTTTCGTTTGACGTAATCGTAGTGAAACTCGTACATCAATCGCTTGCTGATATCTAAGATGATCGGTCCGAGATAATACGGTTTGTCGAACTTCAGGCGCGTCTTTTGCATGTGAATGGCCACTAGATTTTCGTTGAATATGGTTCGGTGTTTGTAATTGGGTTTCGCCACTAATTTTTTAGCTCTTTTCTCAGACGTGACGAGTCGAACGTCGGTTCTCTTCCTGATGTTTTCCTTCAATTTACCGTACACACAGTTGTTCATGAGTTTGAAGAAATCTTTTTCGAAATCGTTCTTGGCTCGAATTCTGAGATTCGTGTTGAGATTGATGTATTTTTTCATCCAAGGCTCTTCGTGAATCGAATGATGCGATGTATGTTGACTAATTTCATCCTGTAATCGACGTATTGTTTCAAATTCTCACTGTAGACGACGTAGTTATGTTTGTTAAATAAATTGGGAATGAGTTTTTCCTCATCTCCTTCGTTCAGTTCCATTCGTTCAGGAGCCAGCAGGTAATCATTGTGTAGATCATGTAATTCTTCCGGATAGTTCAAATCGACTTCTAAAATGCAAGGATAGTCTCTCCATTTTTGCATTTCTTCCTGTTCCGTTACCCATTCGAAATTTCCAATCGGTAAAGGATGACTCATAGCCCAACCATACAAATTATTAGCGTCCCAATACTGTATGTATTTATTCAGCCGTTTCGAATCGAAACCTTTCATGTAGGGATTGTTAGCTTCAGAATATCTGTGAAAGATCATCGAGACGCCACCTCTCATAGCTCTTTCGAACATGAGCAACATGTCCACGTCAGATAATAATTCCAATTGGACTTCAGTGGTCTTCAACAGAGCGTCCCACGCCAGACCGGGTGCGGTGAAATACCAATCGTGATCCAGATCGTAATTTCGATGACAGACATCTCGAAAATTTTCGAACACGTCTGCCAAGAGCAGAACGTCAGTCTTCAGATAGAGATCATGATAATCTCTCATGGTTTTCATATTAAATGATTTCCACACGTTTTTAGCGTGTTCGTAATTCTCGTCGGAAATGTTGGATTCGTATAATTTTGAATAAAAATCTTCTTTCGAAGGTAGTGCGGTGTCATCGAATCTCTTTAGATCGTTCATGTAATCGTAAAGATAGACTCCTTTCCTCAACATAACGTTTACTCATTCTCCGAAATGTTCGCTCGTGATTTTAAATTTATCCTTGCTCATGTTATCGACTAATTTTTCCAGAGCGGGCGACATGAATTTAAAACTGTCGATGAAACGTATGCCTCTACGAATGAAATTCGTTTTTTCTTTCAACGTCTCTCCATCGATTACTCTTTTCTTCTCCATGACCTTCCATTTTGTGAAGGAAATGTATCTTTCTTCGCTGTTCGCGATGCAATTTAATTCTTCGTGGGAGGTGCCGAGATTTTTCACAAACAGATGACTGTCATAACCTGACAGATTGTGAAATATCACCAGATAGAAAATGGCGTCTCGATATTTTAAATTACACTTGCTGTGAGCCGGACTGCGATACAGACCCGTGTAATGATCATGGTCTCTGACCTTCTTATTTTCCTCTGAATTCTCGTCGAACGATTGTCTGCATATGTGACATTCGGTGGCTCTGTTATTTTCGTCCTGCTGCTCTCGCGTGATGATCATTTTCGCCGGAGTTTTGAATTTGTCGTATAACATTTGAATTTTCGATTCTAACTCTTCCCAGAACCTTTGAGCCACGTTGTCGTTTTCGCACTGTTTTATGTAGATGAAGGGACCCATGTTGTGTTGTGAGTCGAAAGCACATTTCACGTAAATGCAATAACCCAAAGGCGTGTGTTTTTGATATCTTTCGATGTAACTTCGAAGAGTGTCGGGTTGGCAGGAACTCATTTTCACGATGAAGCATTCGAAATCGGCGTACACGACGAATGGTACTTTTAACCTTCTATTGTGATTTTCAAACTTCACGATGGTGTTGGATTTGGGCATTTTGATGGCGACACCTTGATTTTCATTGCAATATTCCTGATGTTTCGCTAACGATTTTTCGCTCTGAAACATGTTCATGCAGTTGCAACATAAACATATCTTATGTTCATTATTTTGTCTTGACAGTAATCAGCTCGGATGTTTAACCCAACAATAATGACGATTGTGACCATTTGAAATCAATAATAAAATAATCATCTTTTCTCTTTCGAGATACAAAGTCTGTCTGAGAGGATAGATCGTTCGTTTTTCATCATCGTATCCCAAGACATTCACCACTATGGTGGGATTTTGAGCCTCGAAATGTTCGGTATGTTTTAACTGCATTGGAAAAGTCACTCCGGTCCAATCGAGATTTTTAGAAGTCTCCTCGTAACGAGAAACTCTATCAGAGTGCATTTTGACAGGGTATAAAGTGGAGGTGACTGCCCATTTAAAACACTGATCATCTTTATTTCTCACGTTGATCACAGCATTTTTTTTAGCTAAGAAATACGGTAATTCCACGTAGGAAGACCCTTTCAACGAATCGTTTTCAGTTATATGAATTTCGAGTTTCAACACCTCATCGAACGTCCAATTACTACCTTCATGTTGATAATTCGTGAGAGACGTCAACATCTTGTCTTTCATCTTTTCGAAAACATCCGATAAATCTGAACCTCAAAATACGGGTTCGACGTTAGATCTGAAAAATGCATTTGTCACAATGCTCTCTCCAGACTTCACGTCGATTTTATTCATCACGCAATGGAGTATCATCTTAATTTTTAGTCCCACGTTCATGTGTTTGCGAAACAAATCCAATACTTTTTTCTTCACCCGTTCCATGAACAATTTCGGATCAATTTTCTTGAACGAGGGAACCACATCGAAAGTTTTAAAAATGCCTTTGATCGCACTCTCCCCTTCTACAGGATTCGATTGGAATATTTCTGTGACGAGTCGTGCTACATATTCTTCTCCTTTCCCTTCGTTGATTGCTTGTCGAATTTCGCTCGATATATCTCGTTTGTCTAGAATCTGAAGTACATCACTCGTTTTCGTTTTTTTTTTCTTTTCTTTTGAAACTTGAAGTTCTTCAACGGCTTTTCATTTAGTCGTCTTCTTATTTTTCACAATCGAAACGTTTTTGTTTTTTTTCGATGTCGGCATTTCGATTCCTTTTACTATCTTTTTCTTCTTCTCATTTTTCACAACCGATGCATTTTTTGACGTCGTTGCTATCGACATTTCGTTTGCCTTTCCATCGTTTTGCAAATAATATTCCTGTATGACTTCAATTTTTTTTGATTTAGATCTATGATTTCTGAAATGTGGAATTTTTAATAGTTTACAAATCTCGTTTAACTGAGGTACAGTTTTCTCATTTAAATTTTCCATTTTTTTATTTGTTTGCTCCACTTGTAAGAATATTTTTTTGTTTTCGAATTTTGTATTTAATAATAATTTGTTAAAAGTTTTAAAATTGTTTATATATATATGTTTTAATTCCTTCAAAAAAAAAATTTTTTTTGATGAAATTAATCAATTTTTTTTTATGTTCCTTAACAAGAAAAAATTGAATTAATACGAGAAAAAAGGACGTTAAATTTAAACTTTTATTTATATAAAGAGAAAAACACTTTTACCCAAAAAAAATTTTCACATTAAAGAAAATTAAAATTAAAAAAACTTTTTTTTTATGTATATATAAAGAGTAACAAAAAACAAACTTTTTTAATAAATTATTTAAATACAAAATTTAAAATATATATTATTTGCAAGAATTCATAAAACAAAAAAACCAAATAATCGATCATGACAACAACACCTAAAAGATGTGAATTGAAATTGAAACGAATCGAAATATGTAAGAAATTCGGTTTTAAAATCTATAGATTACAACGACATGATTCCATCGAATTGAATGAGGTCGAGACGAAGGGCTTAGAGCGCAAATATGACAAATATAACATGCCTTTGAAATTGGACGAAGCCATGCTCGATTTGTTTTATGACTACCAAAGCGATCTACAGAAAATCGTCATCGCCAAAGATAGAGAATTTGACAAGGACAATTTGTCGTTGTCCTATGGAAGTTACATATATCCAAAAATCTCACTCGAACTCGTGGACAAATTGGGTGGTGAGAGCGCGTTCACCGATGTAAAAAAACTTAAAAAAGTAAAGATAAACATTCAACACATTTTCAAAAAAGGAGAATACATGAGTGTCAACATGCTAATAACAGACTTGGAAATATAAACAATAGAGAGATTGATTTTTTAGCTAAGAAGAAGGAAAAAAAAGTAATGAGATCTAGAAAGGTTGATCATCTCTAGATCTCATTACTTTTTTTTTTTTTTTTTTTTTTTGTTTTTGTTTTCCTTCTTCACTATCGCCCATATATTATAATAACATTTCCTTTTTTTCTCAAATTTCAGCGTCGATTCTTCTTTTCTTTTTTTTGTGATATGTTACGTTTTTATTATAAGAACACATTTGTTTATCCGAATCATAATTATGAACGAATGTTGTGCATCTCTCGATAACACTCGCATCATTACCATTCTCTTCAGAAGGTAGTGGTGATGGTGGAAAACGTCTCATTCTTTTAAATTTCAACCATCTATCCTGATCTTTATTTAACTCTTTTATCAGTTCTTTCCTAAGATATCCATCATTAGCGTCTAATCGTTTTTCCACATCTTTTTCGCACTCTATCTCACGATATTCATCATTATCGTCTAATTGTTTTTCCACCTTTTTATCCATTTTATATTATTTTATACTTTCTATGATTTATATTTTATATAATTATATAATTTTTACATTATAATAACATACTCAAAATCGGTATATTCTTAAACGGTGAATTCTCACCAAACAACAAACCCTTGCAGAGTCGCTCAACATTCCATCCACTCTTCAGATAGAGACCATTTCCACTCAAAGAGTTGCCACCTCTAACGGGTTCTAGATACAATCCTTCACCGCTGTCGTCTACGTGGACGCGACACACGGCTCCTCCCTTCTTCAAAAACAGTCCGCTGCCACCCATTAATTTCTCAACTGCCGAACGCGCGAGTGCTGAGAGAGCTCCCACACTGAGAGTCTTTCCGAGAAAGGGTAATGTTTTTGCGGCAAAGGGTAATGCTTTTGTGGCGATTCCTGCCAATAGCAGTAGGAAACCGCCTTTCATTCTCAAATTGTATCTCAATTGAGTGGGACTCAATCTCACCATCAACCCTCTTCCATTACGAATCGCTTTCTCTATCCTTTTGATTTGACTTCTGGTCCAGGCGATCGAATCCTGACCACCACTCATCAGATCTTTGTGAGTGAATTTGAATCTCACCGCCTCGCCTCGAGTTGTTAACGCTCTCTTAAGTTTCTTCCTCTGTCCTGCGGATATGTTCACGTTTTTAACCACGTATTGTGTCATAATTCTTTTTTTAAAATATATTTTGTTCAATTGTTTTTTTTGTTTTAATGATAATTATATATATTAAATAATTTTTGTAAATTAATATTGCGTTATTTTATTTTGTTATTTATATATACACAATATTTTTTTTTTTTTTTGCTTTTATATTTCTCTTATGTGAAATTGTATTGTCACCCTTTCTCCGCGAAGATCTAACAGTTCACCATTTTGATCCATCAACGTGGTTTTGAGACTATACAATGTGTCTAAAATCACTGGTAGATAAACTAAATTTCGAGGTCATTCCACGATCTTATAACCCGGCGACACGTTTGGAAAGAAGGAATAGATCGTCGGTTGAGCACTACCATTCACGTAGCTTCCAGCAATCACATCCACGTTCACCAGAATGCTATTGACTGCGAGAATGTCAACCGTATTTTCAGATGCTGCGTGGCCTCGATACATCTTTCGATCGAATCCCAGCATCTTGCCTATAGAATCATCCATGTTGAAATCCACTCGAAAATTATCTTCCAAATCCAACATCGTCTATAAGGTATTAGGGTCAGGAGCGAGTCTGATCTTGTTGCTTCCCTTTCCATCCGTCTTCATTCGCGTTTGAATGTAATTGTTCAAATCGTCTATGTCGTAACTTCCTTTGGGAATTCGAATCTCCAACCAATCCACTCCGTCGGAATACTTGAACGAGTTATTCTTTTCTGTGACGTTGGGAAAGGAATAATAAGTCTCCAGATTCACCAACGCCATCTCATATCTTTTCTCTCTATTCAATTCGATGGAAGGTTCGAATTTCGTTGTGAATCTAGTCGAATCGCCACTCACCGCGATTTGAATGGATTGTTTTGCAGCCGTATTCTCAGCTATCCATTCTAACAATTCTCCTCGTTCGAACATTATATTTAATTTTATTTTTATTTTTTCAAAACTAATTATTTGAAGATTTATTATTTTCTAATTTTTATTTTCACACTCTATCTTATTATCATCAGAAACATAAAACTTGTCAAATCCGCACCGATATTTTCCGCAATTAAATTTGCTTGTCAAATCGATCACAATGAAATTGTAAAGTCCTCCATCCCAAACCCTCTTGCAGAATCTCCTGAATTCCGCCGCTCTCATGTCGTTTGTGACGTGATCGCTATAGATGTGATTGAGATTCTTGAGATCTTGGCGAAAGAGACATAGACAATTAGTGTTCTCCCTTATCATCTGTCTGGGCAATCGAAAATAATTCTGCGACAGGTAGAAACAGTCCATGTTGCTGTGAGGACTCCTAACGTAATATGATTCGCAACGGTTCTGTCTCTCCAAAAGCAGGTCATCGAAAATCATGAGATTCTTATCTTCTGATTTCAATTCTCTAGGATCCAGAACGTCGCTAGCATTCTCATAAAATTGACACTCGACGTTCGAAGATGCATTTCTCTTCATCAATTCCATCGCCGCACCGTCCAAAATGGTCGAAAGAGAAGCTTCACTTTTGTCAAATTCCTCCCTACTGTCAAAGATTCTGGCTATGACGTCGTTAGGCAATCTACGATCCATGCATTCTCGAAGCAATCTGTATTCGGGTTGAAACAAGCTCTTGCCAAACACAAACAATCTGTCGTAATCCAACCAGTCGGGTCGGGACAACAGATTGGTCTTTCCACAATTCGATTTTCCCACTATCAAGCCTCTTATGCTTTTGGGAAAGAACTCATTATTCGACCTCTTAGTCGCGGCGTCATTCCAAGACATATCTTTAATGTTCATCTTTGTTTTTGTTTTTTTTTGTTATTTTAGATTTTTTCAAACACAATTTTATGTTTTATCAAACTCAGTTTTAATATTATTATTTATTTATATTACACCGTCGCGAGTTCTCTTCAATCCAGATCCACTCGTCATTTTGGCTAAATCTTGTATGGGTACCACAGCATCCTTAAAATCTTTCCAACTTTTCGGCATTCGCTCTAACGTAGCTCGCTTCGCCGGTGGACTGATCAACTTGTCGATCAATCCGTCGGCTGCCCTCTTGCCAGCCACAGAAACTATCCTACCACTGGCTTCAGAAGCAGCTTTCTTACCAGCATCCAAAGCCGTCTTCTTATCAACCTCAAACGCAGTCGATGCGAGTTTTCTACCTGCATCACTCGTGAACGCTCGCATTATAGAATCGACGATGCCCAAACCGCCTTGAACGTAAGTTCTAACGTATCCCCTGTTCTTTATCACTAACATATTTTTATTTTATAATATATATTTTGTTTTCACTGGTAAATCGTTTGTTGTTTAAATACTTTTATTATTCTAGTGTAAAATTTACTATTTTTATTTTATATATTTTGTTTGTTTGTTTCTCTCTACTTATTGTATACATCAATCCTTCAATTCGTTCATCAGCCTTTTATAATGGTCTTTATTCAAAACCTTCTGTCTTAACAATTCGTCACATATAGTAACTATTTCATTATCTAATCTTGTGTTACCAGCACGTCTACTTGCCATCAACAAACTCAATCTCTGAGACAGAGCGTCAGAATCGCTCGGAAGAAAAGTGGTTTTCACCCCTTTACCAGACACCGATTCGACGAACTTCTTATTCATATCCCATATGGGTTTCACCACTTTCATCCACTTGTAACCTCTGTTGGCTTTGGGTCTCGTCTCTCTGGCATCGTTATTTCTCTTCATGGCATGGGTCTGAACCAGAATGTCGCCATAATTGTCGAAATCCTGTTCCATGTAATCTCCAGGCTTGTTGAAAAGGAGCAATTTGCGCAGTCCATCAGTTATTTTATACTTATTCGAACCGACGATTAAATCGTCATCATCCATTTCCACTTCTGTGTCGCCCACAAAAGTTCTACCGTCTGAATCCTTATAAATTCCATACAACAGATCTCTCTTACCACCATCCTCGGACGACGAGACACTATCAGTGGTGATAGTTGAAGCTGTATCGTCGCTCTTGCTCACATTGGTTTCGATTCTCATGGGAACGTAATCCGGTGTAGATTGAAAGGAATACTGTTTTGTAAAACTACCGGGCAACGAACCCATTCTCAAAGAACTCTCTTTTATGGGTCTTAATTCTTCAACTATTTCCTTCTTGCTTCGCTCTTGAACCTCCGTCACGGGTTTAAATATTTTTGTGGCTTCGCATCTGAGTTCCATCTCTCCAAGACGTCTGCTTCTGTCAGCCGATTGAATGCTCTTCTTGGCACGTTCATATTCGTTTAAAAGCTGACCTCGACGTTTGGCATCCATCTGTAAAAACTTTTTTTTTTCGTTTTTAAATTATTAATATTTCCTTTGAGTATGCTAATGTGAGTTATTTATTATTTTCAAAATTAAATGTATAATTATTTTTATGTTTTTAAGTAAATAAAAATCTTCTGTCTTTGATATAATAACTAAAAAACCAGTTGAGGAAAAACATTTTACATGATAAAACCTATATAAATGCGTTTTGCCTCTGAACGCGTTAAAAATCGCATCACAGATTATTCACTCAGTGGCAAACTGGAGAACTTTGAAAAAGTTTGAAAGTTTTAGTGCATAAGAAACCGGTTTCTGATTTAACGCGTTTGAGAATAATTACATCCGTTAAAAGGGTTCATTCATATCTCCGAACATTATCACGAATATATTAAAAATTTATTTACCACTTAAACCTAATTGAGTGGAAAATGCACTTTTATTATCTATTATTAAAACGACCCATTAAACGAAAACCTTCATTCACACCAGAACAAAAACATGAGTGTCAGTTTTACCTCTTAAAAATTCACCCAAGTGGAAAAAGGTTTTGTAATAGAATTTTTATTTGAATGAAACAATTCTACGAACTATTTTTATTTGAATGAAACAATTCTATAAAGTGTTTTATTAAAATTTATTTCCCAAAATTCGCAGTGACAAAATGTAAACAAACGATTTTTCCCATCGATTTTTCTAATTTTCTAAAACTCAATTTTTTTTTCATTGTAAACGAAAAACCTTTCATTCACACCGAAACAAAACATGAATGTCTATTTTTACAGATTCAGTTTTATAGTCGACTCTTTTGAACGAAAACCTTCATTCACACCAGAACAAAAACATGAGTGTCAGTTTTACCTCTTAAAAATTCACCCAAGTGGAAAAAGGTTTTGTAATAGAATTTTTATTTGAATGAAACAATTCTACGAACTATTTTTATTTGAATGAAACAATTCTATAAAGTGTTTTATTAAAATTTATTTCCCAAAATTCGCAGTGACAAAATGTAAACAAACGATTTTTCCCATCGATTTTTCTAATTTTCTAAAACTCAATTTTTTTTTCATTGTAAACGAAAAACCTTTCATTCACACCGAAACAAAACATGAATGTCTATTTTTACAGATTCAATTTTATAGTCGACTCTTTTGAACGAAAACCTTCATTCACACCAGAACAAAAACATGAGTGTCAGTTTTACCTCTTAAAAATTCACCCAAGTGGAAAAAGGTTTTGTAATAGAATTTTTATTTGAATGAAACAATTCTACGAACTATTTTTATTTGAATGAAACAATTCTATAAAGTGTTTTATTAAAATTTATTTCCCAAAATTCGCAGTGACAAAATGTAAACAAACGATTTTTCCCATCGATTTTTCTAATTTTCTAAAACTCAATTTTTTTTTCATTGTAAACGAAAAACCTTTCATTCACACCGAAACAAAACATGAATGTCTATTTTTACAGATTCAATTTTATAGTCGACTCTTTTGAACGAAAACCTTCATTCACACCAGAACAAAAACATGAGTGTCAGTTTTACCTCTTAAAAATTCACCCAAATGAAAAAAGGTTTTATAATAGAATTTTTATTTGAATGAAACAATTCTGCGAACTATTTTTATTTGAATGAAACAAATACTACAAAGTGTTTTTATTAAGATTTATTTCACAAATTTCGCAGTGACAAAACGTAAACAAACGATTTTCCCATCCATTTTCTAATTTTCTAAAACTCAATTTTTTTTGAAGAGCCTCAAAAACAATAGCCGATTCTAAACCACTGGTCCAGAATCGGCAAACCGTTTTGTGATGCTGGTCTGGAATCGGCAAAGCGTTTTTTGCTCGCGTTCACCAACGATAGATTGAAAGTCTAATCCACGATGGGAACGTCGAAAAAGAATTTTAAAGAAAATGTACATGGACAATTTTCATACATTTTTCACTTTTTGAGCGACGTGCACATTCGACACGTTCGCCAACGGGTATTTGAACGTTAAAAGTGCGATCTGTGAGCCTTAAAAAAACAATAGCCGATTCTGGACCACCATGAAAAAACGACATTTTTTGTGAACGTGCACGCGATTTTACACTGAATCCTATGAGAGTAAACGCACCATGTACGTGTACGTGTACGTACATATACCAGGTGGTCTGGAATCGGCCTTTTATACCTACTGCTATACATTTCCAAAAAATGAATAGCATTTTGTAAAAATTACATAGCTATTTTTGTATACACATGTACAAGAGTTGTGTTATGCTGTTTTGTATTGAATTCTTCTAAGTAGATAGAATACTTTCCATCCATTTCTGGGCATTTCCAAATGATCTGCAACACATGAAACATTTACTACGTTTTTTTAACTGAACTGCCTTTGAGGGTTGCAAGGACATGGATATTTTCAAATGGCGTCTTGGTTGTTCAATAGAGTTCTCAAAATGGAAGTTGGGATTTTTAATTTGATGGGCTTGAAATTATTTTTAATGGACATTTTATGCAAAATGTTGTAAAAACAGGAAGAATTTAAACCAATAGAATTCATCTTACATATGAAGCTGCTAATGATGCTTGATAGAGAGTTAAACAGAGTTATGCCTGGTATGTTCCACAATCAGAAGTAAAGCATCAGTGAACTAGTTTTCAAATTTGTTTGCAAATTTTCATTTACATTTTGCGATATAAGATAATCAACTGCAGCCTAATAGGCTGCAGTTGGTTATCTTCTATCGCAAAATGCTATACATAATTGAACATTGTGTAGCTTTTTGCAAGTTTTGCATAGCAAAAAGCGACGCGACACCGCTTATTTTGAGCCCTGTTTGAGCGAGACCTCGATGCAAGATATATCGACTTATAAATAGATATGTCAAGGTAGCATAGGAGAACGAGAAGAACAGTATCATCTTCTATGAGACACACGGGTGCTTGTCTTGCCATGTTAATCAGAGTTCGATCTATGAGCAAATTTGCGTCACCGGTGTCATGCTTGGTACTTATTCCATCCTGTTCAAGACATCCATTGAGCAATGTGACGAATTCTTGCGTGTTCTTACTATTAGCGAGACACGCCTCCTTCTTAACACTCAGGACGTTTTTGAAGTGGATGATGAACTCTACACAGCCCCCTCGATCCAAGTCGTCTGGACTCTGCATTATCCTTAGTTGATGCACCACTTTTGTAGCCATCAAAAATCATAGTTGCCCAGGACGGACAATATGACTTGACAAAGTCCACATCTGCCTCGCACATTTGTCCGACGGTTTTGTCCGTAGCTCACGGGAGCCAGTGCAACAGCATCCCACCATCTAAAACATATAAACACATTTAACAGAGTTGCAGTCAAAATGGGCATCTGCCTTGACTATTGAACGGATAGCTTCCGCTAACGTAGGCTTGTCTGCCTCTCTTAGACTGTCAGGAGACTCGAACAAAGACGTCGGGTATGTACCTAACTCATATGAAAACACAGCCGACAACCCGTCGTTGGGTATTGTTCTCAGAGCAACAGCAGCCAGTCTCTGGAAGAGAAGCTGTGGATTTATTTTCAAAATCACATCACCCACTTTCAATCCACATTTGTCATTCATTTGGATGACTTGATCCTTCTTAGAAGTGTAATCACTGGCGTCCATGTCAGCCGTTTTACAACACTATCACCAATATCATGTGCTTTATCGACATTACATAGATTGGAAACGGCGCTCGTCTGTATGTTTCTCAGCCCGGACACACGTTCGAAGGAGTTTCTCTCCTGCAGATGTCTCATTACAGTTATTGTATCCAGCTCATCTCTGGATTTGCTTGCCTTTCAACAATCTTTGTGCTGTTCACTTGTGTTATATGATCACCCACATATATTCTGCATGGCGTCATTAATTTCAGAACAGGCAGGTCTGGAGAGGACAAAAATAGCTCGTTCATTTTCCTTCATCCCACTACCTCTGGTGAGAGCCACAACCTCATTAATTTCTGCTCGATCACAAGATCCGTTGAAAGTCCATCCCAATACCGTTCATCACTTTCAAACCTTGTGTTAGCCAGACATGAACATTCGGAATACCTCAGGACTTGTTTTATAAAGATCCAGCATGGTGGATATATAGATGCTATCAGACTTTGCATAATTCAAAACACTGATAGAATATTTAGCGAAATTCGGCTGAAAACGTATTTGTTTTTCCATTTCAGAGCCACGTTTTGGCTGTCACTTAGGATATGTAGCCAGATTTGATACATATGATGGAGTTTCGTCTGTAGATCACGATACATGTATATATAAGCCTATTTGGTCATACAATAATGTGAAATAAGGGAGTTAAAATGAGTAATGAATTTTTGGCGGTCACTTTGGACGCCATATTAGATTTCTCGGGAACGCGTATCTTTTTGAGCTCGGATTTCTTTTTGTAGTTGAAGGATGTTCATAGAATCCGAAAACGTTCGACCCATTTCTACACCAAATTTTTTCTAGATCTGTTATACTTTGACTGGACTATATTGGCTCTATCATAGAGTTGATCGTTCTGCACTCTATGGCTCTATTGATAAATAGTACACCTGATTCTATTAACTTTTCTCCTCTGTGGATACAAATACGAATTACACCCGGTTGGGATGCGAAATTCTTTGTTTCGGAACGTTCATTGGTTAACATTGTGATGCAAATGAACAGCTTTCACAAAATTGCGGCCCCACTAATGGAAAAGCCTACCGCTGCGTGCTTAATTGTGTGTCCTAATTACACCGATAAAGTTGTCAATGGGCATGTCGTCGCTTTGTGATGGATACATAGTATAGTATAGTATATATGTATTTACGTGGCATGTGCTAACATAATTTAGTACAGTACATAAAAGTATTGGACCTTTTTTAATATTCGTGAATGTACAGAAGCACGGTCACAGCTTTGCAGGTAAACAGTTTGGATAAGTGCAGCGGAACAGCAGGGTAGACTATTTAGACAGAGGTTATAAACTTGCTTCTCTCCTGTTATAAGCAGTAAAAAGATAGATTGCGCTTTGGTGGGGGAAATGTTTCAGAATATCTTTCATTGTTCCATAAATGTCTGCTGTTGAAAAATTATTTGCTTCGTATATGCTAGAGAAAAGACATCTCAGCTCGTCATACAAACTGCATTCCATCATAAAAGGTAATTTATTTTCAATAGCATTTTGATCACACGAAGTACACAGACGGTCTTCAATTTTTAGCTCAACTTTGGCGATGCTAAATTTGAGCTTATGCCATGGCCAGTCGTCCGTCTGTCCGTCAACAATTCAATACGGCTCGGGCTAGAGGCCGTATTTATGAACCGATCTTTACGAAACTTCTTGGGTACCTTTGTTATGACCGTGGGACGAGAACGAGAGTGTTTGGGTCCGATCCGAAATTCAAGTTGGCCGCTGGCGGCCATTTTGTACAAACTTAGGTGCAATCAGATTTTTGCGCATAACTTCCATATGAAAGCGCTGATTTGAATAATTTTTTGTTTGAATGTTTAGTACCATGGGATACATCACATATAATACGGGGTTTTTTTCTCGTACGTAAGTTATGCAGATTAGACTAACTTTGATGTATTTAGTGTTACTTTCAGCACTGCAAGTGCAAATGCCAATACGGCTCGGGCTAGAGGCCGCATTTATAAACTGATCTTTACGAAACTTCTTGGGTACCTTTGGTATCACCGTGGGACGAGAACGAGTGTTTTTGGGTGCGGTCCGAAATGCAAAATGGCCGATGGCAGCCATTTTGTACAAAATTAGGTGCAATCAGATTTTTGCACAGAACTTCCATATGAAAGCACTGATTTGAATAATTTTTTGTATGAATGTTTAGTACTATGGGATACATCACATATAATACGGGTTTTTTTCTCGAGCAGAAATTATGCAAATTAGATGAACTTTGATTTTTTCAGTGCTACTTACACACAGTAAGTACACATGTCAATACGGCTCGGGCTAGAGGCTGTATTTATCAACCGATCTTCACGAAACTTCTTGGGTACCTCAGTTATCACCCTGGGACGAGAACGAGTGTTTCTGAGTGCGATCCAAAATTCAAGATAGTGGCCATTTTGTACCGAAATGAGGTTTAATCAGTTTTTTTGTACACAACGTCTATACGGCTCAGGCTAGAGGCCGTATTTATGAACCGATCTTTACGAAACATCATGGATACATTTCTTATCACCGTGGGCTTGAGAACGAGTGTTTTGGGGTGTGGTCCGAAATTCAAGATGGCCACCAGCAGCCATTTTGTACCAAAATTAGTGCAGTCAGTCTTTTGTACAGAACTTCTGTATGAAAGTTCTGATTTGAATAAAGTATTGTATGAATGTTTAGTAACATGGAAAACATCACATATAGTACGGGTTTTTTTCTCGTGCAGAAATTATGCAAATTAGATGAATTTTGATTTATTTAGTGCTACTTATACACTGTAAGTGCACATGTCAATACGGCTCGGGCTAGAGGCTGTATTTATCAACCGATCTTCACGAAACTTCTTGGGTACCTTTGTTATCACCTTGGGACGAGAACGAGTGTTTCTGAGTGCGGTCCATAATTCAAGATGGCTGCCAGTGGCCATTTTGTACCGAAATTAGGTCCAATCAGTTTTGTCACAACTTCTATACAGCTCGTATTTATGAACTGATCTTCACGAAACTTCTTGGGTACCTTTGTTTTCACCTTGGGACACGAATGAGTGTGTTTTGGGGTGCATTTGTTATCACTGTGCTATGAGAACAAATATTTTGGGGTTCAGTCAGACCCACTCTGGGACTCACAGACTTATTTTCTAGTTTAGCATCTGACTGTCACCCACCTTTACAATACTTTACCTAAACATTTGTTACAGGCTATGGCCAGTATTTATGTATAGACCGTTACAATACTTTATATGTACCTTTGTTATCAGGTCATTACCTTGATGTTTGTCATTGCTGTGTCACATACTATACATGTACATGTCTTGACAAGTTGAGCTACAGCGTAATTGACACTTTCATTTCATTTTTAAATCTACCAGTTTCAGTTCTTATTGGTAGGGCTCCACAACGAAATTGTACTAGAATCGAGCGCTGTTGGCGACTAGGGTTCATTTTTACGTAATTTTCAGTATCGTGCGAGTTTTTAAATCGTGTATATGTTCAAAGTTTGGGAACGCATTGAACGCTATTTAGACAGTTTGCATTAATTGGTAGAGTGCTGGAAGCCCATTTTGGGGCTTTATTCTGAAGAGCAGGAACTGCAACTTAAAGGGTTGAAATTCAGTGGTTCTGCCTCGTGTTATCTTTGAAGTGATATTATTTATTCTGTTAGGATTTGCTTTGTTACAATTTATGGGAGAGTGCCCACAGGCACGAGTGCCCACATGCACTCTCCCATAGATTGTAACAAGGCAAAGACATGTGAAGAAATTTTGATGGCCAAAAATAATTTAGCACTCTACCAGTTAAATATCTGCCTGTCAATTCCTTTATTTTTTCAATATCACAAGGGGTCTGATTTTCATTGGCTGAAATTTTATCTATGTTTTGGAAAATGTTTTTAATTTGGGAACACCATCCATTCTCGCACTTGTTATAGTCCCACTGGAAAATCCTATATATCAGCCTACTAGTACTTAACTGGATTACTGCATTCCATAGACGAAACATATTCACCACAATGTCTTTCGTTACTAGATTTTAGTACCATATCTTCGTTCACCGCCAGTAAAGGTGTAAATTGTTGACCCCCTAGAAAGTAACGCAATGCCCTATTCTGAACATTGTTTTATATATTGGTATATTTGTGTAGCCCCAAGGGGGCGCGGTAACCTGTTCTCTTCAGATCACCGAAGTTAAGCAACCTCGAGCGCGGTTAGTAGTTGGATGGGTGACCATTTCGGCGAATGATTCGCTCCCCCGCGTTGTGTCCTTGTGCAAGGCACCTACCCTCGATTGCCTACATGGGGCACGATGACGCTGTGTAATAAGGCGTACTGCACGTCGATGGTGCGCATGTCTTCAACCAATCTAACCCTGCCTGCGCCGCGGTACAGAGTTCAGAGTTACGATGTTGGAGAGCTGACAGCTGCTCGTCGTTGCTCGGTGGTTCTCTCCGGGTACTCCGGCTTCCTCCATCCGTAAAACCGTCACGGTCACCATTAGCCAATGTGCATAAGTATGTGACCTTAAGCACAAATAAATAAATAATAAATAAATTATAGCCCCAAACGGCAGACGCGTAATCTAATATTGGGCTCAATAACCAAAAAAATATGTTCGCATCATTTTAATTTGGACATTCAAATGTCTTTTTCAAGTATAGCCCTTCAGACAACCTTTTCTGTCCTCAAAACTGGGTATCATACAACAAATAAGAGACACAAATTGGCAGGAAGGAAACTACCAGTCACAGACACATTTTTTCCATAAAAACTCATTAATAGTCAACTGTATGTTTTAGGACCCAACATTCATCAAATCACCCTCCTCTGCAATATTGAGCAATGATGTGAGATTTCAGTGTAATTCCTCAAAGGTTTCTATAAAAACAATATTTTTTTCTCAAGGCAGCCAAATGCAACTGTTCAAGGCGGATAACTCTAATTCAAATATTTAGTTCTGTCACACATTTAAAATAATAATAAATAGTGAACAGATCGGGCCTGTTTCGTTTATTATTTTTTTAAAGAAGTATATCATAGAATTAGGGTTCTGTTTCGTAGCAATGGTCATCGACCCTGGAACGCTGTCGGAAAATTTGAACTCTTTCCTCATCATGTCGGAAAATGTTTAGATACTCGCTTTCCACAAAGCTCCAAATTATGTTGTCAAATTCGACGCGTCGTTTGGCAGGGCTCAAAAATAGTCTTCAACGATGTTGATATTTCTATAATAATAATAATAATAATAATAATAATAATAATAATATAGTTTAGAATCCGCATTGCGCTCTCAAGCTACACACACACACACACACACACACACACACACACACACACACACACACACACACACACACACACATGACGGTAACTCTTCAATGCTTTACAAAAGTGCGGGTAAAAAGGTAAGTTTTGAGTGCATTTTTAAACAATTCAGGTGTCTGTGGCACCTTCAGATGTTCCGGAAGTCTATTCCAAAGAGACGGGCTTGCGACAGAGAATGCTCGATCACTCGCACTAACAAGACTTCCCGGTTTGAAAGACAGCAGATTCGAACTTGACGAGCGTAGGGGACGAGGTGGTATGTAGGAGTGTATCAGGTAACTGAGATAATCGGGAGCCAGACCATCGAGTGCTTTGTATTTTAGGAGAAGTATTTTGTATTCAATCCTTTCTTCTACCGGCAACCAATGAAGCTGAGAGAGAATAGGACTAACGTGCAGCGATTTCCGTTGTCGAGGTATTATTCTGGCTGCACAATTTTGAACGAGCTGCAGCCTTTTGATCGTTGATTGTTTGCAACCAACAAGAAGGGAGTTGCAGTAATCTAGCCTACAGGTGACAAAAGCTTGAATTAATTGTTTAGCAGTCTCCTCCCCAGCCCACAGATCGAACCATGCTGGTATTTCACAGATGATGATATGAATTTCGGCACACCTGTGTGACGTGACTGTCAGTCTGTCACCAGAGAGATTTTCATCCATAACAAACCCCATGTTCCGCACTACAGCCGATGGATAGATTAAATGACCATTGAAATTAGGATGAACACGGGAAAGCTTTGAAAGTTGGTTTGGAAGTCCTATGTAGATAACTTCGGTTTTATCTGCATTCAATTTCAAAATGTTTGTGTACATCCACGATTTGATGTCCGAAACACAATTTTCAAGAGAGGAAATAACATGCCTTTTGTCTATAGGGTTGAAGTGAATATAAAGCTGAGTATCGTCAGCATAAAAAATGAAATGAAAATTTAGCCCATGGCGGCGAATAATATCACCCAAGGGCAGAACATAAACCGTATAAAGTAGAGGACCTAACACGGATCCTTGGAGCACACCGTAGTTCAGCCGTATAACCGTATAAAGTCGCGGACCTAACACGGATCGTTGGGGCACACCGTAGTTCTAGCCATTCTTTAAAAGAATTTTATTGAAACAACGGTTTAAACCTCAAAATTGGAAGTGTTTCTACTTCACTCCTCGTCTCCCAGGTCTTTGTCTGCGATTATCATTTCGGAAGTATACAACTGCGTACACCTGGTCCTCCATATGCCATGTTACTGAAATACTGTGTTTTGCCGCTTTCCTGTTTGTGTTTAATGGTGTGAAAAAAGATGAAGTCTGTTTGTTTTTCTATTGAGGTTTAACAACACTTTCAATAAAGGTAATGGGATGAATACTGTGAGGGCATCCTAGGTGTAGAAGGAGGCAGACAATACTGTTGGGTCATCAGTTTTTTTTTAGATAGTGTGGTACGTCCCTAACGAGGCAGTTAAATTACGGCTAGATCATAAGTACATTTTTGGAGTGGTATGTCCCAAAGGGGGGAGTTTAATAGAGTTAGGCCGCAAGTTATTTTTGGTGTGGTGGGGGGGGGGCGGTGGCAATAGGTAGAGGTGCAGGCTGCAAGCCGAGAGGTCCTCGATTCGAATCCCACCTGCGGCAACCGCGTTGTGTCCTTGGGCAAGACACTTCACCCCAATGCCCACGTGGGGGTACTGTGGCGTTGTGTGCTGAGGCGTACTGCATGTCGATGGTACGCCTGTCTTCAACCAATGCTAACCCTGCTTGTTTGGAGTTGGTATGGTGGAGAGTTGACAGTTGCTCGGTGGTTCTCTCCGGGTACTCCGGCTTTCTCCACCCGTAAAACTGTCATGGTAATGATTAGCCATTGTGCAGAAATATGTGACCTTAAACACCAATAAATAAATAAATTTTGGCGTGGTACGTTTCTAAGGAGGAAGTTAAAATGCAACTAGGCAATAAGTGCATTTTTTGGTGTGATACTTTCCTAAAGAGGAAGTTTAATACAGTTGGACCGCAAGTTATGTTTGGTGTGGTACGTCCCTAACGATCAGTTAATATGGACCGACCCTAAGTTGTTTTTCGTGTGGTATGTCCCTAAAGACGGGGTTTTATACTGTTAGGCCGTAAGTAATTTTGGTGTGATGCATCCCTAATGAATTACTAAGTTGTTTTTCGTGTGGTATGTCCCTAAAGACGGGGTTTTATACTGTTAGGCCGTAACTAATTTTGGTGTGATGCGTCCCTAATGAATTACTGCTGTTAGTCCCCAGCGTATTTTTGGTGTGGTACATCCCAAAAGGGGGGGGGGGGGGAGTTTATTACGCATAGCTCAAAAAGTTATTTGTTGTGTGGTATGTCTCTGTGGGATGTGGGATTAATACGGTTAGGTCGTAAGTTATTTTTGGTGTTGTACGTCCCTAAGGGGGTTGTTAATATGGTCAGGTCGTAAATTATTTTTGGTATAGTATGTCCCTAAGAAGGGCCATAAGGTATTGGTGTGGTTCATCTCTAAGAATGGAATTAATACGGTTTGGCCGTGAGTTATTTTTGGTGTGTTACGTCCATAAGTTATTTTTGGTGAGGTACGTCCGTATGATGGGAGTTAATACGGTTAGACCATAAGTTATTAGCTCACCTTAACGTAGTCAAGTTGTGCTTATCTAATCGCTCTCCGTCCGTCGCCCGGCGTTATGTTTTGGACTTCTCCTCTAAAACCACTGGGCCAATTCAAGTGAAAGTTTTTGTGAGTGGTGGCGCCGAAGGGGCATTGCGCTTTTGCTCAACTAAACATGCCCAGCCACATAGGGAGAGGGTGGGGGAAATGCTTCAATTTTTTAAAATCTTTTTCTCATGAAGCAGTGGGTACAATGACCTGATATTTGGTATGGAGCTTCCTTTTGAGGTGTAGAATCAAATTTGTTGAAAGGAAGTTCGTGGAGCGATATTTGCGTTTGTAATGGGAGGGGCAAGATTTTTAGCTCCGCCCAAAATTTCTAGTATCTGAACCAACTGTCCGATTTGAACCAAATTTGGTATGTGATATTATTGGGTCATATGTAATTGACTCATGCAAAAAAATTCCTGTGTCCCGTGGGAACCCAAGGAGCTAAAATATAAATATTTTCAAATGCCTGTAGTTCCTAAACCACACGGAACAGAGAACCGTTATTTGCTATGAAGCATCCTTAGGGCCAGTAGAATTGAATGGTAAAAAAATGCCATCGGTTTTATCAGGGTGTTGTGTAGGAGGCATCGAAAAAATGCTGAGTCAACATATTTGCAAAAGCCCCTTGGTTCATATTTGGAATCAACACAGGAGGCCTCTTGCTTTTGTTTTGGTGTGGTGCGTCTCTAAAGAGGGAAGGAAATTGATGCGGTTAGGCCGTAAGTAGGCCGTAAGTTATTTTTGGCGTGTTACGTCCCTAAGAAAGGAGTTAATATGGCCAGGCCGTAAGTTATTTTTGTGGTGCGTTCCTAAGGAGGGAGTTAATGCGATTGGGCGTGTGTCATTTTTGGTATGCTACGCCCGTAAGGAAGGAATTAATACTGTTAGGCTATAAGTTAATTTTGGTGTGGTACGTCCATAAACCTCACCATTAGATTCCTGATAAAAACGTACCCCTAGTAGACCCCTTCGAAGACATATATCGGTAAAAAAAATTTTGGTCATAACTTTTGGTGCCCCCCTACACCCCCACCCCCACCCCACCCCACACACTTTTTAAAACCTGACGATGACCTCCGCCATAAAAAAGTACTTCTATTAGACCCATTTTGGACAATCGGGGTGGCCCCATATTCATTTCTATAGCGGTCAGACAGACAGACGGACGGACGGACGGACGGACGGACATTCCAACTATTTGGGTTTAAGTGCTACGACAAAAACATTTTATATGTCCATCACCTTATTTTAGCCAGAACCCCACCCCCTCCACCCTAGAACTTATATTTAACCCTAACCCCACCCCATCCACTCAAAAACCACACCCTAACCCTAACCCTACCCTACCCTGGCCCTAAACCCTAAAACCCCACCCCTGACCCTAACCCCCACCCCCTTGGGACCTAACCCTTCCCAACCTTAAGATCTACTCTGGGGCTACCCCTAACCCTAGGGGGCGCGGTGGCTCAGTTGGTAGAGGTGCAGGCTGCAAGCCGAGAGGTCCTTGGTTCGAATCCCACCTGCGGCAACCGCGTTGTGTCCTTGGGCAAGACACTTCACCCCGATTGCCTACATGGGGGCACGATGACGCTGTGTACTGAGGCGTACTGCATGTCGATGGTGCGCATGTCTTCAACCAATCTAACCCTGCCTGTGCTGCGGTGCAGAGTTCATAGTTACGATGTTGGAGAGCTGACAGCTGCTCGTCGTTGCTCGGTGGTTCTCTCCGGGTACTCCGGCTTCCTCCACCCGTAAAACTGTCACGGTCACGATTAGCCATTGTGCATAAGTATGTGACCTTAAACACCAATAAATAAATAAATAAATACCCCTAACCCTAACCCAACGCCACCCCTGACCCTAACCCCACCCTAGCCAGACCAAAAGGATTAGGGGCTATTTTTTGGTTTAGGGGCTATAAAAATTAAAACCCCACCTCTGACCCCAACCCCCACCCCACTGGGTTCTAACCCCCTCCAACCTTTAGCCCTGCCCTGGGGCTAACCCTAACCCCACCCCTCTCTTAACCCTAATTTCGACTAACCTCCTAAAAATAATACCTCCTAAACAGGTTTAGTTGGCCCGGACGGACGGACGGACGGAATGACGGACGGACAGACATTCTAAAAAAAGTATAGAAAGAAGACTAAGGATTTTTAAATGGCTTTTCTTTTATCTTTTTTAAAGTTTCTTTGAAAGAAAGTTTATAACCTGCCTAAGTGTTTTCTGTACGAGGGTGTTTGAAAAGTCTTTACCGTGTCATGATTGCTGATAATGATCTTGATAATCGATTCGTTATGTCGTCTGCTTATCAACTGCTAGGGGTTTTTTTTCGCAAGAATCTTGACACACAGATTAATCATTTCTAAAAGGTAAACTTATCGTACAAACAGATATACTCTTTTTAAGAAGAAAAAAAACTTTGTGGTGGAAGGGTCAGTTGAAAAATGATATGCTTCAAGGAGTATTCCAACAGTTCGTGTTTAGTGAAAATGCATTCCACCGCTGGTTACATAATAAGGGGGTATTCATTCAACGTTTCTGAAGACTTGTTTAATTTTATTTATTGACATAGGCGATTATGATAAACGATAAATGAAATGTAATTCTCAAAGCTTCGTGGTTCTGTTACTAATGCTGAAAAAACACATCAACACCATTTGTATGCACAGTGTTTATTGACTCAATGATATTTAACCCTTCAGTACCAAATACAGAAGGGGGCGCGGTGGCTCAGTTGGTAGAGGTGCAGGCTGCAAGCCGAGAGGTCGTCGGTTCGAATCCCACCTGCGGCAACCGCGTTGTGTCCTTGGGCAAGACACTTCACCCCCATCGCCCACGTGGGGGTACGGTGACGCGGTGTACTAAGGCGTACTGCACGTCGATGGTGCACCTGTCTTCAACCAATGCTAACCCTGCTTGTGTGGAGTTGGTATGTTGGGGGGCTGACAGTTGCTCGTCGTTGCTCGGTGGTTCTCTCCGGGTACTCCGGCTTCCTCCACCCGTAAAACTGTCACGGTCATGGTTAGCCATTGTGCAGAAATATGTGACCTTAAAAACACCAATAAATAAATAACCAAATACAGAAATTATGTATTTTGTGCGCATGTGTAGATGCGGATAGGAGGGTTTCATCAGTCGCAATGGAAACATTTAACACACACGCACGCACACACACACACACACACACACGCGCGCGCGCAGTTTGAAAAATGCACTTAATTACCCCTGGGTGACTCCAGTGACCTGGACCCATATTTTGAACCTCCAGTGAGTTTCAACTTATTTGGTGTTGTTCCAGGCCCATAGGTAACGCCATGCTTGAGGTATGAGCTGGACCCACTTTTAAAAAGTTTTGCCTCCGCTCACTTTTCTGAGTGATGGAATACATGTATGAACTTCGGGAATTCATTAGGGTGTCTTAAATGCGATTTCCCAAAATTATGAAAAATGCACTCTATGGGCCCGGGAGACCTCATAGACCTTGACCCATAGATTGAACCTCCATTGAGTTTCGACTCTTTTGGCGATGGCCCTAGGTCCAAATTGCAAAAGATCATACATGTATTTTCGCAATTGAAAAATGTGGATGTGGGGCAAGAAGTTTGAAAGTGGGTCACCTTCATATCTCATGCATTGTTTAATCTATGGATCCGGACCAACACGAAATAAGTCGAAAGTCATTGGAGGTTTGAAATATGGTTCATGGTCACCGGGGTCTCCAGGAGTCACATATTTTCGTTATTGCTGTTAATTGCATTTATACTCAAAGTTTGCTAAGCACCAAGTGCATACAACTACCTGTTTTACGTTTAAGTTGGAATATTGTAATGAAAGGTGTATATATTTTTTATTTAATTCTATCTTTAATGATTTAAGTGCAGAAATTAAGATTTTATTTGTGTTTGGCATTATTTTTTAGCTTTTGAATACGATAACCATGGAAATTGGATATTACTGGTAAAAGAGGAAATTTTTCAATGTGCCAAAAAATTGACGGAGCGAACGGGTGTGGCTTCAATATCGAGTATGAGACCCATTACTGTTAACTACAGCTTGGCAACGCCTTCTCATGCTCCCAATCAGGTTCCTGGTGGTCCTTTGTAGGATGTTGTTCCATTCTTGAACCAATATGGCACCAAGCTCCTGGACACTTCTTGGCTGAACTGGACGGGCTGAAATTGCAAGCTGCAACTCATTCCAGACATGTTCGATTGGATTGAGGTCAGAGGATCTTGCTGGCCAGTCCATACGCTCAGTCCCCTCCCCCTGTCGGTACTCCCCGTCAGCATGGGCAAAATGAGAACGAATCTATCACCCACTACACCTGCATACAATCTGACGTAGACATCCAGGATCTCATCAATATACCGTTGTGCAGTCAATGTACCACGTTCAAGGACACAGAGCTCTGTACGTCCATCCCAGCTGATGCCGCCCAAGACCATGATTGATCATCCTCTATAGTGGTCATGCTCAGCAATGTTGGCTGCATGAAATCGCTCTCCTAGTCTTCTCCATACCCTAGAACGCCTATCTGTGTGGTCTAGGCAGTACATTGACTCATCTGTAAAAAGGACATGTCGACAATCTTTTCTGGTCCATCCAACGTGGTCCATGGCCCATTCATATCGTGCCTGGCGGTGGTTCTGGGACAGCGGAATGCGAGTACATGGTCCTCTCGATCGGAGACCACCTTCGTGCAACCTTGCCCGGATAGTCTGCGTCGAAACATTTACCCCGGATGCATTCTGAAGGTCACTGCGAAGCTGGCCTGCTGTGGTAAAGCGGTTCCTACGGGCCTGAATGATCAAAAACAGGTCTTTAGCTGCAGATGTTGCCCTGTTTCTGCCACCAGCATGCCGTCTTACTGGTGTGCCATACTGCTGAAATCTTGCCCAGGCTCCGATGATCACCGTCTGGTGCACACCAAGGGCTTCACCAACCTGACGATGGGTAGTCCTTTGCTCCGCCATCCCTACAGCCCACTACATTTCTGCTTCAGACAAATGTCTTCTTACTTTTGCATTTGCCATATTCAATCATTAAATCACAAGAGTTTGTGTTGAAATGAAGATTGGATACCCTACACAGATCATGTACATGTAGACAATACACGAAAACATCATGAAAACAAGGGGTACATGCTTTCCATGACTGTCACGAAAAGTCTGTATGTCAAGAGAGCTTATGTAAACACTGGGAACCATCTCAATACATTCCTCAATCATATCCACCAAAAATATCGCAAATATGTCACAAGCAAATTTCACAATGATGTGTCAAATAGGTGGTGCTTAGCAAACTTTGAGGAGTATATAACACCAACCCAATGTATTCCCGGTGTTCATCTATGCATTTCATCACCCACTTTCAAAATGTTTGACCCCAGTAGTAGTGTATGTTCCCCTAAAGGTCGTATTGGCCGGATCTCATGCCGGATCTCATATGACGTCATAGTCACGTGACCCAGTGGCGCCATGTTGTGTTGTCATGGTAACCCGCGTGAGCGGTCATGTTGTGACGTCATTTCCATAGTGATACGTGGTGTTAGTGCGCATGCGCAGCGCGTGTTGTTTGGATGATAAGTGTTTCCGTCGTCCATTTTGTATACTGGAGGCCGCCATCTTGGTTTCTATGGTAGCACGTGATTGCTATGTTACCCAATTTTTCGGCAATAAGACGGGGTATGTTCGGAGGGTGTGTTCGATTGAATAGGAGTATTTTCCCGATTCGTAGAATTACCACAAACAACCCGACAAGTTTTACTAGTTCGAATTCTTCCAGAATTCTCTGCTTCTATCTACATATGCAATAGTTATCGTTTATCCGGCCATGTTCCTTTATTCTAGAGTATACTCCAGTAGCGTAGAAGAGCCTATCAGTTGGAACAGCTTTGCTTATTGTTACTATATTTAGCTATTTCTGGTCTATTCTTGTTAGGTCTGACCCTATTCTAAGTACTCTTGTTGTTTCATTTATCGAGATCATTTATATAAATTATAACTAACCAATCAGATTGCTTGATTTCCCATAATCTGTATGCAGAGTTATCTCACCTTATTACAACGAAGTTGTATCCGACTCTCATCACATCTATATCCAATGGCAATATCCTGGGGCACCCAAATTTCGGCACCCCTTTTTGGAAAAACATATGACGTTTGGCACCCCTTTTTCGTCATATGTACTTATGTGAAAAAACACAATGTGACACAATGTGCCCTAGCACAAAGGCACATGCTTTATGTGCCGATATGTGCTTATGTGAAAAAGCACAATGTGACACAATGTGCCCTAGCACAAAGGCACATACGGGTATTTAAGGATACCTGTGACCTGGTATTGTATTATTTGAGGATACCTATCGAGGATATCTATCGAGGATACCTTTTATAGGATACTTATCTGAGGATACTATATAGGCTGTACATATCCCTGTAGGTCTCTTGCTGGCCCTTAGTACTATTAATTCACCTGATGCTTCATGTTATCCTATGACTGGTATAGGTAGTATGCAATGCTAGGCATAGGGGTATTGTGGGTAGGGGTACTGCCTGGTAGTTTAGAACGGTACTATAGTATGGGCGGTATATATACCTATAGGCTCCTGTTAGTGCTTGGTACTATTAACCAACCGATTGCTTTGTTTTATTATATGGCTGGTATATGTAGTACGTTATGGTAGACCTAGTGATTTTGTGGGGGTGGGGGTAATGCTTGGTAGTTTAGAACGGTAGTATAGCATAGGCTGTACATATCCCTGTAGGTCTCTTGCTGGCCCTTGGTACTATTGATCCACCAGGTGCTTCATATTATTGAGCGGTATTCTGGGGTGGGGTCAATGCCGGGTAATACAGAACGGCAGCAGAGTATGGTAGGTATATTCCCCTGTAGGTCCCATCCTAACCGTTGATAATATTAACCTACCAAATGCTTTGTATCATCCTGTTACTGGTAAGATGGTACGTAATAGCAGTAGTTCTGACCCTATTCCAAGTACTCTTGTTGTTTCATTTATCTAGATCATTTATATAAATTATAACTAGCCATTGATTTCCCATAATCTGTATGCGGAGTTATCTCCCTTGTGTATAATAAAAGGCTATATCCAATGGCCATATTCCCAGGCACCCCAATTTCGGCATCCCTTTTTTAGGAATCCCATTTGTGGAATCCCTTTTTTGTCAAATGAGGATAAGAGTCGTAGTAAATTAGACCTCATTGAGGGATTTTTAATACGACTCTTATCCTCATTTCAGAAAAAAGGGATTCCACAAATGGGATTCCTAAAAAGGGGTGCCGAAATTGGGGTGCCTTCTGGAGAATCCCTTTTTTCTGAAATGAGGTTAAGAGTTGTAGTAAATTAGACCTCATTGAGGGATTTTTAATACGACTCTTATCCTCATTTCAGAAAAAAGGGATTCTCCAGAAGGCACCCCAATTTCGGCACCCCTTTTCTAGGAATCCCATTTGTGGAATCCCTTTTATCTGAAATGAGGATAAGAGTCGTATTAAAAATCCCTCAATGAGGTCTAATTTATTACGACTCTTATCCTCATTTGACAAAAAAAGGGATTCCACAAATGGGATTCCTAAAAAAGGGGTGCCGAAATTGGGGTGCCTTGGAATATGGCCATTGGATATAGGCTTTTATTATACACAAGGGAGATAACTCTGCATACAGATTATGGGAAATCAATGGTTAGTTATAATTTCTATAAATGATCTAGATAAATGAAACAACAAGAGTACTTGGAATAGGGTCAGAACTACTGCTATTACGTACCATCTTACCAGTAACAGGATGATACAAAGCATTTGGTAGGTTAATATTATCAACGGTTAGGATGGGACCTACAGGGGAATATACCTACCATACTCTGCTGCCGTTCTGTATTACCCGGCATTGACCCCACCCCAGAATACCGCTCAATAATATGAAGCACCTGGTGGATCGGTAGTACCAAGGGCCAGCAAGAGACCTACAGGGATATGTACAGTCTATGCTATATTACCGTTCTAAACTACCAAGCATTACCCCCACCCCCACAAAATCACTAGGTCTACCATAACGTACTACATATACCAGCCATATAATAAAACAAAGCAATCGGTTGGTTAATAGTACCAAGCACTGACAGGGGCCTATAGGTTTATATACCGCCCATACTATAGTACCGTTTTAAACTACCAGGCAGTACCCCTACCCACAATACCCCTATTCCTAGCATTGCATACTACCTATACCAGTCATAGGATAACATGAAGCATCAGGTGGATTAATAGTACTAAGGGCCAGCAAGAGACCTACAGGGATATGTACAGCCTATATAGTATCCTCAGATAAGTATCCTATAAAAGGTATCCTCGATAGGTATCCTCGATAGGTATCCTCAAATAATACAAAACCAGGTCACAGGTATCCTGAAATACCCGTATGTGCCTTTGTGCTAGGGCACATTGTGTCACATTGTGCTTTTTCACATAAGCACATATCGGCACATAAAGGGGTGCCGAACGTCATATGTTTTTCCAAAAAGGGGTGCCGAAATTTGGGTGCCCGAGGATATTGCCATTGGATATACATGTGATGAGAGTCGGATACAACTTCGTTGTAATAAGGTGAGATAACTCTGCATACAGATTATGGGAAATCAAGCAATCTGATTGGTTAGTTATAATTTATATAAATGATCTCGATAAATGAAACAACAAGAGTACTTAGAATAGGGTCAGACCTAACAAGAATAGACCAGAAATAGCTAAATATAGTAACAATAAGCAAAGCTGTTCCAACTGATAGGCTCTTCTACGCTACTGGAGTATACTCTAGAATAAAGGAACATGGCCAGATAAACGATAACCATTGCATATACAGATAGAAGCAGAGAATTCTGGAAGAATTCGAAATAGTAAAACTTGTCGGGTTGTTTGTGGTAATTCTACGAATCTGGAAAATACTCCTATTCAATCGAACACACCCTCCGAACATACCCCGTCCTATTGCCGAAAAATTGGGTAACATAGCAATCACGTGCTACCATAGAAACCAAGATGGCGGCCTCCAGTATACAAAATGGACGACGGAAATACTTATCACCCTAACAACACGCGCTGCGCATGCACACTAACACCACGTATCACTGTGGAGATGACGTCACAACATGACCGCTCACGCGGGTTACCATGACAACACAACATGGCGCCACTGGGTCACGTGACTATGACGTCACATGAGATCCGGCCAATACGACCTGTAGAGGATTCAGATTCAGATTCAGATTCTTTATTCACGATATACATATATGTATGATGTAAACAAAAATAAAGATTATACCTGAGTAACAGATAGCATGCCGTGGGAAGTGGCATAGCCAGATTGGCTGTCTACCTGCCACCCCCTAAAGGAAACAGAACTCGCGAACAGACTGTGACTAGATGAGTAAACATGGGGCGATTTATCCGGTATATGATAGGGATGCTGGTTTTCCGGTCTTTGGGTCGAAACTACGTTCAAGTGTGAGAAGCTAGGCTAAAGAGCCAGCGGGAGGGTGGTGTTTCTGTTTAGGCAGAGTCCGCAGAGAGCAACCTGCTTGCTAAATTACCACCATTGCTCCGCGTAAAGTTCAAGAGCCACAATCAGTCAAATCGAGTGGATAATATCGTTCCAACTAGAGAAAATCATGATCTTTATAATTGGACGAGGGGTCAGTATCGGTGGGCGCACCATGGGGGGGGGACGAATGCGGTAAACTAGCTGACAGCATTTTGGTGTCGGTCAGTTCACCGCATGCGACTTCCCATGATTCGCCGACCGACTTGACCAAGCACTTGCTTAAATACGTGTTCCCGAACGGAAATTTGTTCCTCAAGAGTACCGTTTGCAGCTTCTTAACCGTGTGTGGCTCTACGCG
The DNA here is from genome assembly GCA_031216915.1 of Pictodentalium vernedei. NCBI lineage: Eukaryota > Metazoa > Mollusca > Scaphopoda > Dentaliida > Dentaliidae > Pictodentalium > Pictodentalium vernedei. The sequence goes on from CM062297.1 coordinate 744,141,939, forward strand.
GGGTTAGTGGGGCGACTAGAGGGAAAAACTCTGCAGGTTGCATTGGACGAGGATGCAAGATTAGGACATATCGCACGACTAGTATGTTTCTATTGCGGATTTGTTTAATTTGCTAATGTCTCACTATGATCAATATTTACTAAGTACAGTCTGGGCAGTAGGGATTATCGCAACGGACATACGTCGAATATGACGAAAGGAATGTTGAGGTCAATGTTTTCTTAAATGTAGTCCTGTTACTGATATTTCGAACTGTGTCGTCTAAAGCTTTCCATAGATTCGGGATGGCGTAAAGATGAATTTTATCTAGGGTTCGTGTACGTGTTTTTTCTATGTATAAATGTCCCGACTGCCGGGTTGTCCTACCGAGTGGGTTGTCAATAACCTTGAATGTATCGTTAAAGGAAGCCGGTAATCTGCCATTTTGCCAGTCATGCGCGAACAGTAATGCATGCAATTTGAACAAATCATCTACTTTGAGTATTTTATTTTCCTTAAATAAGGGGTCTGTATGGGAATTGTATTTTTTGTCATTTATTATTCTTAATGAGCGCTTTTGCATGGTAACTAGTTTATTAATAGCTCTTGAATTGCCCCATGCTAAAATTCCGTACACCAGATGACTATGAACCAGGGCGTAGTACAACGTTTTCATGACTTTCCGTGGGAGAATATGTTTTACTTTGTTGAGGTTATAATTTGCGTGCGCTATTTTCGAGCATAGCATATGAGCTTTGTAGGTTAAGTGTTCACCAATGCTTATTCCAAGAAATTTTAGAGATTTTACTGTCTCACTTCCCCCGACTTTGCTTATCTTTTGATTATTTATTTTTATCTCTTGACACAAATTGTTATTCTTACTTTTATTTGGGTTAAGTATAATATAAGTGTTTTTTTTAGCATTCAACAGCAGTTGGTTCGCCGAGCACCATTCAAATATTTTTGAACTTCGTTGTTGAAATGGTGTGTTATGGCATTCCCGTCTGAACCGGAGCAGTGTACCGTGGTATCATCCGCAAACGACAATAGATCGAGTGATGTTGATTTACTAATATCGTTGATATACAGAAGGAAGAGTACAGGGCCCTGAATTGAGCCCCGTGGGACACCACAGCTTTGTTTCGCTGAATCTGATTTGTGTTTTCCGTACATAACATACTGAAGCCTGTCAGACAGGTAACTTCTGAACCAATTATTCGCGAGGCCTCGGATACCATACTTTTCGAGTTTACATAATAGAATTTTGTGATTTATTGTGTCGAAGGCCTTGGACAAATCCAAGAACAGTGCTAAAGTGCTGTTCTTTTCTTGTTTATTGTTTTCTATTGCGGTGCTTTTCAGAAGTTGGAGGATTGGGTGAATGGTGCTATGGCGTTTTCTAAATCCGTACTGGTGGGGGTATAAAATATTGAATCTATTTAGAAAATTTATAAGTCTCGTTTCCCTTAGCTTTTCCAGTACTTTTGAAAACGCGGGAAGTATACTAACAGGTCTGTAATTAGTAAATCTATGCTCATCGCCTGTTTTGAATATAGGTATCACTTTTGCAATCTTCATCCTATCAGGTACTTTGCCATTAAAAAAGAATTATTAATAACATGTGTGAGGGGATCCAATACTTCGTTTATTGTTTGTTTAAGAAGACTGCTAGTTATACCATCGCAGTCTTTTGATAATTTGGGCTTCATTTTATTTACTATTCGGCTGACTTCTGTGGGATCTGTGGGTAACAGATAAAAGTTGTTGGAGATATTAGTGTTCATGTAGTCTAAATAGGACTTGTTTGGTTTCTGAATCTGGTCGGCTACAGCCTTTCCAGTGCTGATAAAAAATTGTTGAATTAGTTTGCTATGTTATTTGCTTCTTTTATTTCTATATCATCCTGTATAAAAAACGATGGCAACCCTCTTTCGCGTATTCCCTTATTTATAGCTTCGTTTAAGATTTGCCATGTTCTTCGCATATTGTTTCTATTTTCGTTTAGGATGTTTCTATAATAAATGGTTTTGCACTGCTTTTTGACCTTGTTGAAGATTCTACAATAGTTTTTGTAATTTAATACGTTCTGTTCGTTGGGGGCCTTAAGTTTTTTGTTGTAGAATTTATCTTTATTGATAGAGGATATGATAAGCCCCCTTGTCACCCAAGGCTGCTTCTTAAAAAATTTCGTTTTCTGGCGAACACGTTTGTACGGAAGAGCTTTATCGTAGGCTTTCATATAGATGCTAAGAAAGGTTTCGTATGACTCGTTGGGACAATTCGACTCCATTACCGGGTTAAAATCACTCTCTGAGAGAAGTGTTTTGAATTCGGCGATTCTTTCTGCATTTATAATTTGTTTCAGAGTAAACAGTGGCGCATTATATTTTTTGGGTGTAACTTCAGTGTAAAAAAACCCAAAATGGTCTGATACATCCGATAAAATTATTCCCGGTAGTGCTGTTTGTGAAGTATTGTTTGTAAAGATATGGTCTATCAAACTAGAAGAATGTCTAGAAACTCTCGTCGACTTAGTAATATAAGGTAAAAATCCTTGGCTAAACATGAGATCAATAAATTCTCCTGTCTTGGAGTGTGTGGATGCCTTTAAAAGGTCGAGGTTTCAGGTCTCCCACAATATAAACTTTTTTATTTTCGGAATTTCAGCTAATTTTGATGAGAAGAGGCTGATATCGGCTTTAGGTGGGGTGTTGGGTCGATATATGATACCAATAATTTTGGAGTTATGTTTATCTTTTATTTCTATAAATAGGGATTCCAAGACATGAGGAATGAAGACTGAGATGTCTCTTCTGACTTTATATGTTATCCCTTCTTTAATGTATAGCCCATCTCCTCCCCGGCCATCATCATCATCGGGTCTCATACATTTTATAATAGGGGTATAACCTTCAAGTTTAGACGAAGTGTCTGGAGGAATACGGAATATTTCGGTAAGTCCTATTATGTCGAAAGAATTTTTTCCTGTTTGTAAATTGCATAACAAGTGCTGAAAGGAATCCCAGTGAGCTTTTAGACTTTGGTAGTTGATGTGAAATAGTGAGAATCCGGCGTCTAAACTGCTAGTCTTAGACCGAAAGTCACTAGGCGAACAGTATTTACAATCGTTTATGTGGTTTTTGAATGGGGATTCGTCATTTTCTGGTAGGGAACATACTTTTTCATTGTGGAGTCGGATAAAGTCGTACTCCGCTTCCATCTGCACCTCGTCGAGCGCAATGCTACCCGCCATTATGTGTCGACATGTCACCGTACCTTCCCGTTGGAAAAGAATACCGTATTTTCTTTGGGTGTTTTAATTCAAGAATTAATCCAAGGTGAATATAGCAGAAGATCAAGATCCGGACACTGTGGCAGTGTTTAATGGGGGTTGAATTGGTAGACGAAAATGTTCTTATTTTTGTAGTCACAGTCTGTTGCAGCTTTAGCATTTTGGAGTCAGATTGGGAACACAATAATTCTGTACAAATATGGTAAAAACACTAAAATATATACATAGATTTGCTGAGTTCAGCATCACGTCATTTGGTATATTGGATGGGTATGAAGCTTAACTGGTGAACTAAGTGGAGGATAGGAGGAAAAAACTAGGCTTTAAATGGAAGCCCTACATTGTGTTCGTACGCGATGTACAGTGGGTACAAATAACGACTTCTTTTGTACTCTCTGAGGCCTTGTTAAGTGGGTTTTTTTTCGTTGGAAGCACTAATGATTGATTGACAGCAATCCACACCACAGCAATAGTTGTAAGTTTGGGCAAAGTTTGGTCTGCAGTGGTGCAGTATTGACGATGGGGGGGGGGGGGGGGGGGTAGATCAATGGATTATTAGGCCAGTGAAAAATGCGATTACTGGATTGGTGAATAAAAACTTGAAGTAATCCAAAGATGGGTTGTAGAATGATTGGTTGGTAAACATCAGGTATACTTCTGGTCAAACAAAATTGTGTTATATCAATAGTAATAATGTGTGATGCACAACAACTCATAACAATAGTTGTGAACTTAGTAGAGTTTGGAATACGACAAATCATTCTGTTCCGTAACTGAATGGCACTTCAGCAGACGAGTTTAGAATTTAAACGGAATTACCAGAAGCCGTGACTACTGAGAGTCTCTGATTAAAACATGTATTTCACTCACAATAGCTTACTGAAACGTAGAGCGGAATTTGAACTATGGGGAATCAATATGTTCTTTGATTAACCGACACGTCAACAATCTAGCTCACAATCTGAGCGAAATTATTAGTACCCGTCGCCGATAGTCTTTGATTAACGCGATAATTTATTAACCTTTGAACAAAATATGTTATGGATGTTAGCTGAAGGCCTTTTAATCGAGTCATCGTACTAGATATTTCAATACGATCCTCACGAGCACCGCATTGAAATATCCTGCACGAAGACACGAAATAAATGTATTTGTACACGAGTGAGTCCGAATTCCGTGTTTCATCGCACTATCAGGAGCTTTGGTGCGTGATGTTTAAATTTATAACTGTAACGAATTATCAGTAGACAATATTGATCAATTATCAATATGATAATTGTCTGAGAATAGACGAAATTCAAACAACGATGATGCAATATTGGGCAGGGAGGGATTTGGGTGGAGGTACTGGCTCAATGGGTTAATGGCTTGAAAAACTACGGGCATTCTTAGAAACATTTCTGTATTTCATGATTTTTAGTTTCCACCTGATTGTTTGTTAACCCTTTACCTAACGTAACGGCCAAAACCGGCCAGCGCTATTCTCAAAAATCGCCAATTAATTTTCATTATTTTTTCATTTTTTGTCTCAAAAACATAGGTTATGACCCCTTGTTGGAACGAGCTCGTCGAGCTCGTTCCAACAAAGGGTCATAACCTATGTTTTTGAGACGAAAAAATGAAAAAAATAGCTATTCAAGAATTTCTTTTGCAAGTGTCGTCTGCTTTTCATGTTAGGTAAAGGGTTAATAATGACGTATGTGATAGTGGAAGGATCTAACTTAAATTGGCGAACTTCTAGGAGAGAGTTAGCGAATCTGATAAGGTGGATTTGAAAATCAACTTCCCAATTCACTCCTTCTAGTGACTGAACATGAGAATGAGTGAATATGCGAGTGGATAAGTAGCGGCTGAATGGATGAGTAAGAGAATTTTGGTTCGGGATGCAACAATAAAATGTTGATAGATGTGGTCCGATTTAGGCTAAGGAACCAAACAAAATGACAATAGTGTTGAGAATGGACGAAATTCAAACAACGATGATGCAGTATTGAGGGGGAATTTGTGTGGAGGTAATTGCTCAATGGGCTGTTGGTCTTCGAAAACTACGGGTATTCTTAAAAACATTTCTGTATTTCATGACTTTTTGGTTTCCACTTTACCGTTAGTTAATAGTGACGAACGTGACAGTGGAATGATCTAACTTGGATTGGCTGACTTCTGGAAGTTTTAGCGAATTTGATAAGGTGAATTTAGTAAATAAATAAGACTAAGTGAACGAGAAGACAAATATGCATACATTAATACGTCCACCCACCCAGGCATCCACCCAACCACCCACTCATATGTACGCTCAACATAAGTTTCTTGTATGTAACGTATCCTATCTTGCACTAGATCTAGTAATTCTATGGACTGGTACAGGCTTAGATGAATGGGGAGATCTTATTGAGCCTATTAAAGATTCGTCCAAGGGCAGATGTCGAGACAGAGTCGAGGTCAGGAAAGAATAGTGGTAGCCAATATTAATGGTACCAGGCAGTAATGTCACAAAACTGCAGGGGTGATAGAAGACCACAGTATTAGGTGAATATAATAGCGTTGGATCACACCACAGATGGTGATGACCATGGACAAGTCAGCAGTGATGGCCTTATTGCTATAAGGGTGGGGAGGGTCGAGAAGCCAGGAGCTGAATAGGGCTAGGAGTCCTCACTATCTTCAGATAGATCCTGCAAAAGATATTCTCCAAAAGGTATCTTCAAAAGGTATACTCAAATAGTACATCACTATGTCATTGCTATCCTCAAATATCCGTATGTGCCTATGTGCTGTATTGTTCTGCTCACATTGTGCACTAGCACACAGGCACATATCGACACACCCTTCGGACAAACTCCCGTCCTATTAGAGGGTTCTGCAACCACGTGCTACCATAGAAACCAAGATGGCGACTTACTCTCACCCTGGACTTGGAATTCTACCGATATAATGAGTCGGGTATTCATTGCACTTTCTAATCGACTGTGTATAAATGGAAGTGAACGGAAGAAGCCGGTAAGCGTTTTTTTTTGAGGCGGAGAAGGATTTTCTGAAATACACGATGCTTCAAAGTTTCTTCTCGTCCTTCGATCGCATTTATCGTCGTTTTATCTCGACTCATCATACACTAGTGTGTCATTACTATCCAACTTTTTTTTGAAAATTATTATTTTTTCATGATAAATCGCATCAGAGCCGACATAGGTCGCTCCCGAAATGCAACGAAATTATGAAAAAATTCTGATTTTTCTGTTCTTAAAATACCGAATCGAACTTGTAAATGTGGTTTATGATTGGCCATACATCCGTAAGAACTGATCTGTTATTTAAATCGCGGTAAACTTTTGAATCTGATAGAAAAATTCCGGTTTCCTAATTTCATTTTGAACGGTCGGTAGATCCGAAATCTGTTGAACGGCCGCCGCCTATTTCAGGTGACATGTTGAACGGACGGTAGACGCATCGAGTTCCCCATTTTCAATTTTTGTGTTGAAATTAATCAGTTTTTCCCTGGTACAGTTTGTTTCAAGTTTGAGTGGCGCAATCATTGTTCAAAGTAACATTCAATTCAGTACGGACGCGATGACTCAGAAGCTAGAGGTGCAGACTACAACCCGAGAGGTTCTCGGTTCGAATCCCACATAGAGCAACCGCGTTGTGTCCTTGGGGAAGACACTTCACCCCATTGCACGGTGGCGTTGTGTACTAAGGCGTACTGCACGTCGATAGTTCACTTGTCTTCAACCAATGCTAACCCTGCTTGTGTGGAGTTAGTATGTTGGGGAGCTGACAGTTGCTTGCCGTTGCTCGGTGGTTCTCTCCGGGTACTATGGCTTCCTCCACCCGTAAAACTGTCGCGGTCATGATTAGCTATTGTACAGAAATATGTGGCCTTAAACACCAATAAATAAATAAATACATATTTAATTTCATTTCTTCTGAAATCCTGACCCAAAATGACACCGGGCCATCATAAGTAAAATTTGTGTTTTGTAATATTAATTTCCTGTGCTTTGTGAGTACACCAGGGTATTCCTTCTCAGCATTCCCCCCCCCCCCCCACACACACACACACATCCACACCTTCCTTCCCTCACATACACATACACATTCCCTCTCGCACGTAAGCACGCACACTTTAACCCTTTACCTAACTTGAAAAGCAGACGACACTTACAAACAGAATTTTTGAATAACTAATTTTTTGTCTCAAAAACACAGGTTATGAAACCTCATTGGAACGAGTCCGACGAGCTCGTTCCAAAAAGGGGTTATAACCTATGTTTTTGAGACAAAAAAATGAAAAAAATAATAAAATTTGGCGAATTTTGTGAAGAGCACCCCACTGGAAAATGGATTAAGCCCTGATGATGGATGGATAAAAACAATTATCAAGTGTTTTGGGTTTTTTTTAATTTTGACACATTCTATGCACGAAATTATAATCATTGTGAACTTTCTGTGCCCCATTGTGAAATTTACTTATGCATATTTAGCAGAGAATGGATAATTATTACGAGTGTCCATCGTGCGAACAAGTTTCCGACAGTTTCACTTCAGTAATTATGCACACGGTGGAAGCACACAAAGATGCAGAAGTAAAAGTGAGGGTTCGTGAGAAAAATGCGGACTCCACATTGTCTACATGCGAAACTACAAAACATTCTTATCAGATAGTAAGATAAATCATGTTGGACATAGTTTACCTGATTTCATACCTTGTGTTTGGAGATCCTGCCTGAGATCGAATTCTCTGAAGACGAAGTGATTAGGATCCTCGGCAACCTACAAACCGAATAAAAAAATGGCCACGACGGTATTAGTAATCGCATGCTCGACCGTATGCTCAAAGATTAAAAAAAAACTCAATATGAAAGCCATTCGTTCAATTATTTTCGCTTTCGTCACCTCACGCGTCTACCCCTCAGAATCCCTCAGAATTAAACACGATGTAAGTGCACGTGTCAATACGGTTCGGACTAGAGACTGTATTTATGAACTGATCTTCACGAAACTTCTTGGGTACCTTTGTTATCACTTTGGGACGAGAACGGATGTTTTTGGGTGCAACCCGAAATTCAAGATGGCTGCCGGCGGCCATTTTATACCGAAATTAGGTGTAATCAGTTTTTGTACAGAACTTCTATATGAAGGTTCTAATTTGAATAAATTTTTGTATGAATGTTTAGTAACATGGAATACATCACATATAACACGGGTTTTTTTCTCGTACATAAATTATGCTAATTAGATGCACTTTGATTTATTCGGTGCTACTTATACACAGTTAATACACATGTCAATACGACTCGGGCTAGAGGCTGTATTTATGAACCGATCTTCACCAAACTTCTTGGGTACCATTGTTATCACCTTGAGACAGGAACGAGAGTTTTGGGGTGCGATCCGAAATTTCAAGATGGCCGCCGGCGGCCAATTAGACAAACTTTGATTTATTGAGTGTTGATTGTTACTTATACACAGTAAGTGCACATTTCAATACGGCTCTGACTAGATGCATCTAACTGTCACCCACCTTTACAATACTTTACTTGTACATTTGTTACAGGCTGCGGTCAGTATTTATGCACAGACCTTTACAATACTTTACATGTACCTTTGTTATCAGATCATTACCTAGATGTGTGTCATTGTTGTGTCACATACTATACATGCACATGTCTAACACAAGTTGAGCTACAGTGTCATTGACACTTTCATTTAACATTGAAGTCATCAGCATGTTTCAGTTGAATTGTGTTAGCATAGTAGCTGGGATGTCCAGAAACGTAAAAATACAGACCGTTAAAGACAGGATAGACAGAAAATATTTAGCATGAAGCGCATCTGACGTTTATGTTGATTATGAGAAAAATTGACACTATTTTTTTACCGGCCATTTGGTATACTCTCCCAAAAAAGAAAGTGTGCATGCTAAAAAATAGCACTAAAAAAAGATATATATCATTTTCATTCATGGAAATTTTATTCAATCACAGATGAATCAATTTGTGATCAACACGAGAAATTTCATTACGCTACGACGAATACTCTTGGTGCCATGGAGAGTCAAAGACACTAAGGGTCAAACACAAAAGTCACACACTCAATATCTGGTATGACCTCCGTCTGCATCGACTACTGCTGTGCATCTACGCCTCATGGAAGCGAACAAGTTAGCATGGAAGTGTTGTGGGATGTTGTTCCATATTCTGATAAGCTGTCTTTGGAGTTCCACAAGCGTTGACGGTGCATGGGGAAGCCGGCGTAGCTGACGTTTCATTTCGTCCCATACGTGCTCAATGGGTGAGATATCGGGCGAATTTGCGGGCCAGGGAAGAACATCCACTTGTTGTTGCTGCAGATACTGTTGAACAACACGAGCTGCGTGGGGTCGGGCGTTGCAGAAATGGGACAACAACAGGTGTAAGCACTTCATCACGATATCTGGCTGCATTGAGATTGCCATCAATAATGACCAGCTCAGTTCTGTTATGGGCAGTGATGCCACCCCACACCATGAGAGACCCTCCCCATAACGGTTTCGCTCCAAGACACATGGATCTGCGTAGCGTTCGTTTCGACGTCTGTACACTCTCTGGCGGCCATCTGATGATGAAAGATGGAAACGACATTCATCTGTGCATAAAACACGTCGCCATCAGTGTAAGGGATGCCTGAGATGTTGTCTACACCACTGCAGTCGAGCACGACGATGACGTAACGTCAAAATCGGACGAATTGCAGGTCTTCGAGGACGTAAGCCGTATTCTCTCAGCCGGTTGATTACTGTTTGAGGATGTATCCGTCTCATGTTAGGGATGTTCCTGGCTGTCGTCGTTGCCGTTTGTTGCCGGTTCCGGAGATGAACGACACGGATATACCGATCTTGTGCAGGGGTGGTAACTCGGGGTCTCCCGGAGCGGGGTCGGTCTCGAACGTCATCATGTTGTGCATGTCGATGGACTAGCCTGTCTACAGTGTTACGGTGGCAGTTCAAATGCTGGGCAACCTCTCTGTGTGTTCTGCTAGCTCTAATCATACCCAGGGCAAGGAGACGTTGATTCATTGTCAATCTTGGCATGCTAATATGGAGTCGTTTTAACAGCAGCGCAAGTTTGAATGTGAACGATATGAAGGCCTTACTTTAGTGTTTAAATACCCAAGGATTCACACTGCTGCATGAATTTTCAGACTCACCACGTGCGAAACATGCTTTTTCACAAACGTGCAGCACGTCATTTAACGTTAATGCAATTTTAACGGGGAAAGCTGTTTTTGTGGCCAATATAACTTATTCATGAACAGGTTAACACTCTTTACACCTACGAAATTATTTTTTTGGAGTTTGATCAATTTCTGCAATGCACACTTTCTTTTTTGGGCGAGTATATATTAATTACTGGAAATACTATGATATTTTTTCTTGAACCTAATAGCAATAGCATAATTATAAAAGGTTACTAATAATTATGTGTTGCAAAACAGATTTTTTTCACTGTCAGCGTGTATTTCTATTCAAGCCAAAGATTGGTCACACACGAGTCATGATAGGTGGATACATCAGCTTTTCGTTTGAATAACTGTGGAGAGGTTACTGCATTTCTTTATTCTGTATTAAAGAGCTGATAGAAACAATTTGGTAAAAATTCAGGTTCTTATAATCTGCCACAATTTTACAGCTAACCTTCGTCGCACACCTAACGTTACGTGTGTGACCAGTCTGTATAAATCAGTAATTTATGAGATAGTACACAATTCAATAATACCACTTCATCTAAACAGATACTGCTCATCTACATAATGAATTGCTTACAACAAATTCTTGGTACACATGCCTTCAACCACTGCTAACCCTGCTGGTGCCAGGTTAGTAAGTTGGAGAGTCTCACAGTTACTCGCTGCTGATCGGTGGTTTTCTCCGGGTACTCCGGCTTCATCCACTAGTAAAACTATCCGTCACGAGATGTCCCTGGCTGTTGAAAGTGTCGTTAAACCCCAATAAATATCACATGGCGTCTGTTCCAGTGAGACTTTACAGATTGTTTTTACATGTAGTATTCAGGGATAATTAACAATACTGCTGGAATCTGCGATTTGAAATGTTTCAAGCAGGACAAAACTTGTTTGTTTTTATATTTCTGAGAGCTTGTAAAGTGTAATGCAGTTAACTGGTTAGGTGCTGGAAGCCACTATTAAGGCTTTGAAAAAGATTGAGGGCACCATGGAAAAGTCAACATTTTCTTTACTTTCTGTATCATATTCAGTGGAGGGGCGGCGGGACAATTTTCAAAGTGTGGGAAGAGGGGGTGGGGGCTCGATCGGGCGATGGATGGTCGCCGGTATGACGGGCCGACCATGGTTCGGCCCGTGGTACGAAAGTTTTAAATTCCAGGGTCCCAAAATCCTCATTTCCATGCATCTGAGCGGATATTTTGGGGTTTTTCAGATGTATTTGAAAGATTTCACTCTTTGAGAGCCGTTAAAACGTCGGTAAAGCATATAGTCCAGGCACATTGGACATAAAAATGAGAAAGAAAGGAAAAAAATCGGAGGAAGCTGATTTTTTTATATGTTTCCGGGACACACATTGCGGATAAAGTGTGAAAAGTCCCCGCGAATCCGAGTTGAGCTTTTTTAGTTATAGCGTTTTTTTGATGAAAAAAAATTTTTTTTTAAAAATTCGACCCAGCTCCATATTTCTCATTCTTATTCGCCTTAGTAGGGTGAGAATCATAAATATCGTGCTGAATTATATTGAGAATACATATCCCCAACAGAAAATGCCAACTTTGTACCAATCCTCACACTCAATGGTGAAATATTCACGAAAATGTACAAAACTACGGAAAAAAAATTATTGTTTTCATACACACAACGGTACACAACGTCCATTAAATCAAACCTACGACTACTTTGGGAGTTAAATTATACATCAAAAATTGCAGAAAAGCAGTGGCTTTATAATGATATATAACAATAGTCATTTATTCCATAATGAACTGGTGAAACCTGTGAAATATTAACCATACCCCCTAAACTCAAATTCAAACGGCATCGACTTTTCTCATTCAAATACCGTATTATAGCATCATTGTTTCAATTTCCATGTTCGTTAAATCACATAATGTGGTGTTCGCCTACACACAAGATGCATTGGCATGTAATGTATGCACGCCCTTGATGTGTACTCATAAACAAATTTGTATTGTACAGGCTTTGGGTACAATACTACGAGCAAATAGGTCTTCTCCAGTTGTTCTTGAGAGCAGAGCGCACAGGCGACTGGGAACTCCACACATATTGTGTTCGCAATATGATTCCAGTATTTCACGCAGGTGCTCATTTTGCATACGCAAAAAGTTCTCATCTCTATTTGCAGCAGATGAATGAGCTAACAGAAATAATGCAACAGGTTGATTTGAAGTTGTTCACTGAGAAAGGTTACTTTACCATAAGGCGCTCAGATAAATTCTGGGACGGGATATATTCTGATCAGACCATAGAGCAGTGTTTAATGAGAATGTTCAAGCTCCCTGGTGGGCTCACACATGGCAGGGGAATAATCGATAGCACTGTTGCGAAATGGGTACATGGACTACCTCTTTGCCTTCCGATATGTAATGCTCTCGAAAATTTTGTTCATGTTCACACTGGTCATGGCGAACAACATCGGGATCTCCGTCAAAGTTCACAATTGACTGATGCCAATGATATCACCAAATTATTGAACTGGCTCAGAGTGCATTCCCCCTTTCAGAATAGAGATCCACTACAATTAGTCTCTATAGCGACCGGGCTTGTGGCCGACGAAACTGTGAACTGTGACCAAGTTCGCAAAATTGGTGAATGTTGCGTATCGAATGTTGTAAGCAAAACGTTCAACAGCATCAAACTACGACGTGTTGACACTGTGAAGTCTTTCGCATCGATGGCAAATAGCATCAAAGTCCGTGGAAGTAAGGTAGTGATTGACCCCACAATTCTGTTCAACCGCTTCACATGTGTTATTCAGTCACAAGCAGAGATGGAAGAGTATCTCAAATATGAACTCGCCCCGAAACCACCAGCATTGTTTGATTCTGCTGGAATGAGGAAGACACAGAAAAGCACGCTCGGTAAGATCCTCAAAACATACGGTTCCGAGCAAACTAAAATCCCAGAACATTCTCTGTTTGTTGTAGATGGTGGATTTTTATTGAGGGCAGTTGTATGGCCTAAACAGTCGTCATATAAGGACATATGTACATCATATTCCAATTATCTAGTGAGACATTTTGGGGCGAACGTCGTGGTTGTTTTTGATGGTTATGCTTGTACAATGTCGACAAAGGGCATGGAACAAGCCCGTAGATCTAAAGACAGGTATTCCATTGATATCAATATCTCACCCGAGTTACCAGCCACCACGCCCCAATCCGATTTCCTTGCAAATGCCAAGAACAAAACCCAACTGATCGATCTTCTAATGCAGGAGCTATCTGCTATCAATATTCAGTCCAAGCAGGCCGAGGCTGATGCTGATGTACTGATAGCCGAAACTGCACTTGACATCGCTCAAGATGACAACAATGTTGTCGTTGTGGGAACAGACACAGACTTGTTAGTCATTCTTACCTCTCGAGTTCAACCGGGATGTAATATTCACATGATGTATTCCATTACCCCAAACTTACTAGTTTCAGTTAGTGAAATAGCAACCAAAATGGGTGACCATAGAAACAACCTCCTTGTAGCACATTCTATAAGTGGTTGTGACACTACTTCTGCACTCTTTCGAGTTGGTAAGAAGAAAGTATTCAGTACAATTGTCTCCGATGTTACTAGCGACTCACAACAGTATGTCAACACAATTTTGGCGGATGACAGTACACCAAGTGCAGTAGCCGCTGCCGGGGAACAACTTCTCCTGATCTTATACGGGAGTAAAACTGTTTCCTCTCTCGACCAATATAGATATGTCACTTACAAGCGTTATGTAGCAAAATCTAAACTGAATAAACCCATCGACCTAGCCTCACTCCCACCAAGCAGCGATGCAGCACAACAACATGTCTACAGATGTTATTTCCAGGTCCAACAATGGCTGGGCACTTCGCTTCCTCCGACGGATTGGGGGTGGTCGCTAGTCAATGGACTTCTTGTACCGACTGCAGCCACAAAGCCATGTGCCCCCGATAACCTACTGAATCTGATCAGTTGTGGTTGCAAGAGTGCTTGTACAAAAAGGTGTGGGTGTAAGAAGGCAGGACTCTCTTGCTCAGGTTTGTGTAATTGCAGTTCGGATTCTTGTAACAACCACAGAAACACTGTCCTGTCGGAAATTTCTGAGTTCGATGAATAATATGTATATAGGTCATGTCATTTCTGTATATAGCGTTGATAATAGTCAATGTAACTTAATCCATGTTGATTGATTTGTACATTCTGTAAATATTATTTATTGATTTTTTTACATTCTGTAAATATAATTTATTGATCTAATGCTGCCAGACACAGACGTGTCTGTTCGGTCCCAAGCCCGAAAATAGTTGAGTTCTCATGCTGACGAATTTTATGCCAAAAGGGGAACTCGGCCAGAAGCAGAGGGGGTCTTCCATGATGTCTATTTTGTAAGCAATGATAAAAGTCTTCAAATGGTGGTGGATTTTTTATCGTCTGTCCAACTAACATCCCGTTCTGTACTACGACCCTTTGGGCAAATCCGTTAGGAAAATCGTCATTTTTTGCGTAAATCCGATACTTTTTTGTGAATTTTCAATAATTTTTCGCAGAAATTGTCACAGAATGCACATTTTCCTCTAGGTAAATGTATATTAGACATTATGTAGCTCGAAATACGCGTAAACAAAAAATACAGTTGGATCAATTCGAGGTTACAAAGTTCGTGCGATTTTTTTTGATTTTTTTCAAACGCGTTTTCGAAAAAAGGCTGTAGAAAAAAAAGCTCAACTGGGATTTTAGGGGACTTTTGTCTAATCGTTCAGTGACATGTACTCGACATTCCCTGAAAAAATCAGCTTTCTCCGATTTTTTTCCCTAGTGAAACCTAATGTTCTTGGGCTAATATAGGTAAGGTCTATTTATCAGCTTTGGTCGTAATGCCCAAAGCTGATAAACAGACCTCACCTGTATGCTTTACCAGACGTTAACAGCAATTATACTGTCTCTGAATTATCTTGGAAAAAAAGAAAAAATAATGAAAATTAATTGGCCACTTTTGTGAATAGCGCTGGCCGGTTTTGGCCGTTATGTTGGGTAAAGGGTTAACGTTTTGCTTCTAACACCGGAAGATCAGTGCAAATATAACTTGGGAGGATAATGAGCTGAAAAAGGTTAGTTTGGAAACAAGTGATGGGGATCTTTTAAATAAAACTTTTGGATCATCTGCATATGTGCAAGAACACACTAGAATAAAAAGAATTCAGTCAAGAGAATTTGAAAAACTAAAATCAGAAAGCAATAAGTGAATTCTGCAGATTGATTTTGCAATGTCATAACAGTTGTGAATATCAAAATGAAATACAAAGTGCTCTCTGGTGAAGAGAGAGTGTTACACTGTTCACTGATGCAACATTCCATAAAAATGTTTGCAAAACGTTTTCAGTATGCTTTGAGTCCAAAAAAAAAAAAAAGATACAATATGTGCCTTTCTTTTCAAACTCCATTCAGAAATAATTTTGAATGAAACAAATGATAAAGAAACAGAAGAAATAATTTTTAGTGATGGACCCTCTTCTGAGTTTAAAAATAAATACATGATGAAGTTATTATATTTACTTTCCCAAAAAATGAACCCTTTGAACTCCAGAGGTCGTTTTTCCGGCCGGGTCACAAGCTACGTCACAATGTCATTAAGGGGGATGACAGCAAGGTAAAAGTGTGGTGTAGACCAATTAATATTTTCAACGTGCAGCCTTTGGGCTGCACGTTGAAAATATTAATTGGTCTACCCCCACATAATAAATATGGACTCTTCCTATAATAATTGCTACCATGATACCACCAGGGTTCAAATGGCTAATAAAGCTTTTTCAGTGGGAAAGGAGTTGTAGATGGCACTGATGGAAAGGCCAGGTCAGTGGCTAGACAGAAATCAATGAGCCAATCAGACAATTTTGATGTTCAAAAGTGCACACGACTTTTACAAACTGGTCTCTTCTCTAAGGCCATCCACAGCTGCATTTCATGTGTCACAGTCAGACATAGACAATATGTAACTAACATAAACCCCTGGGAAGAAGTACCAGCCATCAAAGGCATATCATTCTGTCATGTGGCCAAAATGTCCAGGTCTGGGTATCTGAGTTGCTTCATAAGTGCTGGGGAGGAAATACCCATTGCCAATCTGAGTTATGCATGTAGTGAGATAGGCAAAGAAGGTGGATAGAGTGTTCCTGTTGGGACAAAAGAAACCGAAGCCTGCTTCAGACTAGGGGACTGGGTTCTTGGTACATACGATAATGAGAAATTTCCGGGTGAATTTACCAAAGTAATAAATGCCAACTATGCGGTAAACGCAATGCACCCAGTGGGAAAATCAGCATGGAAATGGCCTGAAGTAGAAGATAAAATATTCTACAAGCTTGTGCAGCTTGTATAGAAAATCTCAGCTCCAACCGTTGTTAAAAACAGGGGTTACTTCAACTTTTATTTTGTTCACTGATGGAAATAATTGATTATTTATAATGCCAAGCAATCATAATTATGTTTTATCTTGATTTGTTTATTTTTAAACTCCTACTGGTAACGGTCTGTTCCAGTTTGCTTATTACAGCAGAAATTATCAAATTTAGCTTTTATGGGCAGCTTCTGAATAATGTAAGAATATTGATCCATTGTTTTGATGAATCAAATTGTTAAAAACTCATATAATGTGTATCTAATATCCACTGTGGACAGTTTTAAATGTTCAAAGTTATTTCAGTTCAAAATCGTCACACACGTAACTTTTCAATGTCACACACGTAACAGCATATATTTCATAATATGGATGGAAATTTTCACAAAAAAGGTTTTCATATATATTAAACATTAAACTTGAACCAACCACAGTTGCACAATAAAACAAAAACAATTGGGTATGTTTCATTAGCCAAATCACAAGACTTGTGAAACAAAAAAAACAGGGTCAGAATTTTTTTCTGAGTCACATACGTAACAAGACATAGAGTCACACCAATTACAGCTGCATTCCTTATAATTGTATTCTATACACTGTTTTTGTGAATCAGAATATCATGAAAGTTTTTCACTTTGAATGTTGATAAGTTTATAATTCTTACAGTCCTTGAATTTTGCACTGAATGTCACACACGTAACGAGAGAATCGCCCTGGTAGGGTTTGGCACAAAGGTTCATTTTATAAACTGAGACAATATGGTGTATCTGGACCACTCCTCGAGTGGACCAGTAGCTACTTGACCGATCGTAAACAAAGGGTAACTGTTAACTCTTCTCTCCCAGAGTACCCATTAACTGTGGTGTTCCTCGGGGATCTGTATTGGGACCATTTTTTTCTTAAATACGTCTGTGACATTTCTGAAACTTAGATTCGACGGATGTGTGAAGGTTATTTGCGGATGATACCAGTGAAATAGAAAATGGATACGAACTAGATGACAGTGCGGCAAAGTCTAACAAGAACATTAGGACCGTCTCCGAATTTGCAAATACATAGCTAGTCTCATTTAACTCCTCAAAAACTGAAATCATTTTATTCACTCAGAAAAATATAAACCTAGGTAATATTGTAACGGTGAACTCCACTTGAACTCACAATATCACACACACACATCTCCGTATGTTCTTACAGGGGGACTTGAACTGACATACCCAAATTAATAGATTATGTAGAAAGGCTGACTCGAGACTTTCTCATCTAAGAAACCTTAAGTATGTCCTCAGTAGAAAAAGCATGGAAACTTTGTAGAAGTCATTTATACTCCCTATCTTAGAATATGCTGATGTTGTATGGGCCGGCACACCGGATTACTTACTTTCCAAATTGCATAGAATCCACATGAATGCAGCTAGAATAGTACCAGTTTCGCGAGATCTTCTCCGGTATCAGTTACACATGCAGAACTTGGTTGGGAAATTCCCAGACAGAGACGCCATCTACACAAGATGATTACGTTTTTCAAAATTGTGAACAACCAGGTCCCCACATATCTCTCTGACTTATTACCTAGAATATTTAGAATAGCACTCGGGTCCGCTCCAACCTCCAGTTGCCATACGGAGGTATTTAAGCGCTCATTTATACCCTCGTGTATCTCAGAATCGAAAGCACTACCCTTATAAGTTAGCCAGGTGAGTTCACTAAATAATTTTGATAAATATTTTAATAGAGACGTATTTAGGCCACCCAAGTACTTTAACAGCGGCTATAGGGCGATCAGTTTAATACACCGCAGACTGTGTAACTCTTGCAGCGAAATAAATTTTAAATAAGTACACTGATCACACTCACAACACGCCAAACTGTCTGTGTGGTTACGAGTCTGAAGACACTAAACAATATTTATTCGACTGCAGTAATTATGCAGATGAAAGACAAGTCCTACGAAGAAATCTTGAGCACCTGACAATAAGATCTACCAATAATCTTCTTTATGGTATCCCCAACCTACCGGGCCACTTCAACATCCACTTTTTCGGACTGTACAAAAATTCAATCAAAGGAACGAAGTGTTTTTAACAAGACTTTTTCAGCTCTTTCTTTGAGAAAATAGTCTGTGACCCCTCGTAGATGTGAGCTCATCGAGGGCTGCGGTTTTGAGACAAGAAATTGAAACATAATAACATTTGAATGGCGTTTCCAGTGAACAGCACAGACCGCTTTGGGCCGTTATGTTGGGTAGAGGTGGGTAGAGGGTTAAAACAATTTATTCTTAAGCTGTTGACTAAAAAGATCAATGGCAATCTGTGTTTTCTTCATACATGGCTTGCTGCTTTTCGCATGTCTCCCCTGTCAGCCTGGCTGCATCAGTGGTATGGGACTCCATCGGAGTCGCGGTGGTGTTGAACTGAGGTATCACCCGAATAGTTTTGCTGATCCGAACCGGCAGTGTTCTTTACTTCTCCTCTCTATCCCCTTTCACTATTCTGTTCCGACTTTTTCAAAGTTGATCAGCCATTAGCTTTGTTCCGAGTCGTGTACATACACAACATTGTTTCGAAATACATATACGTTTGCTCTGCCATTACACACACATTTCTGTAACTGCTTTTAAACATATGTAAGCATATTTTGTAATTTTCAACTGTATTTTAAGGAAAGGATATGATCTAAAGGCCTGGCTCTTGTCATCCAATCCTTTTGTTAATTACAACAAATAAAGTAAGTTTAATGGGTGGTCCCGCCGCGAAAAAAGTCACCTTTTTTCCTCTCATCAAATTTATACATTTTTTTCTGTTTTAATCTATCTAGATACACTCTTAGGTGATTTAATGGTGTTTAGGGTAGTTAGTACATGTGTGGCATAGTAGCATGACTGATAACCAGCTGTTGGAACTCACATTTGGTGAAATGGTGACCATCAAACATGTGGTAGTCAATATCACCCACCCTTAACCTGTTTCATGATAAAGTCATATAATATAAATGGGCACTGTATTTTGGAACAAATACAGATTTAAACACAATGTAAGCTACCAATTGTGTCGCAGTTCTTTAGGAAGTACCTCTTCGGCAAAGATTACAACAATCTGACAAGAAATTATAATAACTTATCTTTATCATTCCCGCAGGAGTGCTCACTCTGTCCAGGTTGACAGAAAAAACAAAACTAAAAAGAGTAGAAAGTTAAATTAAACATAAAATCAAGTGATATTCATTAACTCTTTGAACCCTGGCGGTATCTCCCATGTCAGTTCAACGGAAGAAATTGGAAGAGTCCATATTTATTAATAGGGGATAGACCAATCAATATTTTCAACGTGCAGCCTTAGGAATGCTCGTTGAAAATATTGATTTGTCTCCCCCATCCTTAACTTAATGAAAGTATGATGTACCATGTCCCTGGGCCGGCAAATCGGACACTGGTGTTCAAAGAGTTAAGCTGTACTGTAAAATGAATGGGTGCAGCTGGGTTGTGTGTATTAAGTAGACAAAAATCAGGATGAAAAATGAAAAATAGAATAGGAAAGTCTGACTGAGGCTGACTGAGGAAAGATGTATGAAGCAAATGAGCTTTACAAAAGAATCCACAACATATTTTATACAAAAATGTGTTTTTCTAGAGATATGAGAGCTAGATGTACAAATGGGCCCAGAATGTGGGTCATCCATATTAGGCCTAGCTTGGATCATACATGTATAATCGCATCCCCACCTCCCCGATTAATCCCATCTATTCTGGTCTACCCTGGACTCGTGGATTTTGAAGTGATATAATAATAATAATTTTAATAATAATAATTTTAAAGCCTAGAATCCACAAACGGTGCTCAATGGCTGTCCAATAATTGCATACATATACATATACACACACACACATACATTCTCTCACAGATACATTGATACATGGATCCCTATTATCATTTATTGGTGCCCAGCGCCACATCAGCAACCGAGGCTATATCGTGGCGATAAGCGACAGAACCTAAAAGAATAAGGGTATTGAATTAAAACAAAATAAAAAACAAAACAAACTACAGCTTTACCAAAACAAGTATGTGAGTGTAACTTGACGAGTAACGAGGCAATCCTCACTGACTAGGTCACTCCCACGCACCTGGTAATGTCAGTTTATGACCAAAATTAAAAGACCACTGAAGGAAATGCCTTTCGAAAAAGGTAGGTTTTAGTACCAGACTTGAATGATTCAAGTGATTTACTATTTTTTATGTCGATTGGAAGAGAATTCCAAAGCCTTAGGCCAGCAACCGCAAAGGCCCTATCACCAGCACTAGTAAATTTAGATACGGGCTGAACCAGACTGAGTTGACCTGATGACCTACATGTAAGAGACCTCGGTGGTTTGTAGATGGTAAGCAGATCGGACAGGTAGGATGGTGCAGATCCCGAGATACACTTAAACACCAAAAGGGCAATTTTAAATTGAATTCTTTGCTTAACGGGTGGCCACTGTAACTCAGATAGTACTGGTGTTATATGGCAGTAGTTCTGAGTTCAGGTTATGACCCGTGCAGCACAATTCTGGATGTGTTGTAGCTTTTCAAGAATAGATGTTTTAGAGCCAATCAGACGAGAGTTGCAGTAGTCGGGGCGACTGGTAACAAAGGCGTGGACAAGCTGTTGTGACGTCTGCGTATCAATGAAGGATCGAATTTTGCTAATATTTCTAAGATGAAAAAATGCACTGCTAGAGACATGTTTGATATGTTCATCAGCGGCCAAATTTTCATCCATGAAATAACCTAAGTTTCGAACACAGCTACTGGGTTTTATCGCAGAACCTCCAATATTGAGGGACAGTTTGGATGTTTTTGAAAGTTGATGAGATAGACCTATATATATTATTTCTGTCTTGTCATCTTTCAATTTAAGAAAGTTTTTAGTCATCCATGCCTTGATGTCTGAAATACAAAGTTCAGTCTTACTGCATGCTTCAGGCTCAAAGGCGTGAGTAAAACTAATATGCAGCTGTGTGTCCTCTGCGTAGAAATGAAAGTCAAGGCCATGGCTTCGGATAATGTCATCGAGAGGCAAGACATAGACAGTGTACAGTAGGGGACCCAACACCGATCCTGAAGGGACGCCAAAACGTAGTGTGACCTTGTCTGACGACTCACTGCCAATAAGGACACTCTGTGTACGACCACTAAGGTACGACGAAAACCAATTAAGTGCTCGGTCAGTAAGGCCTATTCTCACTGCCAGTCTTTCAATAAGTATGTTATGATCTATGGTGTCAAAAGCGGCGCTTAAATCCAACAAAACAAGACATATACCCGGAAGTCACGCTCATTACAGCCCATTTTCTTCAAGAAGTGCTTGAGATTATCTCCCAATCACACCCGAGCGCAGCACTGCTCTGTGTAATAGCAGATTAAAACTTGCACCGTACTGCTTTAGAGTCTACCCCGACAGGCCGACCAGGTTGTGCAAGTAAGATGGGATCCCAGTCTGCTACACTATATAAAGATACTGGCATCGGTAACTGCATGGTGCTTCACTACAAATTTAAGCAGTCCACCGGCTGCCCAAAGAGCTGTGCCGTGCCGGAAACCCATGATTCACGATGAATTTGATATTTGGTTAGGATTCAAGTCATGTTATATGATCAAGTTTGTCAATTTCTCCACAAAATCATTGAGCCGGCTGGCGCTGGTGGGTTAGAAAGAAGCGTCAATACAGTGTACATGAATGTCCTATAGGCTATTGTCTTTTTCTACCCCGATCAACCCATCTCAACTCACCTCCAAATCCCATTGAATCTAAATTCGATTCTAATGGTCACTCCAAGAGTTCTAAGGATGACTTAATATTGCTAAGTTTTGTTGTATATTACATGAGTGGACAAAAAACCCATTGGCAACATTGTGTCAGGGAACTACATCCTGCACATCTACTCAACTTAGTGAATATAATTGAGCTTGTCAGCTCAATAACCCATGCTAAAACACTATACGATATAATTTGGAACAATTAGGCATCATTAAATTATTGCACACATGAAGTATTTATCTTATTTATCTCTGGTTTTGCTCAAAATATGCTTCAGTTTTTCGCAAACAAATTTGTGAAATATCTCACTTTTGTGTTGTTAGAAAAAGTGGAATAGCAGAAACGGACCAATAATCTGCCTGAAAACTGGACAGTTTTGTGTTGGGGATTCATTTTAGGGGGTTGAACTGGGTTTAAGAGGGTGGGTCCCCCACATGAAAAAGGAAAAAAAACTTCCTCTTAAAGTGGGGGTGATGGGTAGTCTCAAGGCGGAAAAAAGTTTTTTTCGGCCCTGTGTAGAGGATTATAATATAAGATTTTTTTCAAGCCACCCCCCCCCCCCCCACCCACCCAGTCAGATGCAAAAGTTTACCGCGATTTAAGAAACATATCAATTCTTGCGGATGTATGGGTCAATCATAAACCACCTTTACAAGTTCTATTCGGTATTTTAAGAATAGAAAAATAAGCATTTTTAGCTCAACTTGGCAACGTCAAGTATGAGCTATTGGGATGGGTTGTGATCCGTCGTCCATCCGTCCGTCCGTTCGTCCGTACGCACGTCCGGACGTCTGTCCGTCCACAATTCCTTTAGCACACCCTACAGGCCGCAGCTTTCACCCGATCAGTTCCAAATTCCATATGTGGCTTTGGGGCAATGTCTATGTGGGAGCTATCGATTTTTTTCGAATTTCAGTAAAAAACATGGCCGCCAGCGGCCATCTTAGACTTGGCATATAAGTTGTCAACAATTCAATTAGCACACCCTACAGGCCGAATCGCTCACCCAATCTTTTTCAAATTTCGTCTGTAGCTTTGTGTGATGTTTAGATGGGAGCTATTGAATTTTTCTGAATTTTGTTGAAAAACATGGCTTCCAGCAGCCATCTTGGATTTGGATATAAATTGTCCCAACAATTCCTTGAGCACACACTAGAGGCAGCGGCTCTCACCTGATTAATCCCACATTTCATATGTTGCTTTGGGGCAATGTCCAGATGGGAGCTATGGATTTTTTTTCGAATTTCGTTGAAAAACATGGCCGCCAGTGGCCATCTTGGATTTGAATATAAATTGTCCAACAATTCCTTTAGCACGCCATACAGGTCGTAGCTCTTACTCGATCAGTCCCAAATTTAATATGTAGCTTTGGGCAATGTCTAAATGGCAGCTATCAACTTTTTCCGATTATCGTTAAAAAACATGGCCGCCAGTGGCCATCTTAAATTTGGCATATAAATTGTCGACAATTCCAGCCTACAAGCCGCATCTCTCACCCAATCTTTTTCAAATTTCATATGTAGCTTTGGTGTTTTATCTAGATGGGAGCTATTGAATTTTTCTGAATTTTGTTGAAAAACGTGGCTTCCAACAGCCATCTTACATTTGGATATAAATGGTCCCAACAATTCCTTTAGCATACCCTACAGGCCGCACGCTCACCCGATCAGTCCCAAATTTCATATGTTGGTTTGGAGATATTCTAGATAGGAGCTACTGAATCTTTTCGAATTTCGTTGTAAAACATGGCCACCAGTGGCCATCTTGGATTTGGATATAAATTGTCTAGCAATTCCTTTAGCACACTCTACAGGCCCGCTGCTCTCACCCGATCAGACCCAAATTTCATATGTGGCTTTAGGGCAATGTCTAGATGTAAGCTATCAAATTTTTCCAAATTCGTTGAATTGCACTAAGTTATTTAAATTGTCAACGATTCTATTAGCACACTCTACAGGCTCCATCTCTCACCCGATCTTTTTCAAATTTCTTACGTAGTTTTAGTTTGCTGTCTAGATGAGAGCTATCGAATATTTCTGAATTGTGTTGGAAAACATGGCCACCAGCAGCCATCTTGGATCCGGATATAAATTGTCAACAATTCCATTAGCACAACCTACAGGTCGCATCTCCAACCTGATCCTTTTTGAATTTCACATAAGTAGTTGTCTTGGGGCTGGATGACCATATTCTTGGGGAGAGGGGCCGAGGGGGGACGAGAGGGGTCGATGACGTCATCATAATTAAAATGTTACGTAAGGTAATTAATATTACTTAATGATTTTTTTTAATCACTTTAATAATTAATGTAATTAATGAATGTTGCATAATTAATGTAATTAATGAGTGTAATTAGGGTTGATTATAATAATTAGTATATTAATAAATGAATTAATATTGACGTACTGGACATATATATGAATGCTAACGGTTGACTGACCCGCGAAGGTGAACACTGCATGTCTGGGTGTCATTAAATCGATTTTTCTTTTCAAACGCCAACTACTGACAGATGTTGAAGCAATTAAATCTATTGTCACACTTTAACGACCGGTCATAAATATCGTTAGACTGGACATGCTATCATGTATTTAAAAATCAATGATGATATCACGTGACAAGATGTGTCTTGCTTTTAACTGAAGACTGTGAACGACTCCATTGTGGCTATTTTTATAGGTATAATTTGATTTAATAACTTGGCGTGATTCTTACATATTAATAATGCAAGTTTATTCTTCTCGTTTTTATGGCTGTCGAAAAACTCTCATAGACCAAGATATTCTGATTTCTGCTAAAGTAATTTTTTAACGGTCCGATTTCTACGTTTTGACGGGTTCTCAAAAAAAATCACAAGAGAAATCGCCATGAGACTACTGTACACGGGGGAGAGGCTATACATGGCTGTACTTTATGCTCCAATACTTTGATGAATTAACGGATCATCTGAAAACCCACCAAGAAGGTGCTTTGAACTGTCAATTTTGTGGTTCAATAGCAAATTCAACAAAAGAGAGAGGCAGTGTACATCGAACAGACGTCGATGTCAAGATGTTCCAGTGGATGTTTTGTCTGAAATCCTATACTAGGAAAGATACATTAGAAAAAAACATGGAGAAATGTCAAAACTCGACATTTAACTGCGCGATTTGCGGGTTTCAGCTGATTCAACTTAACCGTCATCGCGCCACAAGTAGCAGAGATGCACAACTCGATTGGCCGGTGGAGACGTTCCTCATCAAATAAGGGGGGTCAAACGAGGTTATGAGGAGGGGAGAAGGAGACAAGTGTGCGGTCATACGTTTAAAATTTTAATAACCTTAATTGCTATGACGTAATCTCCTTAATAAATAGCGTATATTCATTTAATATATTAATAATTTTCGTTAAATAATTCATTTTTTATTCCACACCCCTGTATCCCCTCACAGTACCTAAAACTTTCATGAACTCCCCTCCTCCAGGTCATCCAATACTAAAAAAGTTTTGGAACTGCTCTCCCCCCGCCCCACCATAATCTTAAAGAGAGTTGCTTTGTCACAAACACACACTTTTTCAACCAATCAGACACCTCCATTATCCCACACCCTCACCGTCACACCCCTGTATCCCCTCACAGTACCTAAAACTTTCATGAACTCTCCTCCTCCAGGTCATCCAATATTAAAAAAAACTTTTGGAAACCTCTCTCCCCCCCTCCCCCAGCCCTCACAATAGCTAAATTATCTCGAACCCCAGTTCAGTTCTCTAAATGTAATGGACATGTCAGGCCCCCGAATACGCCTTCCCCACAATTTTGAGCGATCAAATTACCCCGATTAGTCTCCTCTCATAACTTACCTCTCTCTTAACCTGTATTTACTATGAGATTGTCCCCCTAATAAATAGCGTATGTTCATTTGATATAATATATTAATAATTTTCGTTAAATAATTCATTCCACAAGACACTTGTCGAAAAAACAAAATGGCGGATTAGTTTGACAGAAATACGCGTATCGATTTATTCAGGAATGTCTGTCGGTTGTGTCCTTGGGCAAGACACTTCATCCCTATTGACCATGTGGGGGCATGGTGACGCTGTGCACTAAGGCGTACTGCACGTCGATGGAGCACCTGTCTTCAACCAATGCAGACCCTGTGTAGAATCTTGACAGTTGCTTGCCGTTGCTCGGTGGCTTTCTCCAGCTTTCCCCACCCGTAAGACTGTCGTGGTCATGATTAGTTATTGTGCAGACCTTAAACACCAATAAATAAATATAAATAAATAGTCGATTATCAAAATAGCCCTTAAGTGTTTAACAGTTAATTGTGGACCAGTGCGTTTAAAAATGAAAAAATTTGGGTGATAGCACTACGGACTGTGTTTAATCATAGAAAAATCACACCCGCGCTATTACTAACCCGTATGATTTATTTTTGAACGTTCACTGAAGAATAGCCCACCCATCTAAGTAAAAGCATGAAAGAGCTAATATTATCTAATTACCTATGTGGGGGTGGGGTGGTCGGTAACGTTGTGAACTAGGGCGTACTACCTTCCGCCAATGATAACCCTGTGTAGAACTTTGACAGTTGTTTGCCTCTGCACGATGGTTTTTTTCCGGATTGCTCCAACTATCGTTAAATAAATGAAAAAAACTACAATTCTATAATAACAGGCCAAGCCAACAGTACTTTCACCCCCCTCATTTTAATAGTTGAAAAGCGCTGTTACTCGATCAAAAAAAAAATGGTAGAAGGATATGCGACTCTGTATTAGCCACCCAAATATGCGAGACTTGGGAAAATGTAACCCACCTAGAGCTGCACCAAAGCTACGTACACTATTCGAACTCCCGCATTGTGTCCTTGGGCAAGTTAATTTACCCCGATTATCCACATGGGAGCGCGATGACGGCGTGTAATAAGGTGTACTGCACGTCGGTGATACGCATATTTTAGAACAATCTAACCCTGCTTGTGCGGATTTCTGACGTTGGTGAGATGACAGTTACTCGTCGTTGCTCTGTGGTTCTCTTTGGATATTCCGGAGTCTACCCGTAAAATTGTCACGTTTAATTATAACTTGAACTTGATGTCCGGGTGTAATGAAATAGCGTATTTTCTGCAGACATTCTAAATAAACGCAGCTGGTTTACAGACCTGTATATATTTTTTTTTTTCAATTGAGTAAAAATATATGATAGTTACTGATGTAACACGCCGATTAGTATGTTTAATGAATCTAACTACGCCATTCCGACCGACCCTTTGCCCACCATGATCACAACAAACGTTTCAATCGATACAGTATGGGTGGAAACTAATTGCGTTCAAACTGTTGTTTTTTTTTTCTAGGTTTTACCACTCCCCTTACAGCGCAAATCGAAATGAAATCTAATTCATTGAACCATACTACAGTGGATGTCAAAATTAATTTTTGAACGCCATTTTTTCTATGTGCCACTATCAGCAGCTATGACCATAGCGTAACTTTGTGGTAAAATGCTTATTTTTGTACAAAACTCAAGACCTTTCTCTGACAAATGCCTATATAAAAACAAGATAATACGCGAGAATGCGTTGTGTACCTGCATTTTGTTGATAAAATATGGCATGACCACATTCCCGAATATTAATGATGTACCCGCTTAATAACAGCCGAATTTTTATCGGATCACAAATTTTTTTTGATTTGAATAATTGCCGATTTTTTTTATTAAATCACATTCAGTAATTTATGTAGATTTCCTGAACTGGGCGAAGGTCAAGAAAGGCACTCTGTAGTTTAGGAGACTCCACAAATAAAAACAAAATAAAAAATCTTAGATATCTTGCTTTTTTTTTAATTATCCATATTAACCAGAAATCAAAACTAGTCAAATTAATTAGAATTAAATTACAAATGGATATGAAATTTGCAGTAAAATGAACACTGGTATATGCTGCTGGCCGCATTTTTAGTTGTCTGTAATGGCTGTTGTTCAGAATATCACCCTATTGGGGTGAGTTTTCGCTTTTTCGTCCAGTTTCATGAGAGCTTCCACGAAGTCCGTTCCACATTCGCAATCTTTTCCAGGGGCCATTCTTCAAAGGCTGGTCCATCGCAACTTTGCGGAGATATTGTTCTCTGGACGACAAACTGCAATATGATCTGGGTTTCCGATCAGACCCCTTGGGATATTTTGATCTTTAAGGATGTTTACCAAAATTTTCCACCCTGTCGGTTGAAAATCTTTTCTTTTTCACAGCAGATCATTTATTAGATCACACATATTGGAGCCCGAAATTGTAATGCCGTTATACACGAGTCGATCTTTCTCATCCCAGGATAAATTGGGTATATTCTTTATTATCTGGAGTAACAAAAGCGCCTTCTGCTGCATGGAATCTGGTATAACGGCTAACCAGTCCGGATGATTTTCCACTGAAAAACTAGTCGTTAAGGAGTGTGGTTTGTTGGTTTCTTTGTGTAAATTTGATTGGCGCTGAAAGATTGTCTGGTTCAGCAGCCCTTTCTCTTCAGAACCCGATGTTGAAGATTCAGGAATTGGTCTCATACCCTGGTCTATGGGCGGGACAGCTACAGCATTCAGGGGTGTGCGTATTTCCTGCAACTGTTCACTCCCCCATGGTTCAATACACTGAATTCTGCTTGAGGGTAGGTTGGTTGAGTCATCCATCACTAGCGATTTTACTGGCTCTAGCTTATTTGCAAGCCCCAAAATATTTCCACTTGTTAATGCATTGTTCCAACTAAAGGCTGATTTCATATGCACTGGAGGATAGGGTGGCTCGTTACAGACAGATCTGATTGTTAACTCGGCTGTATTTGAGTTCGCTCCCCCTATAGTGTGTTTAAAATTTACATTTTTATGTAATTTTCGTCTGTGTCGATAATAATTAGTTTTATGAGAGTAAGATTTTTGACACAATTCACAGACGTAGCGTGAATTCATCATTTTCAGAAGCGAGTTAATAGAGTGGCAATACAGTTCCAACACTCTGCCATTTATATGTATGAATAGAATGGGTCCCACCCCAACCTGTCAATCGCTGATTGGCTAATTATATATCAAGATAAGGTGGGTTCTACCCCAACCTGTTGATCATTGGTTACTTCAAATTCTCACACAGTGCATTGTGGGAAATTCCAGTGGTAGAGCTCTGAGGTAAAATAAGTTACAAATTGATATAGTTTGCTTCAAAAAAAAAAAAGAAACATCAAAGTCACATTCATGACAAGCCGAGGTAGCACATCTGAACCACCAACTCTACACTGTTTAATCAGATAATCCATTTAATCAATTAATTACATGTGCATATCGGTTTTTTATTTGTTTTTCATCAGTTTCCATCAGTTTTTCATTGGTTTTTATCAGTTTTCATTGGTTTTTATCGGTTTTACAATTCGGTAAAACGGTTTTTAGTGATTTTACAATTCGATAAAACGGTTTTTAGTGATTTAAATCACGTAAAATGATCACTAATTACCACTAATTGATCACTAATGGTCACTAATTACCACTAATTGATCACTAATGGTCACTAATTGATCACTAATGGTCACTAATTAGTGATCAATTGATCACTAATTACCACTAATTGATCACTAATGGTCACTAATTAGTGATCAATTGATCACTAATGGTCACTAATTGCGACTAATTAGTGATCAATTGATCACTAATTACCACTAATTGATCACTAATGGTCACTAATTGCCACTAATTAGTGATCAATTGATCACTAATGGTCACTAATTACCACTAATTAGTGATCAATTAGTGGTAATTAGTGTCCATTAGTGATCAATTGATCACTAATTAGTGACCATTAGTGATCAATTAGTGGTAATTAGTGATCAATTGATCACTAATTAGTGACCATTAGTGATCAATTAGTGATCATTAGTGATCAATTAGTGGTAATTAGTGACCATTAGTGATCAATTAGTGGTAATTAGTGATCATTTTACGTGATTTAAATCACTAAAAACCATTTTATCGAATTGTAAAATCACTAAAAACCGTTTTACCGAATTGTAAAACCGATAAAAACCAATGAAAACCGATAAAAACCAATGAAAAACTGATGGAAACTGATGAAAAACCAATGAAAAACCGATATGCACATGTAATTATCTGATTAAATGGATTATCTGATTAAAGAGTGTAGAGTTGGTGGTTCAGATGTGCTACCTCGGCTTGTCATGAATGTGACTTTGATGTTTCTTTTTTTTTTTTTGAAGCAAACTATATCAATTTGTAACTTATTTTACCTCAGAGCTCTACCACTGGAATTTCCCACAATGCACTGTGTGAGAATTTGAAGTAACCAATGATCAACAGGTTGGGGTAGAACCCACCTTATCTTGATATATAATTAGCCAATCAGCGATTGACAGGTTGGGGTGGGACCCATTCTATTCATACATACAAATGGCAGAGTGTTGGAACTGTATTGCCACTCTATTAACTCGCTTCTGAAAATGATGAATTCACGCTACGTCTGTGAATTGTGTCAAAAATCTTACTCTCATAAAACTAATTATTATCGACACAGACGAAAATTACATAAAAATGTAAATTTTAAACACACTATAGGGGGAGCGAACTCAAATACAGCCGAGTTAACAACCAGATCTGTCTGTAACGAGCCACCCTATCCTCCAGTGCATATGAAATCAGCCTTTAGTTGGAACAATGCATTAACAAGTGGAAATATTTTGGGGCTTGCAAATAAGCTAGAGCCAGTAAAATCGCTAGTGATGGATGACTCAACCAACCTACCCTCAAGCAGAATTCAGTGTATTGAACCATGGGGGAGTGAACAGTTGCAGGAAATACGCACACCCCTGAATGCTGTAGCTGTCCTGCCCATAGACCAGGGTATGAGACCAATTCCTGAATCTTCAACATCGGGTTCTGAAGAGAAAGGGCTGCTGAACCAGACAATCTTTCAGCGCCAATCAAATTTACGCAAAGAAACCACCAAACCACACTCCTTAACGACTAGTTTTTTAGTGGAAAATCATCCGGATTGGTTAGCCGTTATACCAGATTCCATGCAGTAGAAGGCGCTTTTGTTACTCCAGATAATAAAGAATATACCCAATTTATCCTGGGATGAGAAAGATCGACTCGTGTATAATGGCATTACAATTTCGGGCTCCAATATGTGTGATCTAATAAATGATCTGCTGCGAAAAAGAAAAGATTTTCAACCGACAGGGTGGAAAATTTTGGCAAACATCCTTAAAGATCAAAATATCCCAAGGGGTCTGATCGGAAACCCAGATCATATTGCAGTTTGTCATCCAGAAAACAATATCTCCGCAAAGTTGCGATGGACCAGCCTTTGAAGAATGGCCCCTGGAAAAGATTGCGAATGTGGAACGGACTTCGTGGAAGCTCTCATGAAACTGGACGAAAAAGCGAAAACTCACCCCAATAGGGTGATATTCTGAACAACAGCCATTACAGACAACTAAAAATGCGGCCAGCATCATATACCAGTGTTCATTTTACTGCAAATTTCATATCCATTTGTAATTTAATTCTAATTAATTTGACTAGTTTTGATTTCTGGTTAATATGGATAATTAAAAAAAATGCAAGATATCTAAGATTTTTTATTTTGTTTTTATTTGTGGAGTCTCCTAAACTACAGAGTGCCTTTCTTGACCTTCGCCCAGTTCAGGAAATCTACATAAATTACTGAATGTGATTTAATAAAAAAAATCGGCAATTATTCAAATCAAAAAAACTGTGATCCGATAAAAATTCGGCTGTTATTAAGCGGGTACATCATTAATATTCGGGAATGTGGTCATGCCATATTTTATCAACAAAATGCAGGTACACAACGCATTCTCGCGTATTATCTTGTTTTCATATAGGCATTTGTCAGAGAAAGGTCTTGAGTTTTGTACAAAAATAAGCATTTTACCACAAAGTTACGCTATGGTCATAGCTGCTGATAGTGGCACATAGAAAAAATGGCGTTCAAAAATTAATTTTGACATCCACTGTAGTATGGTTCAATGAATTAGATTTCATTTCGATTTGCGCTGTAAGGGGAGTGGTAAAACCTAGAAAAAAAAAACAACAGCTTGAACGCAATTAGTTTCCACCCATACTGTATCGGTGAGAGAGAGAGAGAGAGAGAGAGAATTGAACCGTTTGTTGTGATCATGGTGGGCAAAGGGTCGGTCGGACTGGCGTAGTTAGATTCATTAAACATACTAATTGGCATGTTACATCAGTAACTATCATATATTTTTACTCAATTGAAAAAAAAATATATACAGGTCTGTAAACCAGCTGCGTTTATTTAGAATGTCTGCAGAAAATACGCTATTTCATTACACCCGGACATCAAGTTCAAGTTATAATTAAACGTGACAATTTTACGGGTCGACTCAGGAATATCCAAAGAGAACCACAGAGCAACGACGAGTAACTGTCATCTCACCAACGTCGGAAATCCACACAAGCAGGGTTAGATTGTTCTAAAATATGCATATCACCGACGTGCAGTACACCTTATTACACGCCGTCATCGCGCTCCCACGTGGATAATCGGGGTAAATTAACTTGCCCAAGGACACAATGCGGGAGTTCGAATAGTGTACGCAGCTTTGGTGCAGCTCTAGGTGGGTTATATTTTCCCAAGTCTCGCAAATTTGGGTGGCTAATACAGAGTCGCATATCCTTTTACCATTTTTTTGATCGAGTAACAGCACTTTTCAACTATTAAAATGAGAGAGGGGGGGTGAAAGTACTGTTGGCTTGGCCTGTAATTATAGAATTGTAGTTTTTTTCATTTATTTAACGACAGTTGGAGCAATCCGCAAAGAACCATCGCACAGAGGCAAACAACTGTCAAAGTTCTACACAGGGTTATCATTGGCAGAATGTAGTATGCCCTAGTTCACAACGTTACCGACCACCCCACCTCCACATAGGTAATTAGATAATATTAGCTCTTTCATGCTTTTACTTAGATGGGTGGGCTATTCTTCAGTGAACGTTCAAAAATAAATCATACGGGTTAGTAATAGCGCGGGTGTGATTTTTCTATGATTAAACACAGTCCGTAGTGCTATCACCCAAATTTTTTCATTTTTAAACGCACTGGTCCACAATTAACTGTTAAACACTTAAGGGCTGTTTTGATAACCGACTATTTATTTATATTTATTTATTGGTGTTTAAGGTCTGCACAATAACTAATCATGACCACGACAGTTTTACGGGTGGGGAAAGCCGAAGAGAGCCACTGAGCAACGGCAAGCAACTGTCAAGATTCTACACAGGGTCTGCATTGGTTGAAGACAGGTGCTCCATCGACGTGCAGTACGCCTTAGTGCACAGCTTCACCATGCCCCCCACATGGTCAATAGGGATGAAGTGTCTTGCCCAAGGACACAACCGACAGACATTCCTGAATAAATCGATACGCGTATTTCTGTCAAACTAATCCGCCATTTTGTTTTTTCGACAAGTGTCTTGTGGAATGAATTATTTAACGAAAATTATTAATATATTATATTAAATGAACATACGCTATTTATTAGGGGGACAATCTCATAGTAAATATGGGTTAAGAGAGAGGTAAGTTATGAGAGGAGACTAATCGGGGTAATTTGATCGCTCAAAATTGTGGGGAAGGCGTATTCGGGGGCCTGACATGTCCATTACATTTAGAGAACTGAACTGGGGTTCGAGATAATTTAGCTATTGTGAGGGCTGGGGGAGGGGGGAGAGAGGTTTCCAAAAGTTTTTTTAATATTGGATGAACTGGAGGAGGGGAGTTCATGAAAGTTTTAGGTACTGTGAGGGGATATAGGGGTGTGACGGTGAGGGTGTGGGATAATGGAGGTGTCTGATTGGTTAAAAAAGTGTGTGTTTGTGACAAAGCAACTCTTTTTAAGATTATGGTGGGGGTGGGGGAGAGCGGTTTCCAAAAGTTTTTTAGTATTGGATGACCTGGAGGAGGGGAGTTCATGAAAGTTTTAGGTACTGTGAGGGGATACAGGGGTGTGGAATAAAAAATGAATTATTTAACGAAAATTATTAATATATTAAATAAATATACGCTATTTATTAAGGAGATTACGTCATAGCAATTAAGGTTATTAAAATTTTAAACATATGACCGCACACTTGTCTCCTTCACCCCTCCTCATAACCTCGTTTGACCCCCCTTATTTGATGAGGAACGTCTCCACCGGCCAATCGAGTTGTGCATCTCTGCTACTTGTGGTGCGATGACGGTTAAGTTGAATCAGCTGAAACCCGCAAATCGCGCAGTTAAATGTCGAGTTTTGACATTTCTCCATGTTTTTTTCTAATGTATCTTTCCTAGTATAGGATTTCAGACAAAACATCCACTGGAACATCTTGACATCGACGTCTGTTCGATGTACACTGCCTCTCTCTTTTGTTGAATTTGCTATTGAAACACAAAATTGACAGTTCAAAGCACCTTCTTGGTGGGTTTTCAGATGATCCGTTAATTCATCAAAGTATTGGGGCATAAAGTACAGCCATGTATAGCCTCTCCCCCGTGTACAGTAGTCTCATGGCGATTTCTCTTGTGATTTTTTTTTGAGAACCCGTCAAAACGTAGAAATCGGACCGGTAAAAAATTATTTTATCGCGTGAGGCGTAAAATCAGAATATCTTGGTCTATGAGAGTTTTTCGACAGCCATAAAAACGAGAAGAATAAACTTGCATTATTAATATGTAAGAATCACGCCAAGTTATTAAATCAAATTATACCTATAAAAATAGCCACAATGGAGTCGTTCACAGTCTTCAGTTAAAAGCAAGACATATCTTGTCACGTGATACCATCATTGATTTTTAAATACATGATAGCATGTCCAGTCTAACGATATTTATGACCGGTCGTTAAAGTGTGACAATAGATTTAATTGCTTCAACATCTGTCAGTAGTTGGCGTTTGAAAAGAAAAATCGATTTAATGACACCCAGACACGCAGTGTTCACCTTCGCGGGTCAGTCAACCGTTAGCATTCATATATATGTCCAGTACGTCAATATTAATTCATTTATTAATATACTAATTATTATAATCAACCCTAATTACACTCATTAATTACATTAATTATGCAACATTCATTAATTACATTAATTATTAAAGTGATTAAAAAAAAATCATTAAGTAATATTAATTACCTTACGTAATATTTTAATTATGATGATGTCATCGACCCCTCTCGTCCCCCCTCGGCCCCTCTCCCCCAGAATAGGGTCATCCAGCCCCAAGACAACTACTCACATATAGCTTTGGTATGATGTCTAGATGGGAGCTATCATTTTTAGCTCAATTTTGGCTGAGCCAAATTTGAGCTTATGCCATGGCCAGTCGTCAGTCTGTCCATCTGTCCGTCAACAATTCAATACGGCTCGGGCTAGAGGCCGTATTTAAGAACCGATCTTTATGAAACTTCTTGGGTACCTTTGTTATGACCGTGGGACGAGAACGAGTGTTTTGGGGTCCGATCCGAAATTCAAGTTGGCCGCTGGCGGCCATTTTGTGCAGACTTAGGTGAAATCAGATTTTTGCGCAGAACTTCCATATGAAAGCACTGATTTGAATAATTTTTTGTATGAATGTTTAGTACCATGGGATACCTCACATATAATAGGGTTTTTTTTTCTCATACGTAAATTATGCAAATTAGACTAACTTTGATGTATTTAGTATTACTTTCAGCACTGTAAGTGCAAATGCCAATACGGCTCGGGCTAGAGGCCGTATTTATAAACCGATCTTTACGAAACTTCTTGGGTACCTTTGGTATCACCGTGGGACGAGAACGAATGTTTTGGGGTGCGATCCGAAATTCAAGATGGCCGATGGCAGCCATTTTGTACAAAATTAGGAGCAATCAGATTTTTGCACAGAACTTCCATATGAAAGTGCTGATTTGAAAAATATTTTGTGTGAATATTTAGTACCATGGGATACATCACATATAATACGGGTTTTTTTCTCGTGCAGAAATTAATCAAATTAGATGAACTTTGATTTTTTCAGTGCTAATTACACACAGTAAGTACACATGTCAATACGGCTAGAGGCCGTATTTAAGAACCGATCTTCACGAAACGTCTTGGGTACCTCTGTTATCACCTTGGGACGAGAACGAGTGTTTTTGAGTGCGGTCCAAAATTCAAGATGGCTGCCAGTGGCCATTTTGTACCGAAATTAGGTCTAATCAGTTTTTTGTACACAACTTCTAAACGGCTCAGGCTAGAGGCCTTATTTATGAACCGATCTTTATGAAACTTCTTGGGTACCTTTGTTATCACCGTGGGATGAGAACGGGTGTTTGGGGTGTGGTTCGAAATTCAAGATGTCCACCAGCAGCCATTTTGTACCAAAATTAGTGCAATCAGTCTTTTGTACAGAACTTATGTATGAAAGTTCTGATTGGAATAAATTTGTGTATGAATGTTTAGTAAAATGAAATACATCACATACAGTACAGGTTTTTTTCTCGTGCAGAGATTATGCAAATTAGATGAATTTTGATTTATTTAGTGCTACTTTTCCACTGTAAGTGCACGTGTCAATACGGCTCGGGCTAGAGGCTGTATTTATCAACTGATCTTCACGAAACTTCTTGGGTACCTTTGTTATCACCTTGGGACGAGAACGAGTGTTTCTGAGTGCGGTCCAAACTTCAAGATGGCTGCCAGTGGCCATTTTGTACCGAAATTAGGTCCAATCAGTTTTTTGTCACAACTTCTATACAGCTCGTATTTATGAACTGATCTTCACGAAACTTCTTGGGTACCTTTGTTTTCACCTTGGGACAGGAATGAATGTGTTTTGGGGTGCCTTTGTTATCACTGTCCTATGAGAACAAATATTTTGGGGTTCAGTCAGACCCACTCTGGTACCCACAGATTTCTTTTCTAGTTTAGCATCTGACTGTCACCCACCTTTACAATACTTTACCTATACATTTGTTACAGGCTACGGTCAGTATTTATGTACAGACCGTTACAATACTTTATATGTACCTTTGTTATCAGGTCATTACCTAGATGTTTGTCATTGCTGTGTCACATACTATACATGTACATGTCTTGACAAGTTGAGCTACAGTGTCATTGACACTTTCATTTATGAATTTCGTTCAAAATATGTCCATCTTGATTTGGCGTATGAATTGTCAACAATTCCATTAGCACACCTTGCAGGTCGCATCTCTCGCTCAATCTTTGTCAGATTTTATATGTACTTATGGTGTGGTGTCTAGATGGGAGCTATCAATTTTTCCTGAATTTCTTGACATATAAATTGTCAATAATTCCATTAGCAGACCCCACAGGCCGCACCTCTCGCCCGATCTTTTTCAAATTTTATATGTAACTTTGGCATGATCTCCACATGGAAGTTATCAAATTTGTCTGCATTTCGTTGAAAAAGATAGACTCCACCGGCCATCTTGGATTTGACATATATATTGTCAGCAATTCCATTAGTACACCCAATAGGCCCCATCCTTCACCCGATTTTTTTTTCAGATTTCATATGTAGCTTTGATGTGATGTCTTTTCTGTAGAAACTTAAGTGAATGACATGGCATTACTGGATCTTCCTATTTTGTTCAGTCCCTTCTTGGACATGTTGAGCTGGAGTGTCATTGACACTTTCGTTTCCTAATTTCATTGCATTTCGGAAGTAATCTCTGTCGGTTCTGAAGCGACTTATCGTGACAAAATAAACATTTTCCGAAAAAAGTTGGGTAGGAATGACACATTAGTGTATGAT
The DNA here is from genome assembly GCA_031216915.1 of Pictodentalium vernedei. NCBI lineage: Eukaryota > Metazoa > Mollusca > Scaphopoda > Dentaliida > Dentaliidae > Pictodentalium > Pictodentalium vernedei. Next base: position 744,180,410 of record CM062297.1, read on the forward strand.
AAGTCGGGATAATGCGATGATATATGCGATCTAATGACGTGGACAAACTATGAAGCGAAAATATACACACCGTGTTTTTTTCAGAAAATCCATCTCCGCCTCAAAAAACGTTTCCCGGTTCTTCCGTTCACTTCCGTTTATATAAAGTGTAATCTGTGTGTATTTTTTGTCGGGAAAGCAAGAAATTTCGCCCAACTGAGTACTTCATAGCGTGTGTATATCTTCGTCTGGCGTTAATTTTACATTATCGACTTCTCCTGATAAATCACTCGGCGAATTGAACCAACTTTGATGTGCATGTTCCTCATCGTACGGCAATCCAAGTTTGTTCAAATAAAGTTGTTACGCCCACAGGAGGCACCACAAGAGACATAACTCTGACAGTACTCAAATATTTGGATTTTCTTGTTTAATCTTCTTCTCCAGAACCATCAATTTGAATCTTTTGATATTTGGTACACAACATCTCGGGGGTGGGGGCAGATTTAAGTTTGTTCAAACCGAGTCCATGAGTTCATATTTGGGCCCCCTATAGGAGCCTGAATTTTAACTTTGTGCAATATGAGGCAACTTCTTTAAAAATCTTCTTCAGATCCACCAGTCAGAATGCTTTCATATTTGGTATACATCAATTCCAGGGAGGTCAGATTCACGTTTGTTCAAATCTAGTACCTGTGTTAATATTTGGGCTCTCTATTGGAGATGGCGGCCTCCAATATACAAAATGGACGACGGAAATAGGTATCACCCTAACATTACGCGCTGCGAGTGCACACTAACACCATATATCACTATAGTAATGACGTCACAAGATGGCCGCTCACGCGGGTTACCATGACAACACAACATGGCGCCACTGGGTCACGTGACGTGACGTCACTTCCGGGTTTGTCCACCGAGGTCATCCAAATATGGGATGACCGGGTATATGACATACTACTCGCTACAGACCCAAACTTATTTCTATGGCACATAATTTATGTCATCAATTGTTATTCTCTGTGTCTACTTGGTGGCTTGTTTACCTCGGTACGTATTCGATTTTTTTTTCACAAATACTAGGGAGTCACAATCTGCTGAAAGTGGGGATGAGGGAGAGAAGGGGAGACAAATGGAGAGAGAGACAGAGAGTGTCTGTGTTTGTATTTTTGAGGTGGGTGTTGTGTGAGGGAGGGCTTTGTGGAAAGTAAACTTATTTCAATAAACTTATTGCTCGCCGGTTGCTCAGTTCTCTGCTGACTGTCCACTTGTATCACGCCTACAAAGTTTTAAGTGTATTCCTGACATTGATATCACAAAGATTTACAGTTTTATGTTGTTTAAAATTTGTCAAATTGTTCTTGTTATTGTAAATTACTAAATAGTTTGGTTCGCACATTCTATTGAAATATTGTTTAAAAAATATTGCTGAATAACCAAGCATTTATAATTAAAATAACATGCCGTATCCCTTGTCTGGGACTATTTTTCACATTAAGGAGAAGATTTAAAAGAGGACTTGTGGTGTATGTGAGTTCCCCGACGCATGTATGGACGGTGAACGAGCAGGATTATTATGATCCCCAATGATTCTGGAGGTGGGATGAGGAAATCTCACCCGGGGGCAAGATATTTGAACCTGACCAGAGGCTTGCCGAGGGCCTGGTTCAAATATCTTGCCTCGAGGATGAGACTTCCCCATTCCCCGGCCACCTTCAGCTTCATCGAGGATGATTTTTCTCCCCACACACGAGGATTACGTCATTATAGATAATTGGCGGCCACGTGCTGACATAACCAATTAATCAAGTCGTAGTCCTTTCGAAAAAACGAACAATTTCGTCGGAAAGATCGTACAAAAGTTAAGTATATACCATAGGTATACACTAAAAAAATGATTTGTAACACTGTCCGTTAAGGGGTCAATGAATTTGCGCGTGTCAAACTCTAATGTAAAGGGCATTGTGAGATTATTGATCGATCGATAAATTCGCGCAGTGTTATTATTAAATCTGCAGAGAAACATGGGGTTGAAACAAATCAACACTGTTGATTTTGAATGGCACGTGGATTACATGCGGGAAATCGTTACATGCGGGAAATCGTGAAGCCATTATGTTTATTTACAATTGTGCAGACGATGTGAAATAGTTCCGGCGACCCAATAAAATATGCAAATGAGTATGTCACGTAGAGTGGATGGGATAGAAATAACCCACCCTGCCGTCTCACCCGGGACACGCGTATGTTTCACGTATAGTGGGGGAGAAAATACGATCGTCATTTGTTCTTGAAAAAAGGTGGGAATAAAATGTGATGGGTCAAGTACGTTTGAGAAGTAGAACGCTACACTGGAAAACGATTCGATGACGAAACGAGTGAAGAAGTAAATAATCCAGTGCTTCTTTTAGTAATAATACAAGTTCGCTTGAACGCACGTACCCCGGCAGGGGATGACAAATTCAGTATGGCAAACTCGTAACAAATAACTATGTAAAGGGTAAACGGAGAATTAATTTTCTGTTCCATGTATAATTTCTCACATTTTCAGTGTCGTTCAAAATCCATGCGTCTTCAAAATTTAAATTATCTAGGATCAAACCTGCATGGAGGAGAAGAGTACCCCAAATCCACACGTATTCAAAAGTTGAGAAAGGGGCATAAAGGGGATACGTGCGGGTCCGGGACCACCCCATTCCTGGACCACCATCAATCATGTGGTCCAGAAATAGTTGTCCAGAAAAGTCAGTTATTTTGGGAAAAAACTTAAATTTTTCTGTCAAAACAATTGATTTTGTCGATTTTTTCCAGAAATAATTCAATTTTTCCCGCAAAATGTTTAAAATTTGAACATTTCTGAGCCACTTTGAGGTGAATTTGACGAACCCACACTGAAAACCTCGGGTTTTTAGAAACCCGCTTTCTTGACAATTTTAATGCTGATATTTCCATTTTTTGACAATCGTAACACGGACTTTTTCCATCGGGTGAATTTTTTTGTTAGCCTAGAATACCCGGACCACTCGCGATCGAGATTTTCTGTTGCGAAATATTTCGAAAAAGCAGCATCGTTGTCTGTAGGGACTAGAAAAAAATATGCAATCGAATGCCGATTCTCGCGGTAAAAGACAGCGGTTCGATCGAGGTGAATTTAAAAATTGCTCCAGCGCATCATTCAATTTTTCCTACTACTACAGTAGTAGTGTATGGCTGGATTATTAATGGAGCGTGAATGCTTTTTACAAACTTAGAAATGTTTTGCCTAATGAATAAAACTGGGTGTTGTCAAAGTATAATCACGTTTAAAAGGTTTTATGTTATTCCTCACTGCAAATTAAAGGTATTGACGAGTAGATTACGAAAATTATATTTTTTAACACTCGTCGTGGGGTGGGGTCACGACCAGAGCCGAAAAACGTCTTTTTTTATAAAGCCAGGCATGTGAGTTAGCAATTTGAAGGGCTCGTCTTGGAGAGTACAAAAATGACATTTTTCCATTTTACTTGGGGGTGGGGGTCACGCCCATCAGAAAATCAAAAGTTTCGAGAAGGTGTTCGTGTGACCTATCAAATTAAAGGTATCTACGAGTAGATTACGAAAATAATATTTTCAATCCTCGTCGTGGGGGTGAGGTCACGACCAGAGTCGAAAAACGTCTTCCTTTTTTATGAAACCACACGAAATTTAATATTTTATAAAACATTTTACAACAAAACGACGACAACGAAATAATCAGTCATAATAATAACTGTTTTTGTCATTAAAGAAAAAAAATGCAAAAAAAAGGTTGTTATTTTATTTTTTTACGTATATAATAACAAGTAAAAAAAACAAAAACAAAAAAATATTTTTTACAATTAATAATTATTACCATTTAAAAAAAACGCACACACACAAATTTAATAACTGTTTTTGTCATTAAAGAAAAAAAAACTGTAAAAAAAAGGTTATTTTTTACATATATAATAAGTAAAAAAAAAAAAAAAAATATTTTTTACAATTAATAATTATTATCATTAAAAAAAACACACACACAATATTTAATATTTTATAAAAAAAATTCTCAACAAAATGACGACAAAAAAAAATAAAAATAATCAGTCATGAAATCGACAGTACCTAAACAATCCGCATTAAAATTGAAGAGAATCGAGAGATATTCGAAGTTCGATAGTAAAATTTATAGACTGCAATCACACAGTGCCATCGAATTGAAGGATGCAGAGACGAGTGGATTGAGAGAGGAATACGACAAATATAAATTGCCTTTGAAATTGGACGAGACCACCTCGGAATTAATGTACGAATGTCAAGACGATCTATTAGCCATTCTCTCAGAGAAGATAGAAAATTTCGATCCAGACGATCTGTCATTCATCTACGGGAGTAATATATATCCGAACGTCTCTAAAGAAGTGGTCGACAAATTGAATCTGATCATCAGGGAAAAACGAACGTTGGGGAGGGTGAATCTAGTTTTCCGATGGATTTATCAGTGGGGAGACGATAGCTTTAAAGTTAACATGCTCGTCACGGACGCGAAATATGATTAAAAAAAAGAGCGAGTTAGTTCATTATAGATAGATTTAAATCTCGACTCGAAAAGCTCATTAAAAGTACTTATCATGAGGTAGTACTCAATTTTTTTTTAAAAAAAATTCTGGATTTTTTCTGTTTTTGAGGGTTTTTTTCTTTAATGACAAAAAAAATATATATATATATATATATAGACTCTGACGCCGATGGGGATCGAACCACTGCCTTGATGAGAGTACACTTCTGCGGCACCAATCGCCTAGCGAAACTGGACCAGCGCCATAGACCACTCGACTACCGCCAAGCCCCAAAAAAGGCATGCTAGCAGATCGAGCGTCCATGGAACTGGCACAGTCCACATGAAATTACTCGGTATCCCCCACAATTAGTTTTTACAATGAATTATACCATGTAATGCAGATGAAATCAGTGAGAATCAATCTCTTTTCCAAATTTCCTGCTTACGGTATAGAATACAGAATTCGGCACTTCTGTTATGCATTTTTTAGGATGAAAGACTCTGACGCCGATGGGGATCGAACCACTGCCTTGATGAGAGTGCACTTCTGCGGCACCAATCGCCTAGCGAAACTGGACCAGCGCCATAGACCACTCGACTACCGACAAGCCCCAAAAAAGGCATGCTAGCAGATCGAGCGTCCATGGAACTGGCACAGTCCACACGAAATTACTCAGTATCCCCCACAATTAGTTTTTTACAATGAATTATACCATGTAATGCAGATGAAATCAGTGAGAATCAATCTCTTTTCCAAATTTCCTGCTTATGGTACAGAATACAGAATTCGGCACTTCTGTTATGCATTTTTTAGGATGAAAGACTCTGATGCCGATGGGGATCGAACCACTGCCTTGATGAGAGTACACTTCTGCGGCACCAATCGCCTAGCGAAACTGGACCAGCGCCATAGACCACTCGACTACCGACAAGCCCCAAAAAAGGCATGCTAGCAGATCGAGCATCCATGGAAATATATTAAAATAAAAAATTCACAAATCCATTTTTTTTACAACATAAAAAAAATTCTAAATAATATATATTAAAATAGGAAGTTTTAAAATAAAAAATGCCAAAAACAAAAACATCTAACTTATGACCAAACACTGGTTAATTTACAAGCCAAAGTGGGTCAGTCATCGAATTTGAAAGGTGTCAAACACATGAAAAAAGAAGAATGCATCAATCATTTACTCTATGGGAAGGGGTGGATGAAAGGTCTACGATGGAGGCAAAAACTCGAATTGTGGCAAGAAATAAGAAGACGAAACAACCTCAAGAAATGACTGTGAACAAGAAGAAGACTGGTAAATGAGCAGTAAGCCCGCAGGTTTTTAACGGGAATAAAAAAAATTGAAAAGGGACGCGGTTCGAGATGACGCTTCATTACAAAAATCATTGATTCTTACAGAACGAGACGTCACCATTAAAGGATATTTTAAAACTTTTGAGGTGAATCCTCTTCTCACAAATCTCGATCCCGACTCGTTCATGGTATGGGTGAAGGATGGAGTGTTGGACGTATTTCGAAAATATCTAAAAAAAAAAGGGTTTAAAAATAAAAATAATCTTGCATTTTCTGATGAAAAACATCGACGTGAAAACGGGTGAGATCTTGGTGCGAGATGCCTATTTCCAATCTAAAATGGAGACTGTGTTCGGAGACGACGAATTATCTAATGTTTATGGAGTGATGCAAGACAAGATGTTGGAATCTATGGCTCATTATCACGAGAAGGGAAGTTGTTGAACGTTCGAGAAGATATTATGTCTCGAAATTCTCGAGGACAGACATGACCCTTTGATAACGTCTTCCTATATAGAATTGCCTTGTTTCCTATATAATAAAAAAGCTGTGGTTAATGTGAAAAATAAAGATGATAGCGAGTGTTTCAAATGGGCGATCACATCGGCCTTATATCCCATAGAAGAGCATAGCAATAGAGTTTCCAAGTACGCACAGACTTGTAAAAATCTCGATTGGGCGGGAGTGCCTTTCCAGATGCGAATGGAAGACATCAAGTGTTTCGAAAAGCTAAATCTCGTCGTGGCCGTGAATGTCTTGTGATATGAAGGAGGCGATCAAAAAAGAATAGTCTATCCTCTCAGACTGACTTCTCACAAAGAGAGAGACAAGATTGTTAATTTGTTATTAATTTCCAAGGCTGACAATCAACATTATTGCTGGATTAAAAATATGAGTAAATTGTTGTCCAAGCAAACTTCTAAACATAACAGCAGGAAATTTATCTGTCTCAGCTGCATGAATTCGTTCCATCATCAAGAATCGTTGATTCGTCATCAGGAATATTGCAACGAAAAGTCAAGCGTTGCTGTCGAAATGCCTAAACCTAACACTCACATGAACTTTTACAATTTACAACTACAAAAACAGATTTGAGCCGCCATTCGTCGTCTATGCCGATTTCGAATGTTTCACCACAAAAATAAATTCTTGCCAGCCCTACGAGCATAGGAGTTACACTGAAAAACATCAGAAGCATGTACCTTCGGGCTATTGTTATTACGTGAAATGTTCTTTCAACGATTCTCAATCGTCAGGTCCTTTCATCTACAGTAAACGTTCAGATGATGACGACGTGGCTAAAAAATTTGTGGAAGCATTAGAATCAAAAATACAAGAATTATACGACAAATTTAAAGAATCCAAAGACATGATCATCACGCCAGAGCAACGGGAAGAATACAAGGAAACCACCGAATGTCACATCTGTAGACAACCATTCGATAATAATTGTGAAAATAATAAAAAAAAGTTTGAGATCACTAGACAGGTCTGTTTCATGGCGCTGCTCACAACAAATGTAATTTAAGATTTCGAGATACTCAGTTTTATCCGGTGATATTTCACAATTTCTCGGGCTACAGCAGTCACCTGTTCATGAAAAATATGGGTGTCACCAAGGGGGAGTTGAGCTGCATTGCGCAAAATGATGAAAAATACATTTTATTCACAAAATGGAAGGTCGTTGATAAAAAGATACGGGTTAAAGGACCAAGTGAGAAAACAATTCCCATCTGTAGAGCCATACGTTTCATCGACAGTTATAAATTTATGTCGACCAGTCTGGAAAAATTAGTCAACAGTTTGAATAAGGAGAAATTTAAAATCACGAGTAAACATTTTGACAATCGACGAGAATTGGTGGATGTCATGTTGAGAAAAGGTGTCTACCCTTATGATAACATGTGTGATCTCGATAAATTCAATGACATCGCTCTGCTCCTAAAGAAGATTTTTATTCGAAATTATACCAGTCTCACATTTCTAACGAGATTATGAACACGCGCAAAAAGTGTGGAGATTATTTGACATGAAATCTATGAGAAAATATCCCGACCTCTGTTTGAAAATTGACGTGCTTCTCTTGGCCAATGTGTTCGAAAATTTTCGATCAGCGTGTCGTCGATAGTACAAACTAGATCCGGCTTGGTATTTCACTGCACCCGGACTTGCTTGGGATGCTCTCTTGAAGACCAGCGAGGTTCAATTGCAATTATTAATGGACGTCGACATGTTGCTCATGTTCGAAAAAGCTGTGAGGGGTGGTGTCTCTATGATTTCCACCATATATGCTAAAGCTAATAATTCTCACATGGGAAAAGATTTCGATTCAGAAAAACCGAGTAAATACATACAGTATTGGGATGCTAATAATTTGTATGGTTGAGCTATGAGTCATCCTTTACCGATCGGAAATTTCAAATGGGTCAAAACGTTGAAGGAAAAACAAAATTGGAGACATTATCCTTGTATTTTAGAGGTAGATTTGGACTATTTGGAAACATTACACGATCTACACAATGATTATCCGCTGGCTCCTGAACAAATGAAAGTGATTGACATCGAAAAACTCATTCCTAATTTAAATCACAAACGCAAGTATGCGGTCGATTGCGAAAATCTGAAACATTACATCAATCGTGGAATGAGATTGATTGACATGCATTGAATCATTCGATTCGACGAGGAGCCTTGGATGAAAAAACACATCGATCTCAACACAAATTTATGAATGCAGGCCGAGAACGGCTCAAAAAAGATTTCTTCAAACTCATGAACAATTGCGTGTACGGTAAATCTATGGAAAACATTAGGAATAGAACCAATTTTCAACTCATAACGTCTGAAGAGAGGTCTAGAAAATTAATCGTGAAACCCAATTATAAACATACAATCATATTCGACGAAAATCTAGTGGCTGTGCACATGCAAAAGACGCATCTGACGTTCAACAAACCCTGTTATCTCAGAGCGATCATCTTAGACGTCAGCAAGCAGTTGATGTATGAGTTTCACTACGATTACATCAAAGCAAAATTCGGTTTGAAAGCCAAACTATTGTTCACCGACACAGACAGGCTGGCTTACGAGTTAGAGACTAGGGACGTCTATGAAGACATAGCACCAGACATGAACGAAAGGTTTGACATGAGTAATCATCCCGACGATCACCCATCTAAGATTCCAAAGGGCGTCAATAAAAAGGTGTTGGATAAATTGAAAGATGAGAGAGGTGGAAGACAGATCACTGAATTTGTGGGTTTGAGACCTAAATTGTACTCTTATCTCCTCGACGGTGACAAGATCAAGAGGTGTAAAAGTGTTCAAACGTGTGTGATGAATAAATGCATCATTTTCGACGAGTATAAAGAATGTCTTTTCGACAATTCGACGGTGTATAGAAAGATGACTGTGATTCAAAGTGAAAAGCATGAGATGTACACCAAAGAAATCAATAAGATTTCGTTGACAGCCGATGACGATAAGAGAATTATATGTGAGGATAAAATACACACTTTCACACTCGGACATTATTCCAAGATATTTCAACAAGAATATCAAGAGGATGATGAATGTAGTATGACTGAAGACATCGAAATGTTGTAAGTTTAAAAAAAAAAAAACTCACAAGTTTATAAATTAAAAAAAAGAATAGAAAAATAATAAATAAATAAAAAAAAAAATAAAGAAAAACATTATGAAAAATAAGAAAATAAAACACATATCCATAGAAAGTGTTGTCTTACCCAACGAACCCCTATCCAACATTGATTTGTCAAAAGCGGCAAAAGATTTAAAAATCAAACATTTTTGAGGTGTGTTTTCTAGAGATGCCTTACAGAGAAAAAGAGACAACGATTCGGAATGTGGAATTTTAAATCTGGACGATATCGGAGGTGAGGGCATGCATTGGGTCACGTGGTTTTCGAATTAGAATAAAAATAATTATTTCGATAGCTACGGAATCTCACCGCCGATAGAAATAAGGAACTATTTAATGCCAGTTATTTATAATACCGAACGAGTGCAAGCGCCGGATCGAGTGTTTTGCGGTCACCTGTGCCTCTACGTTCTCAAGAGATGGTCGGAAGGAGATCACTTTCAAGATATTCTCAACCATTTACATTAAAGAAAATTTTTTGGGGGATATATATATATATAGAGAGAGAGAGAGAGAGAGATATAAATAAAAAATTTGGGTATATATATGTTATAATTAAAATAATAAAAATTATTATCGTGCTGATGATAATGAAGGTTCCTCTAGAAAGAAAAGAAGAGCCACGGTCGAAATTGTTGGTAACATTGCCAACTTAGATGAAGGATACATTCAAAGATACGAACCTCAACAAGAACCTTTAAACTTAAACAATAAGAAAATCTACAATCTTCCCGAATCGATCGATTCGTCGGATGCCATGACTAAAAAATACGTTGATAATGGAGACGAAAATTTCCGGTGGATGGGGAGAGATAATTAGGTGAATAAAGCCATGACAGTCGATCTCGACTTGAAATCTAAATGAGTGCTGAATGTAGCGGATTCGACTGATGCTGCCACTAAAAAATATGCGGATGACGCTCACGTGTGATTCAGTAACCATCTGAGAGATCGTTATGTTCATAAAGTCATGCAGTCCAAATTGAATGCGAATTCTAACAAGATAATCAAAGTACCCATTCCCGCGAATCCCAACGATGCGGCGACCAAACAATACGTAGACTTGGAACTGAGAAAGAATAACATCGACGAGCTAAAAATGAAATCGACTCTGGATGTGGGTTTCAACAAGATATTGAATCTGTCCCAGATCGACGATGAGGACGAAGACTCGACAGTTGTCAACAAAGGCTATGTGGATTCTGCCCTACAGGATTCTCAGTCCTATCAGAAATTTAAAGTCAACGAATTGTATCTGAACAAAAAATCCAGAGGAACCATGGAAAACGGCATCGACATGGATGGTCATATTCTATTCGGTCTCATCCATGAAGTGGAATTCGATTCCAGTGCAGTCAGCAGAAAGTACTTGGACGAAAATACTGTCTGGAGAAAAGGTGATATCATGGAAGGCAAACTGGACATGGGAGGACACGCAATCACGAATCTGCCAGATCCCACGCACATGGCAGATGCCTGCAATCTGATCTCCGTCATGGAAAAGATAAAATATGCCAGCCAATTGATCACCATCTGGGCTGAGGAGGGTGGTGCATTAGATGTGGAAAAAGCTGAATGGTCCTTCGGAAATGGAGGTAACGGACCGTTGCACGGTCTGATAGGATATCCTATGCTGGTGGGAGGTGATATCATCACTTGAGCAATAGAGCAGTCATCAATCTCGTGATGAACGGTGTGGAAACTGATAAGATGTACAGAGTCAAAACGATGAAGGAACAACACTCAAACACCAGCATCTTCAATACACCTCTCAAGATGCAGATGGGGGATAGGATCAATTTCAAGATGAAAACCAATAATCCCGAAGCCGCCACTTCCATAGTCTCTCTGTTGATCGAACTCGATCCACTGAACAAACACTGAGTACAAAAATAAAATTTAAATAATCTCTTTTTTTGTGATGTAAAGGAGACAACTCTTAAAAAAAAAAAAAAAAATTGTAATTGGATTTTGAGAGAGAATAAATCAAAAATCCAATTACATTTTTTTTTTTTTTATTGTTTTCGTATTATTTTTGGGGGGAGTTATTTTTTTCATTTTCTTTTAATTTTAACATATCCTTATATGTCACTCCTACAAATTGGACAACAGGTTAACATCGTAGAACAAATTGTACATGTCAAATGTCTACAGGGAATAAATAAAATGTCAATTCGTATTGGAAACATACCCCACACATTTCCTTGTTTTCTTCTTCGTTAGTGAATTGTGCCATGTCTTGTCCGAAATCCAACAAGAAACGTGTTAAATCTGCAACATTCAAAAAATCTTTCAGAGTTTTTCTCGAATATCTTGAACAAACATTCCATGCCGGATTTTGAAAAAACTGCTTCTAACATGGCTTGTAGTTTAACGTCTAAATTAGATGGACTCTTCTCCCTTGTTTTAAATTTTACACCTTTGATCAATTTCATATAATTACACATTGGATAAAAATGAACGTGTTCAATTTCGGGAACGTTCTGAGTTTTCCAATTTTTCAAACCCTCTCCACAACAGAAACATTTCACCAAATCCTCCGAATCTTATACGTAACAGAATCTGGCATCTGCCATTTCTTCTGGAGTTTGAGATATATTTACAAGCCATCCTTTGGAAAAACTTCTCACTCTGTCCTCTTTCAGTCTATAATCTACAACTTTTGGATTTATAAAATGTACAATTCCTAATTCTTCGAAATCTTTTACGTTCAAAGGTTCACTTTCGGTCGCATTTTTTTTTTTTTTTCCATCAAACGATGGACATTTTTTGTCCATCTGATTCGAATTCTAACTCTCTATCCGACAGGACTAGGATGAAAGCCTCGGTTCCGTTTGGCACGTTTCTATCAAATTGCATCTTGATCTGAATGTCTAAGACACTACTCTTGAATCGCTCGCTCTGTTTACTGACGTCAAATACAGTGGGAGTGATGTTAGGATAACCCATCAATACGTCCAGTCGATGATATATTTCTTTCTGAAATCTGCGGCATTGCCGCATAGTCTGCAGAAATCGTTCTTATCGAAGGAGGCACTGTAATCAATGGCCGGATATCTCGTCGTGGCATTTAGAAATACCTAAATGTTTCTCAAGTGACAATGATCGAACAGGGAAGGATTTTTTTCTTGAGACCCATCCCTATCGGTTTGAAATGCCAGTACGATGAATCCCGGTCTTTCCAAAGCAGATTTCACAGTCAATCTCCAATCGAAGTCATTGCTGGATGGTGAAATACATGCCATGTTGCACTGTCTCATTCTAAACCCACCGGTAATTTACTCTTCGATTCAATGACCTTGTAGAGACATACTTTCTCCACGACTGAAGGCAACACGTGCAGAACGAACCAAGATATCTTGTTCAGATGTATCTTCCCCGCATCTGTTGTGGCGGGTCTCATGATGGCTTCATTGTTTCCTTTTCGAATCAATATCAGATTGTGTTTGAATCCACAGAGAATCTTATCGTAATCTTCTGAGAATCCGAATATGTGTTTCAGAGGTATCCTGAATGAAAACGTTCCTCTGGGTCTTGACGACATAGTCGAATCTCAGGGTGGCACCGGTATTGGCTGCACTCATGTCGGTGACAGTGTTTGTCACCCACAATTGATTGAGTCCTTTAGATTTCGAAAAATCGTCCGGATACATCAACAGTCCATACATCATGGTGGCTTGTCCAGGATGAAACATGGATTCTATCTCTTGTACCGAGAGCATATATTTTATATTACTGAACAGATGCATCATGCCATTATTGGCTAGAGTGACCACGTCGTCGTTGGCATAATCGCTTCCGTCTTCCTTGGTGAGACGTCCCTGTATCACTATGTAACATTTGCTGGGTTGAACAAACAGATCTTGAGTCTCGACGTTGATTCTTATTTCACCGGCATTATTCAGACTGGTTCCAGTCATTGGTTCATACTCGTGAACTTCATATTCTTGAATGCTTTCGTCTCTCAATATACCTTCGGTTATATCTAATATATTCGCCATGTTTTGGGGTTTTTTTGTCTGTGTTAATTCACTTTTTTATTATTAATTGTTTTTTTTTAATTATTATTTTTTATTATTTTTTTTTTCTTTTACTATATATGCGTAAAAAAAAAAAAAAAGTAAAGAGTTGTTTTTTTCAAAATGCTGTCTTCTGCAATTCTTGTTTGTAAAATGTTCCAATGATTTCTCTCCTGTCATCTTCGTCATCCTATAATGCTTCTATTTTGTAAGTCTCCGGATCCGTGTAAAATATTCTAATGATCTTAAAGATTTCCTCGGTCCATCGAGGAGTGTAACCTTTTGCGAAGAGTGACATATAAGAAGTGATTCTCACTTGATCGACAAATGCCAATTTCAGTGGTTTGGACTCCTTCTTGGTCTTGATCCTTTCGGGATAGAGATTCACGAAGACGCATTTTTAGCTCAACTTGACAAAGTCAAGCTGAGCTATTGCCATCACTTCTTGTCCGTCGGCGTACGCACGTACGTACATTGATATGTACGTCCACAATTTCCTTTAGCACACCTCACAGGTCTCATTTATGATCAGATCACTTTGAAACTTGGTATCCTTGTTTGGTGTGACCTCTAGATGGAAGCTATCGATTTTCTTCAATTTCCGTCAAAAAATGTTGCTGCGGCCAACGTTCGTAGAACTTAGTTTAGTCAAACCACAATATTTCCCTTTGGCACACCCTACAGGGCACATTTATGATTTGATTGCTTTGAAACCTGGTATGCTTGTTTAGGGTGACCTCTAGATGGGAGCTATCGATTTTTTTCCATTTCCGGCAAAAAATGTTGCCACGGCCAACGTTCGTAAAACTTAGTTTAGTCAGACCTCAATATTTCCCTTTGGCACACCCTACAGGGCACTTTTATGATCAGATTGCTTTGAAACATGGTATGCTTGTTTGAGGAGACCTCTAGATGGGAGCTGTCGATTTTCTTCAATTTCCGTCAAAAAATGTTGCCGCGGCCAACGTTCTTAGAACTTAGTTTAGTCAGAAGACTCAATATTTCCCTTTGGCACACCCTACAGGGCACATTTATGATCGGATTGCTTTGAAACCTGGCATGCTTGTTTGGGGTGACCTCTAGATGGGAGCTATCGATTTTCTTCAATTTCCGTCAAAAAATGCCATGGCCAACGTTCTTAGAACTTAGTTTAGTCAAACCACAGTATTTCCTTTTGGCACACCCTACAGGGCACATTTATGATTTGATTGCTTTGAAACATGGTATGCTTGTTTAGGGTGACCTCTAGATGGGAGCTATCGATTTTCTTCAATTTCCGGCAAAAAATGTTGCCACGGCCATCATTCGTAGAACTTCGTTTAGTCAGACCTCAATATTTCCCTTTGGCACACCCTACAGGGCACATTTATGATCAGATTGCTTTGAAACTTGGTGTGCTTGTTTGGGGAGACGTCTAGATGGGAGCTGTCGATTTTCTTCAATTTCCATCAAAAAATGTTGCCGCGGTCAACGTTCTTAAAACTTAGTTTAGTCAGAAGACTCAATATTTCCCTTTGGCACACCCTACAGAGCACATTTATGATCGGATTGTTTTGAAACCTGGCATGCTTGTTTGGGGTGACCTCTAGATGGGAGCTGTCGATTTTCTTCAATTTCCGTCAAAAAATGTTGCCGCAGCCAACGTTCCTAGAACTTAGTTTAGTCAAACCACAATATTTCCCTTTGGCACACCCTACAGGGCACATTTATGATTTGATTGCTTTGAAACCTAGTATGCTTGTTTAGGGTGACCTCTAGATGGGAGCTATCGATTTTCTTCAATTTCCGGCAAAAAATGTTGCCACGGCCAACATTCGTGGAACTTAGTTTAGTCAGACCTCAGTATTTTCCTTTGGCACACCCTACAGGGCACATTTGTGATCAGATTGCTTTAACACCTCGTATGCTTGTTTGGGGAGACCTTTAGATGGGAGCTGTCGATTTTCTTCAATTTCCGTCAAAAAATGTTGCCGCGGCCTTAGTTTAGTCAGAAGACTCAATATTTCCCTTTGGCACACCCTACAAGGCACATTTATTATCTGATTGCTTTGAAACCTGGCATGCTTGTTTGGGGTGACTTCTAGATGGGAGCTATCGATTTTCTTCAATTTCCATCGAAACATGTTGCCGCAGCCAACGTTCTTAGAACTTGGTTTAGTCAGACCACAATATTTCCCTTTGGCACACCCTACAGGGCACATTTATGATTGGATTGCTTTGAAACCTGGTATGCTTATTTAGGGTGACCTCTAGATGGGAGCTATCGATTTTCTTCCATTTCCGTCAAAAAATGTTGCTGCGACCAACATTCTGAGAACTTAGTTTAGTCCAACCTCAATATTTCCCTTTGGCACAACCTTCAGCGCACATTTATGATCGGATTGCTTTAAAACCTGGCATGCTTGTTTGGGGTTACCTCTAGATGGGAGATTTTCTTTTCATTTCAAACAAAAAACTGTTGCTGTTAGCAACAATCTTTGAATTTATTGCATTTGTGCATGAACATTTTTTGACCTGGCCTGGTATGATTAAAACATTTATCATAAGACTGTTTTTGAACTTGGTGTGCTCATTAAGCAAGAACTTCAGATAAGAGCTATTGATAAGCATTCATTTCTGTGAAAAAAAGTTGCCATTTACAATAACCTCTGAACATACTGCATTTGTGTATCAACATTCTTCCTTTAGCCAATCTTACAGTTTACATTTAAAAATGCATGGATTACTCTTGACGTTGTGCATTTCATTTATAACTATCAAGTTCAAGTTTGTCAAGTTGAGCTACACTGTCATTGACACTTTCATTTGTTTTGAGGATCGCTAGCTTCTGCAGGAGTCATCTTGATCGATCTGTGTCGAGTGTTGTTGTATTCTTCAACCAGTTCGTCTGGAATGTCGATATATTTCTTGGTCTTATTAGCCGTGAAATACTTGTACATTTCTTCCTTCATGATTCTATTCCAATGTTCGATCACATTAGATTTCCCTTCATTTTCGACGGAATAGAGGTTGACCAACAGACAAACGTTACTGTTGTAAAATTCCTTCCCCTTGTCCACCCACAATTTATCCAGTTTTTGAGAAGACGATGTGAATATGCTTTCAGAGCCTCGGCCACGCAAGCTCCCGATTTATTCTTCAGAGGTCTCATCCATCTGTATTTCGAAAACACGTCGATGACCATCAGTATGTATTTAATGCCCTCATTCCGTCTCGGATGTAATTTCATGTTGACCAGATCGGCCGACCAGATCTGATCCAGACCCTTCATGAACACCCTTCTCCTTTGAAATTTATGCGTGACCGGCTTGTGTAGTTTGTTTGCCAATGCATTCGTTAATAATATGTTCTGGACATTTTTTTTTTTACGACCCCAATCGACGTTTGGTACTGACCACTTTACCGACCAACGAACGGTTGAGTCTCTCTCTCCTAGTGAGATTTGATATATTTATCAGCATCATCAACATGTTTTTATCGCAGATTCGATTACGAGTCTCAATGTCGGGATGTTTAGTGTAGCACAAATTGTGAGCGTAAGCGGCCGAATCCACCGTATTGATGGGTTTGCTCCACTCTTCCCTACCTTTTTCCACAAGAGAATCATTCATTTCTTCCTTGATGAGCTGATGACTCTTGACTCCTATCTTCACTTTCATGACTTCGTATTTTTGTTTTTCGTTCAATATGTCGAGGAATTTGCCGTCCAAAATCTTACTGTCTCTAGAGAGATGTTATCCGACATGGTGTCGATCATTGCATCGGCCAAAACGCTGATGTTTCCGTGCTTCCTGACCTTTACAGATAATTTCTTAGCGAGAAATTGTCCGATCGTACTGACGAATCTGGCAGTCAAAACCAATCCTTCTACGGCTAATATGACTAGAAGAGCAATGGCGGTGCTCGATAATAGTCTAATTCCATCAATGTTCAATCCCATAGAGACTGTGATGAGAGTCAAATCCACACTGTTCAAAAATTTCTATAATCTCGAATATTTCTTATTGAGCAAACAACGAGAATCTCTCCCTCGCATCAGCTACGATTGAATTCTATTGATTTATTCAATTCGATACCTCTGTCCCACATCGTCACTACTTTCTGGTGGTAGAAGATGTGCCGTGGGCTCCAACTTCTCTAACAATAGATAGATGTTTTTACTTCGAAGTTCCATTTTTATTTTATTTTATTTATTTATTTATTTATATCTATTATTTTTTATGTATTTTTTTTTATTTTCGTCCCTTATTATTTAATGGAAAATATATTTAGCAGACTCCCCTGTTCCAACAAATATTCCAAAATGCGTCCCCTGTCTTTGTTTGTGAGACATTATTCTGCTAACTTCAACTCTTCCGATTTAATGGGCTTAGGTTCTCCGATGCAAAACATGAATTGATTCCAACATTCGATCATGTTGTTGCATCGGACGTATTCCAATGTCAGCATGAAATACATGGTGACGATGTCTTCCCATTCCATCGTAAGACACGAATGATTAATGTGATTAAATTCTTTCTCCACTCGACAACCGAAGCATTTTTCATTCAAGATGCAAGGAAGTTGTTCATTCACGCAGATCGCGTAAGCTATGCACAATGTTCTTCAAAGAAACCAAGCTCTCGATTCCATGGAATCATTCGTTTTACTGATAATTATTATTATATAAAAAAAAATTCTATTCTTTTTATTATTTTTTTTCTATTATTTTGTTTTTCATATTTTTTTTTTATTTTTTTTCATGTATATTACGTTTTTTTTTAATAACATATCTATTCATCACATCATCAAACGAATGAATGAATACTTCTCGTCTATTACAATCGTGCAGATTATTATAGGAAAGAGATGACATTTTTTTCGAAAGGAGGATTTTATGCTTTTTTGTATTTCGATAAAACCATCATTTTTTTCGTCGTCGTCATTAGAATGATATGGGAAATAATCGATAAGAATTTTTAACCTTTCAGCAAATTCGAACCACGATCTATTTGGTGTGAATGAGTGTAATCTGCAAATAAATTCGACAACTCGCAAATAGATTTTTCAAGGTTTTCATTGCTACCACAATCAAATACGTTAACTACGTTTTTCGTGCAATAAATCATGTAACGATATTTCTTGTAATTGTAATGTTCTACAAATGTCACATCATATTATAAACGATCTAGAACATCTATAATCATGTTACAATCTTGGTAAGACACATCTTTTTCACACTTCATCGAGTCGATATTTTCAAAATAGCTTCAATTTAGGAATATGAATAACAGTATTAAAGAAAACAACATTCCGTACCCGTTTAAACACACGTCATGTATGATTTGTTCCAATTGAATTGTTTCTAATGCACACTCATGTAAATATTGTGAAAAATCTAAAAGCTTTTTATAATATGAATGTCTTGTGAACACGTCTGTGGAAGTCGTTTTCTCTCCTTTTGTTTCATTTTTTAATTGTTATTTTTTTTTTTTTTTCATAATAAGACCCAAAATGGGTATATTCTTAAACGGCGAATTCTGACCGAACAATAAACCTCTACCGATCGGTTCCACATCCTCTACGGTCTTCAGATAGAGACCATCTCTGTGGAAAGCATCTCCACCACTGCCTTTTCTCGTGTGTCGTAGATACAATCCTTTACCTTCGATGTCTAGACATGACACACAGCTCCTCCCTTCTTCAAAAACAGTCTGTTTCCTCTCTTCTTCAAAAACAATCCTCTACCCATTAATTTGTCAACTCCCGAACTAGCGAATCCCGAGAGGGCTCCCACACCCAGAGCTGGTCACATCATCTTTGTGAGAAGGGGTAATGCTTTGGCGGCGAGTCCCACCAATAGTGGTAAGAAACCACCTTTCATTCTCAGATTGTATCTCAATTGAACAGACTCAGTCTCACCATGATTCCCATTCGATTACAAATCGCTTGCTCCATCCTTTTGATTTGAGTTTTAGTCCAGGCGATCTGATTGCTACCACCACTCACCAGATCTTCATAACTGAATTTAAATCTCACGGCTTCACCTCGATGACTCAACACTCTGTGAAGTTTAGCTTTCTGTCCTTCGGATATGTTCACGCTTTTAATGAGGTATCAACTCATATTTGTTTTTGTTTTTTTCACTGAATTATATATGTTTTTTTTTAATTATAAATATTATAAGTTTTTTTTTTTATTATGAATATTATAAGTTTTTTTTTGTTTTTCTTAATTTTTATTTCTTACATAAATATATAAAAAAATGAAAAAAAAAACAAAAATTTTTATTTTTTTTTCAAATTATATTTATTATTATTTCATATCTCTCTGATGTGAAATCGTACAGTCACTCTCTCTCTCTGTGAAGATCTAACAGATCACCGTTCTGATCCATCAATGTGGTTTCGATGCTGTACAACATGTCCAGAATCACAGGTAGATAGACGAGATTTCGAGGTCGCTTCACGATCTTGTAACCTGGCGAAACGTCCAGAAAGAACGAGTAGATTGTAGGCTGAGTGCTACCGTAACTTCCCATGATCACATTGACATTGACATCCACTAAAATGCTATTGACTGTGAGAATGTGGCATGACCTCAATACATATTTCGATCGAATCCCAACATCTTACCAATCAAATCTTCCACACTAAAATCCACTCAAAAATCATCTCCCAAATCTAATATCATCTGTAGGGTACTAGTGTTAGGAGCGAGTCTTATCATTTTGCTTCCGTGACCATCGGTCTTCAGTCTTGTCTGGATGTGACGATTCAGATCATCTAAACTCCCTTTAGGAATTTGAATCTCGAACCAATCCACTTCGTTGGAATACTTGAATGCGTTATTCTTTTCAGTGATGTTGGGAAACGAATAGTAAGTTTCGAGATTAACCAACGCCATCTCGTATCTCTTTTCCTTCTTCAATTCAATAGAAGGTTCGAATTTTGTCATGAATGAAGTCGTGTTGTGACTCACTACAATTTGAAAGGTTGTTTTGCAACTGTATTCTCGACTATCTGTTCTAATAGGTGATGTTCTGACATTTTTTATTATTATTTATTAATTATATATATTTTTTCATATTTTTTCGATATTTTTATTTTTTTTTATTTTCTTCTTTATTATTATTATCGGAAATATAAAAAAAATTGTCGAATCCACTTCGATATTTTCCATTGTTACATTCGCTTGTCAAATCGATCACCACAAAATTGTGAAGTCATTTGTCCCACACCTTCTTAAAGAATCTCCTGAATTCTTCCTTGCTCATGTCATTGGCCACGTGATCTGCGTTGATGCGATTGAGATTCTTGAGATCCTGACGAAAGAGACACAGAAATTAGCATTCTCCCTTATCGTCTGTCTGGGCAGTCGAAAATAATTCTGAGACAGATAGAAACAATCCACGTTGCTGTGACATCCTTGAACGTAATACGATTTGCATCGATTCTCTCTCTCCAACAGCAGATCATCAAAGATCATGAGATTCTTGTTCTCCGACTTCAACTGTCTAGGATCGGGAATGTCATCGGCATTCTCGTAAAACTGACATTCCACATCCGAACACTCAACATTTCTCTTGGTCAATTCTCTCGCCATCCCTTCCAGTATATTCGAAATCTTGTATCCTTCGAATTCGTCTCGATTGTTGAAGATTCTCGATATGACGTCCTTGGGTAATTTACGATTCATGCTCTCTCAAAGCAATCTGTATTCTAGTTGAAAGAGACTCTTGCCAAAAATGAATAATCTGTCGTAATCCAACCAGCTGCATCGCAACAATAGATTCATCAAGAGATTGGTCTTTCCACAATTTGATTTTTCCACTATCAGACCTCTTATGCTCTTGGGAAAGAACTCGTCGTTCGACCTCTTGGTCATCGTGTCATTCCAAGACATGTCTTTGATATCCATATTTTTGTTTCCTCCAGTTTTTTTACTATGTTTTCAATTATGTTTTTTTTCTATTTTTTCCTCTTTTAATTTCTATTTTTTCTATATTTATATAAAAAAGTTTTTTTTTATTATTTATAAATCACCTTCAATCCTGATCCTTTCGTCATTTTAGCTAATTCTTGTATCGGTACAACATCATCATAGAAGTCTCTCCAACTTTTCGGTTCGATTCTTGATCACTTGGCAGGTTGTGGAGTTATCAATTTATTAATCAATGCATCGGCACCTCTCTTGCCAGCTTCTGAAGCTATTGTACCACTCACTTTGGTTGCAGCTTTCTTACCCGCATCAATCGCCATCTTCTTACCAATTTTGAGAGCGCTCGATGCGATCTGTTTTGTGGCATCGCCGGTGAATTTACGAGTTAAAAATCGCATCATCGAATCCACGATGCACGATCCGCCATAGATGTAAGATCTAGTGTATCCCCTGTTATTTATCACTAACATTTTTTTTTCATTATTATTATTTTTTTAAATATATATATATAATTTTTTTTATTTACTTAATTTTTGCTTTCTTTTCTCTTACGATTTTATTATTTCAAACGATTCATCAACTTTTGATAATCATTCTTAGTCAAGACCTTCTGCCTCAACAATTCGTCGCACATGCTCACTATCTCGTTATCCACTCCAGTGTTACTGGCCTCTCTGCTGACCATCAAAAATCTCAATCTCTCCGACAAGGCGTGGGGATCGAATGGAAGAAATATTGTGTCTGTCATTCCCTTTCCAGTGGTCGATTTCACGAATTACTCCTTCGCCTTCCATATGGGTTCCACCACGTTCTTCCACTTGTAGCCTCTCCTATCCTTAGGTCTCGTCTCTTTGGGATTGTTGTTCTTCTTCATGGCGTGGGTCTGAACCAGAATGTCTCTGCAATTTTTGTAATCCTCCTCGGTGTAATTGTCGGGTCTCTGGTGAGCGAGCAGAGTATGCAGTCCGTCGGTCATTTCACACCTATTCGGACCGACGATCAAATGGCGACCTTCAAGTGATACTACCGTGTCACCCTCGAAAGTTTTATCACGATAGTCACGTAATCCGTACATCGGATCTTTCACGATTCCACTACTATCGTCAGATCTGATGCTAACAATGCTTGAAGCATCGTTATCAACGCTACTTGCATCTGTCTCGATTCTCTCCAGAGTGTATTTGGACAAAGTTCTCAGCATAAAACTACTGACGCTACTCGGATTGGTCTCGATTCCCACCAAAGTTCTCGACACAAAACTACCGGGATGTGAACCCATCCTCAGAGAACCTTCTTTTATGGGTCTCAATTCCTCGATGATCTCTTTCCTGGCTCGTTCCTGAACCTCGGTGACGGGTCTGAACAACTTGGTCGCCTCTCGTCTCAATCCTATATCTCCTAATCACCTGGCCCTATCCTGCGCCTGAATATTCTCCTTACTACGTATTAATTCGCGAACCTGCTCATCCCTTCACTTCGAATCTCTGATGTGTAGAAACATTGTTTTTATTTATTTATTATGATTATTTTTCTTTTCTTTCTTGAATGTTGTTTTATATATATATATTTTTTATTTTTTATTTTTTGTTTTTTAAACGGTCAATTTTCTTCTTTTTTCAGTTCGTAGTATTAGCTCCATCTCGAAAGATAAAACTCGAATATTTTTTACCGACTCTACGAAAATTCACCCTCAATCGAACCGCTGTCTTTTACCGTGAGAATCGATGTTCGATAGCGTATTTGCGCTGGAGCAATTTTTAAATTCATCTTGGTCGAACCGATGTCTTTTACCGTGAGAATTGGTGTTCGATCGAGTATTTTTCTAGCTCGAATTTTAAAAAAGACAGAAAAAGGACCACATTTTCACAAAATTCACCTCGATCGAACCGCTGTCTTTTACCGCGAGAATCGGAGTTTGATCGCGTATTTTTTTCTAGCCCCTACAGACAACAATGCTGCTTTTTCGAAATATGTCGCAACGGAAAATCTCGATCGCGAGTGGTCCGGGTATTCTAGGCTAACAAAAAAATTCACCCGATGGAAAAAGTCCGTGTTACGATTGTCAAAAAATGGAAATATCAGCGTTAAAATTATCAAGAAAGCGAGTTTAAAAAAACCCGAGGTTTTTAGCGTGGGTTTGTCAAATTCACCTCAAAGTGGCTCAGAAATGTTCAAATTTTAAACATTTTTCGGGGAAAATTGAATTATTTCTGGAAAAAATCGACAAAATCAATTGTTTTGATGGAAGAATTTAAGTTTTTTCCCAAAATAACTGACTTTTCTGGATGACTTTTCTGGACCACTATTTTTGGACCATATGATCGATGGTTGTCCAGGAATGGGGTGGTCCAGGGATGGGGTGGTCCAGGACCCGCACATATCCCCTACTCATTTCAGGTTACAATGATTGGCGAACACAATCGACTGTGCAATAAGTGTATTACATTTTTCGCCGTATTCCATTTTAGGTTGCAAAATTTGTTGATCGGCAAAGACAACCGAGTTTGCAATAAGTTTATTACATTTTGCATAACATTTTTTACAAGAAAACGTGACAGAGCTATATTACGACAGTACCGTCGCAGTTCTGCCGTAGTACAGCTTTGTATCATTGTTTAATCAATATAAGGCGACAAAGCTACATTACGACAGAACCACGACAACGTGACAAAGCTATAATACGACAGAATCACGACGGTACTGCCGCAATGTAGATGTGTCGCGTTTTCTTGTAAAATTGTTTCTAAAAAGACAAGTCGACAAAGCTACATAACGATATTTCTCACGACATTTCACATGACGGAAGCGTCGTGTTGTCGTGCACTTTGTCACATTTTTGTTTTTGTCTTGAAAATATTTTTAGGCGACAAAGCTACAATACGACAGTGTATTTTTTTTTCTAGCCCCTACAGTACTGTCGCGGTTCTGTCGCAATGTAGCTCTGTTGCGTTTTTGTCAGTGCATTCTCATTTAAAATATCTCCTGAAAACGCGAAAACACGACACGCAACAGTACTGTCGTGGTTCTGTCGTAATATAGCTCTGTCGCGTTTTGAAGAAACAGAAAATAGAAACGTGACACTCGATTCTTGGCCCTAACAGGGCACCATAGAGGACACCTGCAAGTCGCAGTTTGGCAAAGTTTTGGATAAACGCAGCCCAATTCGAGTGAATGGAGATGGATGCTCCAAAATTTTCACCCATCATGACTGATTCAGATCCGGCAACAGAGAGTCTTCTGAAGTTTGTCCGTTGAAATTGCAAACTGACATCTCAGAACCCATGCGGAGCAAATAAGAGGCGCTTGTCTTATTAGCAGAATTATTATTTAATAAGTATAATATATATTATACTATCAATACTAAAAACGGTTCTTCTAATACGACGGGTGCCTGTGTAAATCAGGGTTCATGTCGAAAACATGGGTTTCTCATTTGGAGAGACGTTAATGTGATTTCTTAAGGTTTATTTGGTAAAAAGAGGGCCGGTATAAAATACACGGAGCAATTTATTCTACTTTGTACAGTGTGAATGAAGCTGTTTCTGAGAATACTGTCTTGTTTCTGTTTGAAAACAGCTTACCAAATTGCGATGAAGCATTGTCAACCTTTTTTTATGAAAGTCATCACTGGGATAATATTTCACTTTTTCTTATAACATTTAACAATTCGATAGAATATAGTCCAGAAAAGAGGTCATTTATAGGGTGTAGTGGTTTGGGCTCCAAAATGGCTTTTCAAAAGGCACCGTGGTAACATTAAACTCCTCGGAGTGCATGAATAACATCCCAACGGCATTGCAAAGAGATGTATACAATGGTAATGCCGCATGCGACCCAGTGAACACCATCATAGCGAAGCATGGATGCACAACCAGAGGCGTGGCTAGAGGGTCGCCACGTCCCTGCGTACATCCTGCAATATATCAAGGATGTGATGTCGGTTCCTAAAACTAACAATAATGTGTACATGCACTCATCAGGGTTGCGTTCCTTAACCCTCTGTTCAACTTAACGAAAAAAAACAGGGCCAGCAAGTGTCGTCCACTATTCAGGTTGGGTAAAGGGCAAACATAAGTGGTTTCCATGGTTTCTTTTTATTTCAGGACCAGACGGGATTAAAGACCATTATGTGACTGTGGAAGCAGAGCATCGCTGCGTCGGAATTGGAACTATGTCCCCTGAGGGAACAAGTGAGGTTGACTACTTGTGGAGAGCTCCATCGCGCACCGCGTTTCCAAGACCAAAATCGTCAAACGTTGGTGAAGTTGGCTGGGGAATTCCCTTCTTCACAGATTGGTCTTCACCTCAAACGCGTCAGCAGATACTGGTTAGTCATATACATTTTATACATTTCTAACAAAACCGGCTCTCAGAATTGAAACGAAATTTGCCAATGCTGTTACTGTTGATTGATGCATGTTTTGCATGTCGTTGGTACTGGTGCTGTGAGAGTTGTGGTATGGTGTTGGCGTGCAAGCCCAGATTGATTATGTGAGTCTGCGGGCTTCAAGGGCGCGGAATCATCTGGGGGCAAGGGATCAGAGATATCAAAACGGGCACTCGACTCCGTGTATGAGTTAAGAACTTGCCCTGCCGATTGTTTCGCTTCTTTGTTTGATGATTATCGACCAGCTTCCGTCACGTCATTATACTCGACCCCCCCTCCCCTCCCCCCCCCCCAACTGTCATCGGCACACGAAAAGAATGTTAGAAATCAATACTCGAGAGAGTTTCTCAGTTACAGTTCTCGGAAAGTAAAGTCTTTTCCACTAGTGCACGTCTGGCCAAAAGGGCACGCGCTGGCCTTCTTTCTCATTCCCTAGTCTCGGGAAGGGGCTGTGCCCTGTCCCCACTTCCAGCGCCCTTGACCAGCTTTGAAAAAATATACAATTAAAGTCTGCTTTATAGCAGGGGGCTCACGTCAGAACTGCTCAGAGCTCAGGTGTTGTAGCTCTTTCCCATCCAGAGGCTGATCATCCTCCCCGTCATTCAGGGCTGTCGCGAAGATGACCGATTGTCAGGGGTGTAAACCTGATTTGTAAAGACTGTTGGCTCAAGTTCCGACTGTTAAAATAGTCAAACTACATCATCAAGTCATGTCCTTGTCGAAGGCTTACCTTTATGGAAGGCATGCCATAACGATGAAGTTGGAATATTAATCTGTCGGACTTGTATTTAACCCTTTACCCAATGTAACGGCTAAACCGGCCAGCGCTATTCTCAAAAATCGCAAATTAATTTCCATTAATTTCTATTTTTTGTCTCAAAAACATAGGTTATGACCTCTCATTGGGACAAGCTCGTCGAGCTCGTTCCAATGAGGGGTCATAACCTATGTTTTGAGACAAAAAATGAAAAACAAATTAGTTATTCAAGAATTTCTTTTTGCAAGTATCGGGTGGAGTTCTTGGAAATGCATTTGTGATTTAGTATGGTCAAGACGCAAGGCCTTCAAAACTTTCTATTTAATTAGCACATACCGTATTTCAATTTGGTCATGTTGCCCCATCCCCACCAACAGCTCCAATCGCGTACTAGAGACTTCCAATCTAGTCTCTTAAGAAAGTAATGACTGCCAGCAAGAGAGAATCCATATCCACACAAAAATGAGGCGCCTGTAAAAATGACATCACTCCAACCCTTTCAAGTACAGTACGCCCCTGCCACCGTTTACCGTTTGTAAAATATGGCGTTTGTCTGTTTCCGTTCATTTTAATTTTGTTTCGTGCAACCAATCCCTTTTACATTTTTCATTTTGGTTCTTTGAGCGAACGCTATTACACTACTTTCAAAACACCCCTATAGAAACCCCGATGCCCCCAGAAGAAAGAAAAACACATGACCGAGTACTAGTGATTGTCTATCCGTGCGCCAAAAGCAGCGAGATAGGAAGGTTTGTATTCAAGTTATCGTGCGGACAAGGAAGTGGGCGGAAGACAGATGGCCAGGAGAATAAGAGAATAAGAAAAAGAAACAAAAGAAGAGAAAAAAGAAAATAAAACCGTACAAAAACAATAGTCTGTGTGTTTCACACAGATTAGATACAACAAACTACACATCCCGAGCATTATCGACGTTTGGGGGAAATGTAAACAGAAACAATTTGGTAGGGCCTGTGAATCACATATTTTCGATTTGGATCGAATTTCGAATCGAATCGAGTCTATTATTCGAAATCGAATCGAACCTCGAATCGAATGCAGGTGTCTTGACGTCTCGACTGATAAAATATTCCAACTACATCATCAAGGCATGTCTTCGTCGAAGGCATGCCTTGACGATGTAGCTCAAATATTACACAGTAAGGATTTTTGTTCAAAAATAAAAATGGGTGCGAGAAATCTGTACTGGTCACTGCATGGCGCTAGCCACTAGCAATCGTGAGCTCATCGTCGATATTGCTTGGGAACTTAAAATTTGCTATCAACAGTGGTCGTGGCTAGTGAAATAAACAAGAAAAATGTTACAAAGGTAACACATGCCCCCCCCCCCCTTGTGACCTTCACCTTGCAGACGAGGCAGAAACTATTATACACGACACACCTTCTGACTGTACTTAACATTTGTAAAAAGTTAAACAATTGTACTATGATTTGTTTATGAGTTATGGCTGAGACACGAATATTGACCGATTTTTAGTGTGACCTTGAAATGTGGCCTTGACCTTGAAGGTACGAACCTGGCTATGGCGTCTGGCACATCCTCCCATGGTCCTTTATAATTGTGTGAAGTTTGATGACTGTGGCCCTAACCGTGTTCAATGTGCCCTTGAAATGTGACCTTGATCTTACAGACCCAGCTGGGATGCATGACACATCCACCCGTTGTCCTTTATAATTGAGCGATGTTAGATGACTGTAGCCCTAATAGTTTTGGAGTTATGCTTGAAACACGATTTGTGACCTTGAACATATGAAGGTCACTTGTGACCTCCACTTTGCCGATGTGGCAGGAACTATTATACGTGGCACACCTTCTGACTGTCCTTAACATTTGTAAAGAGTTTAACAATTGTACTATGATTCGTTTCTGATTTATGGCTGAGACACGAATATTGACCAATTTTTAGTGTGACCTTGAAATGTGACCTTGACCTTGAAGGTACGAACCCGGCTATGGTATGTGACACATCCTCCCATAGTCCTTTATAATCGTGTGAAGTTTGATGACCGGCCCTAACCGTTTTTGAGTTATTGGCTCGGACACACACACACACACACACACACACACACACACACACACACACACACACACACACACACACACACACACAGTCTTGTCTACCCTACATACCGAGGTACCCCATTGTTTGTCCTTTGTGTGGACTAACGGTTTCAACCTCGTTTTGCCGGTACAGTTCTGGGAAAACAACCGAGGTAAAGGGTTTCTTTTGTCTTTTGTACCTCGGTAAGGCGAAACACGCAAACTCTTTTGTCTAGTTACCTCGTCAAGTTGGTAAGACAAACGCACACACACACACACACACACACACACACAGAGTCTTGTTTTCCCTACATACCGAGGTACCCCATTGTCTGTCCTTTGTGTGGACTAACGGTTTCAACCTCGTTTTGCCGGTACAGTTCTGGGAAAACAACCGAGGTAAAGGTTTTCTTTTGTCTTTTGTACCTCGGTAAGGCGAAACACGCAAACTCTTTTGTCTAGTTACCTCGTCAAGTTGGTAAGACAAACGCACACACACACACACACACACACACACACACACACACACACACACACAGATGGACACACGCACACTTCAATCACTATATGCCACCCAACATAAGTCGGGGGGGGGGGGCATAAAAAATATTAAGTAAATAAAAAAATATATATTTAAAAAAAAAAATAATAATAATAATAATTAAAAAAAAATGTTAGTGATAAATAACAGGGGATATGCTAGATCTTACATCTATGGCGGATCAGGCATCATGGATTCGATGATGCGATTTTTAACTCGTAAATCTGCCAAAGCATTACCCATTCTCACAGAGACGGTGTTACCAGCTCTGGCGTGTGGCTCTCTCGGGACTCACTAGTTTGGCAGTGGACAAAATAATGGGTAGAGAATTGTTTCAGAAGAAGAGAGGAAACGGACTATTTTTGGAGAAGGGAGGAGCCGTGTGTCGTGTAGATGTCGAAGATAAAGGATTGTATCTAGGACCTATGAGAAAAGGTGGCAATGCTTTCCACGGAGACGGTCTCTATCTGAAGACCGAGAGAATGTGGAACCAATTGGTAACGGTTTATTGTTCGGTCAGAATTCGCCATTTAAAAATATACCCATTTTGGGTATGTTATTATAAAAGAAAAAAATATAACGATTAAAAAAAAACGAAAATATAAAAAAAAATGAAACAAAAGGAGAGAAAACGACTTCCAACAGATGTGTTCATAAGACATTCATATTATGAAAAGCTTTTAGATTTTTCACAATCTTTACACGAGTATGCATTAGAAATAATTCATTTGGAACAAATCGTACACGATGTGTGTTTAAACGTTGCATTTTTTAATATTGTTATTCATATTCCTAAGTCAAAGCTATTTCGAAAATATCGAAACGATGAAATGTGTAGAAAATGTGTCTCACCAAGATTATGACATGATTATAGATGTTCTAGATTGTTTAAAATACGATGTGACATTTGTAGAACGTTATAATTATGGGAAATATCATTATATAATTTTTTGTGCGAAAAACATAATTAATGTATTCGATTGTGGTGGTGATGAAAATATTGAGAAATCTATTTGCGAATGTGTCATATTTATTTGCAGATTACACTCGTTCGCATTAAATAGATCGTGGATCGAATTTGCTAAAATGTGAAAAATCATTATCAGTCATTTCCCCTATCAATCTGACGACGACGATGATAAAATGATGGTTTTCTCAAAAGACGAGAGGCATAAACTCCAACTTTCGAAAAAAAAATGTCATCTCTTTCCAATAATAATATGCACGATCATAATAGATGAGAAGTATTCATTCATTCGTTTGATGATGAGAAGAATAGATGTGTTATTATTTAAAAAAAAGTGTAATAGATATAAAAGAGAAAAAAATATAAAAAAAAATAATACTAAAAACAAAATAATAGAAAAAAAATGAATAATAAGAAATAGCAACATTTTTTTGTATAAAAATTATGACGAACGATTCCATGGAATCGAGAGCTTGGTTTCTTTGAAGAGCACTGTGCAGAGCTTACACGAACTGCGTGAATGAACAACATCCTCGTGTCTTGAACAAAAGATGCCTCAGTTGTCAAGGGGAGAAAGAGTTTAATCACATTGATCATTCATGTCTTCTGATGGAATGGGAAGACACTATCACCATGTATTTCATGCCTGCATTGGAATACGTCCAACGTGACGATGTAATCAAATGTTGGAGACAATTCGTGTCTGGCGTTGGAGAACCCTAGCCTACTAAATCTGAAGAATTGAAGTTAGAGCATCGAAGTCTCCTCACCGAAGACGGGGAACGCGTTTTGGAATATTTGTTGGAAAAGGGGAGACCCCGAAAAAAAATTTCCATTAAATAATAATTGTTTTTTTATATATATTTATATAAGAAATAAAAAAAACTAAAAAAAACTATAAATATTCATAATAATAGAAAAAAATGAAAATGAATAATAATAATAGAAAATGTTTTTTTTATAAAATATTTATGAGTAAAACGAATGATTCCATGAAATTGAGAGCTTGGTTTCTCCGAATGGCACTATTAAGAGCTTACGTGGTCTGCATGAACAAACCATTTCCTCGCATCATGCGTGAAAGGCACCTCAACTGTTGAGGGGAGAAAGAATTTAATCATATTGATCTTTCGTGGTTCATGATGGAATGGAAAGACATCATTTTCATATATTTCATGACTGCATTGGAATGCATCCGACATGACGATTTGATCGAATGTTGGAAGCAATTCATGGTTAGAATAAGAGAACCCAAACCCACTAAATTGGAAAAGTTCAAGATAGTGCATCGAGGTCTCACCAATAAAGAGAGAGGACGCATTTTGAAATATTTGCTGGAAAATAGGGGACCACTACCACGAAAGGAGGTTTTTAATGTTGGATTCCTTGTTGTAAGGGATGAAAACTTTAGAAACAAATGTATGGATTCCATGTAAGAAAACATTAACAAAAAAGTTTGTTTTTGTTTTTTTGATAAATAACAAGGAGGTGAAAATAAAAAAAAACTTATAATATAATAATAGAAATTTTTTTTTATATAATAATTATGACGAACGATTCCATGAAATCGAGATCTTGGTTTCGTCGAAAGGTGTTAAAAATCATTATCTGTTATTTCCCATATCTTCCCGACGATGACAATGACGATGTGTGTTATTTCCCGTATCTTTCTAATGACAACGATCGCCACCACCACTAAAAAAATTTTTTGGTTAAAATAATAAAGAGTGAAAAATAAAATACATAAGATTTGTATTAATAGATATAAAATAAAAATAAAATTAAAATGAAACTTCGAAGTAAAAACATCTATCCATTGTTAGAGAGGGTGGAACCCACTGCACCTCTTCTATCACCAGAAAGTAGTGATGATGAGGCGCAGAGGTATCAAATCAAACAAATCAATAGAATTCAATCGTATCTGACGTGAGAGAGAGATTCTTGTTGTTTGCTCAATAAGAAATATTCGAGATTAGAGAAATTTGGGAGTCCTGTGGATTTGACTCTCATCATCATCTCTTTGGGTTTGAACGTTGCCGGAATCAGTCTATTGTCAACCGCCCTCATTGCTCTTCCTGTCATTTTGGCCGTAGAAGGATTGGCTTTGATGGCCGGATTCGCCACTACGATTGGAAAATTTCTCTCTAAGAAATTATCTGTGAAGGCCAAGAAGCACGAAAACATCAGCGTTTTGGCTGATGCAAAGATCGATTCCTTGTCGAATAAGATTTCTATGGCATTAAAAGATGGTAGGATTTCGGATGGTGAATTCATCAACATATTGAACGAAAAACAAAAATACGAAGTCATGAAAGCGAAGATAAGAGTCAAGAGTCGTCAGATTCTCAAGGACGAATTGAAGAATTCTCTCAGGGAAAAAGGTAGGGAAGAAGCAAGACAATCGTTTCGTAAATTATTGTATCCCAAAAAGATTCCAGAAGCAATCGATTGAACAAAATGTATATATAAAAGAAGAAGAAAAATTGTATATAAATTAAAAAAAATAAATAAATAAAATATATATATAAACGAAGAAAAAAAATGTATTGCATCAAATGCAAGAGAGTTACCGATACGGTTAACGTTAAAAAAGTACTGACAAAAAATAAAAGTCCCATGCTTCGTGGAACATGTAAAATGTGCAGTTCAACAAAAACGCAATTCGTCAAACGTCGTGCTGGTTTGATGAATAAATTGATTAATAATCTACTCATTGAAATGCATCTGCCAGGACATCAATTCACGGGACCTAGCACGAAATTAAATAAGAGATTGAATCGAGATCTGACACCTAACTCTTGGAGCAAACCCATCAATAGGGTGGATGCGGCCTCTTACACACATAATCTGTGCTACGCTAAACATCCCGACATCGAGAATCGTAATCGAATCTGCAATACAAACATGTTGACGACGTTGAAAAATATACCAAATCCCACTAGGAGAGAGAGACTCGAACATTCGTTGGTCGGTAAAGTGATCGGTACCAAACGTCAATTCGGATGGGCTCATAAAAAAAGTCCAGAAAACATTATTAACGAATGCATTGGCGAACGAACTACACAAGCCCGTCACACATAAATTTCGAAGGAGAAGAGTATTCGTAAAGGGTCTGGATCAGATTCGGTCGGCCGATCTGGTCAACATGAAATCACTTTCAAAATGGAACAAGGGCATTAAGTACATACTGATGGTCATCGACATGTTTTCAAAATACAGATGGATGAGACCTCTGAAGAATAAATCAGGACCTTGCGTGGCCGAGGCTCTAAAGAGCACATTTGCATCGTCTTCTCGAAAACTGGATAAATTGTGGGTGGACAAAGGGAAGGACTATTACAAAAGTCATGTTCATCCATTGATCAACATCGAAAACGAAGGGAAAGCTAACGTGATCGGAAGTTGGAATAGAACCATGAAGGAAAAAATGTACAAGTATTTCATGGCTTATAAGACCAAGAAATATATCTATGTTCTAGACAAACTGGTTGAAGAATACAACAACACACGACATAGATCGATCAAGATGACTCCTGCGGAAGATAGCGATCCTCAAAATGAAAAACGCATTTTTCGCTAATCTCTATCACGAAAGGATCAAGATCAAGAAGGAGTCCAAATCACCGAAATTTGCAGTTGGCGATCAAGTGAGAATCACTTCTTATAAGTCACTCTTCGCAAAAGGTTACACTCCTTGATGGACCAAAGAAATCTTTATGATTGTTCAAATATTTTACATGGATCTGGTGACTTACAAAATAGAAGCGTGAGAGGATGATGAAGATGACAGCAGAGAAATCATCGGAACATTTTACGAATAAGAATTGCAGAAGACGACATTTTGAAGAACCAACCCTTCACTTTCATTTTTTTTGCATATCTATAGTTAATCGAAGGTATATTGAGAGACAAAAGCATTCAAGAATATGAAGTTCACAAGTACGAACCAGTGACTGGAACCAGTCTAAACAATGCCGGTGAAATAAGAATCAATGTCGAAACTCAAGATCTGTTCGTTCATCCCAGCGAAAGTTACATAGTGATACAGGGACATCTCACCAAGACGGAAGCGATTATGCCGATGATGACGTGGTCACCCCATCCAATAATAGTATGATGCATCTGTTCAGTAATATAAAATACATGCTCTCAGGACAAGAGATAGAATCCTTTGTTTCATCCCGGACAAGCCACCACGATGTATGGACTCGACGTATCCGGACGATTTTTCGAAATCTAAAGGACTCAATCAATTGTGGGTGAAAGACACCATTGATGACATGAGTGCCCATACCGGTGCCGCCCTGAGATTCGACTATGTCGTCAAGACATCGAGACCCAAAGGAACGTTTTCATTCAGGATACCTCTGAAACACATATTCGGATTCGCGGAAGATTACGATAAGATTCTCTACGGATTCAAACACAATCTGATGTTGATTCGAAACGGAAACGACGAAGTCATTATGAGACCCGCTGCAACCGATGCGGGTAAGATACATCTGAACAAGATATCTTGGTTTGTTCCACACGTATTGCCTTCAGTCGCTGAGAAAGTACGTCTCTACAAGATCATAGAATCGATGAGTAAATTACTGGTGGGATTTGGAATGAGCCAGTGCGACACAGCTAGTATTCCACTGTCTATCAATCACTTCAATTGGAGATTGACCATGAAATCTGCTTCTGAAAGACCACGATTCATCGTAGTGGCATTTCAAACCGATAGGGATGGGTCTCAAGAGAAAAATCCTTCCTTATTCGATCATTGTAACTTGAGAAACATGCAGGTATTTCTAAATGCCAGGAGATATCCGGCCATCGATTACAATGCCTCTTTCGATAAGAATGATTTCTGCAGACTATACAGCGATGCCGCGGATTTCAGAAAGAAATATCATCAACTGGATCAATTGACGGGTAATACTAACATCACTCCCACCGAATATAAATCGATGTATCCCCTGTTCATATTCGACGTTAGTAAACAGAGCGAGCGACTCAAGAGTAGCATCTTAGACATTCAGATCAAGATGCAATTCGATAAGAATGTGCTGTGGAGAACTGAGGCTTTTGCTCTCGTCCTATCTGATAGAGAGTTAGAATTCGAATCGGACGGGCAAACAATGTCTATCGTTTGATGATATAGTATATATAAAAATAGAAATTAAAAATACCCTCAAAAAATATCGATAAAATATTTAAAAAAATAAATAATAATAAAAAACCCTAAAAATGAATAATCAAGATAGAGAATGTTTGAGACGAAATCGAACGTATTTGGTAGGTAACATAAATGAGAGCAATTTATTAAATATATTAGATGAGTTGGAAATGACAACACCCTAAATATTAACTTCGGAAATGGTAGAACGAATTAAAAAAACAGGGAACAACCATGAAAGGTTGCGTGAGACATTTACAAGATACGTTAACGTACAGACGAAAAACAGCTTTTGAAGAATTTATTATTGCTGTGTTGAATCTTGGTTTAGACATGGACGAGTGTTTTAAGAATGTTAAACCAAAACAAATAACAATTTATGCAAATTCGGAATGGCAAACCCAAACAAAATAAAATTAATAAAAAAAATATAATATAATTGGATTTTGAGAGAGAGAATAAATCAATGTCTCAAAATCCAATTATTTTTTTTTGGAGTTGTCTCCCCTACATCACAAAAAAGTGATTATTTTTATTTTTTTGTACTCACTGTTTGTTTAGAGGGTCCAGTTCGATTATCAGAGAGACCACTGAAATGGCAGCTTGTAGGATTATTGGTTTTCGTCTTGAAATTGATCCTATCCCCCATCTGCAACTTGAGAGGTGTACTGACGACGCCAGTGTTCGAATGTTGCTTCTTCATCTTTTTGACACTATAACTCTTCTCACATTCCACACCGTTCACCACGAGATTGACGATTGCTTTTTCGCTAGTTGTTGCTTCTTCATCTTTTTGACACCATAACTCTTCTCACATTCCACACCGTTCACCACGAGATTGACGATTGCTTTTTCGCTAGTTCGTAGAAGTTAGAATCATTCGAATGATATCGCCTCCCACAGGCATGGAATATCCTATCAGACCGTGCAATGGTCCACTACCCCCATTTCCAAAAGACCATTCGGCTTTTCCCTCATCTAACGCACCGCTCTCCTCGGCCCAGATGGTGATCAATTGTCTGGCGTATTTTATCTTTTCCACGATGGAAATCAGATTGCAGACACCATCATGTGAGTGGGATCCGGCAGATTCGTGAGTGTACACCCTCCATGTCCTGGTTACCTTCCATGATATCACCTTTTCTCCAAACCATATTTTCTTCCAAGAACTTTCTACTGACTGCACTGGAATCGTATTCCGGGTCGTCATCGAGACTGCATAGTTCGTAACCGTTCATGTTGATGCCGGCCTCCATTTTTCCTCCGGATTGTTTGTTCAGATATAAGTCGTCAACTTGAGATTCCAGATAGGATTGAGAACCCTGTATGGCAGAATCCACGTAGCCTTTGTTGACTGCCATCGAGTCTTCATCCATATCGTCGATCGCAGACAGATTCAATATCTTGTTGAATCCCGCATCCAGATCTGATTTCATTTCTAGCTTGTCGACGTTATTCTTTCTCAGTTCCAAGTCTATATATTGTTGGATTGGGGCATCATTGGGATTCATGGGTACGTTAATTATCTTGTTAGAATTTGCATTCAATTCAGACTGCATCACTTAGGAGCGTAGCGATTTATTTATTTATTTATTTATTGATGTTTAAGGTCACATATTTATGCACAATGGCTAATCATGGCCGTGACAGTTTTACGGGTGGAGGAAGGCGGAGTACCCGGAGAGAACCACCGGGCAACGACGAGCAGCTGCCAGCTCCACAACATCGTAACTCCGCACTGCAGCACAGACAGGGTTAGATTGGTTGAAGACATGCGTACCATCGACATGCAGTACGCCTTAGTACACGACGTCATCGTGCCTCCACGCAGGCAATGGAGATGAAGTGTCTTGCCCAAGGACACAATGCAGTCACTGCAAGTGAGAGGAACGTAGCAATCTCTCAGATGTTTACTGGATCTCGCATGAGTCGTCCACATATCTTTTAGTGGCAACATCTGTCGAATCTCTTGCATCTGCTATGTTCACCACTCGTTTAGATTTCACGTCGAGATCGTCCGTCATGGCTTTATTCACGCAATTATCTCTCATCATCTGCTGAAAATTTTCGTCTCCTCTATCGACATATTTTTAGTCGCGGCATCCGACTGATCGATCAGTTCGGGAAGATTGTAGATTTTCTTATTTTTTAAATTTAAAGGTTCTTGTCGAGGTTCGTATCTTTGAACGTATCGTTCGTCCAAGTTGGCAATGTTACCAACAATTTTGACTGTAGTTCTTCTTTCCTTTCTAGTGGAACCTTCATTATCGTCAGCATGACCAAATTTATCAACTGTCATGTTTTATTTTGTTTTTGTTTTTTTTATTATTTAAAATTCTATATTTTTTTTATTATTTTAATTAATGTAAACAAAAATGTTTTGTTTATTAATATATCTCTCTCTATATATATATCCCCAAAAAAATTTTCTTTAATGAAAATCGTTGAGAATATCTTGAAAGTGATCCCCTTCCGGCCATCTCTTGAGAACAGAGAGGCATAGGTGACTGCAAAACACTTGATCCGGCACTTGCACTCATTCTGTATTGTAAATAACTGACTTTAAATAGTTCCTTATTTCTATCGGTGGTGAGATTCTGTAGCTATCGAAATAATAATTTTTATTCAGATTCGAAAACCACGTGACCCGATGTGTGCCCTCACCTCCGATATCGTCCAGATTTAAAATTCCACATTCCAAATCGTAGTCTTTTTTTCTTGGCAAGGCATCTCTAGAAAACACACCTCGAAAATGTTTGATTTTTAAATCTTTTGGCCACTTTCGATAGATCAATGTTGGATAGGGGTTCATTGGGTAAGACGACACCTTCTACGGATATGTGTTTTATTTTCTTATTATTCATAATATGTTTTGTTTTTTTTTATTTTGTTTTTTATTTATTATTTTTTTTTTATTTTTCTTTTTTTAATTTAAAATCTCATGAGTTTTTTTTTAAACTTACGACATTTTGATGTCTTCAGTCGTACTCCATTCATCATCCTCTTGATTTTGTTGAAATATCACAGAATAATGTCCAAGTGCGAAAGTATGAATTTTATCCTTGCATATAATTCTCTTGTTGTCAGCTACCAACTCAATCTTATTGATTAATTTGGTGTATCGCATGCATATTGCTTTGAATCATAGCCAACTTTTTATACACCATCAAATTTTCGAAAAGACAGTCTTTATAGTCTTCCAAAGCGATGTTTTTATTCATCGCACATGCTTGAATGCCTTTACATCTCTTATATATTATTATATATGTAAAATCACAACTTTTTTTTAACAAGTTTTTTTTTCTTTAATGACAAAATTTTGTGAGTATCTTTTTTTTTAATGTTAATAAGTGTTAATGTAAAAATATTTTTATATTTTTTTTCTACTTCTTATTATACATGTAAAGTTACAACTTTTTTTTTAACAAGTTTTTTTTCTTTAATGATAAAGTTGTGAGTGTATTTTTTTTAATGATAATAATTGTTAATGTAAAAATATTTTTTCTTCTTTTTTTTCTACTTCTTATTATATATGTAAAATTACAACTTTTTTTAACAAGTTTTTTTCTTTAATGACAAAATTTTGTGAGTGTATTTTTTTAATAGTATTTTTTAATGATTATAATTGTTAATGTAAAAATATTTTTGGTTTTTTTTTCTACTTCTTATTTTTAAAATATTTTTGTCAAACTTTTGTTTGTGATTTACAATTTTTTTTGTGAATTGTTAAACTTTTTTGATAATAATTATTAATTGTAAAATATTTTTTTTCTATTTCTTATTATATATGTAAAAAATAACAACTTTTTTCAGTTTTTTTTTCTTTAATGACAAAAACGGTTCTTAAATTTATGATGAAAATAGAATGAAGCCGATGCTGATTGATCGATAATTCTGTTATTCGTTGGTCAAAACAACTTTTATTGTCTGTCTCACAACTCGGAATATCCACATAATCACGGACTGGAGCCGATGCACCTTGCACATTTTAGACTCTGCGAGCTATATCTCTCTCATTGCCAAAAACCTCACTATGCCATCGCTGGTGGGTTCGGGTGCACCGATAAATTCACCACTCGATTCGAACTCAGTTTTTTCATGTGAGTCGACGTTAGATCGCAAGTCTTCCATCTGCACCGGTGATGTCTTTTTGGCGGTATTCTGTCGAAAAAAATTCACCTAAATAGTGGTCTGTGTTACCTCTGTGAAAAGGTGAGTGTTTTCCCAAGAACGGTCATCAGATTACGAGAGCACCTAAAAGTGAATTTTTAAGAGAGGGAATTTTATAGAGTTTGTTAAATTCCGTCGAAGTTTTAGTCGGGATCCATGTTGATCATTAGAGAAAATGAATGTTGAACACACGATGCCTCGTCTACGTCCA
Organism: Pictodentalium vernedei; assembly: GCA_031216915.1. NCBI lineage: Eukaryota > Metazoa > Mollusca > Scaphopoda > Dentaliida > Dentaliidae > Pictodentalium > Pictodentalium vernedei. Next base: position 744,220,106 of record CM062297.1, read on the forward strand.
CCACTGCAAAAACCGGGAGAAATTGACCATGTGAATATGAACGTGTCACATCGTACAAATCGATGGATTTCGATCATGATGAACGCAATTTGTTCGAAAAAAATTAAGTTTTTGGTAAGGTGCGAAAAAATGAAATGCGCTCATACTCTCCGTTTCACTCTACTGTCCGTCAACGATTTCTGTTCCCCACATATGTGCGGAACAGATTTTCATTTCCCGCATGCCTTAGTGTTGATGTAGATGGGGATATTATAGAACAGGCATGTAATAAACAACGTTCTATATCATAAATAAGATATGCTGAGGTCTCCCAAAAATTGTTTTAAAATCTAAATATTCAATAAACTAATAGTCCGGCCGCCGAGTCACTAATGCATGTTTTGGTGTACAAAGTTGTTTTCTAAGTGGATTCTCGTAGTCTGGAGTGTCCCTTTGAGGAATCAACTGGCACCTTTGGGGAAAATCTTTTATTTAACACTTTGGAGACCTACCCATTTAAAATATGCATATTTCTGGGTAAATTGTTGCTAGCCAATAATATCATATGTATTGTGCAATTAACTGAAAAATATCATGACCTATGAATAAATACATGTTGGTGATGTCTGTTTATCGTCGTTTACCTATGATTTAATCATTGTTCAGTCGAAAAATGGCACGAAATCATGTTTCTGATATTACATTTCAAAAATATCAAGTCACTTTCAAAGCATTTACTCTGGAAATTGTTGGTAGATTGTTGATATTAACATCTTAAAAGATAGGTGTGGGTATACTGGTTAAGGGACAGTGGACTTGAACAGGTTTCTGAATATATTTGAGGGGTCCATAGGTATTTATTTACCCCTACCCCTATTTCTGTTTTTTTCTTAATTTTCCCAAAAAGTTGCCGAAACCTAACTATTTGATTGTTATTCAAAACACAGTAACATATAAAGAGCATTGTTTTAGCTGTGTGCATACACTGCTGTATAACGCGTTCTATCGGACCCAGACAGTCAGTGAAGCATAATCACTCAATTCGCGAACATGTGCTTCTTCCTTTATCTGCATTTCCATTTCTGCTTAGTCATTGATTGATTCTTATTACATGTGTATAGTCATTCTCAATACTTCATTACATTTGTTGTCATATCTTATTCGTATGTGGTGTCACTTATTATCGAATTGTCGGTTTTATGTTTCTTTTCTCTTATGTGTCTGCCCTTTTTCCAGAGTTCATCGGGAATCGATCATCATGGCGAGGTGTTTTTTCGAAGATGTGTACAATTGTTCCGATTCCAAATGCAGTTTTGTCAAAGTGTTGACGACAAGAGTAAAAAAAGATCATTACTAACAGTGAAATATATGGTGATGGTCTTCACGATGCATTGCGATTGCGTCTCGAAGGTGATGCAAACATTGTATTAGATGCACACAGAGACTGTATCAGTAAATATCTGCACCCTCGCACGGTGAAATGTGCAATGAAAAGGCGCAATAGCAGCCCCTCAAAAACTGCGGATGTACCACCACAGAAGAAAAAACAGAAGCTCCGATGCTGGTTTATTCAATTTCAAACAAGATTGTCTGTTTTGTGCAAATGAATGCAAAGTTGTTAAAGACCCACGCCATCCTTCGCGTTGGGGGCCAGCTTATGTTTTCAGGCAAATACAACAGTCAGGTGGTGGTTTATCACCAAAAGAGGTCATTTACTGCAAGTGTGATGAACGTGGTGACGAATGGGCTGAAGCAGTCAGGGTTAGAATCAGTGGGACATTGAGTTATTTACATGCTGTTGATGCTCGCTACCATTCTGATTGTCGGCAAACCTTCATGGGCGAACGCGCTGTAAGCGCAGTGGCTAAAGTTGCCGAGACATCTACTTCATCACATGTCGACAAGCCACGAAGAAGTGGACAATATAATCGCCCAACAGGCTGTCGATGTTGCAACTGAGACGAATGGACAAGTGACTGTTCTGGCTGATGATACAGACGTGTATACTCTTCTCTTGTATCATTATTTGAAATATACGTTGACCTCAGATATGTTCATGGCATCCCCTATAACGAATAGATCGGTGGTTGATATCCGAGCTACGGTTGAGAAACATAGAGGAATCATTCCAGACATTCTTGCAGCTCATGCCCTTTCAGGCTGTGATACTGTTGCTGGGTGGTTTGGCATTGGAAAGGGTCGTGTCATCAATGTTTTGGAAACTGGCTTGGAATCGTTGTCATCTCTTGGTGACATAGATGTTCCATGGGCTGATGTCTTAGAACAGGCCACCAGATTCATGTGTGCTTGTTATGGATGCAAGGCATTAAACACAATGTCCGATGCACGAGTTAGTGTATGGACATCAAAGATAGGGAAAAAGAGTACAACGAAAGCACCCAGTCTTAACAGTCTACCTCCAAGCAATGCGGCATTTTCCGAAAATGTAAAGAGGGCTCATTTGCAAGCATGTATCTGGAGGAATGCTGTAAATCTAGATCCTCCTAACATGAACCCCACAGACTTCGGTTTCACAAAGGATGATAAAACAAAGTCGTTATTACCCGTGACTGTCCCAGCAGGTGTATCATTGGCACCGGATACGGTTTTGCGCATGATACGATGTTCCTGTTCTAGTCAACAGCCATGCCGAACAGCTAGGTGCAGCTGTAGTGCTTCTAAATTAGCATGTACAATGTTTTGTTCGTGTCGAGGAAATATTGAGTGCTGCAACGAACAGACATGTATGGGTAGAGATTCCGAGTCTGTACACGATGCATGAACACACTAAAGGACGGACAAAATAAGTGTATATCAGGAATGCACTGCATTTGTATATACGTAAGATATACAAGCACAAACATATATATAAAAATATTTTAAAAAGCAAACAAATTTTTTTTTTTTTTAAATTAGAAAATAAAAATTAAAAAAAAAGTTTCTAATACTGCCAGACAGTGTTTGCCTGCCGGTCCCAAGCCCGGATGAAAGCAGAGGGGATATACACTCGCTAGACAATATTTATCTAATGCGAACTGTCTTATTTAATGTTTCATTTGGTTTCACAACACCTACTTAGATGGGACTACGATATTCAGTATTATTTCAAATTCCTCACTAAAATCACAGAATTATGAAATATTTGCTAATTGTTCAAGTGATTTTTTTCCGGAGTGATTAGTGAATATTGTAAAATGGTATATTGCACAATGTAATCAATGTAAGTTGCATGTTTGCAAAAAGATTACAATAAAATTGTTTGGTTTCGACAACTTTGTGGAAAATTAAATTTTTTTTTAAAAAAACAGAAATAAGGGTAGGGGTAGATTATTACCTATGGATCCCTCAAATATATTCAGGAAACTTGTCCAAGTCCATTGTTCCATATCCAGTATATCCACTTCTATTTTTTAAGATGTTAATATCAACAATCTACAACAATTTCCAGAGTAAAAAATAATTAAATCATGGGTAAACGACAATAAACAGATATCACCAACATGTATTTATTCATAGGTCATGATATTTTTCAGTTAGTTGCACAATACGCATGATATTATTGTCTAGAAACAATTTACCTAGAAATATGCATATTTTAAATGGGTAGGTCTCCAAAGGGTTGAATAAAAAAAATTTCCCAAGGGTGCCAGTTGGTCACCCGGTTGATTCCTCAAAGGGACACCCCACACTATCAGAATCAACTGAGAAAAAAACTTTATACGCTAAAACTCGCAAAAGCTTAAAATTGATGTTTGGCGGCCGGACTATAAGTTTTAAAGACTATTTTCCCAGGCTCTTAATCTCAAAGTTGGGAGGTACAACCTCTACCAAACCAATGTGAACAGATCTCTCTTTTGGTGGTATTTATGAGCTGAGTGACTACTTTGCCAGGCTCTTAATCTCATAGTTGGGAGGTACAACCCTTAATCTCATAGTTGGGAGGTACAACCTCTACCAAACCAATGTCAACAGATCTCTCTTTTGGTGGTATATATGAGCTGAGTGACTATTTTGCCAGGCTCTTAATCTCATAGTTGGGAGGTACATCCTCTACCAAACCAATGTCAACAGATCTCTCGTTTGTGGTATATTTGAGCTGAGAATGTTGATATATTGTGTCATAGAAGAAATAGGAGTGAAAGTTTTGTAAATATGTTAATGAAGCTGATGTAAACAGAATATTTATGTATTGGTGTTTAATCCTTTACCTAAGGCGAAAAGCAGACGACACTTGCAAACAGAATTCCTGAATAACGATTTTTTTAATTTTTTGTCTTAAAAACATAGGTTATGAACCCCTCATTGGAACGAGCTCGTTGAGCTCGTTCCAATGAGGGGCCATAACCTGTGTTTCTGGGACAAAAAATGAAAAAAATAATGAAAATTAATTGGCGATTTTTGTGAATAGCGCTGACCGGTTTTGGCGTTACGTTGGGTAAAGGGTTAAGGTTACATATTTATGCACAATGGCTAATCGTGACCATGACAGTTTTACAGCTAGAGGAAGTCGGAGTACCCGGAGAGAACCATCCAGCATCGACGAGCAACTGCCAGCTCCTCAACATTCTAACCCTGTTCAAGCTCCGCTCAAGCAGGGTTACATCGGTTGAAGACATGTGCACCATCGACGTGCAGTACGCCTTAGTACGCGACGCCATCGTGCCCCCATGTTGGCAATCGGAATAAAGTGCCTTTCCCAAGACACAACGTGGGTCGTGATGTAAACAGAAAACAGCCACCCTGATGCATGCTGGAATAAAGGATTTTTTTCAAAAACTATGAACGACAACACTAGTCTTGTCAGTGATTTTATCTAGAGTGTGTTTGGGACAGATATCCCGAGAAAACCAGCACGAATTTCATGGATGACCGGATTTCTGTTGTTTGAGAAACATCAGTGATTGCTTTCAGACAACACTTTTCTTGTCTGAATGTGACGCAACTGATACAGTTATGATCACATTAAAAGGTATCAGCTAGAGTACTAATTGTTTGACTAGAAATATAGATGAGCAAGAAATATAAAAAAATATCGAGTAACATTTTTCCTTCAATGCAACTAGTATATTTAAATAGTATTTTATATGCACCTAAACCATGCTGCCTAAAAATAAACTTCATTCAGATCATTTTTCTGGGGTCATATGTGAGTGTTCATAGGAATGAGTCGTTTTCAACATAACGGTACCTGTAATGAGTTAAATACTGCCATGGAAAACAATATCGATAAGGAATGATTGATCGTTTATTTCTGTCCATTTCTTGAGTTATGAATCCCAAAAACAAAGGCCAAACATAGTGTAAATGGTCTACGCCCAGTTACACACTTTGGCCTTTGTTTTTTTGGAGGTTCATAGCTCAAGAAACAGAAACAAACGATCATTCGTTATAATTAAACTTGGGGTGCAATAAATTTAAACACTCTCTACTTTGCGGAGTTGAAATAAAAAGCAGGTTGCATCATGTTTCCTAGTGATAACTGAATAAAACGGCATAGTTAACTAAAATTCTGTTTGAAATAATGATACATTTTACTGAAACATGTTCTCGTGTCATTAAAAATTTTATTGGCCAATGAATTGCGTAAGTTAGAAGGAACGTCATAGACCACGCCCACACAAAACTTCAATCTCCTTTTCCACTTGACGGGAGGGTGCTGTCATTCAAAGCATCAGTGAATTAAATTTAGTTCTGATTTTGACCATTTCCTGAGAAATTAAACACACGGTTTGTAAATGTGGAGTCCGAAATAAAACCGGATGGCACGAAATTGCTTGAACTTTGTTTGTCTCAGAAAGAGTTCATTTAGGCTATTTGGAAATTGAAAAGTTTTGTTGGCGTGAGTTTCGTTTGTGGATTATTATGACCGACCGTTGTTTACGTTTGGTTTGGGTAAAACGATGAACGCAGACGATCATCTATTGCATATAAACAAATTGAACATGGAATAAATAAAAAGCATGATAAGGATTCCATTGTTTATTAAATTTTATTTTCAAGTCATTTTAATATGATGAGATAAGTATTAATTACTTTTCATGTTGAAACAACATGAGCGTGCAGGGGTTCCTTTCCATCCACACTCTGCAACGTAATTTTTAAAACAGACATTGGGAGCGTGATTTAAGGCGGGCCTAAATGCGGTTTTTTTCGGTTCATTGTGTTATGAAAAAAAAAGAAATACTTTAGCCAGTCAGTTTTCCTGAAAAAAAATGCATGAACAGAAAAAAAGTTTAATTATACTGAAATGACTCCTCATACTCTTTAGACAAAAATACAGCATGACAGATTGTGTTTACACCAGCTTCATTAACATCATTTTAAAAGTTCCAAACATTATTTCTTTGCGGTACAATGTATCAAAATTTCAGGCCTCCGCTTTTATATACTATAAGAGGAAAGAACCGTTGATGTTGGTTTTGTCGAGGCTGGACTTCACAATGATGAGAATAGAAAAAATATTCTTTAAAAGTTAATTTATTAAATATTTAAATTGGTAAAATCAAAACTCTAGTTCTCGGGATATGATATTTATTGCATAGATTGCAGTAAACTAAAAATACACCTCGAACTGGAATTAATAGCCTTTTTTTTCTTTGCTCGGTGTGCTATTTTGGTAATTTTACTCATATTGTTTCCATTTACATTCTCCTTAATCTGTTCACGATTATTTGGTTATGCTATTGAATATTAAAAACTGTCGGTTATGTTTTTAATTTTCTGCTAACTGATTTTTGTCTTTGCTCTATTCACGACATAATAAAGCAATGTTCGCTGAGAGTTTATTACGAGACGTGATCTGTTTAAAAGCGTGCACAGACTGGGGGGGGGGGGGGGGGGGTCTCAGTTCGTAAAAACCTCAGTTTTAGACTACCATTTTAACTCCTTGCACACTGATGTCAAAATACCAAAAGTTCAATTACCCATTTTTCTCATTATGAAACTGAGAATTTAACCAATTCAATTGTCTTTGCGGTACAATGTATCAAAATTTCAGGCCTCAGCTTTTATGTACTGCAAGAGGAAAGAACCGTTGATGTTGGTTTTGTCGAGGTTGGACTTCACAATGATGAGAATAGAAAAAATATTCTTTAAAAGTTAATTTATTAAATATTTAAATTGGTAAAATCAAAACTCTAGTTCTCGAGATATGATACTTATTGCATAGATTGCAGTAAACTAAAAATACACCACGAACTGGAATTAATAGCCTTTTTTTTTCTTTGCTCGGTGTGCTATTTTGGTAATTTTACTCATATTGTTTCCATTTACATTCTCCTTAATCTGTTCACGATTATTTGGTTATGCTATTGAATATTAAAAACTGTCGGTTATGTTTTTAATTTTCTGCTAACTGATTTTTGTGTTTGCTCTCTTCACGACATAATAAAGCAATGTTCGCTGAGAGTTTATTACGAGACGTGATCTGTTTAAAAGCGTGTACAGACTGGGGGGGGGGGGGGGGGGGGGCTCTCAGTTCGTAAAAACCTCAATTTTAGACTACCATTTTAACTCCTTGCACACTGATGTCGAAATACCAAAAGTTCAATTACCCATTTTTCTCATTATGAAACTGAGAATTTAACCAATTCAATCTTGTTTGACAGAGCTCATTGAGCTCTGTCAAACAAGACTGAATTGATTAAGGGCCTTTTTAAGTAATGAAGTTTTGTTTATTTTGAAAATTCTCACCTCTGATATTCCTTCAATTCAAATTAAATATACACAAAATGTACATCAAAATGAAGGTAGGGATGTATGGAACTCTAAAATTTTCGCTGGCACCCCACCCCAAATATTGGCCCAAATTAGAACCACCCCGAACGCCATTCATATCAAATAACTGGGCTTCGGAAGCGGTTGGAATACTAAAGACGTAGCCCCAAAATGCGTCTGAGAGAGGTAATTTTTCAAACATTATCTGGGAGCAGGGCCGGATTTACGAATGGGCAGACTGGACGGACGCCCCACATTAAAGTTCGTCTTTTGAGGAACATAAAATGACAAAATTCCCTGCCAAATTGCCAAATTATTTGGTAATTTGCAGGGAATTTTGTCATATTGCATGCACTGTCATTTTTTTCTCCCCCACATAATCGATGGCAACAATTTGGAAAAAAAATAGTGGAATTGAGGTTAGTAGCTCCAATTTTTTTAATTTACCAAATTTTACCAACAAAAAATACTCATTTTCCTGTTGAATTGTTCCAGCATTTTGGAGCTCAGAGTGCCTTCAGAGGCCACCTAAGAGGCTTCGGAAATCAAAATTGTCCTGGGGGGAGAACCCCCCCCCCCCCCCCTTCGGGATCTGGGTGTTATGGTCGGGCCAATGTTTGGGCCGTTCTGGCGCCCCTGCCAATGCAACTTTCACACAACATAAAGCCCCCAAATGGTCTCCAATATAGGGGCTACACACGCTTCAAATGCCAACGATTGCCAATGATTCGTCGAACGCGCACTCCTCCCACTTCCCTTCAGGGAAATTGTAGGGGCAACGATCGGAGGATCCTAGACTTAGGGAGGCCCCCGAAACCACCACACTGCGGACTTTCAGATACCCCCCTCCCCCTCCTTCCCCAAAAAACTGGCTAGGGCACCCCCATTATAAATTACTAGCTATGCGCCTGGCCCGGCATAATCTTTGACAGGAGTTTTCCCTTCGTGAAAGTTCCTAAAGTTGCGTTTGAAGACTGCAGGGTTTCTAACCGTGTCTCTTTGGTTGTAACAACTCCAGTTTGCGTGACCAGTAATCAGCGGGCTACAGAGTTGGGGGTTTTTTATCCAGGTTATGAAAGATATGAATTTATCACCTTGCAATTTGTAACCTGGTGCCAGTACTATTGTCTAATACTGTTAAGAATATGATGTTGTTATGGGTATTGGTTTACCCACTTTACGTTGAAATATGCGCGCAGACTACCATTGATGTAATGTGATGTTCTTTACCCATAGAGATGTACAGATTTTATTTTGTTTTTCAGTTATAGATATTTTAGTCAATAAGTATTTAATCTGCTTTCACACCATCAAGATACTGACACAATTAAGCAGGGCCTCTGAAAGGGGGTGCAGGGGGTACATCGTATCTGGGCCAGGGGGTTTTAACGATGCCTAAGGAGGTCGGAAAGTTCCTTGGGTCTCAAATCTCTCGTGGTGACTGGTGTTCCATACATCGAAAACTGCTTATTCTACTTCGGTAAGTCTTTTTTTCCTACCCAGTTCATGTGTGCAATTATCAAACTAAGCTTGTTAATATTTAGATAATATGGGGACCATCGTGTGTGCAGCCTTTCCTATTTACGTGTACACTGTAGCCTGCTGGCTTAATGATGCTTACCCAGAGTCTGATTGATTATTTTGCCTTGACCATTATTTTGCCTTGACCACAATTTACTGGCATTTTTTATTGGATAAACGATAACCAATATGTCAACTGTGCCAAGATTTTTTTTATATCATTACTTATACTACTACTAGTAGTGCTACTAATACCACCACTGCTACTAGTACACTCTAAAAACTCTAGGTACTCTGTGATACCTAATATGGTACTCAAGTTTCCCCATGTAGAGTACCAAAATTATGGCACTCCAGGAAGCCAAAACATTGTTGGTACTCCAAGAAACCAAACTGTAATGGTACTTTGAGAAACCAAAACTGTGTCTGGTACATCGTTTTGGTTCTCTAGAAAACCCAAAGTTTGGTGCGTTATTGTGGTTCAAGAAACCAAAAAGTTTGTACTTAGTTACCCCCCCCCCCCCCCCATCCCTTTCATGTACACAACATACACATGGGAGGGGTAAGCTCAAATATTGCTCCATTGAGGGGTCCAAAGAACCGGACCGAAGTATGAAAAGTTGCAGAAGTAGAAAAAAATTGAGTTATGCAGTTCCTTCAATAACCTTCAACAGATTTTAAAGACATACACTGCAACTCACAAAAATCAAATACAGTTTACATTTAGTCATCCAATCCGCTCCCAATATATAAGCCATTTAGTTACGTTTTCAAGGCCCCAGACTTCGACCGAAATCGCCATTGTTGATACATACGGCGCTCTTGGCGACCAAGTTGCTCACGTGGTGGATATGCAGGGAATGTTACTCCTGTTTATCGACAGTTGGGAATTCCACAACCATCCATTTGGTATTATACGCGCTAAATATAGGGGAGGCTATCCATATTCGCTGTTTTAGGTTTCTTATATGCTGGTGGTATCCTGGACTATCAAAATGTATTATTTTGTTTTAGAATGTACTACTACTACTACGACTACTACTATCAAATTGTTAGAAAGAATCTTTTTTGTCTTATTGACATTTTCAAGCTGATTAAGAATTATTTTAGGTCTAGGATGTCTCAGTAACGTCTTGTGGATTTGGTCAGGCTAAGTATTGAATCAAACATTGCCAGAACAATTAATTTTCATGCTGTGATTCGAAATTTTTCACAAAATGCCAGGAAAGCTCTTTTTTAAAGTAGATACTAAGCCTGTCTACCCTTTTACTAAAAATAATCATAATTATTAGTAAAAAGTAAAAAAAAAGTAAATTTTGTCTTCTGATCTGCATTGCAGTATAAAAGGATGTTTCAATGTGAATTCTTTCTCCTTATCTGTATTGTAGTATAAATGAAGATGTTTTCTTCTCTCTGGTCCTCTTTTGTTATTTATATTTACTTATATTTATCATGGAGGGATTATATGAGCATCAGGCCTCAAATGCAGAAAATCAACAATGCGCTCCATTCCACCCTCTCTCATCTTCCAAACCCTTTTTGGCCTTATATATAGCTCATGGCATTTACCGTAGCACTTGGATAAAAACAGGGTGGCTGATGGAGAAGGGGTGGGGACCCGAAAGAACCTTTGTATCCACCCTGGGGTAGCCCTCTGAAGTGCTCTTTCTTTCCCTTTTTCGTATATCTTCAGGCCAAAAAAATAAGCGTGTTTCAGGTTACGTGCTAGAAAAAATGCTCCAGGTAGGGAAAAGATGCGGAGTTTTTCAAGAGGGATAAACAAACAACCAAAAGGTAGCAATACCAGTATTACTACAGTGCACCGACTGTAGAATCTTTACTGGTAGAGAGAGGGCTGGAGGCCCATATTTGGGTTATATTCTGAAGTGCCAGTGCCACAACTTAAAGGCTTCATATTCTGTGTTTGTTCTTAATGTCACCTTTGAAGTGAAATTATTTAGTCTGTTTGGATTTGCCTTGTTACAAGTTTTGGGAGAGTGCCTATTGACAAAGGCAAATATATGTTAACGAATTTTGATGACCAAAAATAAGTTTGCACTCTACCAGTTAATTATGCCATAAATCCTTCCCTTATGCAACATGGCCTGTGGGCATTCAAACGTATTCATGACCAGCAGTCCAAGGACTACTCCAGGGTGGATACATATTTCCTGCAAGGGAGGTCTCCTCCTCGAGTGCCAATTTGTGAGCTCAGAATAGTACTTCAAAATGCACTTTGCTAAGGGTGTCCGAAATGTTGCATTGTTTGCGAATTACGATTAGGGAATGCATAAAAAAGGAGCTTTATAGGTGAAATAATTTGTAATTAGCATAAAAAAATTGGGGTGTGTACCAAACATTGGGTAAGATTGGGTAATCTGAAAAACACCTCGGGGGTGCCTTAGGACTCATCAGAGCCTGTTTTTCACCGAGAATCCTTTGACTCCTATAATCAACAAAATCGCGTGATTGCATGTTGATTATTCTACACGACGAGATAGGCTGACGCATAAATGTCAAGTAAATAGTTCGCGTTTCAATTTCCCCTCGAATCAATACCGCCCAAACACAAAATTTACTTATCTTATACAATTTTAAAAAAATTCATATTTAACCCCAAAACGTTGGTGCGAGCTCTCTGGGCTTGTCCCATCGAGGAGACATAATCTATATATTGGAGGCAGAAATTTAAAAATGATAAAAATACTTGGAAGGCAATTTTTGTGAATAGCACTGGGCGGATAAGGCTATTACCTGATTAGGTAAAGGGCAAGCTCTCAAGCTACCGGTCTGATTATGTCAGGAATTGACGCTGTTATTGGCTGGAACCAGTCTATCCCTGAAACAGTCCATCGGCTATGTTTACATTCCATCAGCTGAAATATTTTATTTGATCGAAAAAGCAAACCAACACGGTTCACTTTTCCGACCATAAGATATATATCCATTCGAATGAATGTGAAAAATTTAATACACTTTCATTTTCTTTGAACCAACGCAATAATCCAGACTTGATTTGACCGAATCTTCTTTGATGGCATTTACCATTGTGAATAAAAACTCACCACAGCTGTACTTTTATGATTACGCTGCGCATTCCATTAATTGTCTGAATATCTTCATGTTTTCAATATGAATTAAATACTTATTGATTGGAATATCTATAACTGGAGTCTGAAAGAATATCTGTTTATATTGTGAGTAGGCCCGAAAGGGACATCACATTGTATTAACGGCCGTCTGTGCGCAAACTCCACGAAAAGTGAGTGAACAAACAGCCCATAACAGCGTGGGATTCCGAAAAGAATTAGACTGTTGGCCTGACAGCCAGGGAATCAAAAGAAACAGTCTTCAAGTTGTTGAGGTATTTATGAATGGGGAGAAAAGATCCTTGTTGCGAGAAGGAAAAGGGAGTTAGTATTGCCCATCAAGGGTTATAAGCCCCGCATATTCCTTAGTTTTAACAGAACTGTGACTCTATATGTGCGTTAAGGTTTTTCTGATTTATCTTTGCTGTCTTCTGTCTCCAAACGAACTTATCGGTACTCCACTGCAGAAGACGGCACGAACTTTTGGTGACATCGTCTGCATCAAGTTATACTATAGTCAGGGCCGTATTATTCATAAGGCTGACTAGGCTGAAGCCTAGGGGCCCACAGGGACAGGGTGCCGCCAATTGTTTATTTTTTGTTGTTGTTTTTTTTTTTTTTTTTTTTTTTTGCTAAGGCACTGTTACCAGCGCCTTATGGCTCCACGGGTTAAAGGCACTTTGCACTGTGCGCCGTAGCGATACATGTACATATGTATTTATCCATGTATATACTCTCATAAGTACATTATATATTTATTTATATACAGTGCATTATCTTAATGCTTATTTAAATAATATGTCAAGGTGTGAGTAGAATTCTTCGGGTGACCCGCAAAATCGATATAGGGTTATGTACTCCGGCACAGTGCCTACGCGTCAGGGTCAGGCTGTCCGCTGTAGTGGGATGAAAGATTGAAGTGCCAGGGGGAGGAGGGGCGTTCCGAAGTACCTAAAAGCCTAGGGCTCCGGTCATGAGTTAATACGGCACTGACCATAGTTTCTTATTACCGATATTCGATCATGGTTGACATTCTATTGGGTACTTTCGACGACGAACTCGAAAACAAATCACTCACATTTCCTAATTGTTATACCTTATAGTCTGATAACCTGTCGCGGTCTCGCTTATATTGCGTTGATAATAAAAACTTCCACGCAAAATTTAATGTGAACCGTTTCTAAACGAAATAATGCAAACCTAAAGGGATGTGCGTGTGATTACCAGCTGATCACAAAAAGTATTGTTTCGTATCCTCTCCGAGTTAAAAAGGAACCTCGGTTATCCGGTGAAGGATGCACCGAAATCCGTACTATGTGATCTGGAACTAGGGGAGGGGGAGTGCGGGCGCCTTTCAACCCCTTTCGGAAAGTTTAGGTCATATTTTCATCGAAGGAGTGTATATGTGTGATTATTTTTCCGCACATATCAATGGTGTAGCCATGGGGGTATGCGCGCCCAAATCCCCACGCCCCAATCCCCCCCCCCCCCAAAAAAAATGTCTTGCATTCCAACGGCGCCAGAACCAGTGCGCAAGTGCTGCCGCGCCTTGCTCTAGGGCAAGGGACAGTGCGGGGTGTTTTTCGACACAAGTACACTAGTGAAAAAGACTACTTTTCGAGAATTCCCTGAAGCCCCGCCCGAGCGACGGAAAATTTCTCGTTGCATTGCACATCGAAGTAAATAATCAAAGCTTGAATTTCTAGTTGGACGGAATCACGCAATCCCTATTTATATAACAGATGTCAAGATTATTGAGTGTCACATTACAATTTGTGTAAACTCCCGATCTTATCTTAACTCATATTCAGAGTTGAGTGCACCTTTTGATACCCCTGCCTCCTACATCCTCACTGAATTTTACGATCAGCATGGGACGTCAAATAACGAAAGCAATAGAATCACTGAAATTGAACATAAAGCAATAGAATCACTAAATAGTCCTGAAATACAGTCTAAAATTCAAAACTTCAAGATGAAGACTTACCAGGGATGGCACGGAAGATGAAGTACATGACTTAACAGGTATAATAAATTCAGTTAATAAGACACCTTGTAGGTTGATACCAAACTGTAAAGGTAAACAAAAACCTAAGCGCAAGTGGTTTGACTCAACCTGTAAATTCCTTAAACAAAAAAAGAGCACAATTTTTTATGCTCTAAAAAAAAGACCTAGTGACAAATCTTTGTTAACAAATTTTTTCACCGCAAAGAAGGCGTACAAAAAAGTAACAAAACGCAAATCCAGACTGTTTTACAAAAACATGTGCAATCAGCTCGACACATTAGAATCCTCGGACACCAAGTCTTACTGGAAAATAGTAAACCGTCTTAGATCAAAAGAAGCAACTTCAAATGAGTTTGACCCCGACACAACGGTCAAGTGCTTTAAAAAATTGTTTTGTAAAGAGGTTACAACTGAGAAAATCATCTTTCAAAAACAAAAATTAATTTGAAAGACCCTTTAAATAATGGAAATATAACCGCAGAAGAGATAAATACTGCTCTCCGCCAGTTGAAAAACAAAAAGACTCCTGGTGCAAATCAGGTGTCAAATGAAATGCTGAAGATTCTGGTACCTTTCATGATTGACGACATTGTTAAATTGTTCAACCAAATATTAGACTCACACCATTATCCTTTTAGCTGGAGTGAATCTACTATCACAACAATCTATAAAAAAGGAGACAGATATAATCCAGACAATTACAGAGCCATCGCCCTGAGCTGTACATTGGGGAAACTGTTCAACAAAATTATAAACCGCAGAATTAATGATTTTTTAGAAGATAATAACTTAATTAGTTAAAATCAATTTGGATTTCGAGAAATACGTAATACGATCGATAGTGTGTTTGTTCTCAGGTCTGCAATCAACTAATATAAGGAGCTAAAGAAACCCTTATATGCTGCGTTTGTGGACTTTAAGAAAGCGTTCGACACTGTGGATCGATCAATACTTTTTGAAAAAATAAAAAGAATCAGAGTCACGGGACCTGTTTCACAAATAATAGAATCACTCTATCGATAAAGGCACTACTGCATAAAAACAAATCGGGGTACTGGACCACCCCTGTTGTCGAGAGTAGGTGAAAATTGTCGATACCAGACCACTTTTTCAAAAAACTGTACACGTACATGTACGTGTACCGCCATAGAGATTCATTGTTAAATCGTGTACAGAGTGTAAAAAAAGTTGTTTTTACATGATGGTCCAGAATCCTCAAACGTTTTTTGACCGATCGGATCGCATCTTAGACCATTCAAACAGCCGTTGGCGAACGAGTGTGAAATCGACACATCGCTCGGAAGGAAAATGTACGAAATTTGAAGAACACATCAACTTAAAAAAAATTTTCTCGACGTTCTCATCGCGGATCAGACCTTCAATCTATCATTGGTGAACGTCGGCAAAAAACGCTTTGAGAGTTCTAGACCAGCATAAAAATGCGTCTTGCGGCTTCTGAACCACCCAACATTGGCGATCACGTTCCAGACGGTCGAGGGTGCGATCCGATCGGTGAAAACGTTTGAGGATTCTAGATCATGAAAAATCGATCTCAAAACGTTTTCTCTACGTTCGCCAATTGCGTGAAGTGGGTGTAAAGTGAAGTTACTCATCAAGGATTTTTTTCCAAACTAAACAGAAAAAAAACTGAGTTGGGAAAAATCCACTATGGGTATCCCCACTTCTGACGTAAATGGGGATACCCATAGTGGATTTTTCCAACCTCAACAGAAAAACCTGAATTTTTGGAAAATCCCACGATGGGTATCTCCACTTTTACAGTATAAATAGAGCTCCCGCACGCTACAATCATCAGTCTGTTTTATCAGGCTGACGAGCAGGTCGCATTTCAAGTGATCTTACTGTAAACTTACTGCAAAAACGTCGGAAGAACTCCATTTGTCACGCTTGAATGTATTACGGGTTTTCATTCAATAAGTCATTTTTTCACTTGAATCCTTTTAACTGAAAACTATTCTATAGATGAAAGCGGAACAGTTCACAAGATTAATTGATGTGATTTAAATGCGTTTTTGAAAGCGTTACATTACTGATTACATTACTGATTTGATGTTTTTACACATCAAAGATTCCAAGCGAAGAGATGAACTCCTCGACGAATATGAACGAGTCAAGAAAAGCATTCGATCCGCCGACAGAAGCAGGCGATTGGGAGAGATGGAATTAAGATGAGAGACCACAGAACTATTTAAACCCGTGACAGAGGTTCAGGAACGAAGCAAGAAGGAGATCGTTGACGAATTGAGACCCATAAAAGAAAGTTCTTTGAGAACGGGTTCGTTGCCTGGTAGTTTTACAAGGGGGTTTTCCTTTCAAAGATCACCGTCGGATTACGTTCCCATGAGAAGCGAAACCGATGTGAGTGAGAGCGATGATGCAGCTTCGACTATCACCACTGATAGTGTCGCATCGTCCGAGGATGGTGGTAAGAGAGATCTGTTGTATGGAATTTACAGTGATTCCAGCGGTAGGACTTTCGTAGGTGACACTGAAGTGCGAGAGGATGATGATAATTTAATCGTCGGTTCAAATAGTTATGAATTAACTCCTGGACTGCACAAATTGCTCCTTTTCGACAAGCCTGGAGATTACACGGATCAGGATTTTGACAATTACAGTGACATTCTGGTTCAGACCCACGCCATGAAGAGAAATAATGATGTCAGAGAAACAAGACCCAAAGCCAATAGAGGTTACAAGTGGACGAAGGTGGTGAAACCCATATGGGATATGAATAAGAAATTCGTCGAATTGGTGACTGGAAAAGGAGTGAGAACCAATTTTATTCTGAGCGATTCTGAAGCACTGTCTCAGAGATTGAGATTGCTGATGGCTAGTCGGAGCGCTGGTAATACTGGAGTGGATAATGAGATAGTGAGCATATGCGACGAATTGTTGAGGCAGAAGGTCTTGAATAAATGTGATTATAAAAGGCTGATGAACGAATTGAAGGATTGATATATATAATAAGTAGAGAGAACAAACAAAAAAAAAATAGATAAAATAAAAACAGTAAATTTACACTAAAATAATAAAAGTATTTAAACAACAAACGATTTATGAGCGAAAAAAACAAAATGTATATTATAAAATGAAAATATGTTGGTGATAAAGAACAGGGGTTACGTTAGAACTTACGTTCAAGGCAGTTCTGGCATCATTGATTCAATAATGCGAGCGTTCACGAGCAATGCAGGTAGAAAACTTGCGTCAACCGCATTTGAGGTTGGTAAGAAGACGGCTTTGGATGCTGGTAAGAAATCCGTTTCCGAAGCTAGTGGTAGGATCGCTTCTGTGGCTGGCAAGAGGGCAGCCGACGTGTTGATCAACAAGTTGATCAGTCTGCCAGTGAAGCGAGCTACGTTAGAGCGATTGTCGGAAAGTTGGAAAGATTTTAAGGATGCTGTGGTACCCATACAAGATTTAGCCAAAATGACGAATGGATCTGGATTGAAGAGAACTCGCAACAGTGTAATATAAATAAATAATAATATTTATAAAACTGAGTTTGAAAAAACATAAAAATTGTGTTTGAAAATCTAAAAAGTAACAAAAAAAATAAAAAAGATGAACATTAAAGATATGTCTTGGAATGACGCCACGACCAAGAGGTCGAATAACGAGTTCTTTCCCAAAAGCATAAGAGGCTTGATAGTGGGAAAATCGAATTGTGGAAAGACCAATCTGTTGATGAATCTGTTGTCGCAACCCGACTGGTTGGATTACGACAGATTATTCGTGTTTGGCAAGAATTTGTTTCAACCCGAATACAGATTGCTTCGAGAGTGCATGGATCGTAGATTGCCCAAGGACGTCATAGCCAGAATTTTGACAGTAGGGAGGAATTCGACAAAAGTGAAGCTTCTCTTTTGACCATTTTGGACGGTGAGGCGATGGAATTGATGAAGAGAAATGCATCTTCGAACGTCGAGTGTCGATTTTATGAGAATGCTAGCGACGTTCCAGATCCTAGAGAATTGAAATCGGAAGATAAGAATCTCATGATTTTCGATGATCTGCTTTTGGAGAGATAGAACCGATGCGAATCGTATTACGTTAAGGGTCGTCACAGCAACGTGGACTGTTTCTACCTGTCTCAGAATTATTTTCGACTGCCCAGACAGACGATAAGGGAGAACACAAATTTCCTGTGTCTCTTTCGCCATGATCTCAAGAATCTCAATCACATCTACGGAGATCTTGTCGCAAACAACAAGAGCATGGCAGAATTCAGGAGATTCTGCAAGAGGGTTTGGGATGGAGGACATTACAATTTCGTCGTGATCAGTTTGACTAGCAAATTTAATCGCGGAAAATATCGGAGCGGATTCAACAAGTTTGATGTTTCTGATGATAATAAAATAGAGAGCGAAAACAAAAATTAGAAAATAATAAATCATCAATAATTTAGTTTTTGAAAAATAAATAAAAATTAAAAATATAATGTTCGAAAAAGGAGAATTGTTAGAACGGATAGCCGAGAATATGGCTGCAAAACAATCCATTCAAATCGTGGTGAGTGGCGATTCGACTCGATTTGCGATGAAATTCGAACCTTCCATCGAATTGAATAGAGAGAAAAGATATGAGATGGCATTGGTGAATCTGGAGGCTTATTATTCCTTTCCCAACGTCACCGAAAATAATAACTCGTTCAAGTATTCTGACAGAGTGGATTGGTTGGAGATTCGAATTCCCAAAGGAAGTTACGACATAGACGATTTGAACAATTACATTCAGATGCGAATGAAGACAGATGGAAAGGGAAGCAACAGGATCAGACTCGCTACCAACCCTAATACCCTACAGACGATGTTGGATTTGGAAGATAATTTTCGAGTGGATTTCCACACGGATGATTCTATAGGCAAGATGCTGGGATTTGATCAAAAGATGTATCGAGGCCATGCAGCATCTGAAAATACAGTTGACATTCTCGCAGTCAATAGCATTCTGGTGAACGTGGATGTGATTGCTGGAAGCTACGTGAATGGTAGCACTCAACCGACAATCTATTCCTTCTTTCCAAACATGTTGTCAGGTTATAACGACCTCGATATTTAGTTTATCTACCCATGATTTTAGACATGTTGTATAGTTTCAAAACCACGTTGACGGATCAAAATGGTGAACTGTTAGATCTTCGTGGAGAGAGGGTGACGATACAATTTCACATAAGAGAAATATAAAAAAGCAAAAAAAAAATATTCTGTATATATATAAATAATAAAATAAAATAAACGCAATATCAATTTACAAAAATTAATTAATATATAGAATTATCATTAAAACAAAAAACAATTGAACAAAATATATTTTAAAAAAAAGAAATATGACTGAATACGTGGTTAAAAACGTGAACATATCCAAAGGACAGAGGGAGAAACTTAAGAGAGCGTTAACTCGAGGCGAGCCGGAGAGATTCAAATTCACTGACAAAGATCTGACGAGTGGCAGTGATGATCGAATCGCCTGGACCAGAACTCAAATCAAAAGGATGGAGAAAGCGATTGGTGATAGAAGAGGGTTGAGGGTGAGATTGAGTCCCGATCAATTGAAATACAATTTGAGAATGAAAGGCGGTTTCCTACCGCTATTGGCAGGAATCGCTGCAAAAGCATTGCCCTTTCCCGCAAAAGTGTTACCCTTTCTCGGGCAGACTCTCGGTGTGGGAGCTCTCTCGGGACTCGCGAGTTCGGCAGTTGAGAAATTAATGGGTGGCAGCAGACTGTTTTTGAAGAAGGGAGGAACTGTGTGTCGCATCCACATAGACAACGACGGTGAAGGATTGTATCTAGAACCCGCTAGTGGTGACAACTCTTTCAGTGGAAACAGTCTCTGAGTATGTTATTATAATGTAAAAATTATATAATTATATAAAATATAAAAATATAAATTATAGAAAGTATAAAAAAATAATATAAAAAAAATGGATAAAAAGGTAGACTTTTTTTTTTTGAACGATAATGATGAATATCATGGGATAGAGTGGGAAAAAGATGTGGAAAAATAATTTGATGCTAATGATGGATATCTTAGGAAAGAACTGAAAAAAGAGATTAAAAAAGATTGGGATAGATGGTGGAAATTAAAAGGAAGAAGAAGAATGAGTTGTTTTCCACCACCACCACTACCTTCTGAAGAGAATGGTAATGATGTGAGTTTTGCCAAGAGATGCACCACATTCGTTCATAATTATGATAGAGAGAAACAAATGTGTTATAAAAAACGTAATATATCACAAAAAAAGAAAAGAAGAATCGACTCTGAAATTTGAGAAAAAAGGAGACATTATTATGATATATATGGGCGATAGTGAGGAAGAAGAAGAAGAAGAAGAAGAAGAAGAAGAAGAAGAAGAAGAAGAAGAAGAAGAAGAAGAAGAAGAAGAAGAAGGAAAACAAAAAAAAAGTAATGAGATCTAGGAATGTTCAACCTCTCCAGATCTCATTACTTTTTTTTTCTTCTTCTTCGCTAAAAATCAGTCTCTCTATTGTTTTTTTTATATTTCCAAGTCTGTTATTAGCATGCTGACGGTCGTGTCTTCTCCTTTTTTGCAAGTGTGTTGAATGTTTATCTTTACTTTTGCGAGTTTTTTTTTACTTCGGTCAATGCGCACTCACCACCCAATGCGTTCACGAGTTCGAGAGAGATTTTTTGATATATGTAACTTCCGTAGGGCAACGACAAATTGCTCTTGTCAAATTCTTTGTCTTCGGTGATGATGATATTCTACAGATCGCTTTCGTACTCGTAAAACAAATCGAGCGTGGCTTTGTCCAATTTCAAAGGCATGCTATATTTATTGTATTTATGCTGTAAGCCCTTCATCTCGACCTCTTTCAATTCGATGGTGTCATGTCGTTGTAATCTATAGATTTTACAACCGAGTTTCTTACACGTTTCGACTCGTTTCAGTTTCAATTTGCATCTTTTAGGTGTTGTTGTCATGATCGATTATTTGTTTTTTGGTTTTATGAATTATTGCAAATAATATATATTTTTTTAATTTTGTGTTTAAATAATAATTTGTTAAAAAAGTTTGTTTTTTTTCTCTCTATATATATATACAAAAAAAGTTTTTAATTTTAATTTTCTTTAATGTGAATTTTTTTTTTTTGTAAAAGTGTTTTTTCTCTTTATATATAAATAAAAAGTTTAAATTTTAACGACCTTTTTCTCATATTAATTCAATTTTTCTCACGTTAAGGAACATAAAAATTGATTAATTTCACCAAAAAAACTTTTTTGAGGGAATTAAAACATATATATAAAGACTATTTTAAAACTTTTTAACAAATTATTATTTAAATACAAAATTAAAAAATATATATATTCTTAAAAATGAAGCAGATAAATAAAAAAATGAAAAATTTAGATGAGTATACCGTACCTCAGTTAAATGAGATTTGTAAAGAATTAAAAATTCCAAATTTCAGAAATCATAGAACCAAATCAAAAAAAATTAAAGTCATACAGGAGTATCATTCGCGAGGTGATGGAAAGAAAAAAATCAAAAGATCGAAAGTGAAACTTAAACAGATTCGAATTCTGAACAAAATAAGCTGATTGCAGTAACACCTGATGATAGAAAATGAAACGTGGAATGTGATGAAATTAGAAAGATAATCGCAAGGAGTTACGTAGTTTGCACGATGAAAAGGCAAATGAAATGCTGATAGCAACGATGTCAAAAAACGTTCCGGTTGTGAAAAATGACAAGAAATAGGTGGCAAAGGGAATCGAAATGTCGACGTTGAAAAAAAAAACTATTGCGGTTGCGAAAAATAAGAAGACGATCAAACGAAAAGCCGTCGAAGAACTTCAAGTTTCAAAAGAAAATAAAAAAACTAAAACGAAAACGAGTGATGTGGTTCAGAATCTAGAGAAACAAGATATATTGAATGAAATTCAATGAGCAATCGACAAAGGGAAAGGAGAAGAATATGTAGCACGACTCATCAAGGAAGCATACCAATCAAATCCTGTAGAACGGGAGAGTACGATCAAAGGTGATTTTAAAACTTTCGACGTGGTTCCCTCGTTCAAGAAAGTCGATCCGAAATTGTTCATGGAATGGGTGAAGAAAAAAGTATTGGATTTGTTTTGCGAACACATGGACATGGGACTAAAAATTAAGATGATACTCCATTGTGTGATGAATAAAATCGAGGTGAATTCCGTTGAGAGCATCGTGAGAAATGCATATTTCAGATCTAACATCGAACCCGTATTTCAAGGTTCAGATTTATCAGACGTTTTTGAAACGATGAAAGACAAGATGTTGACGTCTCTCACGAATTATCAACATGAAGGTAGTAATTGGATGTTCGAAGAGGTGTTGAAACTCGAAATTCATCTAACTAAAAACGATTTGTTGAAAGCGTCTTCCTACGAGGAATTGCCGTATTTCTTAGCTAAAAAAAAAGCTGTGATCAATGTGAGAAATAAAGACGATCAGTGTTTTAAATGGGCAGTCACCTCCGCTTTATACCCCGTCAAAATGCACTCTGATAGAGTTTCTCATGACGAGGAGACTTCTAACAATCTCGATTGGACCGGAGTGACTTTTCCAACGCCGTTAAAACACATCGAAGGTTTCGAGGTTCAAAATCCCCCCCGTAGCTGTGAACGTCTTAGGATACGATGAGGAAAAACGAATGATCTATCCTCTCAGACAGACTCCGTATCTCGGAAAAGAAAAGACGATTATTTTATTATTGATTTCGAATGGTGACAATCGTCATTATTGCTGGGTTAAACATCCGAGCCAATTACTATCGAGACAAAATAATAAACATAAACATAAGATATGTTTATGTTGTAACTGCATGAACGTTTTTCACAGCGAAAATCGTTAGCGAAACATCAGGAATATTGCAACGAAAATCAAGGTGTCACCGTTGAAATGCCTAAACCCAAAACCATCATGAACTTTCAAAATCACAATGGAAGGTTAAAAGTACCATTCGGCGTGTACGCGGATTTCGAATGTTTCACCGTGAAAATGAGTTCCTGCCAACCCGATGCTCTTTGAAGTTATGTAGAAAGATATCAAAAACACATGCCTTCGGGCTATTGCATTTACGTGAAATGTGCTTTCGACTCGCAACATGACATGGGTCCCTTCACCTACATGAAACGGTGCGAAGACAACAACGTGGTGCAAAGGTTCGTGGAAGAGTTAGAATCGAAAATTCAAATTTTATATGATAAATTCAAAACTCCGGCGAAAATGATCATCACCCGAGAGCAGCAGGACGAAAATAACAGAGCCATCGAATGTCACATATGCAGACAATCATTCACCGAGAATTCGGAGGAAAATAAGAAGGTCAGAGACCACGATCATTACATGGGTCTGTATCGCAGTCCGGCTCACAGTAAGTGCAATTTAAAATATCGAGATGCCATTTTCTATCCGGTGATATTTCACAATCTCTCAGGTTACGACAGTCATCTGTTCGTGAAAATTCTCGGCACCTCCCACAAAGAATTAAATTGCATCGTGAACAGCAAAGAAAGATACATTTCCTTCATGAAATGGAAGGTTGTGGAGAAGAAAAGAGTAATTGATGGTGAGACGTTGGAAGAAAAAACGAAATCCATTCGTAGAGGCATACGTTTCATCAACAGTTTTAAATTCATGTCGACTGCTCTGGAAAAATTAGTCGATAATATGAGCAAGGATAAATTTAAAATCACGAGCAAACACTTCAGAGAACGAGTAGACATCATGTTGAGGAAAGGAGTCTATCCTTACGATTACATGAACGATCTAAAGAGATTCAATGACACCGCCCTATCTTCGAAAGAAGATTTTTATTTGAAATTATACGAATCCGACATTTCTGACGAGAATTACGAACATGCCAAAAACGTGTGGAAATCGTTCGATATGAAAACCATGAGAGATTACCATGATCTCTATCTGAAGACCGACGTTCTGCTCCTGGCAGACGTGTTCGAAAATTTTCGAGACGTCTGTCGTCGAAATTACGATCTGGATCCGGCTTGGTTTTTCAACGTGCCCGGTCTGGCGTGGGATGCTCTGTTGAAGACCACTGAAGTCCAATTGGAATTATTATCTGGCGTGGACATGTTGCTCATGTTTGAAAAGGCCGTGAGAGGTGGCATCTCGGTGATCTCCCACAGATATTCTGAAGCCAACAAACCCTACATGAAAGAAGGTTTCAATTCGGAATGAACGAATAAATACATACAGTATTGGGACGCTAATAATCTGTATGGTTGGGCCATGAGTCGTCCTTTACCGATTGGAAATTTCGAATGGGTGACAGAACCGGAAGAGATGCAAAAATGGAGAGACTATCCTTGCATTTAAGAAGTCGATTTGAACTATACGGAAGAGTTACATGATCTACACAACGATTATGCGCTGGCTCCCGAACGAATGGAACCGATCAAAGTAGACAACGAAAAACTCATTCCCAATTTATTTAACAAACATAAGTACGTCGTCTACAGTAAGAATTTGAAACAATACATCGATCACGGGATGAAATTAGTCAACATACATCGCGTCATTCGATTCGACGAAGAGCCTTGGATGAAAAAATACATCAATCTCAACACGAATCTCAGAATTCGAGCCGAGAACGATTTCAAAAAAGATTTCTTCAAACTCATGAACAACTGCGTGTACAGTAAATCGATGGAAAACATCAGGAAGAGAACCGACATTCAACTCGTCACGTCTGAGAAAAGAGCTAAAAAATTAGTGGCGAAACCCAATTACAGCCACCGAACCATATTCGACGAAAATCTAGTGGCCATTCACATGCAAAAGACGCACCTGAAGTTTGACAAACCTTATTATCTCGGACCAATCATCTTAGATATCAGCAAGCGATTGGTGTATGAGTTTCACAGTGATTACGCCAAATGGAAATTTGGTGAGAAAGCCAAACTACTGTTCACCGACACGGACAGTTTAGTTTATGAGATAGAGACAAAAGACGTCTACCGAGATATATCTTCAAAGACGAGAGCAGTGGTAAACAAATCATCGAATTTGTGGGTTTGAGACCTAAACTATCGCTTAGAAGGTGAAGAGATCAAGAAGTGTAAAGGGGTTAAAGCGTGCATGGTGAAGAAAAACATCTCTTTTCGAGAGTATAAAGATTGTCTGTTCGGAAGTGGTCCGATGTACAAGACTATGAAATCAATTTGAAGCGACAATCACGACTTGTATACCGAAATAGTCAATAAGATTTTGCTGATGGCTGACGACGATAAGAGATTGGTGTTAGATGATAAAATAATCACTTTGGCACTCGGACATTGGACTTTGGATATGATTAAGGATGATAGGATTCTAGAAAATCAAGAGGAATTAGACGGATTCAAGATTATGGAAGTCAATAGAGACATCGAGAGACTTAGTTTAAAAAGAAAAAGAAAAAAAAATAACGTCATTTTAGTGAATTATAATAAAATAAATAAATAAGAAAAAAATATACACATTTATGAATAAGAAAATAGAGATATCCGTAGGAGGTGTCGCCTTACCTAATGAACCCCTATCCAACATCGATCTGTCGAATGAGGTGAAGGATTTGAAAATCAAAGATTTTCTAGGCGTGTTTTCTAGAGATGCCTTGCCGAAGAGAAGACCTCGACAATCAGAATGCGGAATTTTAAATCTGGACGATTTATCGGGTGAAGGCACTCACTGGGTGGCGTGGTTCAAGAACGGGAAGAAGAAGAATTGTTATTTCGACAGCTACGGAATCTCACTGCCGAAAGAAATAAAGAACTATCTCGACGAATTGATGGTTCGTTACAACACAGAACGAGTGCAATCGCCAGATCAAGTGTTTTGCGGTCACCTGTGTCACTACGTTCTCAAGAGATGGTCGGAAGGAGATCAGTTTCAAGACATTCTCAACGATTTACATTAGAGAGAGATTTTTTTATAGTATATATAAAGGTAAAAAAAATTATTTAAAAAAAATTTAATCGAATAAAAACAAAAAAATAAAAATAAGTGAAATAATTCATTTTAATAAACTGCGTTGAAATATATTTTTTAAAACAAAAAAACCCACAAAACAACATGCCAGTCGATAAATTTGGTAGAAGTGACGATGAAAATCGACCCAAAAAGAAGAGGAAGACGCTCGAAGTTGGCGATGATTATGATGTTGCCAACTTGGACGAACATTACTTTTGGAGATAGGAACCTCGAGAGGAACCTTTGAATATGAACGATAAGAAGCTCTACAATCTTCCCGAGACAATTGATCTCACAGATGCAGCGACTAAAATATACGTCAACAGGGGGAACGCGGACTTCGAATGAATCATGCTAGATAATTATGTGGATAAAGACATGACCTACGATCTCGATCTGAAATCTAAACATTTGGTGAATGTCGCAAATCCCATAGATTCTACCGATGCCACGACCAAGAAATATGCGGATGACTCTCACGCGCAATTCAGTGAACATCTGCTAAGTAGATACCTTCAGAAAGCGATGCAATCGGAATTGAACGCCAATTCTAACAAGATAACGAATGTGGCCACTCCCACGAATCCCAAGGACGTGGCGACCAAACACTACATAGATTTGGGACAGAGAAAGTCTGCCAGACGAGAAATGAAATCGGATCTGAATGCGGGATTCAACAAGATATTGAATCTGTTGAAGATGGACGATGCAGACACAGACTCTGCCGCGGTCAACAAGGGTTACGTGGAGTCTGCTGTGATACGATCTCAAGAATACGTAGAATTGCAAGTGGACAATCTCTACCTGAACAAACAATCTGGTGGAACCATGGAGGGTGGCATCAACATGAACAGTCACAATTTATTTCGTCTTGATCACAATCCTGAATTCGATTCCAGGACGGTGAGCAGGAAGTACGTGGATGACAACTCAGTCTGGAGAAAGGGTGACATCATGGAAGGTAAACTAGACATGGGTGGACACGCGCTCACGAATCTACCGATCCCATGCACATGTCAGATGCCTGCACCCTGATTTCAGTGGTGGAGAAAGTCAAATATGCCAGGCAATTGATCACCATGTGAGCTGAGGAGAGCAACGCGTTAGAGGAGGGAAAAGCCGAGTGGTCTTTCGGAAACTGAGGTAGCAGATCGCAACATAATCAGGTGGGATATCCCATGCTGTTAGGAGGTGAAATCATTCGAATGAGTCTAGCTTCCATGAATTTGAATAACAGAGCGGTCGTCATTCTCACGGTGAACGGAGTAGAGAGCAATAAGAGATACAGCATCAAAAAGACCGAGAATCAACACTCGAATGTTAGCACATTCGGCACACCTCTCAAAGTGAACGCCAGAGACAGGATTAATTTCGTTACGAAAACCAATAATCCCGAAGCCTTCACTTCCGTGGTGAGCATACTGATCGAACTAGATTCTCTGAACAAACAGTGAACGCGTGGAAATAATTAATTAAAAATAATGAGTAATTAGAAAAAACAAAAAAAAAAAAAAAAAAAAAAAAAAGTAATGAGATTTAGAAAGATGTTCAATCTCTCTAGATTTCATTACTTTTTATTTTATTTTTTTGTTTGTTTTGTTTTAATACGTTATTTCTCATAATGTTTCATCTCGTGAAATTGGATCACCTACCTCGAAACACCCGTCGACATCTATTTTAGCATTTTGAAGAGCTTTTATAAATTCTCGAAAAGCAGTTGGTCCTCTATACATCAACGTGTCTAAAAGTTTTCTGGTCTTATCTTCTATCAAGATTTTACTTTCGATTTCGCATCTCATGTAATCGGTCAATATCAAAGGTTCTGTTTCAACTAAAGTGTCTAGAATTATTGCTAGCGAATCTTGCGAAATATTTTTAATTAAACCACGTCTGTTTCTTCTCAAGTATTCTCTTTCTTTATCATTCATTTTTGTAATTATTAGCTCAACTTTGACAAAGTCAAATTTGAGCTATTGTCATGGCCCGTCGTCCGTCGTCCGTCTGTCCGTCCGTCCGTCTGTCCGTCTGTCCATCTGTCCGTCTGTCCGTCTGTCCGTACGTCAACAATTGGCTATGGCTCGGGCTAGAGGTCGTATTTATGAACCGATCTTTACGAAACTTCTTGGGTACCTTTGTTATGACCGTGGGATGAGAACGAGTGTTTTTGGGTGCGGTCCGAAATTCAAGATGGCTGCCAGCCGCCATTTTGTACCGATGATGCAGAAATCTGTTTTTTGTACAGAACTTCCATATGAAAGCTCTGATTTGAATAATTTTTTGTATCAATGTTTAGTACCATGGGGTACATCACATATAATACGGGTTTTTTTCTCGTGCATAAATTGTGCAAATTAGACTAATTTTGATGTTTTTTGGTGTTAATTTCAGCACTGTAAGTGCAAATGCCAATACGGCTCGGGCTAGAGGCCGTATTTATGAACCGATCTTTACGAAACTTCTTGGGTACCTTTGGTATCACCGTGGGACGAGAACGAGTGTTTTGGGGTCCGGTCCGAAATGCAAGATGTCCGATGGCAGCCATTTTGTACAAAATTAGGTGCAATCAGATTTTTGCACAGAACTTCCATATGAAATCGCTGATTTGAATAATTTTTTGTGTGAATGTTTAGTACCATGGGATACATCACATATAATACGGGTTTTTTTCTCGTGCAGAAATTATACAAATTAGATGAACTTTGATATTTCAGTGCGACTTACACACATTAAGTACACATGTCAATACAGCTCAGACTTGAGTCTGTATTTATGAACTGATCTTCACGAAATGTCTTGGGTACCTTTGTTATCACTTTGGGACGAGAACGAGTGTTTCTGGGTGCGGTCAAAAATTCAAGATGGCTGCCAGTGGCCATTTTGTACCGAAATTAGGTCTAATCAGTTTTTTGTACACAACTTCTATACAGCTCAGACTAGAGGCCATATTTATGAACCAATCTTTACGAACCTTGTTGGGTACCTTTGTTATCACCATGGGATGAGAGCGAGTTTTTTGGGTGTGGTCCGAAATTCAAGATGGCCACCAGCAGCCATTTTGTACCAAAATTAGTGCAATCAGTCTTTTGTACAGAACTTCTGTATGAAAGTTCTGATTTGAATAAATTTTTGTATGAATGTTTAGTAACATGGAATACATCACATATTGTAAGGGGTTTTTTTTCGTGCAGAAATTATGCAAATTAGATGAACTTTGACTTATTCAGTGCTACTTGCACAATGTGAGCACACATGTCAATACGGCTCAGGGTAGAGGCTGTATTTATGAACCGATCTTCACAAAACTTCTTGGGTACCTTTGTTATCACCTTGGGACGAGAATGAGTGTTTCTGGGTACGGTCCAAAATTCAAGATGGCTGCAAGTGGCCATTTTGTACCAAAATTAGGTCCAATCAGTTTTTTGTCACAAGTTCTATACAGCTCGTATTTATGAATTGATCTTCACAAAACTTCTTGGGTACCTTTCTTTTCACCTTGGGACAGGAACGAGTGTGTTTTGGGGTGCCTTTGTTATCACTGTGCTATGAGAACAAATATTTTGGGGTTCAATCAGACCCACTCTGGGACTCAAAGTTTTCTTTTCTAGTTTAGCATCTGACTGTCACCCACCTTTACAATACTTTACCTATACATTTGTTACTGTCAACGGTCAGTATTTATGTACAGACCATTACAATACTTTATATGTACCTTTGTTATCAGGTCATTACCTAGATGTTTGTCATTGCTGTGTCACATACTATACATGTGCATGTCTTTGTCTTGACAAGTTGAGCTACAGTGTCATTGACACTTTCATTTTTTTTTTAATTTTTATTTATATTTTTTTTTCTTTCTTTCTTCACACACACGTCTCTCATCGAATGTTCAACATCTTATTTCCATCCGATTTGAATTGTAATTTTCTAACAGGACCAGGGCGAAGGCTTCATTTTTTCTCAGCACGTTGTTATCGAACTGCATCTTGATCTGAATGTCTAAGATGCTACTCTTGAGTCATTCGCTCTGTTTACTGATGTTGAATACGAACATGGGATACACTGACGTTGAATACGAACATGGGATACATCGACTTGTATTCACTGGGAGATGTATTAGGGCTGCTCATCAATTCCTCCAGACCATGATAGTTCTTTCTAAAATCTGTGGCATTGCCATACAGTCTGCTGAAATCGTTCTTGTCGAACGACGCATTGTAATCGATTGCTGGATATCTCGTGGCATTCAGAAACACTTGCATGTTTCTCAAATTGCAGTGATCGAACAGCGACGCATTCTTTTCTTGAGACCTGTCCCTATCGGTCTAAAACGCGACCACGATGAAATGCGGTCTCTTGGAAGCAGATTTCATGGTCAGTCTCCAATCAAAGTGATTCATGGAGAGCGGAATGCTAGCCGTGTCACACTGTCTCATTCTAAATCCCACAGGTAATTTACTCTTGGATTCTATGATCTTGTAGAGACGCGTTTTTTCCACGATCGAAGGCTGCACATGCGGAACGAACCACGATATCTTGTGTAGAGTTAACTTAGCCACATCAGTCACGGATGTCTCACTATCGCATCATCGTTTCCCTTTCAAATCAACGTCAGATTGTGTTTGAATCCATACATGATCTTGTTGTAATCGTCCGCAAATCCGAAGATGTGTTTCAAAGGTTTCCTGAATGAAAAGGTTCCTTTAGGTCTGGACGTCTTGACGACGTAGTCGAATATCAAGGCAGTGGCGGCATTGGCAGGACCGGCGGTGTCTTTCACCCACAACTGATTAAGTCCCCTGGATTTCGAAAAAATCATCTGGATACGTCAAGAGTCCGAACATCGTAGTGGCCTGACCGGGATGAAACACAGATTCAATCTCTTGTCCGGATAGCAAGTTTTTTATATTACTGAATAGATCCATGATGCCATTATTGGCTAAAGTAACCATGTCGTTGTTGGCGTATTTGGTCCCATCTTCCTTGGTGAGACGTCCCTGCACCACTATGTAACTCTCGCTAGGATGAACGAATAGATCTTGGGTTTCGACATTGATTCTTATCTCGTCCACATTGTTCAAACTCGTTCCGGTTATCGGTTCATATTCGTGAACCTCGTATTCTTGAATACTTTCATCTTTCACTATGCTTTGTGCGATATCTAGTATATTTGTCATTTTTGAAGGGTTTTTTTTTTGTTTTTTGTTTATTAATTAGCTTGCTTTTTTATCTAAAACAATAGTTTTAATTATTTTTTTATTATTATTTTTTTTTCTCTCCTTTATAAATATGTGTAAACAAGAAAATGTTAAAGAGTGTAAATAAAAAAAAAATTTTCTTTATTAAAACTTCGTCTTCTGCAATTGTTGTTCATAAACTTTCCGATGATCTCTTCGCCATCCAAAGCTTCGATTTTGTAAGTCACCGGATCGGTGTGAAATATTCTGATTATCACGAAGATTTCCGAGGTCCATCGAGGAGTGTAACCCTTTTTGAAGTGCTTCTTATAAGCATAGATTCTCACTCGATCGCCGACTGCAAATTTCGGCGGTATAGACTTCTTCCTGATCTTAGATCTCTCGGAATATAGATTCGCGTAGACCCGTTTTTCGTTTCAAGGATCGCTAGCTTCCGCGGGAGTCATCTTGATCGATCTGTGTCGCATGTTGTTGTAATCTTCAAGCAGACCGTTCAGAGCGTATATGTATTTCTTGGTCGAATTCGCCGTGAAGTATCTGTGCATCTTTTGCTTCATCGTTTGATTCCAACATTCCATGACGCTGGCTTTCTCTTCATTTTCGATCGAGTAGAGGTCGACTAATCGACGAACGTCCTTGTTGTAGAATTCCTTTTGCTTGTCCACCCACAATTTATTCGGTTTTCGGGAAGACGAGTCAAACACGCTCTTCAGAGCCTCGGCGACGCAAGGTCCCAATTTATTCTTCAAAGCTCTGATCCAACCGTATTTGGAAAACATGTTGATGACCGTCAATAGATATTTGACACCCTCGTTCCACCTCGAAAATGATCTCATGTCGACCAAGTCGCCAGACCAAATGTCATCAAGACCCTTCACAAACACTCTTCTCTTTCAAAATTTATGCACGATGGGTTTGTGTAACTCCTCGGCCAATTTGCTCATCAATAATCGTTTCTTCTTCTTTTCCGAAGCGCCTTTTTTTTTGAATGCCCCATCCAAATCGACGTTTCGCACCGATCAGATTGGCGACCAGCGAACGTTCTATCTTCTCTCTCCTGGTCGGATTCGATATGCCTCTCAATTTCGCTAACATGTTTTTATCGCAGACGTCGTTGCGAGTCTTAGTGTTGGGATGTTCGGCGTAGCACAGATCATGATCTTACGTGGCTGCGGCCACCCTATTCACGGGTTTGCTCCAAGATTTAGGAGTCAGATCGGCGTTGAGTCTCTTGTTCAATTTCGTTCCGGGCCCCGTGAAACTGTGACCCGGCAGATGCATTTCGAAAGGTAGACTATTGATCATTTTATTCACAATGCCTTTGCCTCTGCTCGTTTTTTTGTTTTTTTTTGACGAATCGAGTCTTGATCGAACCACACACATTGCAAATTCCGTGAAGCATCTGTCTGTCGTTTTTAGTTCGTACTTCTCGAGAATTACCCATCTTGGTAACTCTCTTACACTTTACTCAATACATTTTTGAGGGTTATTTACATTAATTTCGTATTTATTTTTTATTTTATATATAAATTTAATATTTTTTTTTTTAATTCTGTTCTTATTATATATTTTTTTTTTCAATCACTGCTCTTGAGTTCTATCAACTTACCAAATTCCGCCCTGGCCTCTTTCCTCCCCCTCTCAACGAGAAAATCTTTCATCTCTTCCTTGATGATCTGATGAGTCTTGATTCTCACGGCTTCTTTCATAGCATTGTATTTCATTTTCTCGCTCAATATCGTGAAGTATTCTCCGTCCGATATCCTACCATCTTTCAATGCCATCGAGATCATTTCGGATATCATGTCGATCTTGGAGTCAGCCAAGACGCAAATCTTTTTGTGTTTCCTAGCCTTCAGATATAATTTCCTACTCAAAAAGTTTCCGAGCGTGCTAAACAATCCTTCTAAGCCACACCTTCTATGGTCAACACGATCAGAATGCCGACCATGGTCAACAACAATCTGATGCCGGCCACGTGTAAACCCATGAAAATCGTGATGAGTGTCATGTCGACCGCATTGACGAATTTCATGAGACGCAAATACTTCTTCTTGAGAGAATGATGAGAATCTCTCTCTCGAGTCAGATACAATTGGATTCTACTGATTTGATCGATGTGATACCTCTGTCCTCTTTCTTTTTCTTCTGGCGCCAGAGCCGTTGGCAAAACGCCGTTCAGCTTCTCATCCTCGTCGTTATCTAACGTTGGATACAATTTATTTCTGGTTCTCATTTTTATGTTTTTTTTCTTTCTAATATTAGATAAAAATTTATGTGTGTATTTATTTTTATTTTCTAGTCAGACTTTTACGCTCCAATTTCATTTCTTCCGAACCGGTGGACTTATCTCGCCCGCTACAGAAGACTAATCTCCTCCAAAACTTAATCACGTCATCGATTCGAACGCCGGTTCGAAATACTTGAGGACCATATCTTCCCTTTCCATCGTCAGACACGAATATCCTCGTGATCGAAGTCTAGATGATCCCAACACCCGACGCATCGTTCTAACAAGAGGCGACCTAGTTGTTCGTTCACGCAGAATGCGTAGGCTCTCATCAGCATTTTTAAAAGAAACCTTGCTCTCATAATCTGGGAATCGTTCATGATTTACGTATATTTTATTATCTATTCGATTCAATATTTATTTTTTTTAAATAACTATTTATTTATATATTTTTTTCTCTCCTATATATATCAATCACTTTTTATTTCCTCTTGCGAATCTCGTGATTCTATTACGATTTACCTCAAAACTTATAAACGATTTTTTTTTTTTCGTCTCTTCTCCCTCCACTCTCCGCCGTTTTTTCGTTCGCGATCGATCGCACTGCTGTCTAGACCACGTACATCATTCTAACAAGAGACGATTTAGTTGTTCGTTCATGCAGAATGCATAGGCGCTCATCAGCATTTTTATAAGAAACGATGTCCTCATAATCTGGGAATCATTCACGATTTACGTATTTATTTTCTATTTGATTTGATATTTATTTTTTAAATAAATATTTATTTATATATATTTTTTCTCCTATATCAATCACTTTTTAGTTCCTCTTGTAAATCTCGCGATTCTATTACGATTCAACTCACAAAACTTGTGAGGATTTCACGTTTTCGTCAGTTCCCTCCAATGATTTCCTCGGCGATCGATCGCACACCGTGATGGCAAACGTGGAGAGACGATTTCCATCGGTTCTAATTTTCCAAACTCGGGTTTTTTCTGTTTAGTTTGGAAAAAATCCTCGATGAGTAACTTCACTTTACACCCACTTCACGCCTTTGGCGAACGTAGAATCCTCAAATCGTTTTCACCGATCGGATCGCACCCTTGACCGTCTGGAACACGATCGCCAACGTTGGGTGGTTCAGAAGCCACAAGACGCATTTTTATGCTGGTCTAGAACTCTCAAAGCGTTTTTTGCCTGCATTCACCAACGATAGATTGAAGGTCTGTTCCGCGATGAGAACATTGAAAAAAAATTTTTAAGTTGATGTTTTCTTAAAATTTCGTACATTTTCCTTCCGAGCGATGTGTCGAATTCGCACTCGTTCGCCAACGGCTGTTTGAACGGTCTAAAATGCGTTCCGATCGGTCAAAAAACGATTGAGGGTTCTGGACCATCATGTAAAAACAACTTTTTTACCCTCTGTACACGATTTAACACTGAATCTCTATGGCGGTACACGTACATGTACGTGTACTTGTACATTTTTTTGAAAAAGTGGTCTGGTATCAGCAAAAATCACCTACTGTCGACAATTGGCGTGAGGCAAGGATGTACCATTTCGCCTACTTTGTTTAAAATATTTATAGATGACATCAGTGGGGTTTTTTTGTGATCCAATAAACTTGAACAACCGTAAATTGAATCACTTTCTATTTGCGGATGACTTAGTGCTGACCTCAGACTCACAAAGGGGACTACAGAACAGTCTGAACAGACTAGACGCGTATAGAAAGCAAAACAACTTGTTAGTAAACATTGACAAGACGAAATATATGATTTTTAAGGCCAGAAAAATAAGGTATATCATAAAATTTTCAGTAGGTGGTAAAGAACTGGAAAGTACCTCAAAATACACATACCCAGTGTTAACCCTTTCGGAAAATGGCGCCCTGAAACATGCACAGTCTGAACTTAGTCTTAAGGAGCTCAAGGCTCTGTACAGTTTACACAGCTCGTTCAAAAAGAAATGCACGCCAACCGTGGTTGTCTTTTCTAAGTTGTTTGATAAACTAATTAAGTCTATATTATTATACGGCAGTGAAATATGGTCGACGGAGCTGAATATGAGGAACAGAGATACTGCACCGAGTGAAATGGCTCTTATCAAGTTCTACAAACTGATCTTAAATGTAGGTAAACATTCCTCCAGCCATGCGGTACGCGCGGAGCTAGGTCGGTATCCAATAACAATAGATGTTTTAGTACGATTCGCAAATTATACTGGTAAATTGCTTACTACTTCCCCGGGTACCATTCTAAATGATGCTTTTGTAGAAGCTAAGAAATGTAAACTCCCCGACTCAATAAGTGAAAAACTTAAAGGACTTTGATTTAACAGAATGAATGAAACTGAAATTTCCATAATTAAAATTAATCTTCTAAAGTTCAAACTTGAATCGACCATATTAAATTATTTAAAGAAGATATACACAATGATAATAAGACAATAGGAAAAAACAAACTTAGGACTTATCGACTTTTCAAAGTAGATTTTCAAATGGAACCGTATCTCATTTACACTTCTTCCAATTTTACACGATTACGCATCAGCAACCATAAACTGTGGATCGAACGTGGAAGGCATTTACAACCTCCTCGCCCTATCGAACAGAGAATATGCGAAGCTTGTACAATGGGGGAGGTGGAATCGGAATGGCATTTCGTAATGGAATGTCCGCTTTATGCACCATTGAGAGAAAAATTATTTCGCGCAATTTCTGACGAAAAAATTGGCTTTCCTCTAATGGATACAATGGACAAATTTAAAGTAATAATGACTAATGATAATCCAGTGCTCTGCAATGTTATAAGATAAGATAAGATAATTTATTTTTACAGTATACATAGATGGCTGCAATTACACTAATGGTTACAAATACATGTAATTCATAAGTTTAGTGAACAGTATACTGTAGGGGATGGCATAGCCAGATTGGCTGTCTACCTGTCACCCACTGGAAGGGTGGGTAGTAGTTGCAAACAGACTGTGACCAAATGGTACTTACTCAACAAATAAAAAGGCAAAAAAGGGGTGTGACGCTAAGTTGGAGTGGAGCTCGAGTAATTTCATTGTGAAGATGTAATAGCGGAATGTTTTCCAGCACAGAAAAGCCAGGGGGAGATTGGTGGACAGGGGTTTATACACTGGTACCAAACAAGCTGCTCTGGTAACTACTCCATTACTCGTCGCTAAGGCCCTTCAAGTACTTCATGACTCTCTGAGAGTGATAGAAGAATAAGACTGCGTGCGCTGGGCGTTCCTCTCGGCCGGTGAATTCAGAGGACATCATGCAGGGGTTGTTCAATGAATGCGCCTGCAGACAAGACTTGCGTCTTTCTTGTGCTTGAATAACGTACTGAGCACTAGTAGAAATGTATTTCAATAATCTCTTTGAACTTAGCCCCTTTGACAGATAGTTACTAGGAACTTTGTGTTCTTTGCATGAACAGTATCGTTGTGTCGATATTACTGACAACAGACTCCTATTGGGGGCGTTGAACGTATTCTTTGGTGTACTTGTTGGACAGTCGGAGTGCGCAGCAAGTTTGTCCAGGACGAGTGTTCCAGATAAAAGCAGAGTAGAGGGTACGTCGGTTCCGTTATATAAACATCTATTATTCTTATTCCTGATTACAAGTTTACTACGTACAATCCGGACACAAAGGATTGTCACAATTGACAAAAGTGGAGTAAGATGAAAGAAACTTGGAAGTCAAGTTTTTTTTAACTCGTTTCTGTTCCTGGTGTTTCGAGTGGCGTCGTCGAGAGCATTCCAAAGTTTTGGAAAGGAGTATGAAGGGAGCTTATCAAGAGATTTGGTCCGTGTTTTCTCTATATGTTGGAGACCAAATTGTCTGGTACTCCTACCAGATTGATTGTCTGCGACACTAAATATATCATTAAATGACGCCGGTAATCAACCATGTTTCCAGTCAAAGACGAACAGCAAAGCATGTAGTTTAAACAAGTCATCAACCTTAAGTAAACTGTTTTTCCTGAATTGGGGGTCTGTATGGGCTTTGTATTTTCTGTTGTTAATTATTCGTAGTGATCGCTTTTGCATGTTCACAAGCTTCTTAATCGCCCTGGAACTACTCCATACCTGGATTCCATAAAGTAGTTGTCTGTGTATTAAGGCGTAATATAGTATTTTCGTGGTTTAATGGGGGAGAATTCTCTTAACTTTGTTAAGTCTGTTGTTCGCGAGCGCTATTTTTGAACATAATTGTGATATGTGACTCCTGTAGGTCAAATGTTCGTCAATGTTTATTCCAAGAAACTTCAGGGATTTTCCAGCTTCAGAGGTCCCAACAGAGGTTATTTGTAACATGGTCCAGCTCTTCCTTCACAAGAGGGACATATCTGTAATAAGATTTATGTATGTCATATGAATTAGTGTGTTTTATGATTCTGTTTATGTTGATTCTGTGTGTAGCAATCTGCCTTTATTCTGGTGTATTTGCTGAATAAATCTTATCTTATCTTATCACGCTGGGTCAGAAGTGACGTTCTTTCTAGCTTCAAAATGTCCCTTGTATTAGCGACATTTGGAGCTTATTTTTCAAAAATTTGTCCGCGGACCTCCACCGGAGGATTTAAAAAAAATACCCTCATTCCCGTGCACACTAACTCGAAATTGGCTCCACCTCCACCGAGAGCGCCGGAAGCGGGGGGGTGGGGGGGGGCATCGGGACATGGGACAGCGCATGCCTTTTTCGCCAGTTAAGGGCACGGGCAGAAAAGACTTTATTTTCGGAGAACTGTTTCTAACGTAGTTATTGAGTGCTACATTACAATTTATGATACGTTGTAAACTCCCGGTCCTCCTACCCAGAGTGGGATGCACTTTTTGATACCCCCAACCATCCATCGGATGCTTCCGGTGCTCTTGATCTCCGTACCCGAACTCAAGATTTCGATCTTCCGGATATTCCTGCGACATAAAACTGCTTGGACCCCTCCCAAACAAGTGTTCGGCGTGCCCCTCCACACCCCACCCCATATAAGAACACTCTACCATTATATTAGAATCCTTTCTGGCTCATAGCAACCACGTGCTAAAGTTTAATCAGATTTACTCCAGTTCATTTGAACACACGCCACGAACACGCTTTCCTTTTGTAGGAGTTTGGACCAAGATGACGACCTCCAGTAGATAAAATAGACGATGGAAACCGGTGTTTCCATTACAACACACGCTGCGCGTGCTCACTAATACCCCGTATCACCATGACCGCTCAGGCCATGATATCATCCAAATATTGCTCGAAACCTGCTTGACAAACTACTCACGACCAGCAGAGGATACTCGAAAAAAAAACATTCTTGAATAACTACAAAAAAATTTTGGCTGCCTCAGAAACATAGCTTATTGCCCATTGTTAGAACTCGCTTGCTCCATTGGGGAGGTGGGGGGGGGGGGGGGGTGGTGGCTATGTATGGAATCCAAAATTTAAAAATAATAAAATCCGAAAGGCGATTTTTGTGAATAGCGTTGGTGTTGGGTTAAAAGCTGCTCTACATGTGCACCAGATGCCATGCGAACGTTCGTTATGTTACGATGAAATAATAGTTAATGGGGGATTTTCTATCAGTTTAGAACTTACACTTTATGAGAGGAACCAAATTTAAGCTGAACTGAATCCAATGACGTAAAGTAACGACTGAAGAATATTTCAACTGGGAGCGCGGTGGCTCAGTGTTTACGGTACTGAACCTCAAACTGAAAAGTCTACGGGTGGATCCCCGCCAGGGTTAACTGTGTTGTGTTGTGTCCCGATTGCCCATATTGGGCACGGTTCTGTGGACTAGGGCGTACTGCACGTCGATGCTGCACTTATCTTCAACCACTGCTAACCCTGCTTGTGAGGAGTTAGTATGTTGGGGATTCCGACAGTTGCTCGGTGGTTCTCTCCGGGTACTCCGGCTTCCTCCCTCCACCCGTGAAACTGTCCGACACAAGGTGACTCTGATTGTCGAAAGTGTTGTTAAACCCACAAACAGGTTTTCGTAAACAGCGTTTAAAGTTTTTCATCCAGAATTCAGATAAATTTTTGCAAGAAACCGGAAATAACTTCTGCGTACAGCATTCAGCATGTTCTGTAAAAGAATCAGAAATGGGTATTTTTGACTTGACCGACTTTTTGAACCAAGAAATACATGTATGAACTTCAGAACTGCACTGAGTTTATAAAAGGCTATTTCAAGCAATTCTGAAAACTGCATGTAACGAGACATGGATGACCCTAGTGACCTGGACTCAAATTATTAACTTCGTGGTGTTTCGACTCATTTGGTGTTCGTTCCAGGTCTCTAGGCCATACCAAGCTTAAGATATCACTATCAAAAGGGAAGAAGAAAAAGAAACCGGACAAAAACAATGGTCTGTTTGTTTCACACAGACTAAATAAAGTCTGATGAGAAAATGCATGATCACCAGCACGAGAGAATTGATTTCCTGACGAAAATGTCCCGACCGGAAAAATTAGTGGGGAGGGGGTCACACACACCCTCCCCTCCCCTCTTTGCGACGCCCCTGCTCATATCGCATCCAGTGTTTAACAGCTCCACTTCTGAAATATATAGGAACTGATATAAATTATATAGGGGCGCGGTGGGGTTGT
Source organism: Pictodentalium vernedei (assembly GCA_031216915.1). Lineage (NCBI taxonomy): Eukaryota > Metazoa > Mollusca > Scaphopoda > Dentaliida > Dentaliidae > Pictodentalium > Pictodentalium vernedei. Next base: position 744,260,470 of record CM062297.1, read on the forward strand.
GGTAGCCGGTTCTCGTCAGATCACCGAAGTTAAGCAACGTCGAGCCCGGTTAATCCTCGCATGGGGGACCGTATTAGCGATCGATTCGGCCTCCCGCGTTGCGTGCTTGGGCAAGGCACTTAACCCCAATTGTCCACATGGGGACATGATGACGCCGTGTACTGAGGCGTACTGCACGTCGAAGTTGCGCATGTCTTCAATCAGTCTAACCCTGCCTGTGCTGCAGTGCGGAGTTACGATGTTGGGGAGCTGGCAGCTGCTCGTCGTTGCTCAGTGGTTCGCTCCGGGTACTCCGGCTTCCTCCACCCGTAAAATCTGTCACGGTCATGATTAGCCATTCGTGCAACTATGTGACCTTAAACACCAATAAATAAATAAATAAAAATTATATGTTTATCAGAGTAGTCCTTTGGGGGCGTGTTAAGTTGTTTGAAGTGCGTAGGTGCTCAGTGGCTAGAACATTGAACTTCAAACCGAAAGGTCCACGATTTGATCCTATCCAGTGGTAAATGCGTTGGGGTGCGATGGCACTGTGTACTAAGGCGATGGTGAACTTGACTTCAACCTCTGCTAACCCTACATGTGCGGATTTACTACGTTGATGAACCTGACAGTTGCTCACCGCTGCTCAGTAGTTCTCTCCGATACTCCGGCTTTCTCCACCCGTAAAACCTCCAACCGTCATATCCACTTTTGTGCACCCGACACTTTTATTATTTGCAACATAGGCTGATGCATGCGGTTTGGAATACTAAATAGAAAAAGTTGTGTGAACAACCAATATTAATTAACCCTTTGAACCCTGGTTGTATATTCCATGTCAGTTCAATGGCAGCAATTGGAATAGTCCATAATCATAATTTAAACCAGTTAATATTTTCAACGTGTGGCCTTGTGGCTGCACGTTGAATATATGGATTGCTGAACCCACAGATTCACTTAACAGCCATTCTACTTTATGAAATTATACCGTAAGGGTTTCTAGGCTGGGAAATAGCTTCTCGGGTTCTGGGGGTTAATACTAACAGCCCATCTACAGCAATTACAGTTTAATTACACCGCTATTGGACAAGGCCATTTTTTTCTTTGCACAAATTGGCGGGACAAATCAAAAACATTCATACGATAGGAAAATTATTCATCGAGTTATGAAAAACTAATCTTTACCTATCATGTGCAAGCAAGTCGGATATCATCAAAGAAAATTAAATCAGGAGGAGTTTAGTTAGATGAAGTTTCAGCCAATAGATCCACTGGTTAAAACTAGTGGTTCATTCGCTGGAACCTTGCCAGTGTTTCTCGTGTTTTTTTTACTGGGAACATGGTTTTATTGGATGGGAGAAACTTTGCTGGTATTTTTGTGACAATTTACCACACATGTGTCAGTGCGTAATATTTTTTAATCTGTTATTGGGCATATGTTCACCTCGAATGTAGTTGCGTTCAATGTATTTCGTGGATAGCGCGTGTTAGCAGACTTGTTCTGGCGTCATTACAATGGTAATACGTGGTGTTTTTGCGCGAGCGAAACATGTGTTGTTGCGATGACACATGTTACCGTCGCCCATGCTGGTTATTGGATTCCACCTACTTGGTTTCTAAAGTAACACGTGGGAATAGACGAGTTGTGGTGGAGTGTGGGTGTATTCTAGGAGACAGGGGCTGATGAATTCAGTGGTCGAATTTGCGACAGTTCGGCTCCCAGGCTCTTTATGCTCCTCTCCCACATATACTGTCAATTTTCTATTTCTTCTGTACTCCACATACACATATCATTTTCAGACCATTCCTGGTAATATTTAGCAGATTCCTGGCCATGTTCTCCCTTTTCCGGGCCCTTTTCTGGGTAACCTCGCCACTATCATTCTGTTTACCCCTACCTACCACTGATTCTTGTCCCGAACTCTTTGACCCAATGATTGATTCTGCCAATCAAATCCTTCGATTGAGATTAACCCTTTACCCAACATGAAAAGCAGACGACACTTGCAAACAAAATTCTTGAATAACTATTTTTTTTTTCATTTTTTGTCTCAAAAACATAGGTTATGACCCTCATTGGAACGAGCCCAACGAGCTCGTTCCAGAGAGGGTCTTAACCTATGTTTTTGAGACAAAAAATGCAAAAATAATAAAAATTGGCGACGTTTGTGAGTAGCGCTGGCCGGTTTTGGCCGTAACGTTGGGTAAAGGGTCAAACGAGCGATTTAGCCGGATTCTAGTATTACTGTCTTCATTGGTGCTACAATTTTAGCTTACTGCCCTCAGCACTGCTACTGGCGAACCACTATTTTTTAGCATACTACCATGGCGACCGCTAGCTTTGACCACCAAGTCCATTATCACTGCACTAGTTGCCGCTAGCACTATCTTCCTCGACCCGTATCACTGTAAGTTCTATCGTCAGCTTCACTACTACGCACACTACAGCATATTTTACTGAAAGTCTCACCTAGGCGAAAAAACAGATATGTCATTGACAAATTCGAGATATGGGTGCTCACAGTTGGTTCCACGGAACGAGGCCTTTCAATAACGAATACCAGAACGACTAAAAGGTGCCTCAATAAGGCAGAACTGCACACGTAACAAACTTTTTTTTCCTTCTAACCTTGTACTGTTTGGTATGACTCTCAACCTGTCACGCTTTTTCTATGTGGACCATCGGTGCCCACAGGTTACTGTTTTTGACTCATTCTTTTCTCATTGATTCGACTGTGGTGTTTTATGCTGAATTGGTCTGTTGCATTGTTTTGTTTCCTCGTGTATTCTCGGGTGATACGAAAGCGCTTAAGTTCGTGAATGATTAGTTTTTTTTGGAGCAAGAGACTTTTCATTTGAGCGGATGGTTCTCGGTACTCATCGCAGGTATAGTGTAATATTTACAGCCATCGCTGGTCAGATGCGTAATGACTAAGGTCGGAAGGTCCGCCCCTTTATACCATCAAGGTCTGTAATGAAGACTAGAATACTTCCATTTAATAGTACTGGGCCTCTAGACACCCCTCCCCATAGAATCCTTATTCTTTTTGCCCCCATAACAAGCATGCGCCTCATAGAAACAAGATGGACGATGGAAATTAGTGTACCTATAATAACGCGCGTGTGCACTAACACCATGAACCACCATGGTGATGATGTCACAACATTGACGCCAATGCGGGCTACCAGGACAGCCGATAAGGCGTTATTGCTCGCGTGGCTGATGACATCACATTCTAGTCCCCCCCCCCCCCCACCCCCTACAGATTTGATCAGAAGCTGTAGGCTGAAATGTCAAATATACACACTTGCACATATTTATAATATAGGATAAACCAATGTACTTTTCCCATCGAATTCTCCACCCATTAATGCGACTCGATGTGTCACTGGCTATTTCAAAAATCGCTGAATCCTTATGATTTATTCAGCGTTGGAAATTAATTTTTGTCACTTGAAACAGATATTTATTTTCAGATGGGGGAGTTTCGTCAAGAATGTGAGAACAGATATACCCACAAATACATGAATCCTTGGTAAGTTTTAGTAATAATGAAACGTATTCTCAATTTCGTAATCTGCTGTTTGTCAAGTTTAACCACAAGATGGAATGTAACTGGTGAAACAGTTAACTGCGATCATTAAATTCTAGTCGGTGTAAAAATATTGAAAGTTTCAGAAATAAACTATATAGAAAGAGAATTTATAAAGACTTATTTTGGGGAGAAAATATCTTTATAGACATCAGGAATGGGTTTTCGTAGACAGCATTTAATGGTTTTCATACAGGAATCGAATCAGATAAAAAAAATTCAAGATACCAGAAATAACTTCTGTGCACAGCATTCAACGTGTTCTATAAAGAAATCGGTAATGGTTACTTTTGGCTCCGCCCACTTTTTGAGTAATGATATGCATGTATGAACTTCAGCAATGCGTTGGGGGTTATAAAATGCAATTTCCAGCAATTTTGAAAAAATGCACTCAATGACTCCCGGGTGACCCCAGTGATCAGGACGCATGTGTGAACCTTCAGCGACCTTCGACTCATTTGTTGTTGGACCCAGGTTCATATGTTGAGGTATGCGCGTGACCCTTTTTTCAAAATTGAGTGACTAAATACTAAGTATGAATTTCGGGAATGCATTGGGGGTCATGAAATGCGATTCCCAGCAATTCTGAAAAATGCACTCAATGACCCTGAGTGATCTCAATGCCCTTGACCCATATATTGAAGCTTCATTCAGTTTTGTCTTATTTGTCGATCGTCCGAGGTCCAGCGGTTATACCATGCTTCATATCTGAACGTAACCCACTTTCAAAATGTTTCGCCACACCCACTGTTTTGAGTGTAAAAATACATGTATGAACTTCAGAAATTCATTAGGTAGTCATAAAATGTGATTTCTCGCAAATCTGAAAGATGCCTTCAATGACGCCTTGGTGACCCCAGTGACTTGGACGTATATTCGACTCTTTTGGTGTTTGTCCTGTGTCCATAGGGCATACCTTGCTTGAGATGTGAGCGTGACCCATTTTCAATATGTTTGGCCTCGCCCACTTTTTTAGCCTAAACATATATATATGGATTTCGGAAATCATTAGGGAGGTCATAAAATCCGATATCCAACATTTCTGAAAAATGCACTGAATTATCCCTGGGGTGATCTTAGTGACCTTGACCCATTTTGAACCTCCTTTGAGTTTTGACTCATTTGGTGTTAGTTTCAGGCACATAGGTCATACTATGCTTGAGATATGAGCTTGACCCAGTTTCAAAATGTCTGTAACCTCCATTGAGTTTTGACTCGGATGCATAGGTCATAACATGCTTGAGGTATGAGCGTACTCCAGTGTACGAACTTCTGTAATGCAACAGGGGTCATACGTGGTCTTAGTGCGCATGCGCAGCGCGTGTTGTTAGGGTGATACGTGTTTTCGTCGTCCATTTTGTATACCTGAGGTCGCCATCTTGGTTTCTATGGTAGCACGTGATGGCTATGAGCCAGGAACGCTTCTTAAAGAAAAGAGGTATATTCGGGGGGGGGGGGGGGGGGTGTTGGATTGAATAGGGGTAATTTCCCGGTTCGTAGAATTACCACAAATAACCCGAAAAGTTGTCCTAGTTCTAATTCTTCCAGAAACCTTTGCGTCTATCTATGCAATAGTCTCTGTCTACCCGACCCTGTTCGTTTGTTCTGGGGTATACTCCAGTAAAGCTTATCAGTTGGAAGAGTTTTGTTAGTATATTTAGCCTTTCTGGCCTGTTCAGGCTGATTCTGCACCTATTCCAGGTACTCTTGTTCTTGATCTGAACACCTTAAGATATGTTTCATCATCACTCTACTTTACAGTCACGTCCCGTGGCACCCTAATTCCAAGAGCCCTAAACAACGAACGACTGGCCTTTGGCACCCCATTTCTATCGTATGAGGCCAAGAGTAAATCCCTCGGTGAGGTATAATCTACACCCTCGAACCCAGAGGCGGCCCACCCATTGGTAGTTGTCTGCATTGGGTCCTGGGGACCCAAAAAGGAATTGAAACGATAAATGAGGGAAGAATAAGAAGAAGAAGGAAGAAGAAGAAGAAGAAGAAGAAGAAGAAGAAGAAGAAGAAGAAGAAGAAGAAGACAAAAACTTATAAAGAGGAAGAAGAAGACGGCCAGCATGGGACCATTTTTATATAGGTCTACGTGTCTCATCTTTCGAACGCCAACACCGACATTTTCAGACCGATGCCGCTGGGATTCGCAGCGGCAGATTCAATTTCGTGCACAACCAGCATACATCTGCCGATGTCATGACGTTCCTATATTAATTTTCTCTCCGACAAACGCATCCGACAGAAATAAAGTACCGTCCCCTAGGACTCTAGATTTTTGAGCAACCACGAACATGTGCGCCTAGCTTCTCTTACAAACCAGGTGGCATGGCACCGTCTGCGTGACCTAGGTCTATATGTCCAAGTTTTGAATTTGAAGCCAAAAAGCCCTCACTCAGATTCACTCTCAGGATTTTTAGAATTTTCCCGGGAGAGGCCCCCGGATCATTGGTGGAGCTAGGATTCTCAAATAAGGGGACCTGAACAATATAGGCATGTCTCGAGACCCGAAGGGTCGAGCGGGAGGGGATCTCGGTGAGGTTGTCCCCCCTCCATAGAGTAGGGTTCAGGGGGCTCTCCTCCGGGAAAATTTTGAAAAAATGTAGTTCTCTAAGAGTGATTCTGGGGTAACATTTGCTTCCAACTGGAGGTAATTATTTGTACCAGGAAGGCAGGGAAATTGCGGTGTGGACAGACATGCTAATGCTTATATCGTTCTCACGAGGAACAGATTCTCAAACAGATCTCACATAGGCAAAAAGATATGAAAATTTTTGAATTACTGCCAGAAGTTACTCAGGCTCCAAATGTCAGATATGGTGTCAGAGACTTCACCAAATAGCTGCATGCCAGTATTTTTACTCAATTTCCTTATAAATGACTTACATAACAGATGTTCTTAATCCGAGCCAGCACCATTTTCTTGTCTTCAGGCTGTGTCAAGTTATCGTTACGAAATAAGTTTGGATGGACGCTAGGACAGATGGTGAGATGGACAAACCATTTACACATACATGATCAGTTTTCAAACCATGACAATAGCCCACATTGACTTCGGAGGCGTGTTTGTGCTTCATTCCCGAACGAACTATAATGAACGTTCCCATCACCAAATAGTTTATCACTGATGTTGCCCAAGGCCGATATAACTTGTGATTGATGGGTGAATATAACTGATATGGGGTTTGAATTGGGGGGATTGGGGGTGGACCTCGTAGACACCCCCTAGCTCTGCCACTGCCCCAGGCCACCGCCGATAGGAGAGGGACTCCCCCTCTTATAACCTGCATCACCCCAGGCCTGCGGCCTTCGGATATGCATTTGGAATATATGGGTGCCCCTTGCTTAAGTATGTCTGGAGCCCCAGACAGTCTTGGTCCGCCACTGATCGAACCGTAACGTTCCGTGGCACTCCAATTCCAGCACCAAAGCGACTAGCTTTTGGCGCCTCTTTTTATCGCATGAGGCCATGAGGGCCATGAGAGGTATAATCTACAATCCCTCTTGCCCTCATTTAGGTATCGAACGCCCCTGTTCCTTGGAATCCCTTCTTGTGGTCCGTGTTTATGTCTGTGGAATCCCATTTTTAGCTTAACTTGACATAGTCAAGATAAGCTATTACCATCACGCGTGCGGAAGTCTGTTAGTCTGTGAGTCTGTGAGTCTGTTAGTCTGTGAGTCTGTGAGTCTGTGAGTTTGAGTCTGTTTACATTTTCCTTTAGCACGGGCTACACCCCGCAGTTCTTGTCTGATCGTCGCGAAATTTCATATGCATGTTTGGGGTCATGTCTAGATGAGAACATCCCCTTTTGGTCGCGATCGGGCAACCGGTATGGCTGCCCGAGCCCAAAACCCGAAAACCATTAGCACAATCTACAGGTCGTATTTATGAAGGGATTTCATTGTAACTTGGTAGGATGCCTCTGTATAATGCCTAGATGAGAACGTCCCCTTTTGGGCATCATCCGTCAACCGTGATGGCTGCCCAAGCCCGAAACCCAAAAACTTTTAGCACAGTCTGCAGGTCATGTTTAATATGGTGGGATTTCATTGTAACTTGGTAGGATGACTCCTTATAATGGCTAGATGAGAATTTCCCCATTTGGGCATGATCTGCCAACCGTGACGACTGCCCGAGCCCAAAGCCCGAAAACCTTTAGCGCAGTCTACAGGTCATATTTATTGAGGAATTTCATTGTAACTTGGTGGGTGGACTTCATATATTGTCTGGATGAGAAGGTCCCCTTTTGATTGGGCAACTATTGCCCGCGTGGGGGCACGATGACGCCGTGTAATAAGGCGTACTGCACGCCGATGGTACGCATGTCTTCAACCAATCTAACCCTGCCTGTGCTGCAGTGCACAGTTACGACGTTGGGGAGCTGGCAGCTGCTCGTTGTTGTTCGGTGGTTCTCTCCGGGTACTCAGGCTCCCTCCACCCGTAAAACTGTCACGGTCATGATTAGCCATTGTGCATAAATATGTGACCTTAAAACATAAATAAATAAATAAACAAATAAATAATTAAATAAATAAATAAATAAATAAATAGATTGGGCAACTGTGACGGCTACAGGGGCCCGAAGCCCGAAAACCTTTAGCACAGTCTATAGGTCAAATTTATGAAGGGATTTCATTGTAAGTTGGTAGGATGACACCAAATAATGTCTAGATGAGAACGTCCCATTTTGACCGCGACCATTCAGCCTTGATGGGTGCCCGAGCCCAAAAAACTTTAGCATAGGCAAAAGGTCATATTTATGGAAGGATTTCATTGTAACCTGTTAGGTTGACTCCATATAATGCCCAGATGATGACATCCCCTTTTGATCGCGATTGGTCATCTGTGATGGCTACAGGTGCCCGAAGCCCGAAAACCTTGAGCACAGTCTACAGGTCATATTTATGAAGGGATTTCATTGTAACTTCGTAGGATCACTCCAGATGATGCCCAGATGAGATTGTCCCCTTTGGTTGCGATCATTCAACCAGGAGGGCTTCCCGAAAACCTTTAGCACAGTCTACAGGTCATATTTATGAAGGGGTTTCATTGTAACTTGGTAGGTTGACTTCTTATTATGTCTAGATGAGAACGTCCTCTTTTGGACACGATTGTGCAATTGTGACGGCTACAGGGGCCCGAAGCCCGAAAACCTTTAGAACATTCTACAGGTCATAATTATGAAGGGATTTCATTGTATCTTGGTAGGATGACTCCAAATAATGTCTAGATGAGAACGTCCCCTTTTGGTCGTGATCATTCACCCTTTATGGCTGCCCGAGCCCAAAGACCTTTAGCATAGTCTATAGGTCATATTTATGGAAGGATTTCATTGTAACCTGTTAGGTTGACTCCATAGAATGCCTAGATGGTGATATCCCCTTTTAGTCGTGATTGGCCAACTGTTATGGCTACAGGTGCCCGAAGCCCGAAAATCTTGAGCACCGTCTACAGGTCATATTTATGAAGGGATTTCATTGTAACTTTGTAAGATCACTCCAGATGATGCCCAGATGAGAATGTCCCCTTTTGGTTGCGATCATTCAACCATTATGGCTGCCCGAGCCCGAAGCCCGAATACCTTTAGCACAGTCTACAGGTCATATTTATGAAAGGATTTCATTGTAACTTGGTACGTTGACTGACTTCATATAATGTCTAGATGAGAACTTCCCCTTTTGGACACGATTGGGCAACTGTGACGGCTACAGGGGCCCGAAGCCCGAAAACCTTTAGAACAGTCTACTGGTCATAATTATGAAGGGATTTCATTGTAGCTTGGTAGGATGACTCCAAATAATGTCTAGATGAGAACGTCCCCTTTGGTCGCGATCATTCAGCCTTGATGGCTGCCCGAGCCCAAGACCCCAAAACCTTTAGCATAGTCTATATTTATGGAAGGATTTCATTGTAACCTGTTAGTTTGACTCCATATAATGCCTAGATGATGACATCTCCTTTTGGTCGTGATTGGTCAACTGTGATGGCTTCAGGGGCCCGATGCCCAAAACCCTTGAGCTCAGTCTACAGGTCATATTTATGACGGAATTTCATTGTAACTTCGTAGGATCACTCCAGATGATGCCCAGATGAGAATGTCCCCTTTTGGTTGCGATCATTCAACCATGATGGCTGCCCGAGCCCAAAGCCCAAAAACCTTTAGCACAGTCTACAGGTCATATTTATGAAGAGATTTCATTGTAACTTGGTAGGTTGACTTCATATAATGTCTAGATGAGAACGTCCCCCTTTGGACGCAATTGGGAAACTGACGGCTACAGGGGCCTGAAGCCCGAAAACCTTTAGGACAGTCTACAGGCCATATTTATGAAGGGATTTCAATGTAACTTGATGGGATGACTCGTTTTGGAATAATTTCACTGTAACTTGGTAACTTTCGTTAATATACGTTAACTGTGAGGGCCACATACATTAACTGTGAGGTCATATTAACCCTCCCTTCAGCTCTTTAGTACAGTGTACACCTCATATTATTTTTATCAAAAACATAGCATACAGGGACCAAAAATGAACATATTCCCAATTATCACAATTCTTGTCTTATTTCATAATCCTTTCATAAACATTGAACATTATCCTTTTCAGTATCGTATGAGGTCATGAGGGACATGCAAAAATCCCGCAGTGAGGTATAATTTACCATCCCTCTTAGCCTCATCTCGATATTTAACGGCCCTTACATCCGGCTACTTCACGCTACATACAGGTACTTCTGTTGGGCAGTTAATAAAAAAACAAGTTATAACATTTCATTCATTTTTATTCGAGTATACAATTTACAATTCAGTTACTCGAGGCATCGCCGAATATATCATTCGTCTGTTTTCTTCCAACTCATCACAGACTTCTTGTTGATCTCTAATGAGGCTTCTTTCCATTGCTTGATTCTGCTGAACGTCGGTTGGCTTGATTTCTTGTCTGGCGTCTTTCTATTTTTGGGTTGGACTGCCTCTTTTTGTAATGTTCCGTAACTTCATTCTTGTTTCGTTTGTTCTTAATGGGAGCTGGCATCATTTTCTTGGCCTCAGGTAGTTTCGTAACGTCATTCTGGTTTTGATCTTTTTCGTTCTTAATGGGAGATGGCATCGTTTTTCCTGTCTTCAGGCTGTTGTGTAACTTCATTCTTCTTCCGTTTGTTCTGGTTTTGATCTTCTTCGTTCTTAATCCGAGCCAGCATCATTTTCTTGTCTTCAGGCTGTCTCGTAACTTCATCCTTAGTTTGAGTGGTAACTTCAATCTGCGGTTCATTCCCTGTGGGGTGTGACATCTTTTTCGTTCTCTTGTTTGTGGTGGCGAGGTCTTAGGTTGACAATTGGCCATAAAGCCGTTTCTTTCCACCAGCACGTATGACAAGATTTCTTCTCTTGGCTCCATCTACCACATGATTCACTTGTGCCAATTCCTGGGAGGTCATCTTTAATCTGGCATCATTCTTGAAAATATATGTGTGTGTGTTATCTTTAACTTCTGAGCACTGTTGTGGACACAGACATCTTCATTCTTCGACGGTCAGAATGCAAATGATTTTATTTTCATGCGAACGGTCCCTTTATGCGTTTTTTCTGTAATGCATTTCTTCTTGGCTCCTAATCTTCTTCATTATCATCACTACCTTCCACTTCGAATGAGTATTTGCCATAAGGTCGTCGAACAGAAATTTTCTCTTTTCCAAGGCGTATTTCTGGGTCTCTGCGAATTCATATTCCTCTTCTTCACGTAGACGTTTAGCAGTCTCTTGAATTTTCTTGTGAATGGGGTCCCTGCAAAAATTCATAATGTACACCAATGCATCAATGTATTTCGCGTCAACAGCTTCTCTGACACTCTTTTGAAGTGCTCAATATGCTGTCTCAACTGCATCTTCTTTATCCATTCCATCCTCTTGATACTTGTTCATGAGGTTGTCAAAATGTTCTTGGTAATCATTGTAGGTACTTTTGAAGACATTGCCCATCACAGATTCGTCGTCTTCTTCTTCTTCCTCCTCCTCCTCTTCTTCCATATTTTCAGATAGTTCCGACTCATCGGAATCCGAATCTGGTGAATAGTTTCTTGGTGCAGACTGCATTGGGTCCGCTCTCTTCGAAGGTCAGATCACAAATGACAATGCTGTTATGAGCTCGCCCTTTTTATAGGATATCAGACAATATATTGACGACGGGTTTGAGTAACTTCCCCCAAAATCTTCCTTTCTGTATGATCCCTCTTTTTCCGATAAGCTAGTTTATTCTTTACTATCTTCCTAATCTGGTGTTTGTGTGAAATCAGTTTAGCTCTCTCAGATTTGTTCATAGTTATTGACCCCTTCAAGATATTCGAAGCACGATCACATATGCATTATATCAAATCATCATTGGCCGTCTTGATCATCGTCTTAGCTTCATGTCGGTCAGCATGAGATAGAAATCGCAGTGCATTTGAATTTCTGGCGAGTCTTACAGTGTTGTTCGATTTTTCCGATTTCATCAAGGGACATTAATCATTCTCGTGTCTGTGTATGTTGTCTGATCTGGGAAAGGCCTTTCCACAATAACGGCAGCAATGAACTTTCATGTCTTCACTCGACGGCTGTCAGGGAACAAATGAGTATGTGGTGTCGTGTAGATCCCTTTTATACCTCTTTTTAGAGCTGGGACTGGGGTGATGGGTGACGAGAGAAAGCAACTCCTTTGTAATATATTTCTTTTTATATCTAACGATACATCGTTGTAGGTAAGCAGCTTCAGTACACGCGCATATTTTCGTAGATCATCAAATTCAGCAGTATCTTATCTTCAATGATGTTGGTAGCACATAAATTTACACCATCAGGTAATCAAATCTTCATCAGCAGCGCGAAGAACGGCATCGATTTCTTCTTTGTCAGCATCGCGTAAAAATTCTAAAAGTACTTTATTCTGGTCAATCATTGAGTCTTCGGTATCTCTCTCTGGATTGTCTACTGTTCTCATTGGGCAAAGATGTTCTTCATGCATTTTCCTATTATGTGGTTGAGTGAACAACTTTGTACAATATCTGCACTGGAACTGACTCTGGCGACAATGGTTCTTCTCGTGCCTTCTGGTATTATAAGATCTCGAAAATAACTTACAATAGTGTCTGCACCGAACTGGTAACATGTCTTCACCCGACGACGGCCAGGGCACACACGAGCTGAAAGCAAAGCTCGCTCCCTTTTTATACCTTTCCCAACAGAAGTACCCAGATGTAGAGTGAAGTACCCGGATGTAAGGGCCGTTAAATACCGAGATGAGGGTAAGAAGGATGGTAAATTATATCGCATTGGGGGATTTTTTCCGGTCCCTCATACGATAAAAATAGGATTCTATAGGCATAAACACGGACTACAACAAGGGATTCCAAGGAACAGGGACGTTCGATACCTAGATGAGGACAAGAAGGATGGTACAGTATACCTCATTGATTTATTCATAGCCTCATGCGATAAAAAAGGGGATGCCAAAGGCTAGTCGCTTGTTATCTACAGGTGCTGGAATTACGGTGCCACGAGACGTTATGGTTCGATATCTAGATGAGGCTAAGAGGGATGGTAGATTATACATCATCGAGGGATTTTCTCGTGTCCCGCAAGGCCAGTCGTTCGTTATTTAGGGGTGTTGGAATTGGGGTTCCACGGGACGTGATGTTAAAGTAAAGTGATGATGAAACATATCCTAAGGTGTTCAGATCAAGAACAAGAATACCTGGAATAGGTGCAGACCTAGACTGAACAGGCCAGAAAAACTAAATATAGTAGCAAAGCTGTTCCAACTGATAAGCTCTGCTGGAGCATACTCCAGAACAAACGAATAGGGTCGGGTAGACAGACTATAGCATATATAGAAACAGAGGATTCTGGAAGAATTCGAACTAATACAGCTTGTCGGGTTATTTGTGGTAATTCTACGAACCGGGAAATTACTCCTATTCAATCGAACACTCCCTCCGAACATACCAATTTCTTTTTTAAGAAGCCAAGAAGCCTTCCATACTCATAGCAACCACGTGCTACCATAGAAATCAAGATGGCAACCGTCAGTATACAAAATGAACGACGGAAACATGTGTCACCTTAACAACAAGCGCTACGCATGCGCACTAAGGCCACTGTGCGGATGACGTCATAATATGACTGCTCACGCGGGCTACCACAACAACTAAACATAACGTAACTAGGTCACGTGACATGATGTCACTCCTAGATCCCCACTAGCCCCCCCCCCCAATAAAGGTAGGCTCATCCCTCGCCTACTACTCACCCCACTTGACATTTGACAGGGATCCAAGCCAAAATTTCTTCGTTCCATACAATGCGAAGGTGACTGGCTGCGAGTGAGAGATTTGATGGAGGAGAACCCATGGTATCTCGTCTGTTCGGTCTCACACTCCAGTCTGTTGAAAACCTCGCTAATTGATTGGCCTAGCAACACTTGCCACCATCCCCAAAGTTGGCGGTAACTGAGACACATTTGGGCGATGTGAGTTTTGAACGTTCCAGTAATCCAGATCGTGTGTGTGTCGGTGGTCTCCCCTTGTTTGTTGATGGATTGCTGGATGTAATAAATCTGACGTAAAGAACAGACAGAAACGTGTTGTAAAACACAAACACCCAGTGAAGTTTAACCCAAACAAGTTGAATTCTAAGAAAACCATTTAAAAAGCAAACATTATTCCATAAGCAAATAATTCCATGAACGTGTATTTTGCGCATACCTTATTCCATTTATCATATTATGACTTTGGTATTTATTTTTGCCAGGAAATTCTCACTCCTAAAACCTTCTAAATTCTAATGTCGGTACCTTAATGTGCAAGAAAAATGCAGTGAACACATCTGGTAGCCCAGAGACTGGGGAGGGGGACTTCAGCCCCTCTCCCTTATTTTTTTTTAGCCAACAAAGGTCAAAATATTTGAAATCCTTCGACGAATAAGCATTAACCACGTTCATATTACTGTCCAAACCGTTGTTCAAACCGTACGCACTTAATTTCGCAGTTAATTGATTGCGGGCGCTGGAATAGTGATCGTTTCAGCAGCGTGTTTGATTCCACCGCGTAGGTCACGGCAGGCCTTTTGGGCCTATTGCACGATTTTGGCATTAGTGTGCCGGCAGTCCACTAATTACATAAAATCTCCCAGATCACTTCTTGTGAAACAAATTTATTTTTACATGATTTTCTTGGAGAGTGTCCCAGAAGCTCCTTTTACATTTAAGCTCCCTCTCATTCAAACTGGCTCCGTTGTCCCTGTAGCCTTCACACTTGTCCTGGTATTGAAAGATTATAAACCTGGTCTGCCGGGATGTCAGGCGACAATATCATTATGTAACATACCACTCCACTTTACTATAATGAGCACACTGAACCCCTTGGCAGTTCAAGTTGGACACCAAATCAGCTCTAAGACCCTAATATAATCACAGTTCCTGGTATGCACATGCGTAGTCAAATGTGTTCCGTTGTCATTTCATTTGATGCTTATACGATATTTCAGACATCTTTTCATTCATCAGGTATCCTGGACCCAATGACGAAACCAACTTAGATTCTCATGTATCTGGTTCGGAAGAAATATGGAAGAGATCACAGGATTCGCAGAAGCGGGTTAGTATGACCCATTAACTGCTCATCTTATACAACTATCATTTTCTTATCGAGTCAGTTCACACAAACTAAAAATGGTCCTTTAACCCTTTAGCAAAATCGAAAAGCTTACAAACAAAAGTCTTGAATAACATTTGTTCGTTTTTTTTTATCTTTAGGGTCAAAACCATAGCCTATGACCTCTCATAGGAACGAGCTCAAAGTGCTCGCTCCAACGAGGGGTCTTAAGCTATATTTGTGAGACAAAAAATGAAAGAAAAAAAATAGTGAAAACTGAATGATGATTTTGGTGAATGGCAATGGTCGGTTTTTTTTTTTTTCTGGCCGTTAAGACCAGTTGCAGAGTTAATGATTATGAAACATAGCCCTATTACCACTCAGTGGAACTACCCCAATAAGTTCGTTCTAATCAGAGATAAGGAGCCAGAGCAAAGGGTCACGTCCGTCCGTCCGTCCGTCCGTCCCTTCCTCCCTCCCTCCCTCCCTCCCTGGCCGATTTCGAAATTTCCGTTGACACCTCGCAGGTCTTCAAATGACGGTAATTAAAGGATAAAACATAGTTTGGATCAATAAACTCTGCCCAAGTGTAAGGAAATACGTGTACTGTCGATTGCCGCCGGTAATAAGGGCGAAAGCTTGATATATATTCCTGATTTCGAGCTTTGAGTTCCCATAAAAACTTGATGGGAACTTTTTCTATAGGACTGAATGGGAAGTTTCTGAACGTAGAGGGGTAGCCACTACGTTCGGATCGCTGAACTACGTCAAGTACAGAAACCGCCGCCATCTGATGATTATGATTGGTTTCGAATATATTTGTTTGCGTGAGACTGGAATTGATTTGCGATGCTTTTCTTGTTGGTAAAACTGCGGAGGGGGACATGTGCGTGTAATTAAACAATTCGTCTCTGGCTGCTGGGAGGAGAGAAAGGTCAGATGCGATGGAGCAATGAGGAGAGCAAAGTGGGTAACTGAGCCCTTCTCAGTTGAGAACCACGACAAATCAGTGGCTGGCCAACGTTTTATTCTACACCACGTGGCTGACTAAATAAAATACTATACGTTGATGGCTGACGGCTGATTAAACACTACATTCGACATCCAGATTTACCTTCGAGGAAAATGACTCCCCCCCCCCCCTCCCCCCGCCCCAGTACATTATAAAATTCGCCAATGAACTTAATATTTATAGTAAGAGTTTTTAGTACGACTGAAAATCTCGGAAGTATACAAAAATTGAATGGACAGTGTGCGCTTCATATCATAAACTATAGACTATGTTCAGTCAAAGAAAAAAAACTATTATTCAGTCCTTTTTCAAGCTCGCTGATCACTGTTGTCAAAATGTCTAGATTTTAAGCAGCTATTGTTTTGCATAATGCAACTTGGGACCAATCCAATTCAATCTTCTGTGATAGAGCGCTCAAAAAGCTCTGTCAAACAAAACTGTATTGGTTGAATTCCTGTTGCATTATGGGAAAATTTGCTTTTTCGTATTTTGATTTTTCGACATCAACGTGCAGAGGGTTTTCTTCAATATTATTTTCTGAACCCCGTGATAAAATATTATAGACATTGTCATTCCAAGTGCTACGCAAATCAATTTGCAGATTTTTCACAATTTTCCCATGAAATCGTGAAAGAGACTCTTTAAATTTTAATGAAAGAACACCCTCAATGGACCACATCCAGCTCGGATCTTTCGGCGTTTTTCCCCCCCTTTATTGTTATCAATATGCAAGGTAACCTTTTTAAACGACTCTCGAATAGGTTTGAGTGTTTTCCGTCACCTTGTCATAGAGTTTGAAATATTGTGTTCTTCTTTTCATTAATAGCTGACAAAATAGTGTTTGGTTCAGATGTTCACTTGCCATTCCCCTCCGTATGTTTCGTGGGGAGAATGGGAGTGAACCTTCTGGAGGATCATCTCAAATGACGAAATATAGATAGGAGTAAGATGCGAAAATGAACAATTGATGTATGTATACCTGGAATAAATAATTGTCAAAAGAGT
Organism: Pictodentalium vernedei; assembly: GCA_031216915.1. Lineage (NCBI taxonomy): Eukaryota > Metazoa > Mollusca > Scaphopoda > Dentaliida > Dentaliidae > Pictodentalium > Pictodentalium vernedei. The sequence goes on from CM062297.1 coordinate 744,277,694, forward strand.
TGGATGCTCATCAGACCTAAAACGGGTTAAGATAAGGGAAGTCATTGAATGTTATAATGAAATTCGAGTGGAATGTGACTCAAGCTCTGGTTTGATAAAAAAAAATCACGTCTTCTTTTGGCCGTCAAACTTACCTTTTTTGTAGCCTCAAGCTTCAAACCTCGTTTCCCGGGCCGTATTGGTTTCCCAATAAGCCCATTGCCCATTCGCCATGTTTTACGTTAACGATATACAAGGTCAGAGGTCGCTTCGGTTAAACACTTCGATCACTCTATCTATCAAGAATGTCATATATATACAAGCGATAGAAACTAGCAAAATGTTTCGTTTGAAACGGGAAAATGTGCCTTTTCGATTTAATACTAATAAAGATAGAAAAAAATAACATACTTTCAACACCTCATTTAACCGACAGATCAAAATAATAACCCCTTCCCATAAACGAAGACAGACTCGGCATTATGGGTTTTTTCTGTTGACGAGTGACAAAACGGCCGATGGATCACTCAAACGACACATTTTGTTGGTTTTCGCTCGAGGGTCGGGGGGGGGGGCAGGGTTGACACAGGAGTCGGAACTTTGGGGGGGGGGGGGGGGCTGACCCAAGAATCCCGAACTCCCGGAGCAAGCCTGGGCCCCCAAAGTTCCGGGCCTCGGGTCTATTGCCCCAGCCCCCGCCCTCTTCCTGGCCCTGAGGAACATAAATCAACTGTAAGGGTTTCTTACCGACTGCGATCGTTAATAGAACTATTTATTTGATGATATTTCAGTAGTGTTTCATTTTTAGCTTAACTTGACAAAGTCAAGATAAGCTATTGCCATCACGCGTACGGAAGTCTGTCAGCCTGAGAGTCTGTTCGCATCTACTTTAGCACAGTTGTTCTTACGAAATTTCATATGCAGGTTCGAGGTCACGTCTAGAAGAGAACGTCCCCTTTTGGTCGCGATCGGCTAACCGTGACGGCTACGCGAGCCCGAAACCCGAAAACTTTTAGCACGGTCTACAGGTCGTATTTATGAACGGATTTCACTGTAACTTAGGTAGGAGGACTCCGTATAATGTTTAGATGAGAACGTCCTCTTTTGGTCGCGATCAGTCTACCGTGACGGCCGCAGGGGCACGTAACATAGATTCATTTAACCTAGTCTACAGCTTGCATTTATAAAGGGATTTCATTGCAAATTTGTATGATGACATTATAAATTGGTAGGATGTCCAGATGAGAACGTCCTATTTTGGCCATGATCGGGCTAACGTGACAGCCGCACAGGCGCGTGACCTAGATCTGTTGAGCATAGTATACAGTTCATATTTATGAAGCGATTTTATTGTAACTTGGAAGGGTAACTCGGTACGATCTCTAGATGAGACTCTCCAATTTTGGTCACGATCGGTAGGCCGTTACCGCCGTCTGGTCACGTGACCTAGATTCCTTTAGCGCTGTCTACAGGTTGTTTTTACGAAAGGATTTCATTGTAACTTGGTAGGATAACTTTGTATGATATCTAGATGAGACTCTCCTATGTTGGTCACGATCGGTCAACTGACCAATATTCCTTCAGCAAAGTCTACTAGTTATATTTATGAAGGGATTTCATTGTAACCTTGTAGGATGACTCGTTTTGGAATGATTGTACTGTAACTTGTTAACTTTGGTTGACATACATTAATTGTGAGGGCCACATTAACCCGGGCCTCAGTTCTTTAGTACAGTCTACACCTCAAATTATTCTTATTGAAAACATAGCGTTCAGGGAACAGAAATTATCGTATCACAATTCTTGTCTTATTTCATAATCTTTTCATAAACATTGAACATTATCCTTTTCATCAAATGCTACACACAGTCAAGTTAAGCTACAATGGCATTGTCACTTTCATTAGCTTAACTTGACAAAGTCAAGATAAGCTATTGCCACCACACGGCTGTAAGTCCGTGAGTCTGTTCACATTTCTTAACACCCCCGAAGTTCTTGTCCGGCCATCACTAAATGCCAGGTGTAGGGCAGGTTCGAGGTCATGTCTAGATGAGAACATCCCATTTTGGTCGCGATCGGTCAACCATGACGGCTGCGCGGGTTAAAAACTCGAAACCCTTTAGCACAGTATATAAGTCGTATTCATGAAGGGATTTCATTGTAACTTGGTATGATGACTCCGTATAATGTCTTGATGAGAACATCCTCTTTTGGTACGGTTCGGTCACTCTTTTGGTCCGGTTCGGTCAATCGTTATGGCCGCAGGGGCTCGAGACCTTGATTCCTTTACTACAATCTACAGGTTGCATTTATGGAGGTTGCATTTATGGAGGGATTTCATTGTAAATTGTTAGGATGACACGGTATGATGTCTAGATGAGAACGTCATATTTTGTTCACGATCGGTCAGTCGTCACCTAGATCCCTTTAGCACAATCTACAGGCCGTATTTATGAAGGGATTTCATTGTAACATGGTAGAAGGACTCGGTATGGTATCCAGATGAGACTTCCTATTTTGGTCGCGATCGGTCAACCGTGACCCCGGACGGGCACGTGACCTAGATTCATTTAGCAAAGTCTTCGAGTCATATTTAGAATGGATTTCATTGTAACTTGGTAGGATGACTCGTTTTGGAATGATTTTACTGCAACTTGGTAACTTTGGTTTACTTACGTTAACTATGAGGGCCACATCAACCCGGGCCTCAATTCTTTAGTACAGTCTACACTTCAAATTATTCTTGTTGAAAACATAGCATGTAGGGTACAGTACTTAACATATTCTCAATTATCACAATTCTTGTCTTATTTCATAATCCTTTTATAAACATTGAACATTATCATTTTCATCAAACACTACAGTCAAGTTAAGCTGCAGTGTCATTGACACTTTCATTAAGCAATAGTTCAGTTCGAATCCCACCTGCGGCAACCGCGTTGTGTCCTTGGGCACGACACATCACCTCCATTGCCCCCGAGGGGGGGGGCGGTGGTGGCGTTGTGTACTAAGGCGTACGGCACGTTGATGGTGCACTTGTCTTCATCCAATGCTAACTCTGCTTGTGTGGAGTTAGTATGTTGGGGAGCCTGACAGTTGCTAGCTGTTGCTCGGTGGTTCTCTGAGTCTCCGTGTACTCCAGCTTCCTCCACCCGTAAAACTGCTCGACACGAGGTGACCCTGGCTGTCGAAAGTGTCGTTAAGCCCCAATAAATAAATTAAGCAATAGTGTGTTGAACATGGGTGGCCGTTTTTCTCTCTAGATTGAAAATGGCTTCTAGTTTTCATTTGTGGATGACGAGACAGAAAAAACTATCACCACCAAGTTGAACACACCATTTCTTTATTTCTTTATTGGGGTTTTAACGACACTTTTGATAGCCTGGGCCACCTCGTGTCGGAAATACACCATAAGCAGTGAATAAAACTCGATAGGCCTAAAGGCTAAAAATTATCCATGCACAAATGTAAATAAACAGTTTTATTAACGATGACAGTCGGTAAGAAACTCTTATAGTTGAATTATATTCCATGTTTCGTGTTTAGACAGTAGCAGCATTTCCGGCCACCCAACTCACCGGGAAATATATCCATTTATTACAGCTAGATAGCTGGGCGTGGGGTGCAATTAGAAATTAGAGGTGGACACCGCGCCATCCGAACCCCCTTAGTAACGTCCTTGATCACGTAACAAGAACTTAATTCTACAGCCACATGAATCCGTGCAATTTTTCTTTCGAATTTGCCCGCCACACGCGTTTCTAACCAGCCGTTCGTTTCGAAACAACCTTAATAACAACGTAACAGAAACTCAGAATCACGGGAGGCACATACCGAGTTTCATAAAACGTCCGCATACCATGAATCACCGTACAAGCGTAAAAGATCGTCAGAAAGAAAACATCAAATTTCCAGCAATTTATGATGCGGATTTCGACGCTATTTGTACAAATGACGTGTAAATAACTGAACGGTGGCTGATTTAGGGCATTGGGATTTTTTTTTATCTCATTATAACGAGATACTTTCTCGTTATAACGAGAAAGCATCTCGGTATAACGACTTAGGATCTCGTTATAACGAGATCATATTTATATACGGAGCGTCACATAGTTTGGAGGCGGGGCGGTTATTCACCTTCCTGCGTATATGATGTTTGCAGAAATCACTAATAACCTTTGGATAAATATCAATTTTGACTAAATACAAATAAAAATAGATATGCATACTGAGGGAGGTGACATAGTCAGATTGGCTGTCTACCTGTCACCCCCTTAGAACTGCAAACAGACAGTGATCAAAATTGTTACGGAAGTTTCACATGTAGCAGATCTTGTTCGATATATAAAGGGGGAATAGAACGCGAGTAATGTCATGGCATGGGGCTATACTAATGTCTCAGAAAAGTACTGTCCCGCACCTGTTCCGGCTGGAGACCGGTGATTTCAATTTGAAGGATGCTAACAAGCTTGTCGTGTCCACTCCACTATTTCAGCTAGCACCGTGTTCCGATGAGAACTAGTTGCAGTACAAGCATTGACAGCACACTTGGTTGGTATGTTTTAGCAGTGAGTCCACATCGGTTAGCACATTCGAGGAGTACATTTTGAAGAGTGCTCGACAAATGCGCTGACCGATGAGTCTCGCATCATGGAAAAAGGTTTGCGTTGTGATAAACTCGCCTGCGAGAGTGCAACTGTGGGGGTTTACCGACACATATCTTGGTTGTGTGCTCGTAAGATTAATCAACTGTTCTGAAAGATGTCAAAAAGATTATTAATTATTGTCTATTGTTTGCTGTTTACGGATTCTTGCTTGAGTGTTGAGATTCTTTGAAATAATTTTGGGACGGGCACGAATAACAAGCTTGGGTAGGATGAGGGTTCCAGATTATTATGCAGAATACGTCAATTAGTCGTAAAAGGACAGGGACTTGTCAGACCCACTGTTATTAAGTATCCTATAAAATTTACAAATTTAAAGTGTGCAATCTGGACAATAGGGATTGTTACAGTGAACATCGGTTGAGTATGATGGAAGGAATTTTTAAGTAAGTGTTCTCTTGAATGTGTCTCTATTATTGATAAGACGAATTGAGTTATCTAGAGCGCTCCATATCTTTGGAAACGCGAACAGAGGAAGTTTGTCTAGGGATTTGGTTCGCGTTTTCGCTATGTGTAGGAGACCAGACTGTCTGGTAGTCATACCAAACGGATTGTCTACGATTCTGAAGATATCGTTAAAGGATGGTGGTAGTCTACCATTTTACCAGTCAAAGACGAACATGGACGCTTGTTGTTTAAACAGATCATCAACCTTGAGTATTTTATTTTTCTTAAATAAAGGGTCTGTATGGGTATTATATCTTTTGTTATTGATTATTCGTAATGACCGTTTTTGCATAATTACCAGTTTTTTTTATTTCCTTGGAGTTGCCCCAAGTCTGTATTCCGTATAACAGATGGCTATGTATTAAAGCGTAGTAAAGAGTGTCTTCATGGGTCCATATGGGAGAATATTCTTAACTTTATTGAGACTGTAATTGGCGTGCGCTATTTTGGAACATAATTGGGATATATGAGCCTTGTAGGAGAAATGTTCATCAATACGTATTCCCAGAAATTTCGTTGATTTTGTGGTTTCAGTGGCTCCCACTTTGGTTATTATTTGATTATTTATTTTTAGCTCTTGGCGGAAATTATTGTTGTTATTTTTTTTATTTGGGTTCGGCACAATGTATGTGGTTTTTGGGCATTCAGTAATAACTGATTCGCCGAACACCATTCGAATACTTTTTGAAGTTCCTCGTTAAAATATCTGGTTAGGGAGTTGTTGTCGGAGCCTGAGCCGTGTCCTGTTGTATCATCTGCAAATGACAGAAGATCCAATGAGGTGGAATTACTAATGTCATTGATATACAACAGAAAAAGAACGGGTCCTAAGATCGAACCCTGCAGGGCTCTACATGTCTGTGTTGCAAGGTCCGACTTATGATCTTCGTACGTTACATACTGGGACCTATTTTACAAATAGCTTCGAAAATAGCTGTTAACAAGACCTCTGATTCCATACTTTTCCAATTTGTGTAATAATATTTCGTGATTTATGGAATCAAAGGCCTTGGATAAATCCAAGAACACTGCTAAAGTGCTATCTTTCCCTTGGTTATTATTTTGTATTGCAGTGCTTTTCAGGAGCAGAAGAATAGGATGTATTGTAGCATGTTATTTTCTGAATCCATATTGATTAGGAGAAAGAATATCAAATCTATCTAAGAAACTTGTGAGTCTGGTCTCCATTAGCTTTTCCATTACTTTTGAAAATACTGGGAGTATACTGATAGGTCTATAATTAGTAAAACTGCTTTGGTCGCCTGCTTTAAAAATAGGTACAACTTTTGCAACTTTCATCTTGTCTGGCACTACGTCCTTAATGAAAGAGTTATTAATAATATGTGCAACAGGATCGACAACTTCGTTTACCGTATGTTTAAGAAGACGTGTTGAGATATCATGGCAGTCGTTTGACGTTTTGGGCTTCATTTTGTTTACCACGTGTGAGACCTCTGGGTGAGTAGTAGGTGTTAAGTAGAAGGTATTTGGAACATTACTGTTCATATAATCTAAGAAGGATTTGTTTGTTTTTTTAATCTGCTCGGATGTTGTTTTTCCAATGTTGACAAAGAAATTATTGAATTCGTTTGCTATGTTATGGGCTTCGTTTATTTCTATGTTGTCCTGAATGAAAAATGAATGTAGTTCCACTTCTCGTTTGTCTTTGTTGATTGCCTCGTTTAAAATCTGCCATGTTCTTCGCATATTATTTTTGTTTTCGATCAGGATATCTCTGAAATAAATCGCTTTGCGTTGTTTTTTAACCTTTTTGAAGATTCTACAATAGTTTTTATAATTTTGTTTATTCTGTTCGTTGGGCAATTTGAGCTTTTTATTGTAAAATTTTAGTTTGTTGTTGGAAGATGTGATAAGTCCCCTGGTCATCCAGGGTTGTTTTTTTAATAAATTTCCTATTTTGGCGAATGTTTTTGTTTGGAAATGCTTTTTCGTAGGCTTCCATATAAATGGTTAAAATGTTTCATATGAAGAATTTGGACAATGGGATTGCATCACTGGGAAAAAATCACTTTGTGAGAGGAGTATTTTAAACTCGGCAATACTTTCTGCATTTATAATTCTCTTCGAGACGAATCTTGGTGTGTCATTTACCCTGAGTGCTGTTTCAATATAGAAAACGCCAAAGTGGTCTGAAACATCCGTGATAATTATTCCGGATAAGGTATTGCTTGAGAGACTGTTGGAGGATATATGGTCTATCAGACTGGCAGAGTGACTAGTTACTCTTGTTGGTTTTGTAATGTAGGGTAAGAACCCTTGGCTGAACATGAGATCAATATATTCCCCAGTCTTGGAGTGTGTGGTTTCTTTTAAAAGATCTAGGTTAAGATCGCCCGTGATGTAAACCTTTTTACTTTCAACATTAAGAACATCCGTTATTTCGTTTAATTTTGATAAGAAAAGGTTAATATCGGCTTTTGGTGGTGTGTTTGGTCTATATATGACATCTACAACTTTGAAATTGTGTTTTTCTATAATCTCGATAAAGAGAGATTCGAAGACGTGGGGAATAAAAACCGAAAGATCACTTCGCACTTTGTATTTTATATCTTCTTTTATATAAAGCCCCACTCCTCCTCGGCCGTCATCATTCTCAGGTCTCGTATTTTTAATAATTGGAGCATAGCCCTCTAGAGTGTACGAACTATTTGAAGGAATTTGAAATATTTCTGTTAGTCCAATTATGTCGAAAAGGTTTTCTTTCGTTTGCAAGTTGCACAACATGTGTTGAAGGGAATCCCAGTGAGCTTTCAAACTTTGGCAATTGATATGAAATAATGAGAAGCCTGCGTCTATTTTACCTGTTGTCAATTGAAAAATAGTTACACTCGTTTGCATTAAGTTTAAAAGGGGAATCGTTATTTTCGGGCAAAGAACATACTTTTTCATTGTAGAGCTGTATAAAGTCGTACTCTGCATTTGTCTGCACCTCATCAAGTGTAATGCTACCCGCCATTAAATACCAAAATACCAATATGATCTCCAGTTGGGTGAGTGTATAGGATAGATCGTAGGATACTAGATGGAAGATGGATCCTTTCAGGAAAGTCAAAGGTTATGCTCTGCTGCGTCTTCTGCTACAGACTGTTGCAATAATGATAAAACAAAAATAACAAATGCAGATGCATGTGGACTCACAATAGCATATTACTGATGTTCTCTAAACTCTCCCACCCTCAGAAACTAACGTTTATGTTTGCCTATGGGTAAATACAAAGTATACGAATATATTATTGGAAAAAAAATATAGTAGAGATAAGGGAATGAAATTTTCAATTCAAAGAATACGTTAGGGATTACCGAAAGGGGTTCTATTTTGTGTAAGTTGACCACATTGAGAAGGGAGTAGGAGAAAATATCTGCCATATCCATCCATGTAGTATATACTTGTGCATTTATGTTTGTTCAAATACCCCTATACACAGCGACCCCCGAACTCCATTCCGCTATACATGCCAGTAGGCAGATAGAACAGAACGGAACCCGGGTGACGATATATATACACACACACACACGTATACACATATACATATATATATACATAGCAATATATACATACACACACATATACACATACAATCCGCGCAATGTAGAGACCCAATTTATTTCAATAATATGTATTTAATTATTCCTCTCTGTCGCGGAGATGGTTTTGTTAACTCTTTATCCAATATAATAGTCAAAACCGACTGGTACTACTCACAAAAATATCCATACAGGCTTCAATATTTTCTCATCTTACTCCCGAAAGCATAGATCACGACACCCCACTGGAATGAGCTCATTGAACTCGTTCCAATAGGGTGTCATGAACCACGCCTTCGAGACAAAGGTGAAGAATTTCCAATAGGGGGGTCGTAAACAACCCTTTCGAGACAAAAGGTGAAGAGGATTAGTCATTTAGCAGTTTATGTGCAAGCGTCGTCTGCAACCGCGTTTTCGGGGTAAAGAGTCAATAAAGATCCAGACAGTGAGCCTTGGATTCCAGTATTTCGGTAATAATTTAAGTACGGCTAAGTGACGACAAGAGGAGAATCGCGATCGACTATCAGAATACTACCCATGCAGGTATAAAGCGTACGACAATAGCTTTCCGAGGATTACAGGGTTCAGACAGTTGAAAAATAGAAGTTTGATCACCTCAATTGCTTAAACCGAACGTTTGTGGCATTTTCCAAGCCATTGTGTAAGAGTGATACAACGTACACGTATCTTGGTTGGTACATGCTTACAACGAATTATGTGGGTTCGTACAGATAGGTTGGAAGCATCGAGAAACCTGTACTTGCTCTTATGTGTGCAGGGTATGGGGGGGGGGGGGGAGGAATGTAGACGCGAATGTATCTGTGGAGTGTCTAAACACGTGGACATTTGGGACTGGTACATGGATATATGAAGGCACATACGTGTGAAAACGTAGTTATGGATGTGTATGTGTGTATCTGTAAGTTCACAAAAGGGTGCGTGAGGGTGCGTGTAGAGTGTAAGTATGAGTATGAGTTGAACATGTGGGTTGATGTTGCCACGGCAGGAAGAGGGATTGGTTATTTGGAATACGAATAAGTTAACAAATAAGTTGAATGATGTGTATGTTGGTGAGGGGGCGGGCGGGGGCAGGGGTTGTAAGTATATGTAGAAGTAGGTGACAGTGTTGACTTTCTCTCAAAAGAATGGGAGATAGGAGACGGGTGTGTGTTTGTTTCTGGATTGGGAAACAGTTTTTATCTCTTCACTGTGGCATCTATATCCTCAAAAATGTCAAATTTCATTTTTCTTCCATCTTTCAATTTCCCTCAAATAGAACCATTACGGTGGTACGCAGACTCAATATCGCTGTGCAGGTAGAGTTTCCTGATAAGACTCGAATTTAAGGCTGTCACGTCGTCACTCACTTTCACCGCTGTTTTTTAATCATTGTTTTTCATAGTCTTTGACATTATTTGCTTTCTGTGCATCAAAGTAGCGTCTCTCAAGTCCTTTTGGCAGAATTTGACTATAACTGGACGTGGCACGTCCTTATTCCTCGAGGGAAGACGATGTATCGCTTGGATGTCAGTTTCTGTCACATTCAGCTCAGCGGTCGTGGTTTTCAACAATGCACAGAATTATGGGTTATGGTTTGTTTTCCGATTTTGTGGGAACTTGCGTGTCATTGTTTCGCACCGATAACAAAACAGCACGACAGCTTAACGAGCTTTGTTTTTTGAAGCAAAAATGAAGATATAACAAAATATATGAATGGTGATTTTTTTTTTTTTTTTGGAATAGCGATGGTTGGTTTCGGTGAAGAGCTTAGTGACAGGGGTTTATAGTTTTTTTTCGGTATGGTGGGTGGGTGGGTGGGTGGGGGGGGGGGGGGGGGGGCAAGTTCAAACTTTTCTTCCAGACCACCAGTACAGTTTTCGAGGGATTTCTGATTGACAAAATTTCTACCATTCTGGGACCCAAAACGGATTAGTATTCAGTGCAGCAACATATTTTTAGCCAAAATATCAATACTTCTTCCATTTTGCTGACTTTTACCAAGAAAAGGCCTAAAACATTTTCCGTCGAGTCGAAAATGTACCGACAAATTTTTCGTGGGGCCGTCGCGGGGCCGTCGCTCGTTGGTCTCCTGTTTTTTATGATTTGTTTATTTTTACTGGAGTTTCACGATATTTTCAGCAGGCAGGGCCATGTCGTGTTGGGCAAATTTACGGGTGGAGGAAGAGAGGGGAATCCGGAGAGAACAACCCAGAAGCTGCGAGCAACCGTCAAGCTCTCCAACTTACTAAGCCGGCAGAAGCAGGGTTAGCACGGGTTGAAGGCACGTGCGCCATCAATGTGCCGCACGACTTAGTACACAACGCCCCGGCCCCCACGTGGGTAATTGGTATTAACCCTTTGAACACTGGTGGTATCTTCCATGTCAGTTCCATGTAACAATAGGAAGAGTCCATATTTATTATTTGGGGGTAGACCAATTAATATTTTCAACGTGCAGTCTTAGGGCTGCGCGTTGAAAATATTGATTGGTCTACACCACACATTTACCTTGCAGTCACCCCCTTAGACATTATGACGTAGCTTTTGACCAGGCCGGAAAAAGGGCCTCTGGAGTTGAAAGGGTTAAGTGTCTTGCCCCAGGACTCGGCCTCCTAAATCTGCTTCGCTGCCAAGTGGGGGCATAGTGTACTAAGGCTCCAGGCACGACGACGGTATACTTGCATTCATACGAGGCTAACCCTTCTTGTGCCGAGTTAGTGTGTCCGAGCCTTCGAATGAGGGGCACAGGCAATGGTTTTGGAAAAAATGAAAAGGTTTGGTTTTAAAAAATGTATATTGGTAAAGACAGTATTGACCCTCTCTCTCTCTCTCTCTCTCTCTCTCTCTCTCTCTCTCTCTCTCTCTCTCTCTCTCTCTCTCTCTCTCTCTATGTCCCTGTTATTCGCAAAAAGCATTTAGAAAAACGAAACCATCGCTTAAGACCCCTCAACGGGCTCGTTCTTCATTTTTGTCCTTCCAAACCACAGCTTATGACCCCTCATTGGAACGAGTTCGTTCCAGTGAGAGGTCTTAGTCTATTGTTTGGAAGGAAAGCAATGAAATATTTTATACTGTCCTCTGCAACTAGAGTTATAATTAGTGGATTAATAATGTCAAATTAATAAATTTATTTGTTCCAAGAAGGTCGTAGGCTGAATGTGAAAAAACGAATTCACCCTTTAAGTGGACCTGTTTGATGTGAAGCAGTACGGGTACGGTGGCTGATTTAAGTCATTACATCGAGATTTTTTCTCGTTATAACGAGATGCTAAGTCGTTATAACGAGATGTTTTATCGTTATAAAGAGAAATGTTTCTCGTTATAACGACATGTTTTCTCGTTATAACGAGATGCTAAGTCGTTATAACGAGATGTTTTCTCGTTATAACGAGATGTTATATATCGTTATAACGAGATGCTAACGAGAACGTATCACATTATAATGAGACCAAAAAACTTCTCTGTGTCCTAAATCAGCCACTGTATTTACTGAGTATCGTATATGTATATCCATATTATTTTTGAACATTTTGTTGGTTTCTAAACCATTCACGATAAAAAGAGCATTTGTAATATCAATTCTCTCCCTTGGATTGTGCTGCGTTGTTGAAGTAAAATTTACTTGACTTGAAACTTGATTAATACAGTGTTCGGAAGACAACGTTTTTTTTTTCCTGGGACTGTCACAAAGATCCTAGACACTTCGGAAGACAACGATTCTTTCTGAGCTCAAGGGCACTGGAAGCCCTCGGGCTAGGAGCAAGCGGGCGCCGCAGAAGTGCACTATTGGAAAAGACTTTACGAGAACACTCGAATATTCGTTTCCATCTAACTTATTTTACGAATAACAATAGGAGGGGGGGGGGGGTTCAAGTATAATAACGGAGGCTGGTCGATAACCACCGAACAAAGAAGCTATACAGTCAGCAGGTTGGGTTATAAAGCTTCGCATCGTCCTCTGAGTTCACCAAGGCACCATTTGCATTGCAGATGCATTGTAGATGGCGCTTTGTTGCACTCAGGTTCCGCTCCATAGTTTTTCAGACCTTTCCAAAAATCACATTCCATGCACTCACTTCAAATGCAAATATTCTGTTACTTAGTAATCTTACACATAACATGCATTACATATCCCAAATTCACCGAAAACATATAACACTATCTGACTAAGTAAAAAAAAAAAAATGTGAATGTGGGTGAAATAATTTATTGTCAAAGGCAAGACTCCAGCCTGTAAAATAGCATAAAAAATGCCAATACCAGTCATTTTCAGCCACCCAGCAGCCTCAAAAGTGGAATCTTCCTACTATTCCCACTCACCTTTCTAAAATGTGAAAACAAATTTCCCTGTTTCCATCTCATTTGTAGCCCGACTGTTTACAGTCAGGGCTATAGTCATGACTTTCGTCCGTCTCTCCGTCCGTCTCTCCGTCTGTTAACATTTAGAGTTTTGGTTAACCCTTTACCTAACCTGAAAAGCAGACGACACTTGCAAAAATAATTCTTGAACAATTAACTTTTTTCATTTTTTGTCTCAAAAACATAGGTTATGACCCCTCGTTGGAACGAGCTCGACGAGCTCGTTCCAACGAGTGGTCATAACCTATGTTTTTGAGACAAAAAGTGAAAACAATAATAACAATTAATTGGCGATTTTTGAGAATAGCGCTGGCCGGTTTTGACCGTTACGTTGGGTAAAGGGTTTAAGTTTGTAGTTAACGTTTTTCAGTCAAGGTTAATTTTTTTTTCTTTTTTTAAATTAATATTAATTACTATTGATTGTATCATTCTCATTATGTTTCATGTTATTTTGGTAAATATTTAATCCTTTTTTGATGTCAATTTAACTTACAACTTCCAGGTTAAAGTTTTTTTGTTTACAAAGTTACACCTTTCATTCTTCAAACGGTTTAGTGCAATGTCGCTGTTTCTCATTTGGGACAATGTCTACTGTCAACTGAATCTTTCTACAGTAATTTTCATTAATATCGGTATGATTTTAACCCCTTTTAAACATGTTTTCAGACTTAGTTTCTTTGTATTTGACATTTGGCTTTGCCATGTACTTTCTTACTTTACTTCTTGCATAGTCAATAAAACTTAATGATTGCATTTACATCAATGATTTCCTTTCTCGGTTTTAGGAAATATTTTACCGTTTTTTTGGCAGTCAGTTTTACTTAGTATTCCCAGCTTAAAGTTTCGGATTAAAGTTTTGCTTTTCAAGGTTGTACCTTTCATTCTTCAAACACTTTGTTACAACATCATTCTTTTCATCTGGGGCAAAGTCTATTGAACCTGTATACAGTGGTTTCAAATAATATTGACGTTAATTTAACCCTTTTCAAAACGATTTTCGAACTTAGTTTCTCTAAATTTAAAATTAGGCTTTTACCACATACTTTGTTACTTTTTATCCCCCACAAGGGGGGGATATAGCATAAAGCTCCGTACATCCATCCGCCCGTCCGTCTGTCCGTCTGTCTATCAGTATGTCCGTCCGTCCGTCTGCCCGAACTTTGTTTATGGCATAACTTGAACAATAGTTAACGGATTTCAATTCTTTCCAGTACATGTCTCTACAGCAGCAATGTCTATGTCAAGTTCGATGACCACCATTATCCAATGAAAATCATTGAAGTTATTGCCGTAACCCCCTCCACCCCCGCCAATTAGGCATTTTTTTTTCTTTGCTCCAAAATGCATTTTGAAGGATTTAGAGTGACTATATGCCGAAAAAAAATTTGACTCCCATAACCTCCCCCCCCCCCCCCTTTTGGGGGTGTAATTTAGGCAGTCGGTTTACAGTCAGGCCTATAGTCATGACTTTCGTCCGTCGTCTGTTCGTCCATCCGTTCGTCTGTTAACATTTAGAGTTTTGGTTAAAGTTTGTGGTTAAAGTTTTTTAGTGAAGGATACAGTTTTTTTTTAATTAATATTAATTACTATTGATTGGGGAACGCCGTGGCTCAGTAGGTAGAGGCGCAGACTGCAAGCCGAGAGGTCCTCGGTTCGAATCCAACCTGCGGCAACCGCGTTGTGTCCTTGGGCAAGACACTTCATCTCCATTGCCTGCGTGGGGGCACGGTGGCGTTGTATACCAAGGCGTACTGCACGTCGATGGTGCACTTGTATTCAACCAATACTAACCCTGCTTGTGTTCGTATGTTGGGGAGCTGACAGTTGCTCGCCGTTGCTCGGTGGTTCTCTCCGGGTACTCTGGCTTGTTCCACCCGTAAAACTGTCACGGTCATGATTAGCCATTGTGCATAAATATGTGACCTTAAACACCAATAATAATAATAATTACTATTGATTGTATCATTCTCATTATGTTTTATGTTATTTTGGGACATATTTAACCCTTTTTTGCAGTCAATTTAACTTAGAACTTCCAGGTTAAAGTTTTGGATTAAAGTTTTTTTTCATTTACAGAGTTACACCTTTAATTCTTCAAACAGTTTAGTGGAATGTCACTGTTCTCATTTGGGACAATTATTTCTACACTGTCTGCTGAAGCTTTCTTCAGTGATTTTAATTAATATTGACAGGATTTTTAACTCCTTTTAAACATGTTTTCAGACTTAGTTTCTTTGTATTGGAAAATACAACTTAATGACTTAGTTTCTTTGTATTGGAAAATACAACTCAATGATTGCATTTACACCAGTGATTTCTTTTATCCATTTTAGGAAATATTTAACCCTTTTTGCAGTCATTTTTCTTAGTATTCCCAGCTTAATTTTGGATTAAAGTTTTGCTTTTCAAGGTTGTACCTTTTATTCTCAAACACTGTGTTACAGCGTCATTGTTTTTCAAATGGGGGCAAGGTCTACTGACTCTGTATACAGTGGTTTCAATTAATATTTGCGTTAACCTTTTCAAAGTGGTTTTCGAATGTACTTTCTTTAAATTTGGAAATTAGGCTTCTAACAATACTTTGTCACTTTTTGTTCCTACATGATCAATATCAAATTTTAATAATTGCATTTACAGACCTGATTTCTTTTACTTGTATGCAGCTTTTATTCTCATTACCTGAGCTTCACAGTTTGAAATATAAAGAAATGCCTTCTGCAGCATACTTTTGTTGTTCTACAAACGTAATACAGATTGGAAGGAAATGGGAGTGAGGGACTTTGATGCTGTCTCCAAAAGTTCAGGGGATGTGGGTGGAATCAATCCATCCAACCCCTCCTCCCCATGTTATCCAGAAGATAAATCCAGTTCTAATTGTACAATTCTCTTCAAATTTGATATTACTTTTTAATACGCCCATTTGTAAAAACGGTCATATTATGTAAATGGTCCGTCCGTTCCTCCCTACCTCCTTCTGTCCATAAACAATTGGTTTCCGACCGATAACTCCAGTTTGGATTATTTATTTACTGCATCTTTAACCCTATATCAAACACAAGTTGAAGTCAACAGTACAAATTATTTTTCTGAAAAATCAGATTTTTTCATTATTTACTTCTAACCATTGCTTATTAGTCCTTATTGGAACAAACTCATCAAGCTTGTTCCATTAATAGGTCATGAGGTATGTTTTGGGGGAGAGAAATGAAAAAATAAAATTAAATTTGAATAGCATTTTTTGTATATCACGAGTGCAGATAAGGCATATTCGTTTGGCAAACGGTTAACAAAAAAATGGCTCAGACTATTTTGTGTCTAAGCTTTGCCATTGCTGGGACAGTCGGACTGCATGAGTGACATCACTCTAGTTTAGTTACATGCCTGGTAACAAACCCGTACAAAAAGGACATTTCAAAAATAGCCAATTTTTCGTAGCCATCGTTTCCCATAATTCATCTGGTAATTTACCCCAATGCATCAGACTCCAACTTTGGGACCAAAACTTCAAATTCTCTTGTCCAACAAATAGCCTAATGTAATCATATATCTGATACTAAAAATCTATCTCCAATTTACATGGCATTAGTTTCACCATATGCCCTGTTTTTAGACTTTTAGTGCAATAGTGCGAAACTGCAGAGCGGAACCTTAACAGAAAACAAGAATGATCTCCCCTTGGATTTTACTGAGGCAAAAGAATCGGGAGTCTATCCTGAGTTGAATGAACAAAAACCACAAGTCTCTATTTTCAACCAGTAAAAAGATACAGCATGGTCTTTGTGTGTGACTGCGAATAGCTTTTGTGGGCAGTTTTTGCCTGATTTTCACAACCGCACCATATCTTTTCAAGTCCCGCATTTCTCTGAGCCATTGGAGATAGCATTATATTATTACCACCAGCTACATTGACTACCCATGTCATGTCCCTAGCACTGTTAAATACAATAAAAATGTAAAACAACAAGCAGTAACAACTATTGGTTTGGGGGTGGGGGGGGGGTGGTCACTCACTAGATATAAAAGGGCAAACAGCTTAATGGACGGATGACACACGGACATGACACCAGTGACCAAAATAAAAAGTAGACACCATGACTGCAATTCTGTGGTGAATAATAACAACCAGGCTGTTCATAATTACATGTATCTATCATGAATACAGAGCTCAGTGTTTAGGAAATGCAGTGTTCTACCATAATGTGTTTTCGAAACTGGATGTAAATTCAAAAAGGTTACGAAATTAGGATATATCAACAAAATTTCTTAAAATTTCCACTTATTTCCTTCCAGTTGTGCAAAGATATCACTTGATGAATGTTAATTATCACTAACAACTGCACACAAACCAGAAATAATAAAAGTTTTTTTTAAAAAAAAATGGTGTATTTAGAACTCAAACACGAAAAAAGAACTTCCTGGTTCAAGAGTTGACACTGACAACAAAATGCTAATAAGAGAAAACAAGAGTGATCCCCCCTTGGATTTTACTCGGGCAAAGGAATCTTGAGTCTTTCCTAATTTAATCATATATCTGATACTGAAAATATATCTCCAGTGCACATGGCATTAGTTTCACCATATGCCCTATTTTTAGAATTTTTCCCATGTGCAGTAATGCGAAACTGTAGAGCGGAACCTCAACGATCTAAATATATAATGTGAATACTATTAAGTGACACATTACAATTCATGATACGTTTTAAACTCGCAGTCTTAACTCGTAACCAGAGTGGTGAGCCATTTTTGATAACCCCCCCCCCCCCCCCCCCCCCCCCAGCATTGCCCTCGGATGCTTCTGCCGCCCTTGCCTGAGCTGAAGACTGAAGTGAATTGGTATCTTTATTTCAGTCTTATTAAAAGAAATGGTACATGTATATGTGTGATCTAATCATATATACTTCGAGAAACAGAACATCCAAATTGCCTGCGTTCCTAAAATGGAAAAAAAAAATACTTTCAACTTTCCGAAGACAGCCGAGTTCTTATCATCTCAGTGAATTTTGCCAGTTTAGTTTAAAAAAAAATTTTTCACAACTTACAAAAACTTCTCTCCTTAGACAAGAATAATTAACATTTGCCGCACAATTATATACAATATAGAAATACTAAGAATTAGTGTAGGCATCAGCTAAAGGGTTGAAGATTTGAAGATTTAGAGAGATAAGGAGTTAACCGTTTTGAGCTCCGGTGGTATCTTCTACATCAATTCAGTAGAGTTAGCTGGAAGGGTCCGTTTTCATTATTTTTGATCTGACCAATCAATATTTCCAACGAGGAGCCTTGGGGTCACACGCTGGAAACAGTGGTTGGTCTGCACTACTTAATTATTTAACATTATTTTGTCAAGGAAATTGGGGTGTTTCGCGGGCTTTGCCCGGCCATCGGGGCTCAAAGTGTTAAAGAGTTATATGATTAGAGAGTGAAGGAGTGAAGGATTGCCGTTGTCTAGGATCGCCTAGTGACTTTGCATTTTTGGATCTCTATCGTCTTTACAGAAAGATAGCGTGTAATTTAAGAACAAATTGATGGAGATTAAAATGCAGTCCCACAATACTCCACGTTGTCCCAATGCACGCAAATACACAACCAAGTGTGCATTATGCATCATTTGGGTTCAGGTGATGTTATTCGAATCGGCCAGTTGCAAGGAGGAATGTTTGAACTTTCCTGAATAAAAGTTCGTTTTGCTTTGTTGTTAAACCGATTATTCCATGAAGTAGCTCGTCGACATTAGATATATTGAACATGATAACAGCATTAAGAAAAGTCAATCTCAAAATCTTTGAGGGTTGTAGTTCGGGCATTGAAAGAAGAAATGATGTGCATCTTCTTTGGGATGGCCACAGGTACACTATGGGGTAGAGGAGATAAAATTGTTAAATTTGTCGTGGTTCAGATCACTGCAACAGTTTCGTAGTTTGCAGTGAGAACGTTTCCTTTCCTGGTTCCTGTGTAGAAATATGACGGTGGTTTGACGGAAGGGTTCAATTTAGCAAGGTTGCCTTTAACTACAGAAAGTGTAGACGCAGTTTTGGTGTTAGTTGGAAGCCCATTCCAAATTTTGGAAGATGAAGTGAAGAATGTATTTGAAAATTGTTCTGTCCGCGGTTGGTACCTAGATAAGTTTTTAGAATTACGTAAATTGTAATTTGATGTTTCTCCCACAGTGCGTGGTAATAATTCAACAAGGTAATCTGGAGCATCGTTATTAGATATTTTGAAAAAAGCACACAGTTTGTGATGGTGCCTTCTCTCAGAGAGTGAGCGCCATCCAAGTTTCAAGAGTATACGCTCGGATGAAACAGATCATGTGAGACCAGACACTATTCTTGCTGCATCGTGGTGTAGTCGATCTATTTTCATTAGAAGATACTTAGGAGCACAGTCCCAGACGGTATCACCGTAATCAATGAGTGGCAAGATGAATGAGAAATATATTTGTTCCAGAGTTTTCCTCCCAAGTTTATACTTGAGTTTTCTCAGATTGGACAAACGTGCATTAACTTTTTTACAAATTTCCGCTATCTGGTGATCCAATTTCAAGTTTGACTGCAGGATTAAGCCAATATGCGTATGTGAATCGGAGAAATTCATCGGAGTTTCGTTAAAGATCAGATCTGGATGGTTATGATTAGGGATTCGAGAGAAGTAGACAGCTTGCGTTTTAGATGGGTTGAAGGATACCAGCCACTTCTGAGACCAGGAGTATATTTTAGCCAGATCATTATTCAATAGGGTTGTTAGTTCAGAACTCGAGCTTTTACTGTTTGTGAGACATGTATCATCAGCAAACAATCTCGTAAGAGATTCTAAATTCTCTGCAATATCGTTGATATAGACTAATAAAAGGAAGGGTCAGTGATCTTTTACCGAGGTTAAAATATAAACGAAAGTGATGGGATAACAGAAAGAAGGAAAATACAGAAGTTCTTAACATTTCGTACTAAAATATAATATTATATAGAAGATCGTCGAATTATTCAAATGTGAATTTAATCAACTGTAAATTCTGTCATTTTGAACTCAATGAATTCTGTAGAACATTAGCAGCAGATGTACCCGAACGCCCCTCATTGGGGATATCTCATGGGGAGCTCATAAGTGACATCATAGAAACGTGACCCAGTTACGTCGTGTTCGGTTGCCATTTCAGCCTTCGTGAGCGGCCACCTTGTGACGTCATCCCCTTGGATATCCGTGGTCTAAGAGCGCAAGCACAGCGCGGGTTGTTTGGGTGACACGTGTTTCCGTCGTCTATTTTGTATACTGGGTCGCCATCCTGTTTTCTATAGTAGCACGTGGTTGCTATGTGGCCCCCAAAGGCCTAGAATAGGTCGGTGTATGTTCTGAGAGTGTGTTTGTACAAAAGTAAATCTCATTACCCAAATGGACCCGACAATTCCTCCAAATCACCAAACACGACTTTGTTTTGTTCGCATTCTTCAAGAATCCTACTTATAAGAGTGCTATAGGGCAGAAAGTTCTCCTGGGGGTAAGTTCTATTGAACTAGAGCAGTTTGCTGATTCGGATATTTGTAGAATTACCACAAACAACCCGATAATCCGCCCAAATAACCCGAGCTACCGAAAAGGACTTGACGAAGCCACCATCTAGGGCTTATACTAGTAGCACGTAGTCCCATAGGGGGTAAGTTCCATATATATAAATAGATCCAATTACCACAAACAACCCGACACTCCCCGTAAACCACCCGAAACTGCCGAAATAGGTTCGGATTCCCTAAGAATCCTCCCTTTTCTAAGAATACGCGCGTTTCTTTTCATAAGAGTAATTTTAGTGGTTCGGATTCCTTGTTTACTTCCTATTTATCTAGTTCGAATTGTTTTGGAATCCTCTATTTCTATCTTTTTTCTATATTACTGATCCTATTCTGAGTATCCTAGCAGTTCCTCTCGTCCTTGTTATCTCTGGACCTGTCCTGACCTCTACCCTGGTCCAAGTCTCAGAATCACCAGTGCTTCATTTTCTGTAATCTGTATATATCTTCTCAGAGTTATTTCCCTTGTGTTTTCCGAAGTCCAAAATGATTCCTGAGGCCAAGATGCAATCGAGAATTTTGACCAGTATTCAGATTAAGGCGTGAAGTACATGATGGTCAATGATCAGTGACGTAATGGTCGTTTCCGCTTAGGAACTCGTTTGTTTTCTCGAGAAATAATGTATTTAATAAAATCATGTTAGCAGTAGATGTACCCGAACAGCCCTCATTCTTAGTTTTGTCAAACACAGCCAAAATGTGTGTTTGTTCCGTTCCACAAAGCATGTACAATGGCCGTATCCATGCAGCGTGTGACAGCGTGTAACAGCGTCCAAGGTTCAAAAGAATTACAACCGGAGCGCCAGAGCGCCTACCTAAACGTTTGGGCAGCACCACTTCGATATCATAAAAGATTATGGCCATTTTCAAACTGGGCTTTCTACAGTTTTGAAGAGTTGTTTGGATTTTATTTCAGTCTGCGAACATTGTGAAGAGAGAGGTCGGCGGGAAATTTAGTTCTTGGTTTAACTGTTTTTAGTTCCCCGATCATCGACATCCATTTCAGAACGATAAGATTTTTATTTTCAAATCGTTATCGAAAGATTCTGGTAGCTGTTGGTTTACCAATCATGCCATAAAAAATTTCGCGGGAGCATATAGTCGCCGTCCTGTCCGTCTGTCCGTCGTTCAGTCCGTCCGTCCCTTTGCACGTCCGTCAGTCCGTCTGTCCCTCTGCCCGTCCGTCCGTCCGAAACAAATAGTTTCCGGGTGATAACTTTAGTTTGAGTGAACGAAATGAAGCAAAATTTTATACATAGTCTTATTAGATGATACAGGTTGTGATTGAAAGTGGGTTTGGTCCGATGTTTTTTGACAGAATTATGGCCCTTTTCCGACTTAGAATACATATTGATATTGGTTTCCAGGTGATAAATTTAGTTTGACAGAACGAAATGAAACAAAATTTTATACACAGGTTTATAACCACAAAATACAGGTTGGGATTGATAATGGGCTTGGTCCGATATTTTTTGACAGAGTTATGGCACTTTTCTGACTTAGAAAACATGTTGAAATTGGTTTCCGGACGATAACTTTAGTTTGAGTGATTATTATTATTATTTATTGGTGTTTAAGGTCACATACTTATGCACAATGGCTAATCTTGATTGTGACAGTTTTACGGTTGGAGGAAGCGGAGTACCCGGAGAGAACCACCGAGCATCGACGAGCAACTGTCAGTTCCACAACATTCTAACTCTGTTCAAGCTTCTCTTAAGCAGGGTTACATCGGTTGAAGACATGTGCACCATCGTCGTGCAGTACGCCTTAGTACACGGTGTGACCGTGCCCCCATGTAGGCAACCGGGATAAAGTGCCTTGCCCAAGGACACAATGCGGGTCGTCCCGGACAGGGATTGATCGGGACCTCTAGCATAGAAGTCCAACAGTCTACCACTGAGCTACCACTGAGCCACCGCACTCCCCAGTTTGAGTGAACGGAATAAAACAGAAAATGTTATTCATATTGGTTTCCGGGTGGTAACTTGAGTTGTAGGTGTACGATCTCAGTCAATCTTAGAATATAGCTTTCTGTTGATAGTATGTCAGACATGTTTGATTTAGAGTGTGGTTTGATAATTTTTATCTGAGTTATGCCCCTTTTGGACTTTGTTAACCACAAAAAACGTATTTTTTTATAAGGCGGGTGTACTAGTGTTCTATGGACACATTTGGTGGACTGCTGTATTGGAGCTATGGTTTAATGGAGATAAGATAAGATAAGATATTTATTAATTCAATATCAACAAAGACAAATGACAAGAAACTCATATTTGGTATTGGGGGCGAGGGCGCGGGTATAGCATCCCTTGGCGTTCGGGGAGCATCAGTTGGCTGTGCCAACTTATCGCCCTTATTGTTTGGGGGGGGGGGGGGGGCTAATGACTGGGGAATCCCAGTTAGGACTACCCCTCCCCCTCCTCCGAGTAAATTTTTCAAAAATCAGTGCTCTAAGAACGAATCTGAGGCATTAGTAACGTATGTGGCCTCATATTAGAGACCTTGATGTCAATGTTGCATTGGGTCAATTGTTTTTTGGGGGGGTGGGGAGTGGGGGTGACAAATTTAGAGGGACCAGTGCCTCTCCCCTCTTCCCCAGGCACCCCCATGGCTACGCCATTGGTCTAAATGGGATCTGTATAACAGTAACATTCCCTACTTTCGGATAGCCCTGTTTTGCATGCTGACAGTTCTGTTAGCACATGGTTCATGACCTCAAACCTGAATTCCGTAGAGAAGATAAGGATGGACCAGTGAAAAAACAAACTAAGGTTCTCAAAGCTCTTGTCGATAAAATATTTTTGCTCTGTTGATTACGTGGATGGCTTTTGTATTTTTAGCTTAACTTGACAAAGTCAAGATAAGCTATTGACATCACGCGTGCGGACGTCTGTGAGTCGATTAGTCTGTGAGTCTGTTCACATTTTCTTTAGCACAGGCTACATCCCGTAGTTCTTGTCCGATCAACACGAAATTTCATATGCAAGTTCAGGGTTATGAGATGTCCCCTGTTGGTTGCGATCGGTGAACCGTGACGGCTACGCGAGCCCGAAACCTGAAAACCTCTAGCACTGTCTACAGGTCGTATTTATGAAGGAATTTTATTGTATCTTGACAGGATGACTCCGGATAATGTCTAGATAAGAACCTCCTCTTCTGGTCGCGATCGGTCAAACGTGACGGCCACGCTAGCCAGTAACCCGAAAAACTGTAGTATAGTCTACAGGTCGTATTTATCAAGGGGGTGTCTTTGTAACTTGGTAGGATGACACTGTATGATGTCTAGATGAGAACAACCTATTTTGATCGGGCTCAGTCAACCGTGACGGGCACACGGGCACGTAAGTTAGATTCCTTTAGCATAGTCTACAGCTTGTATTTATGAAGGGATTTCATTGTAACTTGGTAGGATGACTTGGTAGGATGACGTTTGGAATGATTTTACTGTAACTTGGTAATTTTGGTTGACGTACATTAACTGTGAGGGCCACATTAGCCTAGGCTTCGATTCTTTTATACAGTCTACACCTCAAATTATTCGTATTGAAAACATAGCATGTAAGGAACAGAAATTAACATATTCTCAATTATCACAATTCTTGTCTTATTTCATAATCCTTTCATAAACATTGACCATTATCATTCAATACTGATGTGTGGTGTTTTAAGGCTATATACAGTTACCACTAACATACTTAATGCAAAATTTCCTGATTCTTGATTATGAAACTCGACTAATCTGTGAATAACACATGCACATTATACATCGCAATGAAGGCCCTATTGCATGGAACCCGAAAGAATGTACATCTTCAACTAAACTGGTAGAAGCTGGTTCCGGTGATTCCTGAGGATCTGTCGCCGCATTTTGGTGAATGTGGTAAACAAAGGCAACTTAGACAAAGCAGTTTATGGCCAATGTTGCCTTGGATATCCAAAACAAGTCTCGGTCATCAAGCAAGTTGAAGTCGCAACAGCGTTTATGCTTGAACGGAGTATTCAAATGTTTGGATTTTGTCCAAGAGAAATGCAAAAATTGTTTGTATTACATTTATTATAAGTTATCTCCGCCAACATGTATGGTATATGGGGATTTAATACCTGGATGTTGGTTTTTAAACACCGAGCCGCAGGTATTAAATCTCCATATACCATACATGTTGGCGGAGATGACATTTTTGTCCCATTTGAAACACAATAGAAACATAGTGGAAACAAATTTGTGGACGCCTTTCTCACGCTTCGCAATCAGTTGGACCAAACGCGTGAATAATTGTTTTGTTTTTACAAACACAAAAGACAATAGATAGAGTTACATCACTTACCTTGGAAACGAGTAACCGTGTCGGCTATTTTGTTATCATATTTGCTCTTATTTTATTTTACTGAAGTTGTTTGATTTAATTATTTGACTATTTAAATTATACCAACAAAATATGATCGAACTGTTGGAAAACTGATGATATTTGTGACTATTTTCAGGCTTTTTGGTTCGATTTTTATATCAAGGCGAACGAAAGTAAAAAGCTATCATTTAAACCATATACACCTTATGTTTCGCGTGCCCATATACCATGGATGTTTCACGCTCTCATATACCTTGAATGCTGGGTGCACCCTTTTCCATGGCTATTTGTCCAAGGCATTCTGACCAGTCAAACGTCAGAATTTGTCGGGATATAGGGACAGTAATATTTATTTATTTATTTATTTATTTATTTATTTATTTTTTATTTTTTTATTTATTTATTTATTTATTTATTTATTTATTTATTTATTTATTTATTTATTTATTTATTTATTTATACTGACATGGCACGTTTGAGGTCACATGTGTTTCCGTGTTAATAAAGTCCACGCGGTGCACCAGGTGGATCACGAATCACGGAAGCAGTGGGGGCAAGTGCCCCGTTGTCCTACGGCACGGGGGGGGGGGGGGGGCAGCTACTTTCTATTACAGGGGTAGTGGAGACAGTTTGTGCCCCTCACAGCCCTCGTTGTTATAGATGTACTTGATGTATCTAGTATAATATTCTTTTTACCCCTTACCTAACACGAAATGCAGATGCCACTTGCAACAAAATTCTTCAACAGTTATTTTTTTTCATTTTTTACATAAAAAACATACCTGATGACCCATCAATGGAACGAGCTTAACGAGCTCGTTCCAATGAGGGGTTATAAGTTATTTTTGAAACAAAAAATAATAAAAATTGAATGGTGATTTATATGAAAACAGGGATGCTTCAGCATAGTAATTTCCTGTCTCGACAATGTCTTCGTTTTGACTCCCACAAAAATCTTACATAGCACCAATGACCTCATTATGAAAGACGGGATTGATTTGAGTTTTAGGAATGGACTGAAATCAGAGGGGCCAAGATCATGAGAGAAAAGGGAATGAGGGCGTGTTTAAAAAGAAACAAACATACCTTCTGCATCAAGTGACACTCATGAGGCGTGGCACTGCTCTGATGCACAATCTCCCCAGCTCGAGTTCTCTACTCCGTTTTCTTTAATAGCTTCTCTCAGCCGGCATAATTCTGTGGCATAATGTTGTCCACTTGCTGTGTGATGTTTATTCAGATCGTCAATCATAATTGCACCTTTGCTGTTCTATAACCCCGAAGCCATCAACTCGCCAAGTGGTGCGACCTTCTAGAATTTGCTTGGTTTGGGTTAAACCGTATTAAACTCTAGCTGAAAATGTTCAGTCTGGTCAGGTGCCAACACTCCGTGGACTCATCCTTGCGGAGGTATTGTAAAGAAGACTTCTGCAGAGAGGGATTGCTAAGCTATAGCATCACTAGAATCGAATGGGTGTATTGAAGTTTGCAAAACAATTGTATCGTGAAGTAATGTGGAAAATATTTTGATGCAGCAGGATCGTTTTTGAAAGACCAAGAAGTTTTTGTTTGATCCGCCATCGTACACAGTGGTTCTGTCAGAGGAGAACGGGCCGTATATACCATCGGGAAATTTTCCGGCGGGGCCCCTTGCGTAACCTCCATTGAAATTCTCGCGTTGTGGTACAGAGTACTCGTGGCAGAGACGAAGATTTTGCGACTTTTCGGTGTCAAAAGTCAAAATTTCACACACAGGGTCCAACCATGTCAGCCTCGTGGCATGCACGCGTGGCGGCTCCGTGCCATTTAAATTGTCTTGCTATAACACACTGTGCGGGGACGTCGTCGCATGCGAAATTGGACGTCTTTTCGGTCCTGAAAATCAATTTTATCTCACACGGAGCCGAACCATGGTTGACCTCCTGGTTTCGGCACCGTCGAAATTCGTTTTAACATACTGCTGGGAGGTCGATAAATGCGTCAGAAACAAGGATTGGGTGTCTTTTTGGACTCGGAAATAAAAAAATTTCTCCAGCTTGCGGGTACTACAGACCAGCAACTATAAAATGTAAAAGTGTATTTTGTTTGTTTGTTTGTTTTCTTTTGGTTTAGCGACATTTTTACAGCCAGTGTCATGTCGTATTGAACAGTTTTCTGGGCGGAGGAAGCCGGGGAGAACCGCATATTAGCGACGAGCGACTGACCGACTCTCCAGCTTACTAACCCGGCACAAGCAGAGTTAGTAGCGGTTAAAGAGCATCGTCGACGTGCAATACACCGTAGGACACAGAGCCACCGTGTCTCCCCGTGGGCAGGCGGTATTTAATGTCTTGCTCAAAGATAGAGCTCAGATGGCGCAGGCCAGGATCGAACTGTCGACCTTTCGGTTTAAATTCCAACGTTCTAACAATGAGCAATCATGCTCTTCGCTTGCGTCTTAAGGACTATGTTACCCCAAATTTCAACAAAAAGCATAGTGCCAAAACACACAATTGAAACATTTCGGATGTTGATGTTTCATATCTGTTGGATCACGGCTATTTGATTGACACACCAATGATAAATGAAAAGACCAAAAATGGATTTTGAAGTGAATAAATTACTTTTAATTCTCTAAATTGAAAAACAGCTACAGCTGAATACGTGGGAAATATCACTGAAATAGTTAAACCAAAATATTCAGTGAACATATATCTAGTGGCAATTACCAACCAATTAATTTTAAAAAATATCTAAATAATTTTTAAAATTAAAAGACCAAATTATATGTTTTGTTTCATTGTGAACAAATGCCCAAAGCAGAACCTCCTAAATGATAACAAAAATGGTATAGTTGTGACTGAAACTCAACGTTTTTGGGGAATAATTTGTTTTAATTCAGACATGAAGGTAGAAGGGGAGGAAAGAACATTCAATATGAAATAAGGTGAAAAAACATTCAACCTCTGTTGGATAATTAGATTGTCTCATGTTTGGAAGGAAAACTCCTTTCCATTACTGGATATCAAGTGGTAATCAGTTCTACTGTAATCATGCATGTTTGTTATTGTTTGGCCACACTGACCAGTTACAATGACTCTGTACGTGTGTATAGGTTAAGTGTCTTGGGATTTTAAGGATCACCTTCTGTATCTTTTGTAAAACAACATGTAGGTAACTTACCATTTTCTGTGCCAATTTTAAAATACTTTTCTGGGGTTTTAAAATTATTTAGTTGGTAATTGCCACTAGATGGATGTTTACTGAATATTTTGGTTTACCTATTTCAGTGATATTCCCCGCGTATTCAGCTGTAGCTGTTTTTTTTTAAATTCGATAATTAAAAGTCATTTTTTTCACTTCAAAATCACTTTCTGGTCTCTTCACTTATCATTGATGTGTTAATCAAATAGTCATGATCCAACTGATATGAAACATGAACATCCGAAATGTTTCAATTGTGTGATTTGGCACTGTGCTTTTTGTTTGAAATTTGGGGTAACATAGTCCTTTAGCAAAGCGCACGGATAACTATGATGATGTGGTGAACAATTTGAGAACACTTATTGCAAATATTAGTGGTTTTGTAAAAATACACAGATTTATTTGTTCCAGGTTCACGTACCCAAAGAATGAAAACACCTGGGTTCTGGAAGATTCCACAGCTTGATAGTTTTAGGCGATGGTAAGATATTTACAATGATAATTAGGGCTGCAACGATATGCTTCACTTACGATAC
Source organism: Pictodentalium vernedei (assembly GCA_031216915.1). Lineage (NCBI taxonomy): Eukaryota > Metazoa > Mollusca > Scaphopoda > Dentaliida > Dentaliidae > Pictodentalium > Pictodentalium vernedei. Next base: position 744,306,316 of record CM062297.1, read on the forward strand.
AATATGTATCACAATTCAGTCTGCACGATACGATATGTATCATGATACACATGATCTCTCATGGCATGCAACCACAGCTATCAAACACTTTGAACTACATGTTTTCATTTCAAGCAGCTTCCTTTTATTACAATTTATTGAATGCACTCTTTAAACAATATGTAACTTCTCAACGTGATAAGCAGTGGCATTCATTTATTTCAGGTTTTAATTTTATGAACCATTTTCCGGTGGGTTTTTTTTTTCCTCTCCGAAAATCTGTTAAAACAATTAATCCCTTATATCTTGTTTGAGTTAACTGAATAATCCTGCGATAACGACAAATTTGTCACTATCAACGTTGGTATACAAAAATCAGGGTTTCAATGCACCAGCTTTCAAAATTTACGAAATTGTTTTGCCTGATATTATTTATATTTATCGAATCGCGATACACAGTGAACATCGATACGTATTGAATCGTGAGGAATGTATCGCGATTCAAGCGTATCACGATTAATCGTTGCAGCCCTAATGATAATGTCGGCCAAGGTCAAGGGCTGGCATTCTGGCTCCTGGGTTATTTTTTGTTGGTCCCCCCCCCCCCCCTCACACACACACCATTATTTCAGCATTAGCAATAATCTAACAAATGATGAATGACGTAAGCATGCACAAGCCAGAAAATAAGCAGACTGTCATCTGCACACGCACGCACGCACGCACACACACACACACACACACACACCTGGATGAACAAATTTTGGATCTTTTAGAGCTGAGCTTAAAAGGTAATGACTTTCAATTTAATGGAGAATATTTTCTACAAATAATGGGTTGTCCTATGGGTAAAGGATTCAGTCCTAATTTTGCAAGCATTTATGTAGCGAAATGGGAGGAAAATGCCTTAAGCAAATGTGCAAAGCATCCTCTCGTATATCTCAGGTATTTAGATGACATTTTTAGCTCAACTTTGACGAAGTCAAATTTGAGCTATTGTCATGGCCCGTCGTCCGTCTGTCCGTCTGTCCGCCTGTCCGTACGTCAACAATTGGCTATGGCTCGGGATAGAGGTCGTATTTATGAACCGATCTTTACGAAACTTCTTGTGTACCTTTGTTATGACCCTGGGACGGGAACGAGTGTTTTTAGGTGTGGTACGAAATTCAAGATGGCTGCCAGCGGCCATTTTGTACCGATGATGCAAAAATCAGTTTTTTGTACAGAACTTCTGTATGAAAGTTCTGATTTGAATAAAGTTTTGTATAAATGTTTAGTACCATGGGATACATCACATATAATACGGGTTTTTTTCTCGTGCGTAAATTGTGCAAATTAGACTGACTTTGATTTATTTAGTGTTACTTTCAGAGCTGTAAGTGCCAAGCTGCTATGGCTCGGGCTAGAGGCCGTATTTATGAACCGATCTTTACGAAACTTCTTGGGTACCTTTGTTATGACTGTGGGACGAGAACGAGTGTTTTTGGGTGCGGTCCGAAATTCAAGATGGCTGCCAGCTGCCATTTTGTACCGACGATGCAGAAATCTGTTTTTTGTACAGAACTTCCATATGAAAGCTCTGATTTGAATAATTTTTTGTATGAATGTTTAGTACCATGGGATACATCACATATAATACGGGTTTTTTTCTCGTGCGTAAATTATGCAAATTAGACTAACTTTGATGTTTTTTGGTGTTACTTTCAGCACTGTAAGTGCAAATGCCAATACGGCTCGGGCTAGAGGCCATATTTATGAACCGATCTTTACGAAACTTCTTGGGTACCTTTGTTATCACCATGGGACGTGAACGAGTGTTTTGGGGTCCGGTCCAAAATTCAAGATGGCCGATGGCAGCCATTTTGTACGAAATTTGGTGCAATCAGATTTTTGCACAGAACTTCCATATGAAAGCGCTGATTTGAATAATTTTTTGTGTGAATGTTTAGTACCATGGGATACATCACATATAATACGGGTTTTTTTCTCATGCAGAAATTATGCAAATTAGATGAACTTTGATTTTTTCAGTGCTGCTTACACACAGTAAGTACACATGTCAATACGGCTTGGGCTAGAGTCTGTATTTATGAACCGATCTTCACAAAACATCTTGGGTACCTTTGTTATCACCTTGGGACGAGAACGAGTGTTTCTGGGTGCGGTCCAAAATTCAAGATGGCTGCCAGTGGCCATTTTGTATCGAAATTAGGTCTAATCAGTTTTTTGTACACAACTTCTATATGGCTCAGGCTAGAGGCCGTATTTATGAACCGATCTTTACGAAACTTCATGGGTACCTTTGTTATTACCGTGGGATGAGAACGAGTGTTTTTGGGTGTGGTCCGAATTTCAAGATGGCCACCAGCAGCCATTTTGTACCAAAATTAGTGCAATCAGTCTTTTGTACAGAACTTCTGTATGAAAGTTCTGATTTGAATAATTTTTTGTGTGAATGTTTAGTACCATGGGATACATCACATATAATACGGGTTTTTTTCTCATGCAGAAATTATGCAAATTAGATGAACTTTGATTTTTTCAGTGCTGCTTACACACAGTAAGTGCACATGTCAATACGGCTCGGGCTAGAGGCTGTATTTATGAACCGATCTTCACAAAACTTCTTGGGTACCTTTGTTATCACCTTGGGACGAGAACGAGTGTTTCTGGGCGTGGTCCAAAATTCAAGATGGCTGCCAGTGGCCATTTTGTACCGAAATCAGGTCCATTCAGTTTTTTGTCACAACTTCTACACAGCTCATATTTGTGAACTGATCTTCACGAAACTTCTTGGGTACCTTTGTTTTCACCTTGGGACAGGAATGAGTGTGTTTTGGGGTGCCTTTGTTATCACTGTGCTATGAGAACAAATATTTTGGGGTTCAGTCAGACCCACTCTGGGACTCAAAAGATTTTTTTCTAGTTTAGCATCTGACTGTCACCCACCTTTACAATACTTTACCTATACATTTGTTACAGGCAACGCTCAGTATTTATGTACAGACCGTTACAATACTTTATATGTACCTTTGTTATCAGGTCATTACCTAGATGTTTGTCATTACTGTGTCACATACTATACATGTACATGTCTTTGTCTTGACAAGTTGAGCTACAGTGTCATTGACACTTTCATTTATTATTTGGGAACATTCAAAAGAAGATTTTGATGAATTTTTAGAAATTTTGAACAATCACGATCCAAATATTAAATTGAAAGCTACTATCAGTGAAAATTCTGTTGATTTTCTCGATGTGACCATGTATAAAGGCAAGCAATTTCAGGCGTCCGGTCATTTAGATTATAAAGTATATTTTAAACCAACTGATTCACATCAGTTGTTGCACACAAGATCATTTCATCCTCAACATACATTTAAAGGTATCATCAAATCACAACTCATTCGTTTCCACTGCAATTCAAGTGATAAGGTAAATTTCAATGAGGGTTGTTCTACTCTATTTGGCGCCCTCAGATCGAGAGGGTACTCGCTGCGCCTTTTGCGTAGCCTAAAATCCCAAACCCTGAAAAAGCTCGAAAGTCCAGCTGAAACTACCGATTTCGAACCACTGAAGATTGAACACAACAGACCGTTGCAGAATGGTAGTGGCGCGGTATTTAATTGCAAAAAGCCTCGATGTAGATTGCATACTTTTATGCCTGATCAGAAAGAGGAATTTTCCTCCGAACAAACGAAAAATCATTATCAGATCCGTAACACCCTCCATTGTGATTCACCAAACATTATTTACCTTATCACATGTAAGCGCTGTCGGAAACAGTATGTTGGTCAAAGTCAAAATCCTTTCCGAGAACGTGCTACTAGACACAAACAGGATATAAAACATAATGCTGATGCCCCAGTAGCACAACATTTTAACCTTCCTGGCCATTCTTTGGACGATTTCGAAATCCATCCTATTGAACAACCACCAATTAAAGACACATTAGAAGAAACTGATGAATTTAGAAAAAAACGTGAAGCTTTTTGGATCAATACGCTTCAAACCCTCTGGCCATTTGGTATGAACATATCAGAGGGCGAATGCGAAAGGAGGTCCATCAATTGCATACTTTTATGCCTGATCAGAAAGAGGAATTTTCCTCCGAACAAACGAAAAATCATTATCAGATCCGTAACCCCCTCCACACACACACACACACGCACACACACACACACACACACACACACACACACACACACACACACACACACACACACACACACACACACACACACACACACACACACACCCTCACATACACACACACACACACACACACACACACACACCGTTATTTCAGTATTAGCAATAATCTAACAAATGATGAATGACGTAAGCATGCACAAGCCAGAAAATAAGCAGACTGTCATCTGCAAAATGAGGTCCCCAGAGGGTGAATTTAGTGATGGTATCCTGCAAAGCAGGGTAGCATCACTGAATAATATACCCTATGTGAACCTCAATCTGAAGCAGATCTCAAAACTAAACAGAAGGAGGTACCCAGAGGATAAATTGGCCCACTGTATGGGATAGCATCATCAAATTCACCCTCTGGGGACCTCCTTCTGCAAATGTCAGACTGCTTATTTTCAGGCCTGAGCATGCATGAGGTAGGCAGGGGAAAATATGACTGGTATCGCCGTACACGACGACATTGAAAATCACTTTGCGTCACCATAGACTGATGAGCGGTATCACGTTGCTGTACCATAGATTTTTCGACACAGTTTATGTTTGTCCACATGACTAATTTCTTAGACATGTCATTGAAGAAAATTCCTTCGGTGTTCCAACATTCATATGATTGTTTAGCAATCTAAATGTTGTGACCATCCACTCATATTCAGATTTCTAAACTGGTCAATTAATAATTATTTTTATTATCTATTAATATAGGCCCACACGGCTTCACAAATAAATGGCATGGTTGTTGAAAGTTCAACAAATGTGGTCATATATACATGCAGTGTGTTTTGAGAAGCATTTTCACACTCTACGATAAGGTTAGTTTTTCTTCAGTGCCATGTAACAGTTACCAAGCGAGCTGGAGATGATGTTTCGTGAATTTGAAAAAACAATCTCGGGCGCTACATGACCCCGAGCCGCATGGAGGCGGGGTGTTGCAGCAGGTTGTTCAAATTCATCAAATACCGATAGCGAGTTCAATCAACGAAACGAACTGACTCGGGTGTACTCAACGGCCCAGGGGTATTCAAGTGACGTCACTTGAACATCTGGTCTATTGTTCTGTCGGGAATTGCATCTTGTTTACATACCCGGAAAGACAATACTGCCAGGGTGTAAATATCATATCAGATTTCAATAATATCGTATTGCATGTGATACCTGGAGATATTTTATACCCTTCAATATGGTATCTACAAAAGGTGACACCCCTCCGAACGTGCAGGGAGGGAGTTCCTTCCTGATAAAAATTTGCAGAATGAATGCCTCAAGACACCATCTCATCAGATCTGATGGCTTTTCGCTTAACTGGTAGAGTGCTGGAAGCCCATTTTTGGGCTTTATCCTGAAGTTCAGGTACCACAGCTTAAAGGCTTGATATTCTGTGGATGTGCTTCAATTAATTCTTGATGTGATATTATTTAGTCCGGATGGAATTGCCCTGCTACAATTTATGGGAGAGTGCCTGTAGGCACTCTCCCATAAATTGTAACAAGGCAATAAAATGTGAACAAACTTTTAACACTTCAAAAAACTTAGCACTCTACCAGTTAACATTGTTGATGTAATTAATCCCATAACAGGTGTGTTCGAAGATCTTCCATTGATATTCTTAAGTACTGACAATATAAAGCCATCAGCACTTCTTAAGTTGTATATTGACCGTTTGAATCAAAGTATAAAACCCAATAATCGCCATCACCATCAAATAGTTCATTACATTATTCACATTATTCACAACACGTCTAATAGGGGAATGGCATCAGAAGTCAAACGTAGTATACGGCCGCATAATGTATGGATGCATATTGTAGGGACGCATATTGTAAGAAGTTACGTAGTACACCAACACAAACGTTGTGAGTTGGTTTCGGAAGTGGAATTAAATTTCTTATTTTCCATTAACTCACTACATAATTCAAATAACAAACGCCATTGCAGAAACATTTCCTGAATAACTAATTTATTTATTTATTTATTTATTATGGTTTAACGACACACTACCAGCCAGGGTCATATCATGTCGGCGACAGTTTTACGGGTGGAGGAAGCCAGAGTACCCGGAGAGAACCACCGAGCAACGACGAGCAGCTGTCAGCTCTCCAACATCGTAAGTCTGAACTCTGCACCGTGGCACAGGCAGGGTTAGATTAGTTGAAGACATGCGCACCATCGACGTGCAGTACGCCTTAGTACACAGCGTCATCGTGCCCCCATGTAGGCAATCGAGGTTAAGTGCCTTGCCCAAGGACACAACGCGGGAGGACGAATCAGTCGCTGAAATGGTCACCCATCCAATCCTGAATCACTAAACATTTCCATTTGTTTGCATCGAAAACATAGCTTATGACCCTGTCGTGCGGATCATAAGCTATGTTTTTTAGGTAAAAATATTCAAAAAATAATAATGTTTGGAATGCGATTTTTGTGAACAGTGCTGTCTAGCTTTAGTCGTTACCTTAGTTAAATTACACATTATGTGATGAAAAGAATCGCAAATTCGTCACAATTTCTCGTGAAATTTCTGAACCTCGTTTACTGAAATCGATCTGAGTATCGGTTTTGTGAATGCGGTACATAAATTCTTGTGGGAACCTTGCGAAGTGAAGCAGTGCTTGTTTAATGTTGGGCAGCATGGGTATAAACGATTGTTTGGACTTGACTAAGTTGACTTTATATCCATGTTGGGGTCACGATTAGCCATTGTGCAGCAATATGCCAACTTTCACACCAATAAATACACAGAACAACATACACGCCGCAGCCCTCGAGTTTTATTCTTCCGCGATGGCACAAGTGCCATATCGATTAACCCATCCACACGCGTATGTCGTTCTGTGTTTATTACACGACTTCGTGTCTATAAAAACAATTATTAGAAGGGGAAGGAGGGGCGAGGGGAACCCGTGTTACTATTTCCTCCCCCAAGTTCCAATGTATTCTATGTGCCTATTGGCACATAGAACACATTGGAACTCAGGGGACGATTTTCAGCTATTGCTAGCGATTCAGATTGTAATTGCGTTGCACGATTTGTAGAAAATTCCGTAGAAATTTCGCTTCTATTTAAAAATAGTCCGTCAACGATTTCCGTTCCGCACAGATTTTCATTTTCCTCGTGGTTTGGTGTTGCTGTAGACGGGGATTACCCAGAACAGGCGTGTAATGAATAAATAACAGAAATTCCATATTATATCGCTACTCCCTAAAGATCCGTTATTTATTAGATATGACCCCCACCCCCCCCCCCCCACCCCCACCCCACCCCCACCCCAACTCCCCAAGAATTGCCCATTATCAAACTCTGCAGATGACTTCAAACTCCGCTTGTATGACGCAGATTTCCAACCAAGCTAGAGTTGCCTCCCTTGATGCGTTACCACCTTTTACCACGAACACCATCATGAATATTGGTGTGGCCAGTCGTAATGGAGTGACTTGAAGCTGAGTTTTGGAACGAAGAGGAATTAAAGATGGCAATAGGTGAGGATTAGGTAAGCGAAGAGGACAAAGAAGAGAGTTGTACAGAAAATTCAACCCAAACTAAGAGTCGTAGATTCGTCCAAATGGGGGAAGAGATAGATCAGCTATCCCAATGTCGCGGTATCTCCATTGGGGAAGCCGGGGCGTTCGGCTAGCAGAATTAGGAGAAGAGGAAACTTCGGACTTTGTGAAAAGAATGGGAAACAATAACACTCGCAGAAAACTGTACCCGATCTGAGAACAGTTTGTACTGATTTGTTTTGTTTTAATAAATGAAGAGGTTATTACTTGGTTAGCTTCATATCAGGCGAGATATCCGCCTCGGTAACTGATATCTCGTCCGATGTGAAACTAAGCAAGTAATAACATCAAAATGCCACACAGCTCTTGCCACACCGTGTGGTCAGGTGCATATCCACATATGAATTATAATCTAAGTTTACATAACATAAATGTCGTTTGACACTAACTTTTTTCTTAGTGAATCCTGTAATTTTAGCTCACATGAGCGAAGCTGGAGGGGAGCTTCAGTGATTACTTTCTGTCCGTCCGTCCGGATGGACGGACGGACGTCCGTTACGCTTTAGGGGGGTACACATCTGTTATTCGCAACCCCTGCTAAACCAGTGAACGGATTTCGTTGAAACTTTCAGACGTTCTTTTACATACATTGAAGATGTGCACCTCCTGTTTTCTTTTTCAGATATTTTCATTTTTACAGTTTCCCATATTGAAAAATGAACTTTGTCAAATTCAATTAACATTCTGTACAGATCTGCTATCCGCAACTCCTCTTAAACCATTGAACAGATTTCACTGAAACTTTCAGACGTTCTTTTACATGCAGATGTGCACCTCCTATTTCTTTTCAAATATTTTCATATTTACAGTTCCCCATATTCAAAGATGGTCTTTGTCAATTCAGGTTTTAGTAGGGAGGGGTATAGATCTGCTATCCGCTACTCCTCTTAAACCATTGAACAAACTCCATTGGAACTCGCAGACCTTCTTTTACATACATTGAAGATGTGCACCTCCTATTTTTCTTTCAATTTCTTTCAAATGTTTTCATATTTCGATGTCCGTCCGTCCGTCCATCCATCCGTTACGCTTTAGGGATGTACACATCTGCTATCCGCAACTCCTCTTAAACCATTGAACAAACCCATTAGAACTCTCAGACATTCTTTTACATACACTGAAGATGTGCACCTCCTATATATCTTTCAGATATATTCATATTCCGACATACGTCCGTCCGTTATGCTATAGGGGTGTTACGTTGTTTTTGTTGTTTTGTTTTTGTTTTTTTTTGTTGTTTTTTGTTGTTGTTGTTGTTGTTGTTGTTGTTGTTGTTGTTTGGGTTTTTTTTTTTTTGAGAGGGGGGGGGGTACACATCTGCTATCCGCAACTCCTCTTAAACCAGTGAACGGATTTTATTGAAACTCTCAGACATTCTTTTACATACATTGAAGATGTGCACCTCCTATTTTGTTTTCAGATATTTTCTTTTTTACAGTTTCCCATATTGAAAAATGAACTTTGTCAAATTCAATTGACATTCTGTACAGATCTGCTATCCACAACTCCTCTTAAACCATTGAACAGATTTCATTGAAACTTTCAGACATTCTTTTACATATATTGAAGATGTGCACCTCCTGTTTTGTTTTCAGATATTTTCATTTTTAGGGTTTCCCATATTTAAAAATTTGCTTTGTCAATTCAAGCTTGCGTGGGGGGGGGGGGGGGGGGGTTGACATTTGCTATCCACGACCTCTTTTAAACTTCTGAATGGATTTCAATGAAACCTTCAAACATTGGCGTCAGTGTTTGTACTCTCTACATTAAACACACTTTTACTGTTGTAAAATGTTTCTTGGTGGGTGGGAGTGGTATCATTTAGTGAGCAGTGCTCACAGTTTTTCTAGTTTTGATTTGAAGTGATGTTTCTGAGGCATGAAATATTGAATTCTTCGTTTCTTTTCCGGGTGGGGCATAATTTAAAATGTGTAATTAGCGTATTCCGCATTAAAATTTTCTCCGTCTCCTTTCTGAGTGAGATATTATTTAAAAGACGTATTCCGCATTCGCCGATGACACGTATTACCCGAGATGACTGTACTGTGTGATGTGTATTGTTGAATAAAGATCCGCGTGGGGGTGGGGTTGGGTGGGGAGGTATTTCCGAAGGAAATTTTCTCGGGGGTTCGAATTCCGGCCATTCCATTTGCAATATAATTTGCGCATTTTTGGGTTCTACATTACTCGGGACATTTGAAAAAGAGTCGACGTCGCTGATTTCCGCTTTATCATCATGCGAGTAGCATATTATACACGAATTTTGACTGAATGCTGGATGATTAGGAGGCAGTGTGGGGCAGAATATCCCAATGGGGACTGTGTTAATGTAGGCCTCCTTGTTAGAGGACCGTGACAAATCAGCGGAAGGCCAAAGAATTATTATTACATGCAAATGGTTCTCTTCAAATTTAAACTTATTCGTTTTTTTCTTCAAAAAATTAGCTTATGACCATCACTGAAACGAGCTCGTTCCAGTGAGGTGTTATCAAATGAGTTTTGGAGGCAACAATGGAAAAAATAGTAAAACTCGAATGGCGACTTTGTCAATAGCCCTGGTCGGGTGTGACAGTTATACTAGGGGTAGCGGTCAGAGTATAAGGGTCATTTACCGACCAGTCTGGTTGGTCGTGATCTCATAGTATCGTGGTAAAGCGGCGCTTTGGGTGATAAAAGTCAACGGTTCGAGCCTCGGCTCCAGCACTTGTCTCTCTAGTCCAGCAAACTACACGTTGACCAGCCCTCGGTAGAGAGTGCCATTGTGGATACTGTGGTGAAGCCATTGTGGATACTGTGGTGAAGCACGGTGTATTATTCGACCGTTCTGAGGCGGAATATGAGGTGCGAAACACCGATGCTGAATCGCAAAAGAACGTAAGAGTTGTGTGGCGCCGATCCGAAGTACAAGAGTCATTTACCAACCAGTGTGGTTGGTCCGGGTCTCGTGGTAAGTCGGTTATATTGCACTTTACACGTCGATGGTTTCTGCCTCGACCCCCGCACTTCTCTCTCGATCAGTTACAAAGTTAAAGGCAAACTCTCAAATTATGTTAGGAAATCGACGCTGTTATGGCCTGGAAACAGTCTAGCCTTAAAATAGTCCATTGCCTTTGTTTAGATTCACTCGTCTGGAATATTTCAGTTGGTCGAAAAAGTGAACCAAGGTAGATGGCCTCAGGTGAAGACAGGCGTTTCATTTTCGATGTCCCCACAAAGCCCCACAAAGTAGATCTTCTGTTTCCTAGGCCATTTTGTTTGTAAAATTGAATGTGGGCGAGCGGTTTTTTATTTCATTTTTTATTTTTGTATTTATTTCTTTGCCATCAAAAGTTCATTTTCTTGATTTGTTTCATGTTTTAAGCCTCACAATCTTCAGAATAGCATGAGAGGTGGTGTATTTCGTCCCTTGAGTGCAAGAAGGCTTTGCAATGCTGCAGACAATTTTTTTCAATTTTATTAACTTGGGTAAAATATCAGACATAAACCATTTAATTTTTATTTTTTCAAATTTTCATTGGTTATAAAATGCGGCAGCCAAAAGGACCACGCAGGAGGGCCTGAGAAACAGATTTTTAACTTTTTTAGACCTAACGACTGTTTATTAGTTCTTTGCAGTCCTCTGTGACATAATTCTAGTACATGCTCAAAAAAGTAGATATCCTCTATATCATTATTTTCTTTGCAGGTAGTTATTACATTAAAAAAAATATTTTTTTATTGCAGGTACTTATTACAGTATTATTTACATGAACTGTGCAATATTCAAGATAGTGACGATGGTTCTACATATTTTTCTGCTGTATTTTCAAAATCGGAAATATTCCGAAATTGAAATTCTTGGCACATATCAACAAATTTTATAGCCGAGAAAAAAAAAGTTTAGAGAAGACATGTATTTTTTATTCGGCCTGTGAAACCTGCAGTATTGCTTGAAATTTCTCACACCGCTAAATCATAAGGCCCTGTTTTAGGCAAGTGACACAGAATGGATGAGAACGATCGACCTCCTCATCCTTGCTTTTTCTTTATAACTACTCTACGTTATCCCTTCTCCAAACATAACGGCCATATACATTCAGCGCCACCCACAAGTTCGCATGTTCTTTCTTAAAGTCTCCATTGACGAGCTCGTTCCAATATGGGACCGACAGGTATGTTTTTATCCAAACAACAATAAAATGAATGTTTTAATTTATTCAAGAAAAAACTTACACGTGTCACCTTTTAGACGTGTCAGGTAAAGAGCAAAATGTCGCAAAGAAGATATATGTCCGTATTATTATAATTTGTACTGAAATACGTCCATACTGTTTGTAACCTATTCTAAAGTATTGAACAGCAATCATTTTTGAATCTGTCCTATTTGTGTCATAGATGTTAGAAATTTGTTTACTTGATTTGCAAGACTCACTTCAAATTAACTAACAGACTGTTAGATTAATTTCGGAAGTCAGAAATAGTTGGACAGGAATTATTTTTGCAATGAATTGGTGTGTCAATAGCCAACTCTATTAAATTTTAACAAAACAAAATATTTTGCATTCAACTTTATACAAAGCCCACTAAAGGAATTTGAAGCTTTGATTGTAATGTTTCTTGTAAAATACCATAAAATTACAGTGTTGACACTGGTCTACGAAAACCTTGAAAGTCCTTGAATTTCAAACTTAATTTTCAAGGCCTTGAAAATCCTGGGAAGTTGGCTTTGTCTTAAAAGGTTCCGAAAAGTCCTTGAAATGATTCTGAAGTATTCTCAATGCTTTTGAATGGATATCCATTTCCTTTGAAATGATTCCCAATCTGCCACAACAGCAACAGTTGGGCTATAGAATCGATGTGCAGGGATAATAAATGCAGTACATACGGGCTTAACGCTGATTGGTCACTTGGCATAGTAGTCTCGTTATTAACCCTCTGCACACTGGTGTCAAAATACAAAAAATTAAAGTGGCATTTTCCCCATAATTCAACTTGGAATATAACCAATCCAGTCTTGTTTGACAGACCTCAAACAAACAAGATTGAACTGGAGCCGCAACCGGGTGCCCCTCTCCCTATTTTTTGCAACTCACTTTTTTGTACAAGCACCGTGACCCAGAGGACGGGGTATTATCAGCGATAACACATGGATATGCACTACCACATGCATATAGCTATAGCTCTGCGCGAGTTTCCTTACACTGCCCAATCGACAGGCGGCTTTTCTGTGCTATTGGTGGACTTTCTGTGCAGTCAGTCGGATCAAAATAGATTCGGCGCTTTCTCCGCATACACTATTAGTAAAAGCGATAATATTCATGGCGTCGGAATTTTAAGGGGTAAAAATAATACCTTTGTATATGAAGTACACCATTGTCTGTTTTAAAAGACATAATCTTGTCTAGCCATGCGCGTAGCCTGGATTCTATAATATGGGGTGCCCTATCCCGTTTTTTGTTGAGACGGGGTGGGGAAGGGGGTTGACATTTGAAAGACCGCTATGTGTGGTTATGGGTCTTCCCCTAGTCCTAACTACGAACCTCTGGTCATTGTCACCTCCGCCCACTTCCCGTCAAGGAAATGGGAGGGGGCAACGACCCGAGAGTAGTAGTTGGGACTAGCCACCCAACCCCCGAGAATATTTTGCAAAACTTAACCCTTTACCCAACGTAATGGCCAAAACCGGCCAACGCTATTCTTAAAAATCGCCTATTAATTTTCATTATATTTTCATTTATTGCCTCAAAAACATAGGTTATGATCCCTCTTTGGAACGAGCTCGTTCCAATGAGAGGTCATAACGTATGTTTTGAGACAAAAAATGAAAAAAATCAGTTATTCAAGAATTTTGTTTGCAAGTGTCGTCTACTTTTCATGTTAGGTAAAGGGTTTTAATGCTCTAAGAGCAAATCTGGGGCATTTGTAGCTGTGCAGCCCCTACATGGTGACCATTCTGGCGCTCTATGTTACGTAAAATTGCATTGGGCCAATTTTTATGAGGGTAGGAGCGAAGATTTTAATGGGCCCCCTCTCCGTACCACACCTTCCCGTACCCCCCCCCCCCCCCCCCCCCCCACACACACAGACCACCACCCTAGCTACAACACTGAGTCTAGCCATCAAAAAATGAATTTCCTTCAGAGTTTTTCTTATTCGGGAATGCAAGATATTTTAAACGTTCAAGATATTCCAAGAACACTAAAACAACTATTTATTTATTTATTTATTTATTTATTTATTTATTTATTTATTTATTTATTTTAGAATAGAACCAAGTGCTCTTTTGATACTCATTTTGTATGTTACTGCTGCAAACGCTACCAAGAGCCGCGGAACCAGGGCGCTGGGGTGGTCCTCCACTTGTTCATATTTTTGGCACACAACGCTCACAATATGAATGAAAATAGTAAACGAAATGGTCTTAATTACTTGCTATTCTACATACCATCTTCAATACCAAATAACTTGCTCAGATGGTTTTTATGACTAAACTCAGGGGTGCAGCTAGGCGGGGGTGTGGTGTTTACGGGAGGCGGGGTACGGGGAGGCGGGGTACGTGGATGGATGGTTCCTTAAAATCTTCCCCCTCCCCTCCTAAAAAAACATTGGCCCAATGCAACTTCCACGCAACATAGAACCCCAAAATGGTCACCCACATAGGGGCTGCACACTCTACAAACGCCTCAGATTCGCTCTAAGAGCACTTAAGTTTGCAAAATTTTCTCGGGAAGGGATGTAGGAGGAGGGGACAATGACCGGAGGGGGCCTAGGTAGGATTAGGATAGGCATCGAAACACCATACAACGGTCTTTAAAATGTCCCCCCACCCCCACCCCCACCCCCAAGTGAAAACTGGATAGAGCACCCCTATTACAGAATCCTGGCTATGCGCCTGGCTAGATTAGATCATGTCTTTCAAAACAAACAATTTTGTACTTCACATACAAAGGTACTATATTTGTCCCTTAAACCCCGACGCCATGAATGTTATAGCTTTTATCAATAGTGTATACGGGGAAAGCGACGAATCTGTTTTGATCTGACTGACTGCACAGAGGGACCCCTAAAATCGCTCCCTCCTTCATAAAAAATGGTCAAATACAACAAATGTCTCGGATTCGCTCTCAGAGCACTAAAGTTTTCAAAATATTCTGGGGGGGGGGGAGGTGGCAGGTCCTAACTAGGACCCTCGGGTCCCTGCCCCCTCCCATTTCCTTGAAGGGACGTTGGAGGAGGGGACAACGACCAGAGGATCCGGCGAAGTCCCGTAACCACACACAACAATCTTTCAAATGTCAAATGCCTCCCCCACCCCCTCCCCACCCCCAACAAAAAACGGGATAAGGCATCCCTTATTATAGAATCCTGGCTACGCACCTGGGTAGACTAAATCATGTCTTTCAAAACAGACAATGGTGTACTTCATATACAAGGGTACTATTCTTTATCCCTTAAATCCCGACGCCGTGAATATTATCGCTTTCACCAATAGTGAAAACTGGGAAAACGACGAATCTATTTTCATCGGTCTGACAACACAGAGAGTCCGCCAATCCCACAGAGAAGCCTCCAGTGGATTGGGCAGAAAGCGAAGACTCACGCAGGAGCTATAGCTGTATGAATGTGGTAGTGAATATCCATGTTTTATCGCTGATAATGCCAAAAATGAGCTGCAAAAAACTCTGTTTCGCCTGTCGTGGATGTCGAGAGTGAACCTCGATTCATCGGAAAACATGACGTTGCTCCATCGACGATTGTCCGAGCGTTGTCGTGCTCCACACCAATTACGTGTTGCTGCGATGTGACGTTCAGTCAAACGTGGAATTATCGAGGTCGTCGAGCGAACAAATGCCAGCTGTGTGGGCGATTTCGGATAGTCTGACTACTGACTCGCACATCTGTCGCTCGGTGCAGCTGCTGTCCAATTTCTGAGGCACTTTGATGGCAGTTACGTAATGCGGTGGTTCGGATGAAACGATCCTGGTTAGCAGTTGTCGTCCTTGGATGATCTGACCGACGTCTGTCATCAACATTGCCTGTCTGACGCTAGCGTGACCACAACCTGCTAATCACCGATTGAGCAACGTTGAGAATTTGAGCCACTGCAGTCTGTCTGTTGCCAGCTTTCAACATGCCAACGGCACGTAAACGTTCGTCACGTGTAAGTCTTCGCATACCTCAAAAGTTACGTTTCGACCAGAAACTACTGATGATCGAGTTTATACCAAGAAAAGAACGATAAAACCTCCGGAAAAGCCCGCCCGGTACAAATGAAAATTTCAAAACGTACCCCACAGACATTAACGCGGCGCTCGTGCGAAAAACCTGCACAAAGTTTTCGTGGGCCGGTGACATTCATGATCCACACTAAACTGGTAACATATTTATGTGTCCAATCACGCGTATCCAATACTATTTTCCTAAATATCAACATCAGTTTGGATATCCCCTACTTTTTTTAATAGTATATTTAACAATAAAAGCTAATCTGTTGATTGGTTCCATTCCATGGACAGTCTGTGACAGGCGTGAACAAGATCGCGATTATTTCGCTTATTGAAATTATTTCAAAAGTGTGTAGGCTTTATTTTGTTAATTCAACCATGCTCTTTTGGTTTTGCAATTTACGGTTGACCAATTTCGTAACAGAAATATTTGGACGTTAACAGTGATAAAACAAGACATCAATCCATCTCACATTCAATGTGACTGTATGGCAAAGAAAGTTAAATTTACAATTTTAAAGGAGTGTGCACAGCTTAACCCTTTACCTAACATGGAAAGCAGACGACACTTGCAAAAAAATTCTTGAATAACTAATTTTTTTCATTTTTTGTCTCAAAGACATAGGCTATGATCCCTCGTTGGAACGAGCTCGTTCCAACGAGGGGTCATAACCTATGTTTTTGAGACAAAAAATGAAAAAATAATGAAAATTAATTGGAGATTTTTTAGAATAGCGCTTGTCGGTTTTGGCCGTTACGTTGGGTAAAGGGGTAAAGGGGCTATAGTTTTAAAATCGTGAACTTATTCTAGCACGCAGATCATTGGAAATGGTTTGCGGAAACTTCGAGATAAAAACAAAATCGACCTTCAGTCAAACGATATTTCGTACAAACACAATTGTAATGATCACGATGTATGTTGATGTGAATATATTTTTTTTATTTCAAGCCTAATAATCTAGTTTATACGTTACATGTCGACAACAACAAAATTATAATGTTACGGAACAGATTTGTAGTGAATCATTTCTAAATATGGCCTCCCTGGATGTGGAAACTGAAAAGTGGTCGTTCAATTGAGACAAAATCTCGCAGTAATGGTATTGTCATGCAATTTGTCCCTGTGAATGTATTGAGCATTCTCAATTCTATCACCTTGCACATTTCAGAAGAATGAGCACGTTTCTGTAGTCTTTCGATTTTTGAAAACAACGTTTTGCCCAAGTCACGCTGTTTGCATTATATATTATCACGCAATGTCACGTGACCGAATCTAGCATGCTATCGTCAAATCTAAGCTTATTTCCTTTTCATGATTTTCATTCGGGGCGTTCTTAATACATCAGAGATTAAATGTTAAAATATGCTTTCTTCGAGTTCGAGGTCTTTTAGTTGAAACCCGGGCATTGGAATTACCGATCCACTCGTGGTAGGCCACACCCACCTCACAAATTTCTCCAAGTCTTTCAATTTCAGCGGCTCGCAATCCACGACTGCTTTTTAAAGAATAGGTTTATACTTTGATCTCTGTGAAAAATGAATTTGTTGATGATGTGCACATTTTTCGCTGCAATACAATTTGAATATTTACAACATATTTTAGTTATTATTGACGTGAAATCGGTTACACTGTGACGACCGTCTCAGCGTAACAGCTTCCACGTCATCAAACGTCATGAATTGAGGGAGTTACCGCATTGACATGGCGCCATCTGGGGGGATTGAGTTGCGACGTTTTTCGCTGACGTTCTAGCAATCTAGTTGTATACAAGTCTGTGCATACATCGTATGGTGACTTTGTTACTTTAGCACTCCGCCTCGAGCCTTTCACTCTCGACGCTTCTATATGCGTCTATCCGAGGTCCGTGAAGTTAGCTCAGTGTTCAGCGTTCAACATTCGTTCAACATTCGTGTGAAGATAGCTCAGGGTTTAGCGTTCAACATTCGTTCAACATTCGTGTGAAGTTAGCTCAGTGTTCAGCGTTCAACATTCGTTCAACATTCGTGTGAAGTTAGTTCAGCGTTCAGCGTTCAACATTCGTTCAACATTCCTGTGAAGTTAGCTCAGCGTTCAGCGTTCAACATTCGACCAACATTCGTGT
Source organism: Pictodentalium vernedei (assembly GCA_031216915.1). NCBI lineage: Eukaryota > Metazoa > Mollusca > Scaphopoda > Dentaliida > Dentaliidae > Pictodentalium > Pictodentalium vernedei. Next base: position 744,324,359 of record CM062297.1, read on the forward strand.
GAAGTTAGCTCAGCGTTCAACATTCCCCAAAATTCAGTGTGCGATATGTCGAATCTGGGAAAAAGTGTTGTTAGTGACTTTTACTACTCCAGTTCAACGTTCAACATTCGACCTATATTCGTGTGAAGTTAGCTCAGCGTTCAGCGTTCAACATTCCTCAAAATTCAGTGTGCCAGCCCCGAATCTGTGCTTTCACCCGAGATATAGCCTTCATTTGACCGACTGCCCATCGCTACTTCTAAGAACAATCATATCTTGGGGACCCCCTCTCGCCTGAAGCGATATTGGTAACTTTTAGTATTCCAGTTCAGCGTTCAACATTCGATTATCCTTCGTGTGGAGTGTGCGCAGCATTCAGCGTTTGGCATTCGGCAATATCTGGAGTTTGAAGAGAAAACAACCATAGATAATAAGTGGGATCGGAGCAATCATCGCAGGGAGGGGCAACCCTCATGCAAACGACTGTCCGAGTATCCAACATAATTATAACAACACTCAAACCTAGGCGCCCCACTTAATGCTTTGGTCTCTCTAATTAGAAGGCAGTCCAAGTCGTAGAGACAAACTTTTGATTTAACGCTGACAGACACTGCAGGTCGGTAATGTGGCATTAGAACAAGCTCGGTCATAGGGCTACATATCCCGTGGGACTCCTGATTCAACCGGGACATGTTCTGAATAGTTTCCGTCAACCATTACCCCCATCTTACGTTTGGGCAGGAACTTTTTCAGCCAGTGATGGATGTATTAACGCAATCGATGCACTTATGCAATCGGTGTAATAATAAATAGGCGAGCCCTCCGGCCTATAGCAGCATTAATTGGGGCGTCGTGCATCCGAGCTCAGCGTTCAACATTCGAATAACCTCCGTATAGTGTGAGCGTTGCATTCAGCGTTCAAAGTTTGCCAGTATCTGGAGTTTGAAGAGAACACACCCCTAGATCATAAGTGGGATCGGTGCAATCGTCGATGGGAGGAGGTAGCCCTCGTGCAAACGACTGCTCGAGCTAGTGTCCGTAGTCTACATAGTTGTAACAACACTCAAACCCAGGAGCCCCCCCCCCCCCCCCCCCGGATTCTTTGATCTCTCTATATTGGAGGCAGTCGTCAGCAAAGATGCGAACCTTTGATTTAAAGATGTCAGGCGGGCCGTTGTTGTGACATAAGTATACAGTAGAGGTCCTAGGACAGTACCCTGTGGGACACCTTATGCAATCGAGCGCAATAATAAAGACACCCCCCCCCCCCCCCCCCCCCCCCGCATATATAGCGGCATTAATTGGTGTTTTTAAGTATCCCAGCATTCAACATTCCGCAATATCCATTGTTGGAAGAGAATACAACCGTAGGTCGTAAGTGGAATCAGTGCATTCATCGGAGGGGTAGCTTTCATGCAATCGACTGTCCGAGTGTCCGTAGTATACAAAATAATACATGTAACAACACCCAAAGCCCTTTCGCCGACATTGGTATTGGTGAATATATGTATTCCAGCTCAGCGCTCAACATTCGCGTGAAGTAAATTCAGCGTTCAGCGTTCAACATTCGGCAAATGTCTGTGTTTGGGCAAAAGAGAAAAGATATATTATGTCGAATCTGTGCTTTCACCCGAGGTGTAGTCTTCGGGCGACGAACTGCTCATCGTCCACATGTAACAACACTCACATCTGGACGACTCCGTGTCGCATGAAGCGATATTGATGGTTTTTACTACTCCAGTTCAGCGTTCAACATTAGTAGTAGGACAGGGTCTAGACGTCCCTCATCTGGGGGATCTCATTTGGGGGATCTCATGTGACGTCATACCGCAATGTATTATGGGTATCACGTGGTTGTCATGGTAACCCATGTGGGCGGCCATGTTGTGACGTAATTGTCATGGTGATGGGTGATGTGAGTGCGCATGCGCAGCTCGTGTTGTTAGGGTGATACGTGTTTCCGTCGTCCATTTTGTATGAAGGGGGCCGCCATCTTTGTTTCTATGGTGGCATGTGGTTGCTATGTTACCCAAAGGCTTCTTATAGGGCAAAGAGGTCTGTAACGGGTATGTTCGATTGACTGGGAGTATTTATGGCTCTACATAATTACCCAAATGACAATCCCTCCAATAATGAAAATTAATTGGAGATTTTTTAGAATAGCGCTTGTCGGTTTTGGCCGTTACGTTGGGTAAAGGGGTAAAGGGGCTATAGTTTTAAAATCGTGAACTTATTCTAGCACGCAGATCATTGGAAATGGTTTGCGGAAACTTCGAGATAAAAACAAAATCGGCCTTCAGTCAAACGATATTTCGTACAAACACAATTGTAATGATCACGATGTATGTTGATGTGAATATATTTTTTTTATTTCAAGCCTAATAATCTAGTTTATACGTTACATGTCGACAACAACAAAATTATAATGTTACGGAACAGATTTGTAGTGAATCATTTCTAAATATGGCCTCCCTGGATGTGGAAACTGAAAAGTGGTCGTTCAATTGAGACAAAATCTCGCAGTAATGGTATTGTCATGCAATTTGTCCCTGTGAATGTATTGAGCATTCTCAATTCTATCACCTTGCACATTTCAGAAGAATGAGCACGTTTCTGTAGTCTTTCGATTTTTGAAAACAACGTTTTGCCCAAGTCACGCTGTTTGCATTATATATTATCACGCAATGTCACGTGACCGAATCTAGCATGCTATCGTCAAATCTAAGCTTATTTCCTTTTCATGATTTTCATTCGGGGCGTTCTTAATACATCAGAGATTAAATGTTAAAATATGCTTTCTTCGAGTTCGAGGTCTTTTAGTTGAAACCCGGGCATTGGAATTACCGATCCACTCGTGGTAGGCCACACCCACCTCACAAATTTCTCCAAGTCTTTCAATTTCAGCGGCTCGCAATCCACGACTGCTTTTTAAAGAATAGGTTTATACTTTGATCTCTGTGAAAAATGAATTTGTTGATGATGTGCACATTTTTCGCTGCAATACAATTTGAATATTTACAACATATTTTAGTTATTATTGACGTGAAATCGGTTACACTGTGACGACCGTCTCAGCGTAACAGCTTCCACGTCATCAAACGTCATGAATTGAGGGAGTTACCGCATTGACATGGCGCCATCTGGGGGGATTGAGTTGCGACGTTTTTCGCTGACGTTCTAGCAATCTAGTTGTATACAAGTCTGTGCATACATCGTATGGTGACTTTGTTACTTTAGCACTCCGCCTCGAGCCTTTCACTCTCGACGCTTCTATATGCGTCTATCCGAGGTCCGTGAAGTTAGCTCAGTGTTCAGCGTTCAACATTCGTTCAACATTCGTGTGAAGATAGCTCAGGGTTTAGCGTTCAACATTCGTTCAACATTCGTGTGAAGTTAGCTCAGTGTTCAGCGTTCAACATTCGTTCAACATTCGTGTGAAGTTAGTTCAGCGTTCAGCGTTCAACATTCGTTCAACATTCCTGTGAAGTTAGCTCAGCGTTCAGCGTTCAACATTCGACCAACATTCGTGTGAAGTTAGCTCAGCGTTCAACATTCCCCAAAATTCAGTGTGCGATATGTCGAATCTGGGAAAAAGTGTTGTTAGTGACTTTTACTACTCCAGTTCAACGTTCAACATTCGACCTATATTCGTGTGAAGTTAGCTCAGCGTTCAGCGTTCAACATTCCTCAAAATTCAGTGTGCCAGCCCCGAATCTGTGCTTTCACCCGAGATATAGCCTTCATTTGACCGACTGCCCATCGCTACTTCTAAGAACAATCATATCTTGGGGACCCCCTCTCGCCTGAAGCGATATTGGTAACTTTTAGTATTCCAGTTCAGCGTTCAACATTCGATTATCCTTCGTGTGGAGTGTGCGCAGCATTCAGCGTTTGGCATTCGGCAATATCTGGAGTCTGAAGAGAAAACAACCATAGATAATAAGTGGGATCGGAGCAATCATCGCCGGGAGGGGCAACCCTCATGCAAACGACTGTCCGAGTATCCAACATAATTATAACAACACTCAAACCTAGGCGCCCCACTTAATGCTTTGGTCTCTCTAATTAGAAGGCAGTCCAAGTCGTAGAGACAAACTTTTGATTTAACGCTGACAGACACTGCAGGTCGGTAATGTGGCATTAGAACAAGCTCGGTCATAGGGCTACATATCCCGTGGGACTCCTGATTCAACCGGGACATGTTCTGAATAGTTTCCGTCAACCATTACCCCCATCTTACGTTTGGGCAGGAACTTTTTCAGCCAGTGATGGATGTATTAACGCAATCGATGCACTTATGCAATCGATGTAATAATAAATAGGCGAGCCCTCCGGCCTATAGCAGCATTAATTGGGGCGTCGTGCATCCGAGCTCAGCGTTCAACATTCGAATAACCTCCGTATAGTGTGAGCGTTGCATTCAGCATTCAAAGTTTGCCAGTATCTGGAGTTTGAAGAGAACACATCCCTAGATCATAAGTGGGATCGGTGCAATCGTCGATGGGAGGAGGTAGCCCTCGTGCAAACGACTGCTCGAGCTAGTGTCCGTAGTCTACATAATTGTAACAACACTCAAACCCAGGAGCCCCCCCCCCCCCCCCGGATTCTTTGATCTCTCTATATTGGAGGCAGTCGTCAGCAAAGATGCGAACCTTTCGGATTTAAAGATGTCAGGCGGGCCGTTGTTGTGACATAAGTATACAGTAGAGGTCCTAGGACAGTACCCTGTGGGACACCTTATGCAATCGAGCGCAATAATAAAGACACCCCCCCCCCCCCCCCCGCATATATAGCGGCATTAATTGGTGTTTTTGAGTATCCCAGCATTCAACATTCCGCAATATCCATTGTTGGAAGAGAATACAACCGTAGGTCGTAAGTGGAATCAGTGCATTCATCGGAGGGGTAGCTTTCATGCAATCGACTGTCCGAGTGTCCGTAGTATACAAAATAATACATGTAACAACACCCAAAGCCCTTTCGCCGACATTGGTATTGGTGAATATATGTATTCCAGCTCAGCGCTCAACATTCGCCCAACATTCGCGTGAAGTAAATTCAGCGTTCAGCGTTCAACATTCGGCAAATGTCTGTGTTTGGGCAAAAGAGAAAAGATATATTATGTCGAATCTGTGCTTTCACCCGAGGTGTAGTCTTCGGGCGACGAACTGCTCATCGTCCACATGTAACAACACTCACATCTGGACGACTCCGTGTCGCATGAAGCGATATTGATGGTTTTTACTACTCCAGTTCAGCGTTCAACATTAGTAGTAGGACAGGGTCTAGACGTCCCTCATCTGGGGGATCTCATTTGGGGGATCTCATGTGACGTCATACCGCAATGTATTATGGGTATCACGTGGTTGTCATGGTAACCCATGTGGGCGGCCATGTTGTGACGTAATTGTCATGGTGATGGGTGATGTGAGTGCGCATGCGCAGCTCGTGTTGTTAGGGTGATACGTGTTTCCGTCGTCCATTTTGTATGAAGGGGGCCGCCATCTTTGTTTCTATGGTGGCATGTGGTTGCTATGTTACCCAAAGGCTTCTTATAGGGCAAAGAGGTCTGTAACGGGTATGTTCGATTGACTGGGAGTATTTATGGCTCTACATAATTACCCAAATGAGCCCGAGAATGGGCGTAAATCACCGGAAACGACTTTATTTGATATGGATTCCCCGCAGAATCCTGCTTTTAACCGAAATAGACTTGTTTAGAGAAGCACGTAGTGTTATAGATTTTTAAAAAGTCGTGTTCGATTGAATGGGGGTAGTTATGGCTCTACATAATTACCCAAATAAACCCGACAATCCCTCCAAATCACCAAAATCCACCCCAAAACTACTGAAATGGGCTTGGTAAAGACTCATTTTGTTTTATGAAGGCTCCAATTTTGTTATCCTGGGTCAAAATCCTCGTTTTACTTCTGCTACGGGTCTATCAGCACATGCAGCACATCAGCCCATGCAAAATGTGCCAATATGTGCCTGTGTGCAAGTGCACAATGGGCGCACAAAACATGCAGCACATGCGCACATACGGGTATTTGAGGACCAGTGGGGTCCAGTGGTTGAGGACCAGTGCTTGGGGACCAGTGTTTTGGGACTATTGGGGAACAGGCTTTGAGGACTAGTGGGGATCAGTGTCAAAAATATTGTCTAACCACCGTCTCTTAACTCAGTACTAAAGTTTCTGCTGCCAACTGTGTTACCGTTTGCAACCAAGATCTTGGCTTATTCCTCCGCTCCTCTAAATCCACCCCAAACTACCGTGAGATGTGATTGTACACAATGTGTAATTAGCACATGTAGCACATGCAAAATGTGCCAATATGTGCCTGTGTGCAAGTGCACAATGTGCTCACAAAACATGCAGCACATGCGCACATACGAGTATTTGAGGACTAATGGGGACCAGGATTTGGAGATCACGACTTGATGGACCAGTGTTTGGGGGCCAGTTGTGGATGTTGGGGGGACTAGTTAACAAATAACAAAAGAATACATGATATCCAATTCATTTTATTTCACTATTCTCAGTTGTATTTTGCATATTAGCACATGTCAGTTCAAATTGTACAAAGTCAATCCTCCAGGAAATCGTTATCGCCAAAGGCATCTTTGAATGGTGTGTAGTTCGTTGATTTTCGATCCTTTCTTCCCGAAATGGTGGATAACCATCTGCTAAATGGCGGTGTCTTTGTTTTAGGTTGTTTTGAAACATCTTTAACTTTGTTGTTTTCTTTGACTGCCAAATGAGTTTTTTTTCGGAGTGTGCTCTCCAGTTTTATTTGTTCGATGTTTAGTAGCAGGCTGCTTGGCCTTTGACACCGGCAATTCGACTTCGTTGGGGACGACATGACCCATCTCGTGAGCTCCACTATCCATTTGATCTTGATTCAGAATTTCAGTCTTCGTTTGGTTCAATGTTTGAGTTGAAGTTGCACTCTTTGTTTTGTGTGAAAGCTGTCTAGTACATAAGCCTTTGTTCTCTAGTGTAGCATGACCTTCGCACGGTTTGGTGGGCTTTGTGATTTGGTTCGTTGACTGGTCACCCAGGTTAGCTGGATTTTCGTTACTGACTTGTTGGTTACGTCTTGGTCTCTTTGTTGCAACTACAACTTCATCTGATTCAAGCGTCTTCCGTTTAACCCTTTCCACTGTTTTATGCAACAGTTCTACATCCTCAGATGTGAATTTTATTCCAGCAGAATTCTTGAAAACTTGTATTTGAATGTCATTGTTATATCTGAATATGACTGCGCACAATTTGTCAGACATCTTCACTCTTCGATGGCTGGAACACAAATGATTTTTCTTTCGGTATCGACTCTCTTATATATGTTTTGTCACACGAGCGCTACAGTGTCGGTAATTTTTTACTGCAAAATTCACACTGATGTTCACCCATGGTAAGTCAAAAGTGTAGTATTTAAGTTTTGGAAAACACCCCCTTATATACTCTCCTTCTTACGACTCGTCATCAGATTCTGTTTCTATTCCAAATGTGTATTGATCCAAAATGGGATCGAACAAAAACTTTCTCTTTTCCAGAGCATTTTCTGTGATTCAATAAGGTCGTAGTCTTCATTCTCTCTTAGGTGTTTTGCTGTTTCCTGGATTTTTTTATAAATGGGATCTCGTCGAAAATATTTCATAAACACGAGTGTGTCAAGATAACCCGCGCCGACTGCTTCTCCAACTCTACTTCTGAGACATGCAGCTGCTTCTTCGATCGCTTCATCTTTATTCATTCCATCTTTTATGTAACAACTAAGGAGTTTCTCGAAATCCTCCTGGTACTCATCATAAGCACCTCTAACGATACACGCCATCGGGTCAGTGGAATCGTCAACCTCCATTAATTCTTCTTCAGATTCTGTATCTCCTTCTTCCCTTTCGGAATCTTCTGACTCCTCACTGGAATCATCTGATGGAGGGTCACGTTCGGAAGGAGCGCGGCAGTATTGCATTGTGTCTTCACTCTACGGCGATCAGGGCACAAATGAGCACATTTTCATGTGCGCGTCCCTTTTATAGAACTTTTGCAAGGATTGTTGATAGCCCACGGACTACTGGTTTAAGGAACTTTCCTAAAAATCCACCGTTTTGTATGATTCGTCTTGCTTTCTGTCCAGGTAATCTTTTGGCTATTTTCCTTATTTCGTACTTGTGTAGAATGAGAAAAGCTCTCTCAGATTTAGTCATTGGCACATTATAGTCCAAAAGGTTGAAGGCGCAATCACATATACATCGAATCAAGTCATCACTGGCCGTCCGCATCGTAGTTTTCACTTCGTGTCTGTCAGCGTGGGCAAGATATCGCAGGATATCTTGGTTTCTTTTCAGTCTCTCAATCCCTGAGTTTTTGAATTCTTCATTCCTTTCGTGTCTCTCGGGGCAATAACCATCTTCGTGTCTTTTGCGAGTGAAGCTTCTGGAAAATTGCTTCCCACAAAAACTACAGCAGTGACTAGGCATGTCTTTACTCATTGAAGGCCGGGGATCGAATAAGAGCTGGATGATGTGCACATGTCTTTTGTACTTTTTCAAGTGATTCTTTCAGTGTTTCCTGGAGGATTGATTTTGTACAATTTGAACTGCCATGTGCTAATATCTAAAATGCAACTGAGAATAGTGAAATAAAATGAATTGGATATCATGTATTCTTTTGTTATTTGTTAACTATTCCCCCCCCCCCCCCCCAACATCCCCAACTGGCACCCAAACACTGGTCCATCAAGTCTTGGTCTCCAAATCCTGGTCCCCACTGTTCCTCATATACCCGTATGTGCACATGTGCTGCATGTTTTGTGCGCACATTGTGCACTTGCACATAGGCACATATTGGCACATTTTACATGTGCTACATGTGCTATTTGCACATTGTGTACAATCACATCTCAAGGTAGTTTGGGTGGATATAGACAAGATCTTGGTTGCAAACGGTAACACAGTTGGTAGCAGAAACTTTAGTACTGAGTTAAGAGACGGTGGTTAGACAATATTTCTGACATTGGTACCCACTAGTCCACAAAGCCTGGTCTCCAATAGCCCCCAAACACTGATCCCCAAGCACTGGTCCTCAAACACTGGCCCTCAAATACCCGTATGTGCGCATGTGCTGCATGTTTTGTGAGCACATTGTGCACTTGCACACAGTCACATATTGGCACATTTTGCATGTGCTGTGGCACATTTTGCATGTGCTGATGTGCTGCATGTGCTGATAGACCCGTAACAGTGGTAAAACGATGATTTTGACCCGGGATAACAAAATTCGAGCCTTCCTAAAACAAAACGAGGCTTTACCAAGTCCATTTCGGTAGTTTGGAGTGGATTTTGGTGATTTGGAGGGATTGTCGGGTTTATTCGGGTAATTATGTAGAGCCATAAATATTCCCATTCAATCGAACACGACCTTTTAAAAAATCTATAGCACTACGTGCTACTCTAAACAAGTCCATTTCGGCTAAAAGCAGGATTCTGCGGGGAATCCATATCAAATAAAGTCGTTTCCGGTGATTTACGCCCATTCTCGGGCTCATTTGGGTAATTATCCAGGGAAGACGTTCCAGAAAATACTCCCAGTCAATCGAACATACCTGTTACAGACCTCTTAGCCCTATAAGAAGCCTTTGGGTCACATAGCAACCACGTGTCACCATAGAAACAAAGATGGCGGCCCCTTCATACAAAATGGACGACGGAAACACGTATCACCCTACACAATACGAGCTGCGCATGCGCACTCACATCACTCATCACCACGACAATGACGTCACAACATGGCCGCCCACATGGGTTACCATGACAACCACGTGATACCCATAATACATTGCGGTATGACGTCACATGAGATCCCCCAAATGAGATCCCCCAAATAGTGGTCGTCCAGACCCTGTCCTACTACTAACATTCGACCAACATTCGTATGAAGTTAGCCCAGCGTTCAGCGTTCAACATTCAGAGTGCCACATGCCGAATCTGTGCTTTCACCAGAGGTTTATTCTTCATGCGACCGACTGCCAATCGTTTACATCTAACAACACTCATATCTGGGCGACCCTTCTCACACGAGGTGATATTGATGACTTGTACTACTCCAGTTCAGCGTTCAACATTCGCATAACCTTCGTGTGGAGTGAGCGTATAGCACTCAGCGTTTGGCATTCGGCAGTATCTGGAGTTTGAAGAGAACACAACCATAGATCAAAAGTGGGATCGGTGCAATCATCGCCGAGAGGGGTAGCCCTCATGCAAACGACAGTCCGAGTATCCATCTCTAGTTGTAACAAAACTCAAACCTAGGCGCCCCGCCGACCCCCCCCCCCCCCCTCCTTAAATTCTGTGATCTCTCTAATTAGTATGCAATCGTCAGCGAAGAGGCAAACCTTCGATTTAACGCTGTCATGCAGGCCGTTAATGTGGCATAAGAATAAACTCGGTCCTAGGACAGTATCCTGTGGCACTCCTGATTCAACCGGGAGATTTCTGAATAGTTTCTGTCAACTAATACCCCAACTTGCATTGGGTTAGGAACTTTTTCAGCCAGTGCTGGGTGCATTAATGTAATCGATGACCTTATGCAATCGATGAATTAATAAATAGGCGAACCCTACCGCACATAGCGCAGCATTAATTGCGGGGGTTGTGCATCCGAGCTCAGCGTTCAACATTTGAATAACCAACCTCCGTATAGTGTGAGCGCAGCATTCAGCGCTCAGAATTTGGCATTATCTAGAGTTTGAAGAGAACACATCCCTAGATCATAAGTGGGATCGGTGCAATCATCGCTGTGAGGAGGTAGCCCTCGTGCAAATGACTGCTCGAGTGTCCGCAGTCTACATAATTATACCACTCAAACCCAGCCCCCCCCCCCCCCCCCACCCCCGGATGCTTTGATCTCTCTCTATAGGAGACAGTCGTCAGCGAAGATGCGAACCTTTGATTTAAAGATGTCAGGTGGGTCGTTCATGTGGAATAAGTATACAGTAGAGGTCCTAGGACTGTACCCTGTGGCACTCATAATTCAACCGGGACATTTTCTGAATAGTTTCCGTCAACGAGTAGTCTCATCTGGCGTTGGGTCATGGAGGGGTGGATGCACTAATGCAATCGGTGCACTCATGCAATCGGGCGCACTAATAAAGAGACCGATTCCACTTACGACCTACGGTTGTGTTCTCTTCCAACTATGGATATTGCGGAATGTTGCATGCTGAGATACTCAAAAACACTAATTAATGCCGCTATATATGCGGGGAAGGGGGTGTCTTTATTAGTGCGCTCGATTGCATAAGTCCATCGATTGCATTAGTGCACCCACCCTTCCATGACCCAACGTCAGATGAGAGTAGTCGTTGGCGGAAACTTTTCAGAAAATGTCCCGGTTGAATCAGGAGTCCCACAGGGTACAGTCCTTGGACCTCCACTGTATACTTATGGCACAACAACGGCCCGCCTGACATCTTCAAATCAAAGCTTCGCATCTTTGCTGACGACTTCCGCTTATATAGAGAGATCAAAGCATCCGGGTGGGTGGTGGGAGGGGGGCTCCTGGGTTTGAGTGTTGTTATAATTATGTAGACTGCGGACACTCGAGCAGCCGTTTGCAAAAGGGCTACCTCCTCCCAGCGATGATTGCGCCGATCCCACTTATGATCTAGGGATGTGTTCTCTTCAAACTACAGATACTGGCGAATTTGAACGCTGAATGAAGGGCTCACACTCTATGGATGTTATTCGAATGTTGAACGCCGAACTCGGATGCACAACGCCCCCACTTAATGCTGCTATAGGCGGGAGGGGTCGCCTATTTATTAGTTCATCGATTGCATAAGTGCATCGATTACATTAATGCAGCCACCACTGGCTGAAAAAGTTCCTGACCCCACGCAAGATGGGGGTAATGGTTGACAGAAACTATTCAGAACATCTCCTGGTTGAATCAGGAGTACCACAGGATACTGTCCTAGGATCGAGCTTATTCTTATGCCACATTAACGACCTGCATGACAGCGATAAATCAAAGGTTTGCCTCTTCGCTGACGATTGCCTACTAATTAGAGAGATCAAAGCATTTAAGGGGGTGGGAGGCGCCTAGGTTTGAGTGTTGTTACAAGTAGAGATGGATACTCGGACTGTCTTTTGCATGAGGGCTACCCCTCTCGACGATGATTGCACCGATCCCACTTATGATCTATGGCTGTGTCCTCTTCAAACTCCAGATACTGCCGTATGCCAAAAGCTGAGTGCTGCGCTCACTCCACACGAAGGTTATGCGAATGTTGAACTCTGAACTGGAATACTAAAAGTCACCAATATTGCTTCAGACGAGAGGGGGTCGCCCAGATATGAGCGTTCTTAGAAGTAGACGATGGCCAGCCGGTCCCATGAAAGGTATACCTCGACCTTGGATGAAAGCACAGATTCGGAATATGGCACACTGACTTTTGGCGAATGTTGAACGCTGAACGCTGAACGCGAACGCTGAACGCTGAGCTAACTCCACACGAATATTGGTTGAATGTTGAACGCTAAACTGGAGTAGTAAAAGTCATCAATATCACCTCGGATGAGAAGGGTCGCCCAGATATGAGTGCTGTTAGATGTAAACGATTGGCACTCGGTCGCACGAAGGGTACACCTCGTGTGAAAGCACAGATTCGGCATGTGGCACACTGAACTAGAGTAGTAAATATCATCAATACGACACGGGGTCGTCCAGATGTGAGTGTTATTACATGTGGACGATGGGCAGTTCGTCGCCTGAAGAGTCCACACCGGATGAAAGCACAGATTCGACGTATGTCTTTTCTCATTCGCCCAAACACAGATTTTTGCCGAATGTTGAACGCTGAACGCTGAACGCTGAACGCTGAACTTACTTCACGCGAATGTTATGCGAATGTTGAGCGCTGAGCTGGAATACACATATTCATCAATACCAGTGTAGGCGAAAGGGCGCCGCCTGGGTTTGAGTGTTGCATGTATTATTTTGTATACTACGGACACTCGGACAGTCGATTGAATGAAAGCTACCCCTCCAATGAATGCACCGATTCCACTTACGACCTGCAGTTGTGTTCTCTTCCAACTATAGATATTGCAGAATGTTGAATGCTGGGATACTCAAAAACACCAATTAATGCCGCTATATGCGGGGAGGAAGGGGGGGTACATGTCTTTATTAGTGCGCTCGATTGCATAAGTGCATCGATTGTATTAGTGCATCCACCCTTCATGACCCAACGTCAGATAAGAGTAGTCGTTGGCGGAAACATTTCAGAAAATGTCCCGGTTGAATCAGAAATCCCACAGGGTACTGTCCTAGGACCTCTACTGTATACTTATGTCACAGCAACGTCCCGCCTGACATCTTTAAATCAAAGGCTCCTTGGTTTGAGTGTTGTTATAATTATGTAGACTGCGGACACTCGAGCAGTCGTTTGCACGAGGGCTACCTCTTCCCAGCGATGATTGCACCGATCCTACTTATGATCTAGGGATGTGTTAATACACCCACCACTGGCTGAAAAAGTTCCTGCCCCATCGTAAGATGAGGATAATGGTTGACGGAAGCTATTCAGAACATGTCCCGGTTGAATCAGGAGTCTCACAGGATATGTTGCCCCATGACCGAGCTTGTTCTCAGTAATGCTACATTACCGACCTGCAGTGCCTGACAGCGTTAAATCAAAAGTTTGTCTCTACGATGGGGACTGCCTTCTAATTAGAGAGACCAAAGCATTAAGTGGCGCGCCTAGGTTTGAGTGTTTTTATAATTATGTTGTATACTCGGACAGTCGTTTGTATGAGGGTTTCCCCTCCCGGCGATGATTGCACCGATCCCACTTATTATCTATAGTTGTTTTCTCTTCAAACTCCAGATATTGCCGAATGCCAAACGCTGGATGCTGCGCACACTCCACACGAAGGATAATCGAATGTTGAACGCTGAACTGGAATACTAAAAGTCACGAATATCGCTTCAGGCGAGAGGGGGTCCCCCAGATATGATTGTTCTTAGAAGTAGACGATGGGCAGTCGGTCCCATGAAGGCTATATCTCGGGTGAAAGCACAGATTCGGAGCTGGCACAATGAATTTTGACGAATGTTGAACGCTGAACGCTGAGCTAACTTCACACGAATATAGGTCGAATGTTGAACGCTAAACTGGAGTAGTAAAAGTCACTAATATCACTTCAGGTGAGAATGGTCGCCCAGATATGAGTGTTGTAGATGTAAACGATGGGCAGTCGGTCACATAAAGGATAAACCTCGGGTGAAAGCCCAGATTCGACATATGGCACACTGAATTTTGGGGAATGCTGAACGCTGAGCTAACTTCACGCGAATGTTGGTCGAATGTTGAACGCTGAACACTGGGCTAACTTCACACGAATGTTGGTCGAATGTTGAACGCTGAACACTATTGAATGTTGAACGCTGAGCTTACTTCACACGAATGTTGGTCGAATGTTGAACGCTGAACGCTGAGCTAACTTCACACGAATGTTGAACGAATGTTAAACGCTGAACACTGAGCTAACTTCACAGGAATGTTGAACGAATGTTGAACGCTGAACACTGAGCTAACTTCACACGAATGTTGAACGAATGTTGAACGCTGAACACTGAGCTAACTTCACGGACCTGTCTATCCGCCCCACCCACCCTCTCCTTTTTTTAAAAAATACTCTTATCCACATGAGTAACGTTTTGATAAAATTATTCAATTGTCTACACTTAAAAAGAAAATTATGCTACTCATTCTGTGTCCTTCTTAGTGCAAACATACCCTAATGAAAAGATTCACATTTTAAAAGATTCATTCAATGAATAGTAATAATACGCCCTTTATATAAAATCCTATGTCAATATTGCGCGTTTATAATCGCCTTACTCAATGGCAGGCAAGTCATGTATATCTCTTTCAAATGGTAATCAAGGTATGTTTTCTCCAGTCTGGAATAGAATTGTATTGTTAAATCAATTTTTGCCGTCTGACTGGATTGCTGTTTTTCTGCAGGATGGATTCAGAATAAAAAAAAATTCATGGGAAAAAGTCTATCCTTGAGAAAATGTTCACCCAAAACTGACCAAAACGGTGAATTTTTGTCTTGATTCAATCTCCTAAACATAGGGTCTTCAAAATGTTTAGGCCCTCTAGGAATTCAGACACGTATACATGGTACTTTTCTCTTTGGTGAAGCGTTAGACTTCTGAAAAACTTGTCGCACAAATGTCTTTTCATTGCGGTAAATTACCTCAATTTGAGTGCGCAGAAGGCTTCAGATTGAAGCTCTGGGTTTAAAAAGTGAAAAAAAAAATCCCGGAGGAGAACCCCTGGCACCCCCTCTCAAACTTTCCACCTTCTCGGGCCTGCGGCCCTCATGACATGCCTACAACATGTCATTCTACAAGCCCACTTGTGGGGCGTGTGTCCCCCCGTATATTGAAAATCCTGGTTATGCTCCTGAGAGGGTGTTACACCCCGATCCCCATCACTACATCCCTGCGCGAGTAACGTAAACTTCGTGTGTCGGAATTGAATTGTCAGATTTGCTACTGTTGACAGTACGTGCAATGATTAATGAATCATTGTATAACAGGATATGATTCCAGTTGAAATCAAACACAGGTGTTAAATAATTCTCTCTCTCTCTCTCTCTCTCTCTCTCTCTCTCTCTCTCTCTCTCTCTCTCTCTCTCTCTCTCTCATATGCATGAGCTTTCCTCCCCAACCCTTACTTTGGATGAATCCCAATGGTGGCTTAGCCTGTTGGCTGACATAAGACGACTTGCATTCAGGCCACGTGCTTCTGAAGTGCCCACGCGACTCCAGAAATGAGGATATTTTTCACAATGACGCTGACCAAGAGAGAAAGAGCGTTGGCCAGCAGTATGTCAACACATGTATATTTACATCCTTTAACGCCACCGGGAAGTTAGGGATGTACATGTTGCATTTTATTTACTTTTTTCAATATTCCCATGATCTCACGAAATCTCTTGGGTTTCGAGGCCCATTATTTTGTCGAGGACGAGACAACCGTTATTTATTCCAAGTTTCTTATTCGACATTCGTTATCAACAGATTTGATCGGTTGATACCGAATGTCGAATAAGGAACTGGGAATAAGTATCGGCTGTAACGTCCTCTATTTTGCAGATCCATCGAACGGAACCGCATTGATATGCTGGACAAGCACAGCAGCTCACTACTCCCCTTCCCACCCCCCCCCCCCCCCCCATCATTCGTCAAATTTATAATAGTTGGAAATTCGAACCCCTAAAATGGAAAGGGTTGGAAATTTCAGACAGGGTGCTAGTAGAATCTTTCCTAACAGGTCTTGAAATGTAGTGGAAGTCCTCCAAATATTGACTGAAAAAGTTGGGTACTAAATATCCTCCCAATATTCATTTGCCATTGTAATTTTTGACCACGGAGAGTGTCAATTGGGGGTGTTCAAGTAGAATTCTGCATCTTAAAACTGAAGTTGGAAATTTTTACTGTGGGGTGGGGTGGGTAATAATGGAATTCCCCGCCTGTTAGAAATTATGGAGTGGTAGTCGAAATTTTGTCTACCGGGAGGGGGTGCAATTGGAAATCTGGAGGTGGGACTCCACCCTATCCAAAACCCATTACCAACGTCCCTATCAGCCCCCCCCCCCCCCCACACACACACATACTGGAACAATCCTCTTGTCCAGTTTATTGCGACCATCACCCCATGGGAACCGGGAATTGGAGCAGTTCTTGTGTAAACAAGTTCTGCTTGTGGGGGGGGGGGGGGGTAGGGAGGGGCGGAAAAAAATGTGCGTACACAGTTAAAGCATTTTGTCCTTTTTTTTCACTGTTATGACATCTTTTGTGTTAACAAAAGGTCACCAACTGACCATAAAAGCTCATTTAGAAGCATCAGTAACACGTTACCCCCTTAATATGAAAACTACTGGAGAATTTCACCCCAAACTGACTTGAGGATGTGGTGGGTGTCCGAAATTGAACGAAAAAAAAATGTCTGACAATTTTCTCCAAAAGTCGACCAAAAAATATCCATTACAACAACATACTTCATTCATATTCGAGGTTTATTTTATGGAATACCCTTTAAAACGAAGCATAGTACATATAGAACTGTCTAATGAGTTATGATAGCAATGTGGGACTGCTTTTTCAAAACGAAAAAATTGAAAATATTTTTATTTCAACAAAAACAAATAAAGACTGATTTAAAAAAGAACAAAAAAGTCTTTTTGATAGCTATCCTGCTATGCGGATACCATAACAAAAACAAAAACACTAGGTTTGCTCTTCTTGAACCAGAACAAAAACAAGTTCCTATTTTCTCAACCAATATTTCTAACAAAAACACGGTTACGGTATTAGCAGTAGTAAATTATGGGCACAACAGGAACAGGACTCACATATGCCTGCATATGCCATGATTTACAGAAACTAGACTGTTCGAAGTGCATATCACTGCATATCAGAGATAAAATTAGGACAAGCATATTTAAATTTGATTTAAAATCAAAGGTTTCTGGGAAAGAGAATAATTGAGTTCATTTGTAAGGTACACATCAAGAAACTTGATTTGTAAGAATATTAAGTTATACATTTAGTTTGACCGATCTGGTTTGATTGGGGTTTTACGTCGCTTTCAAACAACTATGGCTACATGTATATGATGCTTGTATCACGACATTGTTAATTCCCAAGATGAAGGTGAAGATGAAGATCAAAGAGATCCACTGGATGGCCTAAGGAATCCACCAACCACTGGAGAGAAACTTACAAGCTCATCCACACAGAGATCTCAATATATGGATGGAACAAATTCCCCAGAATTTGCTGCATTATTTTGAGTTTGTGTTCGAGAGCCGAAGTTTTGTATATAAAAGTGTATAAAAACGGGGTGGTCCCAAAATGTCGTGTAAAGAATATGCAGGGAAGGGTGGGTGGGTCAAAACATCTGCAAAATAAAAATTTCTACTTATGTTCACGCATGTTTCTCCACCCCCCCCCCCCCCCCCCCCCATACCGGTCTGCTTTACTGGTTAAATAGGACCCAGAACCAACGCCTGGGGTGGAATTCCTCTGAAGTGGGGAGCATAGGTATAAACAATTGGCTAAATTTGACTTGACTTCGAATCTATGTTGTGTGATCATGAGATAGCTAACGATGCTGAAAGTGACTCTCGCTGAAATGACCTGATAGTTGAGCAATGGTCGCCAAATATCGCGATCTAGGTCAAAAATGGTCAACAAAGTCGGTTTCGTCGATTTCGGCTGTTTTCTTCCATTACACGAGCTTTTTCCCCATCTGTATCTGTATGAAGTAGAATCCTCTGAAGTTGAAGGCTTTAATATACTCTTGGAACTTAATCAGGCACCCCAGTTTTTTCACAATGGTGTTAATAGAAACTGTCAATGCTTTCATGCTATCTTTAAGATAGCCATGCAAAAGTGATTGTTCGCGGAAAGAATGGTCTATTGACAAATGAAAAAGACAACACAATGATGAAAATATACAGTATTTTAATGGCACGAATTACACATATCTGTCACTAATGTTTTTGATGGAAAAATGTTCTCTCGACAAGTATTGTGCTGGGACGGTCCATGATGAAACAATGCCGGTAATTACTGACAAAAAATGTAACTTGTGATCTCCTTTCTGATACGGTCCAGAGGCAACTGCTACCACTCCTCATGCAATGCAGCTTCCAAATCAGCCAAATTCTGTACAGGTGGATCCCTTGCTTGCACACGACGTCCAAGGACGTTCCAGATGTGTTTTAAGGGATTCATATCGGGGTTCATTGCAGGCCAAGGTAGTGTTGTAAAAGCGTTGTTCTGAATGCTCTCACAGCACGGAAACGATGTGGCCTTGCATTGCCGTACATGAATACAAGACGAGTAGACAACGGGTGGTTGTCAAAATGAGGCACGACAACCGGATTGAGAATGTCCCGGATGTACTGATGACCATTGAGATTCCCACGTTCAGTCATCATATCAAGTTTATAATCATGAGAGAGGCATCCCCAGATCATTACCGATCCTTCACCATTAGGAACAGAAGCTCTGATATTTCTCTGCCTCCACACTACCATGCGACCACCTGTGACGTGAAGCAGGAACCTACTCTTGTCTGACCAATGGACTCTCCTCCACGACCTGAGATTCCAATGTTCTCGTGCCATACATCACCCCAAACGTCGTCTTTAATGCTGATCAGACAGAGCTGGGCGTTTGATGGCCCCTCTGGATCTCATACTCAATGATTTGAGACGGTTTCGGACAGTTCTGTTGTGGAGCCAAAGGCGTTTCAAAACCAAACTTGAAGCAAAGGGTTCACGCCTAACGAGGCGTGCCAGACCCCAATCTTCCAGAGGAGAGGTCTTTTGGGGTTGTCCAGGCCTTGGTCGGTCCTTAACATCGATGGTTTGTTGATATTTCGGTCAAGTCTGCTGATGACAGAATGACAAAAGCCAAGTTGTCTTCCAACAGCTTTGAATGACATGCCTGCATGCCAACGATTTGACATGTTATCTGTCTCCTCCGTGCCATGTCAACATTTATTGATAAAAGAGGTGACAAATGTTCTTGTTTTATACCCAGATACCTTGATGGCGCATTGGAGGGGGGGGGGGGTCACTGTTGTTCAAGCCGAGTTCGCGGTCCTCGGAGCTGAGGGGGAAAGATTGGGAAAGACAGTGAAAAGGAGTGCCAGATGTGTAATTTAGGCGTGGTGGAGACCCTGAACACTTTCTACTAGAATGCCCAAAATGCCAGTCTAAAAGAATGATTCACTGGGAGTACAATGGGGAAGTGGGATGGGAGAATGAAGGACATGTGGTTAGTGAGAGACTCAAAGGAGAGGGTTAATAGGCCAATCGGAGAGATTGTGAAGAATGGGGCAAGGGATGTTATCAAGCAGTCCGTCTCCGAGGGTTGGGAGGAGAGAAGAAGCGTGGGAACAGGGAGGCAGTTGGGAGTACAGGGGTAACCAAGGCCTTGTCAACCGAGAATCGCGACAAATCAGCGTGTGTTAAGTGTTATTATTACTAGATGAAATGTACTGCAAGACATAGCAATCATTAAAACGTAAATATCAGTAACAGCAACTTCACCTGTCATGAAACATTTCAGGGGGTGCTTAATTAAGTTCCAGGTGAAAAGTACGATGAGAAAGATCGCTCTATGTCATTCCTCTGACGATGGTCATCTGCCGATATTACTCTAATGCTTCTTTTAAAATTGTGGTACATACTCTTCACTAACAATATTGTTTTTCAGTTGTTTACAGTCTATGATGCTTCTCACGAAAAACGAGTTGTTATATTGATCAGCAGGGACGTGAAGAGGGTGGGGCCCGAGTTAGTAACCCCGGGGCTCGGAACTTTAGGGGAACGGCTTGGCCCAGGATTCTTGGGTCAGGCCTGGGTTCCCCCAAATTCTGACTCTTATGCCAAGTCTTTGACCCCCCCCCCCCCCCGATTCCCGAGCGAGATTCAGCAAGATGAGTTGCCCGTTGTATTGGAATACCAGTAACATAACATTTATTAGCATAAAACATCCAGGTCGGAATGCGAGAATGTACAAGTAATATGAACATTACAATTTCATCCACCAGTTGTACTACATTTTTATTAATTTCATACGCAAAAGAACGTGGAGATGTGAACTAGAATTTTCCATACACATCACTAAACATATAATCGTCTGAAAAAAATAATGCCTCTCACGTAAAGGAGGAATGGGAGTGCCCGTGGAGATGCTCAATCTGTTAACCCTTTACTTAACATGGAAAGCAGACACTTGCAAACAAAATTATTGAATATCTATTTTATTTATTTTTGAGTCAAAAACATAGCTTATGACCTTTCATTTGAACGCGCTCAGCAAGCTCGTCCAAGGAGGGGCCATATGCTATGTTTCTGAGACAGAAAGTGGAAAAAAATAACGAGAATCGAATGGTAACTTTTGTGAATAGTGCTAACCGGTTTTGGCCCTGATGTTGGCAAAAGGGTTAATATACTGTTATCTATATACATATGTAACAGACTCGCTGTTATCACTTCAAGAATTCTTCACTTCAAGAACTTCGGCATCTGCATCTGAATCCCAACACTTCGAAAGGGAGCCCGTCACAGAATTAACCCTGACGACCGAATTTCCTCTACCCGACCCTGTTGATCTGTTCTTACTGGTGGAACAACAAACGTTTTAGTGTTATTTCGGTCTCAAGTGTCTATGTTTCTTATTGCGTGGTCCTGGAACTTATTCAGTCTCATTTGGAGTTTATTCCGATGAGGGTGTAGGAAATCTGAAGTGCAGCCGGAACAGACCACTCATCCACCATAATTATGCATGAGGCATTGTTAGCGGTTCGCGGTTCATCTCCGACATTACATACGCCATGTACCCTTATTTGGTTCTTATGTCTTGAGTGAAGAATCTTAAAGCCCTTCTTTATATTTTTCTAACTTGTTGATGTCTCATTTGGTGTAAGGATACCAAATTATAGCCCCGTACTCTAGTATTGATCTTACCAACGAGATGTATGATTACTGTCTACAGACCCTTGGGTATTGCTTTATGTTGCGTTGCAGAAAGCCTATTGCGGAGCTTTTTGCCATACTGCTGATGTGGTTGTTCCATTTGGGGACATCTGAGATTTGGGGGCCCAGGGAGGAGTTGCTTGGTACATGTTCTGAGGTGTGACCGTTCAGAAGTTAGAATTTTGTTGATTTCTTTTATGTTACTGTACTCATATTACAGTATTTCTTTTCGTAGAACCTCGTATCACAAGTTCTTACCCAGTCCTCAAGATGGTGGGGGTCTTTCTTGATTATGAAGTGGACATTTCGGTTTTGGATCTCTTTGTTGAGCTGGCAGTCGTCTGCGACGATGCGAACCTGAACTTAGTTGTGTCTGGTAAGTCATTTATATGACATAGGAACTGAGTGGGTTTCAGTACATTCCCTGTGTGATGCCAATGACTCTTCCCAGACAAGCACATCTTTTACTTTTCTTTTGGTCAGGAAGTTCATGGGGCATCGGTGTGTTATTCCCTGTATTCCATACTGTTTGACCTTGTGGACTAGTTTTCATGAGATGCAGTATCGAAGGCCTTTGAGAAGTCCAAGATGGCAATGTCGACTTACTTTTCTATATCATAAGATTTTGCTTTGTTATTAATAGTAAGACGCGTCTGTGTCTCGCATGAGAAATACGCCTAGAACAAATTTACTAAAGCACTCATTTCCTAAACTATGGAATGACCTAAGCAATGACATTAAATCTGAATCCAGTCGTTTTATATTTAAACGCTCAATAATGTCACATGCATTGGAAACTTATAATACACCCCGACATTCTTCAATCCACAGTGTCCTGATTGTAACACAAGAGTCAGTGATCTCTTGCATGACTAGACCATTTATACCCACAGCTCTGATAAATATAGTAAAATAAGAACACATTGTATGCCTCCTTTAAGGCATGCCCAAACCTGTAATCTTTTCTTGCCAGAATCTCCCCTAACATTCCATAGTTTATACCGGTTTTTGTTATGTGTTGCATCTCTTGAGAGGCAATATGAAGCTTGTGTACCACCTGTACTGCCGCACACTTCCAACTAGGAGATGGCAGGAAGACAGCCATTGGCAATGCCGTCTCTTAACAATATGCATGTTTAGCCAACTGTCAACTTGTTACGATCCTAGTTACATACTCACGATATTGTTTTTAAAAAGCATCTATTTTAATGCATCTATATTTGTATCTACACCACATGTACGTTCATATTGTGAATAAAATATATTGTATATTGTATTGAGTACCCTTTCTGAATCTGTGGGTTAGTTGACCAGTGTGTTGCTTTCCTGGTGGAAGATCATGTTCTAGCATGTTATATGCTTTATGATTTTTCAGTAAAAATATGTGTGATACATTGTCTCCTTCCTTATAGATGGCTGGTATGTTTGCGTGGTAATTTTCTTGTGTCCAGTGACAGTTGGAGTGTCTGTGTTATCCCTGGTGCAGGTCATTCTTCATATTCGTTCAATATGTAATTAGGGATACTATCTGATCTTGACTCTTTATTAGGCTTATAGTCTATAAAATCTTATTCGGCGCCTCTGCGTGTAATTTTTATGTCAGCCATCTTTTTTGTCGGTATAGGGCGAAACTTTTGTTGACACTGAGATTCCTTGAAGCATCTGCGGCTAGTCTTCCAAGAGACTTTCATAGTTTAATGGACTGTAATGACGAAGTGTGAACTGCGTGGTTGAGAATCGTACGAAAGTCACTTGCACGGACAATCTTAGGGGTGGGTGGCAGTTGTTGCTGTATGTAAAAGGTGGATAAATTAAAAGTGAGTCATTTCTTCTCTTTTTACTGGACGTTCTATGTGTCTCCGTGTGTTTGCTAAATAATTCCAACCTGGACATTGTTGATAAAGTAATTCAATTCAATTCAATTCAATTCAATTCACTTTATTTCACAGAATACAAATACAGTACGTTTTAAGAGAAAATGATGTTACATGATTTGAGAAATGAGTAGATGTATACTGTGGGGAATGACATAGTCTTGCGACTGTCTTCCTGTCATCCCCTCAAAAAAAATAGGAAAAAAAACAGAAAAAAACATGGCATATAAAACAAAATTAAACAAAATATAAATGTCAAATACGGCGAATGACAATTTTTTAGAAGAAAGGTGGATCTGGACCATAGATGGTTAAATTGAATAGTTCAGAACAGTGTCGGTTTATTTTGACATTTAACTCCACTGTTAGATTAGTTGTTATTCTGACCCTGTGATCAACTTTGTTTCCAACGTGAAAAATAAATTTCGTTATTCCTCCATTTTAGTAGTACGGATTAGGATATGTACAGTTGCACAAACCATAGACATTTGGGGACGGGAAAAGTAAGACCCCCCCCCCCCCCCCCCCACCCAGATACGAACTAGTTATGTGAGCAGTCGGAACATCTCGGATTTGAGCAATTTATGTTGTCACTATAGGCGTTTATGAACTGGTTGGTCAGTGTTTTTTTAAATAACACGCGGGGGAGGAGTTTTAATCTTGAATCTATGTCATTCCATAATTTCGGGAAAGAGAAGTAGGGAAGAACGGCTGAGAACTTAGTGCGGGGTTTGTGTGTGGTTAGATTCCCACATTGTCTGGTATTTATGCCTAAAGGGTTTTCGTACACTTGGAATGTATTATTAAAACTGACAGGGAGAGTTTTTTGAGTCCAATCGTAGATGAATAGTAGTGAATGTAAGTTGTAAAGAACAGTGAATTTAAGAATTTTCAAATGTTTAAAGAGAGGATCGGTATGAGAGTTAAACTTTTTATTTGCTATTATACGCACTGCTTTTTTCTGCAAATTCAGAATTAGTTTTGTTGCAGGTGTGTTACCCCATACATTGATTCCATAAATTAAGTGGCTTTGAAATAACATAAAATAGAGTACACGTAAAGTGTCAACTGGCAAAATTTGTTTCACTTTATTCGGGATATAAATAGCTCTAGACAATTTGATACGAACAGCTGCCACGTGGTGATTAAATTTGAGATTTTCATCTATATTAACACCTAAAAATTTTACTGATTTCATTTCGCGATCATTACCTGCTACTGTGATGTTTTTATTTTTTATTAGTATTTGTGTCTGTACATGGCTATAATTATAACTATCATTTGGTGGATGAAGAAGTAAAGCATTGGTTTTGTTAGCATTCAGTGAAAGCTTATTGGCAAGACACCAGTCACTGATTTTCGTTAATTCGCCGTTTGTCCTCTCAGTCAATAAGTTAAGATTATTTCCTGATGTATAAGCAGTTGTATCATCCGCGAAGGACAAAACATTCATATCAGTCGATTGGGATAAGTCATAGATATATAGAACAAATAACAGTGGGCCGAGTACAGAACCTTGGGGAACACTGGTCGTAACATTTTGCAGATCGGAGCATTCATTCGTAAATTGAACAAATTGAGACCTTCCTGATAGGTAGTTTTGAAACCAGGCATTTGCTATGTCCCTAACTCCGTAATGCTCGAGTAATGTTCTGATCCGTTGTATGATTCTCAATCAATCCCAGTTTCCGGGTTGTGTTTCAAGTTCTACCCCATGTGGACATGTCGAAATGTCTTCGAATAAAAACATGGCTGTATGTCTGAATTATTATACCTGATAGCATCACAACTTGAATTGTCCAGTTAGACAACACATCAGCGTGGTGGCA
Organism: Pictodentalium vernedei; assembly: GCA_031216915.1. NCBI lineage: Eukaryota > Metazoa > Mollusca > Scaphopoda > Dentaliida > Dentaliidae > Pictodentalium > Pictodentalium vernedei. The sequence goes on from CM062297.1 coordinate 744,349,623, forward strand.
GAGGTTGAAAGAGAATAAAAATAACGTTTAACTTTCGAACACAATCTAAAGTTGTTTTGAACCGCAGTTTTGCAATTTACCCAAATGGCCGAAAACTTCAACCACTCGTTTTGTTTACCCGCTCAATTGAATGTTTTGGATGGTAACCTGTCTGAAAACTATAAAAAAAATTAAAATGCAAATGTAAGTCTATCTTAAAGCGAGTGGGGCGAATTAAAAACCAAATGAATCAAAAACTGCTATTATTTTACATTGTGCAGGCCCACAAATATTGGAAGTATATGACCAGTTTGGGATTCTGAAGATGACAAAAATGATCCAACGAAAGTATTTGAAAAATTAGAAGGCTATTGCAATCCGCGAAAGAATGAAGTACTCGAGTCGCATCGATTTTGGAATGATGCTCATCAACACCCATTTGATAACTTTCTTACTGAACTGAAGACACGTACATCCTCGTGCAATTTCACAGAAAAGGACAGAATGATTAGGGATAAGTTGTTTTCACTGTTACTGATAAACTGCAAGAACTTTTACTTGGGAAAGATAAGCTTGAATAAGGTAAAGCTATAAAAATTTGACGAACATATGAAACAATGAAATAATCATGTTCTGGAAATTCGAGATACCCTCCACACTGTGCAGAAAGTGCACCGAGTGACTCGCCATCACACTTCTCAAACGAATGAAAAGAAAAGAACAAATAACCCAGATCATCACACAGGTTTTGATACCCGGAAAAAGGAAACTTGTGAATTTTTTTCGAAATTGCCAGCAAATACAAATATCAAAGAATGTAGTGTTTGTGGTTTCAGACATGAATATGCAAAAGCTAAATGTCCTGCATGAGGGAAAACTTGTGACAACTGCAAGGGGCGAAACCATTTTAAAGCAAAGTGTAAAAAGATAAACTGTGTTACATCTGATAGTGGAAATACAAATGTACACTATGTTGATTATGACGGTCACTGTTGGTTAGCTGCAATAGAAACAAGCCCGAAACATTTTATTTCTGCTGTCATGGAAGTAAATGTGTGTAAGGTTCGATTTCAGTTAGACAGTGCTGCAGATGTTAACATAATTTGTAAGAATTTTTTTCGGAAAGATCACTTTTTTCCATCTCGCACACGTTTGCGAATGTGGACTAAAACAAATGTTAACTCATTAGAAGAAACAATCCAGAAAATTTCAAATAATTGCACAGGAGAAGGAACTGATGCTATATTTATTGTGGTTAATAATTGACACATGTATATTCTTGGATTGAAGACAATCCATGATAGTAGTATGTATCGGGCATTTCACCCACGGTTTGGATGATCTCATGGATGATCTCATGTGACGTCATAGTCACGTGACCCAATGGTGGCCATGTTGTGACGTCATCCCCATAGTGATACGTGGTGTGTGTGTGCATGCGCAGCGCGTGTTAGGGTGATACGTGTTTTCGTCGTCCATTTTGTATACTGGAGGCCGCCATCTTGGTTTCTACGGTAGCACGCGGTTGCTATGTTACCCAATTGGAACGGGGTATACTCTGAGGGTGTGTTCGATTGAATCGGAGTATCACGAATTACCACAAACAACCCGACAAGTTTTTTCTGTTTCGAATTCTTTCAGATTTCTCTGCTTTTATCTATATATGCAATAGTTTCCGTCTACATAGGCATGTTCCTTTGTCCCGGAGTATACCCCAGTAGCGTAGAAGAGCCTATCAGCTGGAACAGCTTTACTTATTATTACTATAATTAGCTTTTCTGGTCTATTCTTGTTAGTTCTGACCCTATTCCGAGTACTCTTGTAGTTTCATTTATCTAGATCATTTATATAGATTATAACCAACCAATCAGATTGCTTGATTTCCCATAATCTGTATGCAGAGTTATCTCCCCTTATAACAATGAAGTCCTGTCCGAGTCTCATCACCTCTATATCCAAATCCTCATTGAGGGCTTTTACATAGCCTTCATGGCCTCATACGACAAAAAGGGTGTCGAAGGCCATATGTTTTCCAAAAAGGGGTGCCAAAATGGGGGTGCTTGGGGATATGGCTGTTAAATACCGAAATGAGGCTAATAGTCGTAGTAAATTATAACTCATTGAGGGATTTTTCATGGCCCTCATGACCTCAAAATTCAATGAGGGTATGAGGGATAGTAAATTAGGTCTCATTGAGGGCTTTTACATAGCCCTCATGGCCTCATACGACAAAAAAGGGATTCCCCAGAAGGGGTGCTTGGGGATATGGCTGTTAAATACCGAAATGAGGCTAAGAGTCGTAGTAAATTATACCTCATTGAGGGATTTTTCATGTCCCTCATGACCTCAAAATTCAATGAGGCTAAGAGTCGTAGTAAATTAGGCCTCATTGGGGGCTTTTACATAGCCCTCATGGCCTCATACGACTAAAAAGGGATTCCATAGACATGGGTGTTTCCCCCAAAATGGGATTCCATGGGACGTGGCCATTGGAAAAAGAGGTGATGAGACTCGGACAGGACTTCATTGTTATAAGGGGAGATAACTCTGCATACAGATTATGGGAAATCAAGCAATCTGATTGATTGGTTATAATCTATATAAATGATCTAGATAAATGAAACTACAAGAGTACTCGGAATAGGGTCAGAACTAACAAGAACAGACCAGAAAAGCTAAATATAGTAATAATAGGTAAAGCCGTTCCAGCTGATAGGCTCTTCTACGCTACTGGAGTATACTCCAGGACAAAGGAACATGCCTAGGTAGACGGAAACTATTGCATTTTTAGATAGAAACAGAGAAATCTGAAAGAATTCGAAATAATAAAACTTGTCGGGTTGGTTGTGGTAATTCGTGATACTCCGATTCAATCGAACACACCCTCCGAATATACCCCGTCCCATTGCAGAAAATTGGGTAACATAGCAACCACGTGCTACCATAGAAACTAAGATGGCGGCCTCCAGTATACAAAATGGACGATGGAAACACGTATCATCCTAACAACAGGCGCTGCGCATGAGCACTCACACCACGTATCACTATGGGGATGACGTCACAACATGGCCGCTCACGCGGGTTACCATGACAACACAATAAGGCTCCGCTGGGTCACGTGACTATGACGTCACATGAGATCATCCATGAGATCATCCAAACCGGGGGTGAAAAGCCCGAGACATACTACTCATGATGATTGATTTATACATGCAACACAATCAGAACAGCCACTTGAGGACCTGGTGAAATATATTTACGCGTAGATCCTGATGTTAGATCAATGACACTACCTTGTAGAAAACTGCCTTTTGTATTACAAGATGATGTAAAACATGAAATTGATAAACTTGCAGATAGCGGTGTCTGGATACTTTTAACTGAACCAACAAGATGGGTCAGTCAGATGGCAGTTGTCAGAAAAAAAGGAAAGCTTCGCATATGTATAGACCCAGAACCTTTGAATTGTGCATTAATGCATGAAAACTACAAACTGAAAACACTGAGTGATATTCTTCCTAAACTCAACAATGCTAAAGTCTTCAGTAACTCAGATATTCAGGAAGCGTAATGGCGAGTGGAACTTGACAAACAGTCAAGTGATTTCACTTGACAACACTCTATTTGGACGATACCGTTGCTGAGATTACCGTTTGGTTTGAAAGTGTAAAGTGAAATATTTCAACGGAAACTGCATGAAGTAATAGAACTGTGTCTTGAAAAACATACTCACAATCTCTGATGATATAATAGTTGCTGGATGTGGCAACACCGAAACAGAAGCAAAACAGCACAATGAACTGGCACTTCAGAAACTTTACAATCATACTCAAAGAATTTTCAAATATAAATCCTCTAAAGTGAAGTAGATATATAGAATAAACGTATAGTGTTTTCAAGTAAAAAAATTATTCTGCGAGTAGGATTAAGAATGAAACCGACGAGCCTCTGGCGAGTCAGTTTCATTTTTAATTCTACGAGTAGAATAATTTTTTTACTTTAAAATTCTGTACGTTTATTTTGTTTATCCCATAAATCATCTACAGAGCAGTCGCGACAAAATCGTGCTATAATTCCCTACAAAACACAGCGAGAAGTGAGGAGCACATTGGTCCAATTCGCCCGACCAGCAAAATTGACAAAAATAAACAAGGCGCAGTAATACCTTTCAGTCTAAAAATAATTCCTCTACAAACTTGAGCTAAGCTTTCAAAAATATTTTATTATATTAGCAGTCAGTTCTGATTTCTACTGGCATTGTATAATACTTTCAAAAAGATTTAAAGAAATCAACAATTGAACTATTAATTATGGTAGACAAATGTTGCAGAGGCCAGAGATCAACAAGTCCGTCGCTACTAGGGTAATAAATTCTTTCAGTGTTAAACCTATGGGGAATATTTATCACCCTACTAGGTGAATAAAGCAAAAAATTATCCAAGGCCTTTGTTGTTCAAATAAACTGCCATTTATGGGATAAAAATGTTCTTTTCTTAAGTCACTCTGTTTTAACCACAAATTTTCGGCCACTTGGCATTTATCAAGTGGAATTCAATCAACGGTAGCTCACTAAGTGAAATCCATCCTTTTCTTATCAAAACATTTATACGAATCGTATAACTGTTTTGATAAGAAAAGGATGGATTTCACTTTGTGGTTAAAACAGAGTGACTTAAGAAAAGAACATACTCAAAGAAGACAAAATTATTGGAAGGTTGAACAGAAATTAATTAATTTTTCATGGTCACAAAATAACCAGAAAGGCAGTTGAAGTTGATCAAACAAAAGTAGGAGCAATATTAAATATGCCTTCACCAACTGGTGTTTCTGGAGTAAAATGATTTTGTGGTATGGTACCGTACATGGCCAAGATTTACCAGATCTTACAAGCGCATTATTGTACCAATTCGTGAACTGACACATAAAACTGTAAGGTGAAACTGGTCAGATGAATGTGTTTCAGCATTTGAGAACATCAAAAGACATCTTGTCAAAACACCTGTTCTTACTAATTTTGACCCTGCCAAAGAAGTTAAACTACAGGTGGATAGTAGTAAACATGGTATAGGAGCTGTTTTACTGCAGTATGGAAAGCCTGTTCAGTTTTTTTCTAGAGCTCTTAAGCCTGCTGAGAAAAATTGGGCCAGGTAGAAAAGGGAGCATTGGCCGTACTGTATCGACTTGAACGATTTGATCAAGACACATATGTGTAGAGGGTTCTGATAGAAAATGGCCACAAACCTTTGAAGTCATTTTAAGCAAACCATTAAGTCATGCATCAAGAAGATTACAGGATATTATGATGAAACCTTACAGATATGACTTTAATTCTGTTTTTGTAAGGGGTGAGAATCTCACAAAAGCTGATACTCTGAGTCGAGCTCATCCCGAATCAGATTGTGAATCTAAAAAAACTGAAGCTGGTCCCCGAATAATGAGTGTTACAGCATTGGAGGGAATTCCAGTTGCAAGAATACAAGAAGTCAAAAATACTGCTTCGAAAGATCCAGATCTACAAGTATTAATGAAAATTATTATAGAGGAATGGCCAGACCAGAAAGAAAACATTCCCTCTGTGGTCAAAGCATTTTTGACATGAAAGATACTCTAAGGTATCACGATGGAATTATTGTTAAACGTGAAGCAATTCTAATACCAAAAGAGCTGAGAAAAAACATTAAGAATAGATTACATAGTGCCCATCTTGGTTATGATAGTGTGATGAGCCGGGCTAAAGGGATTGAGTTTTTGCCTGGAATGGCAAAGGCGATCAAACAGTTAGTTGAATAGTGTGAAAGATGGAGGTAACCAAAATGAAGCACTACTTGAACGAAGAAATATACCAAGACAAGATACAGGTCTTAGTCCAATTGAAGTGCTGTTTGGAAGACATACACGTTCTTTTCTTCCAAGTATTCACAGAAAAGACAAACCATTTGTAAAAAGAAGCGCGAATCGAGAAAGTTGAATGTAAAGAAACAGTACGATCGTAAACTTGTGACATGCCCGAACTCCGTATTTATCAGAATGTAATGAACACTCTGAAGGAAAAACATTGAAACCTGCAAAAGTTATCGAAAAACTCTCAAACCGTACTTACATCGTTCAAAACCAGCAAGGTGCATGTTACTGCAGAAATCGATTCCTCATTGGACCAACAAATATTAATGTGCACATATATCACCACTCATCAGTGCGTGATTTACCCCGCAGTGAGACAGCTCAAAATCACAGCGCAAATACTGTAAACACAGATACATGTATAACAAATTTCAGTGATTCTAATGAGTTCCCCCAAGACAACCCCATAGATCTTTCTCAAGCCAATCAAAGTGTGACCCAAGTCCCAGTGGAAAGTTACTCCCGTCCCAAGCGTTCTGTAAAAGAACCGGTATACTTAAAAGATTTCGTGTGATACTAGTTTTTCTTTTGTATTTTTTAATGAGTCTTAATTTTACCACATTTAATTGAGGATGACCAAAATTCGTTTTCTTTGATAGTTACATTTGAGCAGGTGTTTTTTAAAGTATTTTTGTTGCAAATTTGAAAGACAACAGCCTTATATAAATCTGAAGTTTTTATTTTCAAAGAAAAAGGGATGTTGACAAAGTAATGTTCTGACCCGTTTTATGATCCTCAAGCAATCCCAGTTTCCGGGTTGTGTTTTAAGTTCTACCCGATGTGTACATGACGAAATGTTTACGAATAAAAATTTGGCTGCACGTCTGAATTATTATGCCTGATAGCATCATACGTGAACTTGAATTATCCTGTTAGACAACACATCAACAGACAAAGCGAACCAGTTTTCAAGGAACCTGTTTGTAAATTGTAAATCGAATTGGACCAAAGAGACAATAATTGTACTGGGGTGGTCGTTTCTACGGGCGCTATTTGTATTTCTCTCGACAGAACTCGGTATTGAGACCAATTTTGTTGAGTTTCAATCAGATGTTGTCCACTGAGGAATCGCATATTACGACTTAGGAATCTCCCGTTAATTATGGATCTTGCACACGAATGCGACACGGTGAACACACGTTAAGATGTGCGTGGCATAGCGAGGTATTATGGACAATTGTATGTTCTAGCTCCATGTTTTGTATTAAAACTTAATTGAAGTGAAATGATGTGAATACAGGAAGGTTCTGATGCCCAAGCGAGATGGGGTATACATAGCCATCAACGTTTTGGAGGTTAATGACAACCCTACGGCGCGATTTGGTCGGAAAGACATCTGAATAGATAAAGCGCCGAGGGCAAATCTTTCAACAATTATATGCTAACTCACAAGATAACGATCAAGGCTATACCCGACATCTTATTCACTGTTGAAGAGATGCACGCCATTGAGGCGTGTGTGGATTCAGATGATTATGTTGACTGTGAAACAGGAGGACAGATAAGTGCGGAAGCCGGGGTTCGACCCGCCAAAAACTAGTACACAAAGCGACCGATTTACCGCGAGACTAAGAGATCCGGATCAACCAAGTTGGTTGGTAAATGGCCTTTATACCTCGACCGCTACAACCGTAACACGAATCCCATGCTTGTGATATCAGATAGGCTCTGGATGCGCTTGGTGCCAAAAGGTCACAAAATTCAACTAGTTTTGATAAGAGTTTATAGAGATGGTCTACGTGCTATTGTGCTTCACCTGTGATGGGTGGGCCTTCATCTGTCATCTTTATCTGTCATGCTTTTGTTTTTCGTGGCATGTGGCATATGATCATCTTAATTCTAATTTTGGTGTGTGTGTGTCGCTGGTATGATCATGTGAAGCAGCTGTCAGAGCCTTACTGTCTGAGTTTCGTTGTGGAGACTTTGCTGTAAACGGGACGTACAGGATAAGTTCAATCAAGCGTCTCAAGGTCAAACTTAGGGGTGGCTAAGCGACACAGGCAAGAAGGGGGAGGGGCATCGTGGGAATCACCTAGACTGCATCTGTGCTCTACAGGTGGGCTTTTGCATTTAATCCCAGATAACAAACTTTACTGTTGTGGCTCCCTCTCGAAGTTGGCGAAAAAGGACAATGCTAATACCTAGATCAAGGCAACGAGAAGAAAAATTTCGAAACCTTGCATAGATTAAAAGTGTTCCCCACTTCACAGATGCCATTTTCAACCATCACCAAAATGGGTGTCAATGTGAGAAAAGAACTTTCAACGGATAGAATAGCTGGTTCCTTTGTTGGCATTAACACCAATGTAGAGACGTGTCTTGAATTTCGCCGAGGAACGCCTGTTTGTAAAAGACGCGACCGACAATTCTTATTCATTTGTTCATGACTCTCGTTGTAAATCCAACCTCAAAATATACGACGATTTGTTTTATGGGGAACCACAGAAACACGCCCACCATCGATTAATCGCTGTGTATGAGGTCAGAAGCGTGAAAGATCTACGCGACATTCTGAAACACTAACTCATGCTGATTCTCTGACATGGATGGAGTTGATAGATCCATAAGAATTGGAAATGAATCACTTTTCTGTGAACATTTCTCGGGTGATGTCGAATGCATCTCGAGCATGCATAAAAAACCCGGGCGCTAAGTCGTGCCTCAGAGTTAATTGTATCTACCGACACGCCACATGAAGCTAAGACCAGGATTCGTTCGAAAATGTAGCCGGAAATTTCACGGGAAATGTTAAACACCTCAAAAGCCGAGGTTATGTGCGCGTCAGTGATTTAACGTGTCCGTCACAAACGTTCTTCAAGATCTATTCGACGAGTAATCGAGAGCCAACATGCAAGGGCGGCGGAACGATTTTCAAAGTGGAGGGCTGGATTCGGCGATGGATGGTCGGCGGTATGAAAATTTTAAATTCCAGGGTCCCAAAACCTCCATTTCCATGCATCTGAGTGGATATTTTGAGATTTTTCAGATGTATTTGAAAGATTTCAAACTTTGAGAGCATTAAAAAAACGTCGGTAAAGCATGCAGGTGGGGTATATTTGTCAGCTTTGGTCGTAAGGTTCCGCTCTACAGTTTCGCACTATTGCACAGGGGTGAAATTCTAAACTTAGGGCATATGTTGAAACTAAGGCCATGTAAAATAGAGATATATTTTTAGTATCAGATATATGATTACATTAGGTTTTTTGTTGGACAAGAGAATTTGAAGTTTTGGTCCCAAAGTTGGAATCTGATACATAGGGGTAAATTAACAGATGAATTATGGGAAACAGTGGCTTCGAAAAATTGGCTATTTTTTCAAATGTAATTTTTACACGGGTTTGTTACCAGACAGGTAACTAAAGAATAAGACGGAAACATATAAAAAAAAAATTTGCATTTTAGAAACAGGGGATGCTCTGCTCCAGGGGTGGGTAGGTGGGGTTGGTGGGAAAATCCTGCTTTTGAGGCTGCTAGGTGGCTGAAAATGACTGCTTGCGGTATTTTTTCAGGCAATTTTTCAAGTTGAAGTCTTGCCTTTGGCAATAAATAATTCCAACCACATTCAGATTGTTTATTTCTACTTAGTCAGATAGTGTTATATATTTTTTGTGGATTTGGGAAATGTAATACATGTAATGGGTTAGATAACTAAGTTACAGAAGATTTGCATTTGAAGAGAGTGTATGGCATGTCATATTTGGAAAAGCCTGGAAAACTTTGGAGCGGAACCTTACGACCGAAGCTGATAAATGGACCTCACCTGCATGCTTTACCAGACGTTTACAGCAATTATACTGTCTGTGGATCATCTTGTCTGGGGTGTATTTGGCACTTGTATGTCTGTAAGATTACGATCTATTTCATTTAACCGATTTCTTGGGGAGCACGGTGGCTCAGTAGGTAGAGGTGCAGGCTGCAAGCCGAGAGGTCCTCGGTTCGAATCCCACCTGCGGCAACCGCGCTGTGTCCTTGGGCAAGACACTTCATCTCCATTGTCCGCGTGGGGGCACGATGACGCCGTGCACTAAGGCGTACTGCACGTCGATGGTACGCATGTCTTCAACCAATCTAACCCTGCCTGTGCTGCAGCGAGGAGTTACGATGTTGCATGGGGAGCTGGCAGCTGCTCGTCGTTGCTCGGTGGTTCTCTCCGGGTACTCAGGCTTCCTCCACCCGTAAAACTGTCACGGTCATGGTTAGCCATTGTGCATAAATATGTGACCTTAAACATCAATAAATAAATAAATAACCGATTTATTAACAGACTGTATACATTTTAGCGTTTGCAGCCACTACAAAAACTGATCCGAAATTCATCGAAACTGAGCCAGTGCGAGAGAAACATAGCTGGCGAAAATATGGGAGAGGCTCTGAATCTGCCCCTTGTTTCACCAGTCATTGGTTGTGTTAAAATATATGCATACAAAAAACATGGCCCGATAAAAAAGTGGAGGGGCTGAAGCACCCCAGCCCCCCCCCCCCCCTGGTTCCGCCGCCCCTAACATGTACGTGTACCACTGCCAAGTGCTGAGCCAATGTCATTTCCGTGTCGGAAAAACAAGGATAGCATCGAACGATTCTTATCTGATGTCATCATATTGATGATTCACCACCATTCACTGATTACATGCAAAGAGCTATGGATAATGCAGTGGCACAGCCACCTAGGGGGGGGGGGAGGTTTAGTCCTCCCCAAAATCCCACCCCCTGCCACCCCCCCCCCCCCCCAAAAAAAAAAAAAAACATTGGCTCAATGCAACTTTCACATAACATAGAAACCTAAAATGGTCTCTGATATAGGGCTACACGCGCTACAAATGCGTAGGCTTCGTTCTCAGGGCACTGACTTTTCTCGGGGGAGAACTAGTCCTAACTAGGATCCCCCTGTTAATACACCCCGACGAAGTGGAGAGTGGGTGACGACCGAAGGGTCCTAGTTAGAACAAGGGAGGCCCCGACTCCTCCCATCCTTCCACAACGGACTTCCAAATAAGATGTTTGCCCCTTCAAACTGGCTAGGACATCCCCTATTGTAGAATTATGGCTACCCGCCGGGGATAATCAGCGGAACTTTTGAAAACCAACAGTATATTCCGGTCCCTCTCACAAACGAAGAACTGATAACGGATGTGATCAATTCCTTGCCAAAATTGTATGTAATCCTTGGAAGTGACTGCGTGTCCTTCGTTGTTCATCACTCGAACAAATCAACCCAGAAAGTATTCGTTGATGAGCCTCAGATGTTGAGTGGATTAGTCGTTTGTGTTCTTCACTTCAGCCAGCAAAAGATTGAATCTTCTAAGGAGCTTTTGTGTCGCTCAAACAGTGTCAGTCAAACTGTCGACTCGAAGAGGTGAGATTCGTGTTGTTCTTCAAAACTAACAGGCCCGAAAAGGTTGAAGTGCTGCCAGAATTTTATTGTTGCCTGTCACTTCAGAAATAAAAAAAAATTGGTGGATGGATCCTTACAAGAGTACCTTCGGTGGTATTGAGATTACGGGATGTCAGTTGCGGGTGAATTCGGTGAGATTTTCATATTCCGTGACTAAGAAAACATCATCAAGGGCGCTTTTGGTACTATTCTCTGCTTGAACAATTTGTACTGTGGCGTCCGTCTCCTTAAGTGTTTGTGTAATTAGATGAAACTTGGCAATAACTGAGTAGAAACTAACGTTGTTAATACTACAGATGGCCCTGTTTTGTTTCAGATTCAAACTTGATGCATCGGGATCACGAATGGTGTTCACTTCTATGAAGTTTAAGTCATTTTAGTGTTGTTTGATAGAATTGAAATGACACAGTCCCAGAAGACACCACTGACTTGACGGTTAATTTGTTTTGACTTTTTAAAAGGTCGAGAATGCGAATTTCGGCTTAGTAACCCCTTTAATCAGCTTTGTCGAATTATGAAAGTTTGGTCAGTTACTTGCGTTGACTTAAAAACCCATTAAGAGTAGTTTTCACAGAAAGACGTCCATATTATTAATTCTTAGCCTGACACAACCAGTAGTCAGTCCGCCGCTACGGTGGGAAGGAAGTACCCCCCCCCCCCCCCCCCCGCCTAATATTTTTATCGATCTGGACATTTTCGTATGGGTTCGAGTCTTACATATCGACTCGCTCTTACCAGTAATCGCGTACTTTCTCACGAGTCTAGATTTTGTACTTGGACTTGTGCACGCTGCCGTTTATACAAATCGAGGTCAGCGATACCCGATTCGAGCTGCAGAGGGTCCAGCGTGGTCAATTTGGAATACAGCTGCGGTATTCGTTAATTAATAAATAGCTATGTAGCGACTACTGCTTGTAGTTTTTATTTATCTACAAAACATTTTCCATGAAGTCTTGAGTTTTTTTAACTAAAATCCCGACCAATACAATATTGCAACTCCTTCATCAAGGTATGCCTTCGACGAAGGCATGCCTTGGTGATATAGTTGAAATATTTCATCCGTTGGGGTCTGAGCCATCACAGTCGGGACAAATCAGCAGTGGCGTAGATAGCTTTTCGTTGGCGGAGGGGCAAGCCCAAAATTTTCCGACAGACCGAAAATTTTCCGACAGTGTAACAACAACAAAAACCCAAACAAACAAAGAATCTGTTGTTTACTGCAAATGTACTGAAAATTGGCCTCCGCTCCCCCCCCCCCCCGGCCCCCTTTATCTACGCCACTGCAAATCAGGTTTACACATACCCCCCCCCCCCCCCACCTCCCTCCCCGTCATTCCAATCAGTAATCATCGGAACACCCCTGCCAGCTTGCAACAAAAATCGTTGAGCAACGACATATTTTCCGATCTTGTCTCAAAACATTGCTTATGATTCCGGGATTGGCGCCAACTTGATCGCCAGCGCTTGGGATGCAGCTGAGCTTGAATGGTTCAAAAATGAACTTAAACCAGGGATGATGACGCATTTCGAATTGGGGGTGGGGGCACAGACATACAAGAACACCCACACGTTGATATATATCAGTATCACCCACGTGTCTTGGTGGTGTGGTTAGAATGCAATGCACAGAGCTATATTTGGAAAACCTTTATATTGAAAAAAAATATAATTTCTTGCTAACAAATTTCCCATCGGGTCGAAACAATGTTTTATCCGATGAAGAAATGTGCTACACATGGATCAAAAATGTGCATGTTTCTCGTCTTTTGAGTAGACACAAATGGGCATAAACAATTCACAAGTTGCGACTAGTCTAATAATGTGCAAGTCGGACTTGCCCTTTAAACTAGCCATAGCAATCGGCAGTGCTGTGGGAACAAAATGTGGTAGTTTTCCACAGCTTTTACCGCAACATTGACGATGAGCGTGGAAAGTTTTGGTGAATGTAGACTCATACAGGGACGTAACTGTGGGGGAACTTTTCGTCAGGATTGAAGTGGAAGATACCAATGCCCTCTTGCTGGTAATCGTGTACTTTCTTAAAAGATTAGATTTGATACTTGGACTTGTGTCATACACACAGTCGGTCACAGAAATAGAGGTATGTAGCACCCGATTTGGGCTGTTGAAGGACCGGCATGACTAATTTGGAGTACTGGTTTAACCCTTTACCTAACATGAAAAGCAGACGACACTTCCAAACAAAATTCTTGAATAACTATTTTTTTCATTTTTTGTGTCAAAAACATAGGTTATGACCCCTCGTTGGAACGAGCTCGACGAGCTCGTTCCAACGAGGGGTCATAACCTATGCTTTTGAGACAAAAAATGAAAAAATAATGAAAAATTAATTGGCGGTTTTTCAGAAGAGCGCTGGCCGATTTTGGCAGTTACATTTGGGTTAAGTGTTAATTCAATAAGAAGTTGCGTCACGACTACTCCATGTATTTTTTATTTATACACATTTTCAAGAAGTCTTGAATTATTTTTAATTATAATCCCGACTAATATTCCAACTACATCACCAAGGCATGTCTTCGACGAATGCATACCAAGATGATGTAGTTGGAGTATTATTCAGTCGGGACTTGAACGATCACGGTCGGGACAAATCAGGTTTACACCCCACATCCCTCAGCCCAATCGGTCATCTTCGAGACGCCCCTGGTCACTCATAGTCTGAATAGTTCTTTGAAAAGAAATGGAATGTGTGTGTAAGACCAGTCGGACACTTCAAGTTCGGGCAGGCAAATAGGTATCACACCTCCCATTATCTGAAATAGTTAAGGGCCCTGATACCTATACCATATCAGACAAGTGGTTTTACACTCTCCAGACAAGTTCAAGATACATTATTTTATTATATGACTACTACCAATAGCTCCTAAATATCGATGCAGTTTGCTCATCAGTTCTGGCTTACTGGAAAACGAGTCTCTATTTTATCCAAATCCATACGATGTCTGTCTCAAACGAGGCTTCCATGACGTCACTGACGTGCGAACAATTTCGAAGTAGCAATTTTACAAGCGTGATGCAAAAACTTGGAGTGCCTATGCGCTGAACACTCTGGGAAAACATTCCATATATTTATTTTTTTTTACGTCGTGGTCAATTTTAAACATCCACTATCGTATATTAAGCACATTATTACAGTGGCCAATTAGTCTGGATTGTCATATTCCTTCTCGTTGAGGAGGCCAGATCAGCTAGGTCAAACACGATGCCATGTGGCGTCGTGTTTGACCCACCTGATCTGGAGCCAATACTACAAAAACTTTCACAATTGTATTTTCAAGAATTGTGTTTTCTCCCTATTAATATGACTGACTAAATGAATCATTCGCATTTTAAAGGATATGGTAATTTGCCGCTTTTAAAACTTTTACAATTGTATTTTCAAGAATTGTATTTTTTTCCTATTAATATAACTGACTAACTGACTGACTGTCCTTAAGTGTCTATTGGTCTAACAGATAATGGTAAGAAATGAACTGTCAGGTGCTCTGGTTTCAACTCATTTTACGCGTTCATTATTAACCTTCGCTAGGCAGTGGCGTGGCCGGGAGGGGCCTGTTGAGTCTGTCCCCCACCCTAAAAATGCTGAATTTTACGATCTGCTTGGGGCGTCAGCTAATGAAATGATAGATGACATACCACGCGTTGTGAAAATCGTGAGAACCGCGTGAAAACTGAAAAAGTGTCATATTTTTCAAAGCTTGTTCGTGGAAGCCGCACCAACACGAGAGGTACACCATCTCTATAGCTTTCCCCAACGCAAGGCTTTAATCTTCATGATAGGTCTACAGCGGAAAAATGCTTAGACAACCCCCCCCCCCCCCTATCCGCCCCCCCCCCCCCCCAAAAAACGTGCCTTCCATAATATAGGTACCCGGCTACGCGCCTGTTGTCAGGGGGTTTTACTAGGCTACGGTCGTGGATCTTCTTATCCTCACTTTTATCGCACGGGAGTAATCCATGGATTTTTTAGACTGACTACTACTTTCAACTAAACGGAGTACCCAAAAGGATTAGCCCTTAACTCGTACACTCTAAAATCAGTTGGGTTAAAAATCAATCCAAATCAACTGGGTTGAGTGAATATGAACCCAAATGGGTTCATATTCACTCAACCCAGTTGATTTCGATTAGTTTTTAACCCAACTGATTTTAGAGTGTAATTATGGGGGATATTTTCATCCCCCATAGTGGGGATAAAAGGCTAGTCATTTTTGGGGGTGACTGTGGGAGGAACATTTTCGTCAGGATTGAAATGTGAGATATCATCCATTCCCTCTTGCTTGTTATTTAACCCTTTACCTAACCTGAAAAGCAGACGACACTTGCAAAAAAAATTCTTGAATAACTAATTTTTTTCATTTTTTGTCTCAAAAACATAGGTTATGACCCCTCATTGGAACGAGCTCGACGAGCTCGTTCCAATGAGGGGTCATAACCTATGTTTTTGAGACAAAAAATGAAAACAATAATGAAAATTAATTGGTGATTTTTGTGAACAGCGCTGGCCGGTTTTGGCCGTTACGTTGGGTAAAGGGTTAACAACCATACAGATTTTGGCCTGAAAACCATGAGAAACGGTACGTGTCACATAATGGGTTCCGATTCCGTATCACACAGACGACTCATTCTGATTCCGTATCATATTGATGATTCGTTTCCGGTTACGCGACAGTTACGGGCGCTTGGCTAAAATAAAAAAAATTTACAATAAACTGAAACTGCACAATTCAATATTACACCTACTCGGTTCCCGAGGATGTTACCACATCGCAAATTCGTAATTCAAGCGGATCATCATAGAAGTGTCACTGAGAGTGAATAATTTGACACCACAACTTTGAAAATTGCGGTGACCGCGTCCCTCATTGTTTGTCAAACTGTTCAACAATATAGTTCCATAAAATACTTTTTTTAAAACTTTTTTCTAGCCCAACATTATGTCCCAAAACTGTATTAATAATTTAAGATTTAATCTGTTTATGTGACAGAATTGTTAGATAAATGAATTATCATGATAATGTTCATGTCCTATGATTTGCATCAGATTCTCGGTGGTGTCCAAAAATGGTATCACAACTCGCCGGCAAAGCCGGCTCGATGAGATCCCATTTTGGACACCACCTCGAATCTGATACAAATCATAGGACATGCACATTATCATGATAATCCTGTATTTATCATGTACTTTCTTAAAATATTAGATTTGATACCTGGAATTGTGTCACACACACAGTTGATACAAATAGAGGTCTCTAGTACCTAATTTACATTGTTGGGGGCCCGGCATGACCAATTTGGAATTTTGGTTTTCGGCTGTTTTTTCCGGGGGTGGGGTGCAAATGTTTTCTTGTCGCATCAGGCACAGAGTTTAAGGAAAATAATTATGTCTTCCCCCGAAGAACCCCGAGGAATGAAGCAGTGCGTGCTTACTATAAACAAGTTCTGATTTACTAGTAAAAATTGGACCCAGTCACAACTGTTTGGGTGGAAGTCTTCTAAAATGGGCAATATGGGTATAAACGATTGGTCACGTTTGACTTTATCTCCACGTTGTGGTAACGGGTATCCTTTGTGTAGAAATATATGACCTTAAACGCCAATAAATAAATAAATATTTCTCGCTAAAGAGACTCGTCGCAAATAGAGAGCATTTTGACGATGTGTCTTCCTTGTGCCACAATCAATTCGGTAACGCCCCATGCTCAACAACTATCTAGTAATCTCCACTATTCGCGCCCCTCGACCGTTGCCCTGATTTCACATATATATACATACGCATACAGTCCCTCACGGTGTTTGATTTTCTATCGATTAAGCGACTGTCTGGTAATCTGTTCACTGAATCATTCGATGTTTTTTTAAGGCTGCGTTATATCAAGATTCGGTGTGTCGAAATGCTACAGTCAGTAATTACATACTTTTCGGTCTGTTGGTTTCCTAGCTGTGATGCGAATTTGACGATTGAGTGAATACATAAATTTTGTCAGTTTTGGTAGATAGTTTTCAAATCAGTTGTAATAGTTCAGAGGAACAATACCGCATCGTTGTATTAAGATTCGAGGGCATAAACTACCAAAACATTGTTATATTATTAGTCGTGCTTTTGTATGTTTACACACCAATGATCAACAAAACTGGTTTTTGTTAACCACATTTTATTAACTTGAAAGCCGGTCTCACAAGTTGTGCCCACTTTCTAAAAATAATCAAAGGGCGGGGCGTTTCCGTGACAGATATGCATTCTATAAACGTATTGCACTTCGACAAGTTTTTAAAATTAGTTAATTAATGTTTTCTTTTAACTCTTAACCCGCTGAGTATTTTAAATATATTTTTTATCAAATCTAGTCATGGCTGCTAAAAAGCAGCCATGACTAGATTTGATGAAAAGTTACTCTAAATTTAAACTCAAGGAATCATTGGAGATAAAATGCATTCAATTTACAGGGAGGAAATTTGATTAAATGTGCCCAAATTATTCTTATTTAAGTGCCAAGAAAAATTCGGTCCTGGACAGGAATATCTGCCAGTAGCATGCAAGGCGTTAACCCAGACACTTGATGTGTGTTCGAAATAAGGGGCGTGGGAACCGAGGGGGGGGGGGGGGGTCAGGGTACCAGTACTGGGGGTCAATTACTTCCCACTGTAAATAATTACAATTACTTGCAAAAATGGAAATTCCAATTACTCCAATCTCCAGAAGCAATTAATTACAATTACAATTACTTTTGGGATGTGTTTGCAAAAATCGACCAGAAACAAAAACAACGCTAAAAATTCATCTTCATTTACATTTTCAATCAGAAGTGTTCAGCCACTGAAAAATCTGCATGCACCCCTTCCCCACTCCCGTACATGATGCAATAGCGCATGGCCATGATTCTATAATAGGGGGTTCCGTAACCAGCATGAGGGCATGATATTTGGAAGGCCATTGTGTGGGGTGCAGGCCTCCCCAGATTTTAACGAAGACCATTCGGTTGTTAAGTGCAGGCCTCCCCAGATTTTAACGAAGACCATTCGGTTGTTAAGTCCAATCAATCTGATACACAACCCTTAAGAAATTGTTATACAAAAGATTTTGCTTTTAAACGAAGCATATATGTCTAAATAACACCATACTAAAAATCACCCAAAATCCTACAACGGGAAATTATGTTTTTGATGACTTTTTTCTTCGCGAGAAAATAAAAATAGTCAAATTATACCCCAACCACCAAGAAATTGCTATACAAATGTTTGTATTTTTTTAGGGCAGGAATCAGAATGAAATATAACATATGAAATATCCCCAATAATCCCATCATGGGAAAATGGTTATTTTGGGCCGGAAACATTTAAAAATTCAATAAAATCACCGAAAATTGGAATTTGCTCAATACTCATTAAAACAACAATCATTTCCGTGGTACTTAGATCAAAATAACCGTGTGTAATATTATATTTGAAATCCCAATTACTGATCACAAGAAAATGTATAATTTTGGGGCAAAAATTGTGAAAAAAGTAAATAAAATGTACGAAAATTGGAATTTCATCACTACTCGTTAAAATAATTCCAAGCTCAAACACTGTCATTGTATTATACACTAACTCATTATGATTAATATCTCTCTGAAACTCCAAATAAATGGTAGTAAGAAAAATGTGATTTTAGGAGTAAAATGTTTTTAAAATTAGTTATATATCAATGTCATATAAATAATAAATATAAAATAATATCTTCTGCAATGTCAATGCAGATAACCTGAAGATCTGAAAAATGGTTCTGCCGCTATGTGATATCGGGATCAGGTCCTCATGCCTCGCGTCCTTCCACTTATGCATGCGCTTAACATTTCGTTGCGGCAGGAGAATGCGAGGCCGCACGTTGCTAGTGTTTGTCGGGACTTCCTCAACTAAACCCCACTTCTCGATATGGCCTCCTTACAGTCCAGATTTTTTTCCGATTGAGCATTTGTGGGACGAGCTGGACTGGAGTGCCAGGAAGCGCGTCAACGATCCAAACAACGTCGCTCAGCTCACGCAGACCCTTCCTCTGGAGTGGAATAACATCCCACAAAGAACCATAACAATGTTATGGAGTCGATGGTGAGCAGAGTTAGAGCAGCGATTGAAGCTCGGGGTGGGCAAACCCGCTATTGGTTTTGATCAGGAAATGGCGTTGGGTACCTACGTTTAACGTTATCCATGCAAACGCCGCCTGTGTTAACCCTTTACCTAACGTGAAAAGCAGACGACAGTTGCCAAAAAAATTCTTGAATAACTAAATTTTTTCATTTTTCGTCTCAAAAACATAGGTTATTACCCCTCGTTGGAACGAGCTCGACGAGCTCGTTCCAACGAGGGGTCATAACCTATGTTTTTGAGACAAAAAATGAAAATATTTTGAAAATTAATTGGCGATTTTTGAGAATAGCGCTGGCCGGTTTTGGCCGTTACGTTGGGTAAAGGGTTAAGACAACAAAACTCGTCAAAATTTAATCAGTGAAGAAGAAATAAAATCAAAACCCAAACAATGAAATAATTATCCATAACACATTTGAAATATTTACCACAGAAAAAAAAGTTTCTTTTTCTACACTGACCATGCACATGGGGCTTTTTTCGAGCAGCGAGATGTTATACAAGAATAAAAGAGAGAGGGATAAAAAGTAAAATGCCCCTATAATAGTTCAAAGTGGGCCTACACACTAAAAACGAAAGTGTTAAAACTGACACTTTCAAGGTGTTAAACCCATTCTAACTCTTAGGGTTTGATTTTAACACTCAAAGTGCAATGCTTTAAGCACTTAGACATTACATTCGTCAGACATCTGAAACTTGAATGGATGGCACTTCCCATGTGTCTAGCATTGGTGGTTCTTCCAGAATCGTCCATAATAAGATTTGCGCTTGGTGGGTACATAATTAAAAGAACACAACGCAGATGACGCGGATCAGGCTCGAAAGTTCGAGCCTGGTCCGCGTCATCTGCGTTGTTTCCTTTTAAGTGTCGCGACATTACACTTGTCAAGTGGTATTATTGTAACACCTGCCAAGTTCTGGGATATCTACACTTGAACAAAGTGCTAGTTCAGCACTTAGTAAGTGTTAAATACAGCACTTCACGTGTAGTTTTTAACACTTTAGTTTTTAGCGTGTACTCAGATAGGAGTAGGGTAATCATGAAAAAGATAATTTGTTAACCCTTTACCCAACGTAACTGACAAAACCGGCCAGCGCTATTCACAATGAAAGTGTCAATGACACTGTAGCTTAACTTGTCTGTGTGTTGTGTTTGATGAAAAGGATAATGTTCAATGTTTATGAAAGGATTATGAAATAAGACAAGAATTGTGATAATTGGGAATATGTTAATTTCTGTTCCCTGTATGCTATGTTTTTAATAAAAAATAATATGAGGTGTACACTGTACTAAACAGCTGAGGGGTGGGTTAATATGACCCACAGTTAATGTATGTGGCTCTCACAGTTAACGTATGTCAACCAAAGTTACCAAGTTAGAGTGAAATTATTCCGAAACGAGTCATCCTATCAAGTTACATTGAAATCCATCCATAACTATGGCCTGTAGACTGTGCTAAAGGTTTTCGGGCTTCAGGCCTGTGTAGCCATCACGGTTGACCGATTACAACTCATCTCGACATTATACTGAGTCATTCTACTAAGTTATAGTGAAATCCCTTCACAAATACGACCTGTAGTCTGTACTAAAGTTTTTCGGGTTTTGGGCTCGAGAAGTCATCATGGTTGAGTGATCGCGACCAAAAGGGAACGTTGTCATCTGGGCTTCATCTGGAGTGATCCTACCAAGTTACAATGAAATCCCTTCACAAATATGGCCTGTAGACTGTGCTCAAGGTTTTCGGGCCCCTGATGCCGTCACAGTTGACCAATCACGACCAAGAGGGGATGTCATCATCTAGGCATTATATGGAGTGGACCTAACAAGTTACAATGAAATCCTTCCATAAATACGACCTATAGACCATGCTAAAGGTTTTGGGCTCGGGTGGCCACCAAGGCTGAATGATCGTGACCAAAAGGGGAAGTTCTCATCTAGACATTATTTGGAGTCATCCTACCAAGGTAAAATGAAATCCCTTCATAAATACGACCTGTAGACTGTGCTAAAGGTTTTTGGGCTCGGGCAGCCATCATGGTTGAATGATCGGGCTTCGGGCCCCTGTAGCCGTCACAGTTGCCCAATCGCGTCCAAAAGGGGACATTCTCGTCTAGACATTATATGAAGTTAACCTACCAGGGTACAATGAAATCCCTTCATAAATACGACCTGTAGACTGTGCTAAAGGTTTTTGGGCTCGGGTAGACATCATGTTTGAATGATCGCAACCAAAAGGGGACATTCTCATCTGGGCATCATCTGGAGTGATCCTACGAAGTTACAATGAAATCCCTTCATAAATATGACCTGTAGACTGTGCTCAAGGTTTTCAGGCTTCGGGCCCCCTGAAGTCGTCACAGTTGACCAATCACGACCAAAAGGGGATGTCATCATCTTGGCATTATATGGAGTCAACCTAACAAGTTACAATGAAATCCTTCCATAAATACGACCTATAAACTATGCTAAACGTTTTTAGGTTTTGGGCTCGGGCAGCCATCAAGGATGAACGATCGCGACCAAAAGGGGACGTTCTCATCTATACATTATTTGGAGTCATCCTACCAAGTTACAATGAAATCCCTTCATAAATATGACCTGTAGACTGTGCTAAACCTAGGTTTTCGGGCTTCGGGCCCCTGCAGCCGCCACAGTTGCCCAATCAGGTCCAAAAGGGGATGTTCTCATCTAGACATTATATGAAGTCAACCTACCAAGTTACAATGAAATCCTTCCATAAATATGACCTGTAGACGTTGCTAAAGGTTTTCGGGTTTTGGGCTCGGGTTGTCGTCACGGTTGACAGATCGCGACCAAATGAGGAAGTTCTCATCAAGACATCATACGGAGTCATCCAACCAAATTACAATGAAATCCCTTCATAAATACGACGTGTAGACTGTGCCAATGGTTTTCGGGGTTTGAGCTCGGGCAGCCATACCGTTTGAGCGATCGCGACCAAAAGGGGACGTTCTCATCTAGACATGACCCCAAACCTGCATATGAAATTTTGGGACGTTCAGACAAGAACTACGGGGTGTAGCCTGTGCTAAAGGAAAATGTGAACAGACTCACAGACTCACAGACTCACAGACTCACAGACTTCCGCACGCGTGATGGCAATAGCTTGTCTTGACTTTGTCAAGTTAAGCTAAAAATCGCTAATTAAATTTCATTATTTTGTCTTTTTTTTTGTCTCAAAAACATAGGTTATGACTCCTTTCGAACGAGCTCGACGAGCTCGTTCCAAAGAGGGGTCATAACCTATGTTTTGAAGACAAAAAATGAAAAAATTAGTTATTCAAGAATTGTTTTTGCAAGTGTCGTCTGCTTTTCATGTTAGGTAAAGCGTTAATGTCATTTATAAAAGCATGTATAAATGACTGAACATGGTGACTAGTTTAAATAGTTGTTGTATGCAAATTGCACAATATGAACATTTGGTCTTCCATACATGCTGTGGACATTTTGAAAGACTGTGTTTAGTAACATTACTCAAATCCGTCCACGTATATGTGAAGACAGGTGCGTAAATCTTGGGGGGGGGGGGGGGGGGGGGGGTACACCCCCCAAAAATATTCAGGTCTTCTGTAACGAGTAGGGCAGGTTACCCGGTTACCGCGACCCACGCAACTACTGCCCTGCCAAGGAATTATTTGCCAAAATTTTGCCCTGCTTAACAGAATAGAGTTGAACAGCAAGGGTACACTGGGCACCTGATATATCATGGTCTTGAACAATTTCCATTTTAGTTCACATGCCCTGCTGCCCATGCAAAAGGAGGCCAGGGTGTCCTTGTAAATTCAATAATTCTGTTTAGAATATATTCATTTATCTTCATGTGTGGAGTGCCCTGCCCTACAGGGCACCTGATATCATATGACATGGACTGTTGAAAGCACTTGAAAAGGTGATATATAGATAAGATAAGATTTATTAAGAAAATACACCAGAACAAAGGCGGATTGCTTTGTACATACAAAATTAACATAAATAGAAACATAAAACAATGCTAATTCCAAATGACAAACGTAAATATCAAGGTTTATAGTGGTTGTAATATAATATTATTAATGTCACCTCTTGGTGTCAGATTGACAAAACGTAATAAGGGGGGGGGGGGATGGCACCTCCTTCCAAACTCCCCCACTGAATTTTGAAAGCTCCCAGAACGGATTTTGGAAGTATTTTAGTTTTACTTCGAGAACAAATCATTGAAAAAATTAATTGACGAACCTGAGGAGAGAATTGTCTGTCCCTGTCGGAGGGCAGGGGGGCAGCTGCTTCCCTGCCTCCGTGCATCCGGCGTCCCCGACAATGGGCAGTCCATAGCCAGATAGTAATTCAACCCTTCAAAAAGAGGACAAAATCAAAGAGCTGCGTACCACCCAGAAAAGTATTCTACCAAGAGGATACATTGGGTAATTTACTATGAACAATGCAGTCTAAGTGAACTTTGTAACTAAACCCACAAAAAGATTGAATATTAACCCTTTAAACTTTAGTGGTATCCTCCATACCAGTTCAATGGCAGCAGTTGGAAGAGTCCATATTCATTATGTGGGGATAGACCT
The DNA here is from genome assembly GCA_031216915.1 of Pictodentalium vernedei. NCBI lineage: Eukaryota > Metazoa > Mollusca > Scaphopoda > Dentaliida > Dentaliidae > Pictodentalium > Pictodentalium vernedei. The sequence continues at coordinate 744,373,618 of CM062297.1, forward strand.
CTGGAATATCTTTTGATTTTTTAATGGTCCGGACCCAAGCCAACACACACATTCAAATTGTTTCTTCAGTCCTATGCAAGCTCACAGTTTAATGCCGATGGAATGGGGCGTTGGGACGATGGAAATGAGTGGGCCAGAGGAGAATAACAGAGTTGCCATTTAAATTATGTGATCTTACAACTACTGCCTTCTCACCATACTTGCTTGTCGCCATTAGCCTGCAGCCAGGACAAATCATGTTTACACTCGCCCCTCCACACACATCAAATGGTCATTTTCACAACGCCTCTGGATATGACTGTTATGTTAACCCTTTACCCAACGTAACGGCCAAAACCGGCCAGCGCTATTCTCAAAAATCGCCAATTGATTTTCATTATTTTTTCATTTTTTGTCTCAAAAACATAGGTTATGACCCCTCGTTGGAACGAGCTCGTCGAGCTCGTTCCAACGAGGGGTCATAACCTATGTTTTTGAGACAAAAAATGAAAAAAAATTAGTTATCAAGAATTTTTTTTTGCAAGTGTCGTCTGCTTTTCATGTTAGGTAAAGGGTTAAAGGTCATTTTCAACAGCGTAAATCCACTCTGAGATCAGTAGGGTTAAAAATCAACCCAAATAAACTGAGCTGATTAAATATGAACCCACTTGAGTTCACAATCACTCAACCCAGATGATTTGGGTTAATTTTTAAACCAACTAATTTTAGAGTGTAGACTATTATGTGAGCAAAAAAAATCCCCAAATGGGCCAATTCTTTTTGACCCACGTCTCATCCTATACCATCACATCCCGCCACACCCACCACCTGTGTATATGCCTGGCTTTTAAAGTTAAATTCATGACTCTCACTGACTCTCATGGATAAAAATATCGATTTGTTGAAATAAGCAAGAGTGCCGGAGGCCTCCGAGGGCAAGGGGATAGGAGTATCAAAAAGGGCACTCGACTCATGGATATGAGTTATTTATTACGCATCATAGATTGTAAGGTGACATGTGCACTCAGTTGTATTGACATTATACATATCGTCACTTGAAAGCAACAAGGCTCCTTCCGCGCTCATGGCACGATTTTTTGATTTTTTTAAGCTTTCGAACTCACTCCACCGATTGTATAGCTTCTATGTTTGGTGATTATCAACCAGTCTCCGTCATTATACCTGCCCCCTTCCCCCAACACACATACACACACCACCACCAGGCCTGAAAATAAGCAGTCTACATTTGCAGAATGAGGTCCCTAGAGGGTGAATTTGATAATGCTACCCTATACAGTGGACCAATTTATCTTCTGGGTTCCTCTTTCTGTTTAGTTTTGAGATCCTGGTTCAGATTGAGGTTCATAGAGGGTAAATTTAGTGATACCACCCTGCTATGCAGGGTAGCATCACTAAATTCACCCTCTGGGGACCTCATTTTGCAGATGACAGTCTGCTTATTTTCTGACTTATTCACCACCACCGCTATTGGCACAGGCGCACATAAAATGTGTCAAAAATGAATACTCTCGAAGTTTCTATGTTGCATTTCTTACAAGTTTTTTTTCCACTGGTGCACTTCTGGCTAAAAGGGCGCGCGCGCTGCACACCTTACCCACCCTCACCCCAGTCTCATGACTTGGGGCAGATAACCTACCCCACTCCCTCCCACTCCCGCTTCAGGCGCCCTTGGTCGTTAGATTTGTTGTACTTGTCAGTGAAAGTTCTGATTGAGTTCTGCCTCAGGCAGTTCGACAACAGATCTGGATTTTGCCCTTGCTTCAACAATTTTTTTCTCGGTTAGCGAACACAGCATAATAGACAACAAATAGCTTAACCCTTTGAACACCAGATGCCGTTTTAGCGGCCCAGGGACATGGTACGTCATATTTTCATTCGGTAGAATGCCTGCTAAATTAAGGGTGTGGTAGACCAGTCATTATTTTCAACGTGCAGCCCCAAGGCTGTACGTTGAAAATATTGATTGGTCTACCCCCCAAATAATGAATATAGTCTCTTCTAATTGCTGCATTTGGAATATACCACCAGTGTTCAAAGGGTTATGAGTAGTATATGTGGTAAACGTCCTCCAATAGTACATCAGCGTGTCGTATGTATCTTCCAATACCCAGATTGGCATAAGAGTCGTAAGAGGAGTCACTCATCAGAGCAATTACTCGGTGGCTTATTTGCTAGATATGATTAGAGTCGTTCGAGCAACACCGGTTCAAGTCACTACTCGATTTCTTGTTTGCTTGATAAGATTCGAGTCGTTAGAGCAAGCAGATTGTATTAGACTGCCAGTAGTAGTGAAAGCCAAGTATGATAGTGATATGGACCGCGTTCCGTGGAATTTGTGGTGTAGTGGTATAGGTGCTGGGAGCCATGGTAGCCAGTGGTAAGTGTAGGGGACTCTAGCACAAGACAGATAGTGGTAGTCAATAGTAGTGGTACAGGCCAATAGTAGTGCAAGTAAAGAAGCGGACGCTAATCAGAGGACAGACGGTTATGACAATGGACAAATCAGCAGTAGCGCCCTTGCAGCTATGAAGAAGCGGGGCTGGCCTAGAAACCAGGAACTGAACAGGCGTTGGGCGCCATAATTATCATCAGATAGCTATCCCCCGATAAGTGTCGTCTAAGGGTATCCTTCAGTGGTGCATCACCAAGCCACGGGTATCCTCTAATACCCACATGAGCATAAGAATTACTCGATAGCTTATTTGCCCGATAAGATTCGAGTCATTCGAGCAGTGCTTGTTCTTGCTCTACTGTCTTTCAGGTTTAGGAATCATGTAGGACTTCGTTATACGCAGGGGAGATAACTCTGAATGGATAGGTACTGATTACGGGAAATGAAGCAATCTGATTAGACATTCTGAGACTTAGACAAGGGTAAAGGTAGGAACCAGAGACTAGGTAGACAGTAAGAGTAGCGAGAATAGCGTCTATAATAGTAGGTAAAGGACTAGGTTTGGAATGTAAAATTGTTCCAAGTTAAAAGGACTTCGGCCTAAAGAGTTTACCCCAAACTACAAAATGAAGTAATACCCTTGTTCAGAACTGGCCAGAACGGGCCAGGAAGCTAAAAATAGTAACCAATAAGCTAAAACTGTGCAACTGAATGGCTCTTCTGTGGCACTGGGGTATACTCTGGTATAGCCGAACGCACCCCAAGGGGACCTCTCCGTCCTATAGCACTATTTGCTATTCTTATAAGGAGGATTGTGCAGGAATCCTACCTGAAATAAACAAGTAGAAACTGAGAATTTAGTGGGGAATCCGAACCAAATAAATAGCTGTCGGGTTGTTTGTGGTAATTCTAGGCAGAAACCTAGGCTTCTGAGTAATTATATTGACTCTTATACAAAGAAACGAGCCTATTGTTGGAAAAAGAGGGTCCTGACGGAATTCGTACCGAATAAATTTATTTGGGTGGAGTTCGGTGATTTGGAGTGATGGTCGGGTCTATTGAGGTAATTCCCCCACCCTATTGTAGGCCTTTGGGTCATATAGCAACCAATTACTACACAGAAACCAAGACAGCGTCCTCCAGAAAACAAAATGGACGACGGAAACACGTGTCAACCTAACAGCACGCGCTGTGCATGCTCACTAAGACCGGGTATCACCATGGAGGTGATATCACAATATGGCCGCCCACGCGGGCTACCATGACAACCAAACATGAAACTGGGACACGAGACTATGGCGTCACGAAAAATCCACCTAATCCGGGACGTTTACCACATCTAGTACTCTTAAAGATTAAGTCTCCCCAACCCCCACACACAAAAAAGTATTGGGTTTGCTAACTGAATATTTTGAATACTTGAGTACAGATTTGAGCCTGAGCTCCATTTTGAACTAAAAAATCCGACTTCAGGAAAACTCTTACTTGAGGTATCTTTCGAATTTAAGACAGACCTTTCTACTGTATGGGTGGGTAGCCAGTGCTTCCGTGATTCAGTCACTCTATCAAGCTAGAAATTCAAGCTTTTATTATTTCTCTTGACATGCAATGCAACACAATTCGATCACAGTAGCGTAGCCTCCTCCTAAAATTTTCACCCCGCCCCCAACAAAAAAAAATATTGACCCAATGCAGCTTTGACATCACATAGAACCCTACAACAGACTACAATATAGGGATATAGGGCTACAAATGCCTCAGATTCGCTCTTATAGCACTGAATTTTTCTAAAAATTTTCGGGGGTGGGGGGGGGGGGGGCTAGTCATAACTTGGGCCCTTCGGCTTTTACCCCCTTCTTCTACTTCCCTTCAGGAATCCAAACGTTTCGCACGAAATAAGCGCCTGGCCCTCACTAGCGACTGAAAAGTCCTAGTAAGGACTAGGTGCTTCTTTTTCAAACAATTTCTCCGGGGAATACCGAGATATGAGCCTCTCCCAGGGAAAAATTTTGAAAAATACCCCCCACCGGTCACACCAACGCGAGAGGACCACCTTCCATACCTTACCGAATTCCAGATCTTCCGTATATTGCTACGGTATACAAATGCATGGACCTCCGAAAACTCCTTGTGCCCCTCCCTCCGATATAGATACCTGGCTATGCGCCTGCTTTCTCTTGAGGCAAACGCTATGCGAATGAAACTATTGTTCGCCCAGTTCGTGTAAGACCTCAGCATGCGCATAGCCAGGTATCCATGGTTGGGGAATGCCACATGAATTTTCGGGGTGGGGCGCGGTACCATCCTCTCTCTCTCTCTTTCTCTCCCCCCCCCCCCCCCCATCTCTCTCTCTCTCTCTCTCTCTCTCTCTCTCTCTCTCTCTCTCTCTCTCTATCTCTCTCACTACTTTCTACTACGCCACTGGACCTCAATTGTCTTAACATTAGGAAGTTGCGTTTTACTTCTAGCCCGCCATTCTAGTCGTGTTAACCCAGTCCACAATGATGTAATCAGGTCAAAATTTATGGAAGACAATTTTCACATAATGCAACTATAAATTTAAAAAAATGAAATCTCGTTTGACAGAGCTCCCTGAGATCTGTTAACCCTCTCCACTATGATATTAATATATTAAAGTTTTCAGCAACGAACATTTCCAGTAATGCAGTTTGATATTTCACCAAATATGTTCAGTGAGATCTGTCAAACAAGATATAATTGGTTAAATTCATAGTAAAACAAGAGAAAAACCAAGTGATTGGAGAAAATTATGTTGCACTACCGGGGTGCTAGGGGTGAAACATGACCGAATTTGTTAGATTCAAAGTTACATTACGGTCCATATGTGTTGCGTGAAATTTAGGCATTTTGACATCGTTGTTGAGATGGTTAACATAACAGAACCGTCGTTAACTGACAGCATCGTAGAAAATTGTGTGATATACGATAGGGGATGACAAGTTACATCTTATGTCGTGGGGCGGGGGCGTGAGAAGCTTTGGTCATTTTTTAAAGAAGGCATTCTATAGTTTTACAAGTAATCATGCTGGTATTGAACTTTCATAACAAACACATCAAGAACTATCTCTTTAGATGGGTTGCACAAAAAGATACCCCAACTTTTGATGAGTACCAAGATGGATTTTATGGTGGGGGTTCTTTGTTGTTCAAAGTGAAACGAGATCGAAGTCACTGCAGTTGAGTTGACGGGAAGAATCGGGAAACGCGAGGAAAGAGTGTGCCAATTGTGGAGTAACGGAGACCCTGGAACATTCAATTTAGAATGCCCCAAATATATGTCTGGTAGAACAAGACTCCTTAGAAAAAAAATGGAAAAATAGGATGAAAACATGACGGATAAGTGGGTGGGGTATAACATAAGGGAAATGGCCAATATTGTAGTTAGGGGAATCAAGAAAGCGGCGATTGGGGGAATTATGGAAGACTTTTTAGCTGATTTCTGGGAATGCTGAATGCTGGGAGATTAGGGGTGAGAGTGGGGGAGGAGAGGCCCGGCAGAGGATTGGGCTAATGTAGGTCTCCTCGTTTGAGGACCGCAACTAATCAGCGGAAAGCCAAAGAATATTATTATTATTATTATTATTATTATTATTATTATTATTATTATTATTATTATTATTATTATTATTATGCCTTAGAAAATAAAACTACCTAGATTATCACCATCTGATTTTTTTTTAATTGGGTTGGAGGATTTTATATTTTATTATCTATTTTCAGAGAATAAAATGTTGACTATGAAAGGACATTCCACAAAAAAGGGTGCATTAAGTGATAGTGCTAGTGAGCGCGGTGGATCAGTGGTAGACTGTTGGACTTCTATGCTAGAGGTCCTGAGTTCGATCCCAGTCCGGGACGACCCGCGTTGTGTCACTGGGCAAAGCACTTTATCCCGGTTGCCTACATGGGGGCACGATGTACTTCGGCATACTGCACGTGCACATGTCTTCACCTGCTGTAACCCTGCTTGAGCGGAGCTTGAACACAGTTAGAATGCTGAAGAGGTGACAGTTACTCGTCGATGCTCGGTGGTTCTCTGCTGGTACTCCGGCTCCCTCCAGCCGTAAAACTGTCACGGTCACGATTAGCCATTGTGCATATGTATGTGACCTTAAACACCAATAAATAAATAAATAATATATGATAGTGCTAAATTATTCTCTGTTGTCAACACTGTTAACATGTCTGTCTTGTCACGATTTATGGGAAAGTGCAGCCAGTACTAAATTGTAACAAGCCAAATCGATACAGAGTAAATAACTTCACGTCAAAGAAAATATGAAGCCTTTAACCCTTTACCCAACGAATCGGCCACATCCGCCCGCGTAATATGCAAATTCAGCAGCTGGAAAAATACTATTTTTCAAAATATTTCAACAAAACCATATAATGTGACTCCTCTTTGGAACGAGCTCGTTCCAATGAGGGGTCACAGGATATGGTTTTGTTGAAATTTTGTGAAATTTTTTAAAAAAAAAGATATTTAAAATAATAAATTTTGATATCGTCTGCGTTGGGTAAAGGGTTAAGTTGTGTTATTTGCACTCTAGAAAAACAATACCCAAATATGGGTTTCCAGCACCCAACTAGTTAAACAAACTTCATGTTTTAATGAAGTAATAACATTAATAAGTGATAATAGATGAAGGTATTATTGCACATATAGAATGGAATAATCCACAGGTGATGGTCAACTCATGTCCAAGCTACTCGAGTTCTTTGGAGATTGAAGCAATAAAAAAAAACTTGGGAGGAGTCTAAAATGGGGCGGTTGCCAATAATACACTCTAAAATCAGTTCGGTTAAAAATTAACTCATAGCAACTGGGTTGAGTGAATATGAACAGCAATTGGGTTCATATTCACTCAATCCAGTTGATTTGAGTTGATTTTTAACACAACTGATTTTAGAGTGTAATCTGGGTACCGGTATTTATTTATTTATTTTTTTTTTTGTTACCTTAGTTGTAACAAGTGAAACCAAAGCGCAAAGTAGACTCTCCTGAGAACTTCCAACCACAATTGTATTTTCCGTGGTGTTCCGTTTAGACCTACCCGTAGCTACTCAAGTAATGATGTACTCTTTGGTTCGTCTCGCCCATACTTTTAGAGGAATAATCCACTTCAAATAACGTTTGAGTGGATATTAAAAAAAACTGTGTGACCAATTATCGTTTCTATTTAAAGTTCTTTTAAACATACCACCCTTCGTTAATTCAAGCTGACGAGTTTTTTTAAAAACGCATTACGCTGAATCCATTCTCCCCAGCGGTGGAGGCAGCATTTGTTCTGTGCACCCCGGGAGGGCAGGGGTGAGAATGGGGGCTAGTATATCCCCGACAAGCCCACAATAAAAGAGTCAGCTCCCCAACAGGGGTCTAGACTTTGTGGCCGATGAAAACCTTACCCCACCGCTACCCCGGTGCCACCTCCGCACTCAGCTAGAACGTCACCCTCGCACCCACCCCACACATAAAATAACTGAAAGAGATATTAATCTCCACTTTCATTTTCAAACTCGTGTAGCTGTTCGTGCTGTTGGCCTTGTCATCACCCCGACAACCCCACCCTTTTACATTATTATCATATTTTAGAGCACCTCCCACGGTCTTCAAATACAGACAGCCACGCCATATTGAATAAAATTCCGTAATTCAATCGAGTTTTAATATCTGTTTAACATTAATTGAAATTCTTCAACTCGGCTCAAAATAGTTTATTTCCAGAAAGAAAATCGAAAGTAGATATGGATGCAATCTACCTGCCCTGTTGTGTACTCCGATGGATTTAAAAAACTTTCTCTGCTAGAAAATGTACTTGAATGGTTTTGTATTTAAGCAAAAATGCATCACAATAATTGCCGACAAGCTACTAAAACCAGCTATCCGGTCTCCACAAACGCTTCAACACAAACGTGAATTGGTATTTTATTGGTTGTTATTTATATACGACATTGCCTGCGCAGTTCAAATGAATTAACCCAGCTTGTAAAAGAATAAGTTGAAAAACCGGTTCTGCGAGTGATGTGTAATGTGTATGCATATCTAGGCCCTTTGAATTGAATTATAAAAATAGGTTTGGACCCAACCTTATATTTTGATAGCTTGTTGAAATACACTGCTTTGAATGCCTCCGATAAAATTACACTTCACAAGGTGGGGAGGCTTCGCAAAGGTAACATCTCCCAAACAGGCAAGACAGATTCTGCGTGAAATCAAGAATTATTCCGGTTGTTGAATATATACATGAATATTGATCATATTTAGTGTACGGGTAAGTGAAACATTGAATTTCTCCTAGTATTTTTTATGTTCGTGTTATTTTAATTTTTCTCTCTTTTTGGAAATGCCAGTTTCAAAAAGTCAAAATCTCCTTCTGACCTTGAAAGACTAGACTTGAGCAATCATTTTGTCCAAATCGGTTACATTTCAATCGAAGAGTATAAAAAGTAAAAAAAAAAAATCAAGCTTCGTAAGTTAGTCAGATAAGAATTTAATACTGCCCATGCCTACCCACATGCCAATAAGGCGTGTTCTGGGATGGCGTCCGAATTTTCCCGACGAGGGGGAACTGTTCTCACTGATAAGGGGAAAAGCAAGCGGTAGTTCCCCACTACGGGGGCACTGATAGTCAGTGGCGTAGATAAAGGGGGCCGGGGCGCCCCCCCCCCCCTCCCACCAGAAGTTTTGTCGGAAAATTTTTGGGACCATTTTTAGGCGAATTTATGCCTAATAACATTAAAATGCTGCCTTTGGGGATAAAAACATGCCATTTGGGGTAAAAAAGACCTATTTTCAGTACATTTGCAGTAGACAACAGACTCTTTCTATTTGTTTGGGTTTTTGTTGTTGTTACACTGTCGGAAAATTTTCGGTCTGTCGGAAAAGTTTGGGCTTTCCCCTCCGCCAACGAAAAGCTATCTATGCCACTGCTGATAGTATAGCTGTAGCACGCCCTAGTTCCCCCTCCGGGTGTGATGTACAAATGTACGACTTAACTCTTAGAAGCCGGTAGTCGAGTTTTCTTGCCTGTCATGTAATACGGCAGCTAGGTAATCTGGCAGTGACGGTTCGGCTATCTTTGGGCTGGGGGAGAATTAAACACTGAGCAGGTGCTTCTAGTCAAGTGTCGTCTGCCTGAATAGGCAGACGACACATGACTAGAAGCACCTGCTTTACTGTAAGTTTTTCGCGGTATGTCATGTTCAATAAATTCATTCTGATTCCCCTGCTTTTAAGAGTTAAGCACCGAATTATGGGAAGCCGCTAACCCTGACCCACCCCACCCCTCCATCCCCACAACCTGATGACACCGTGAAGTGTGGACTGTGTCTCTATATTTTAATTCTGATTCATTTTTATTCCTTCATTGATAACACGCCTCTTCGGAAATATACTTCCTAACAGTAATATGTTATTATGGTGCTCTTTCCCACAGAGGGGTAGGCCCTTCTATCAATCAGCTCTCGCGTATAATGGCGCATTTCGGTCTGTAACCAAAATCTAGCGGTGTAACTATGAAAGCCATTTTATTTTTTCAAAGCCTACCGAGGCCCTTCATTTTGCCTTCACTTTAGGTAAAGGGTTATGGAATTGTGGCCACGGCGGCCAAACCTCTTTATATCGTACTTTTCACAAAATGTGTTTTTTTTTCATTGAAGTGGAAAACCATTTTGGCCCTTGATTTGGGTGAGTCCAGTGGCGTAGCCATGTGGTGGTGTGGAACTGAGACAGCCCCCACCCCCAAAATTCCCATAGGCTCCCTAAAAATCCTGAATTCTGCGATGCGTTAACTATTGAAATTTCAGAATATACCTACTACACTTTACTGAAAATTGATATTCTTTCGAGCCTCAAAATGTCACTTAATAGTGCCATTTGGAGCATTTTTTCAAAATCTCCCTGGGGAGGCCCAGCACTGCACCCTCGGAGAAAAAAATATTCCCCGCCCATCGCTCCAACACGAGAGGGACACGCCTCCATACCTTTCGAAGACTTAAGTCTCCAGTCTTCGTTATATGCCTTCTGCATGAAAATGCTTGGACACCCCCCCCCCCCCAAAAAAAAAAAAGAAAAAAAAATGTTTGTGCCTCGCCCCCTAATACAGATGTCTGGCTTGGCCTGCGGTACATGAGCTCGGTTTGCAACTTTCTCACTTCCAATGAGAGCTTGGGTTGATAGCTATTGAGAGAAGAGTTTTCCAACCATTGCCCCAAACCCAATCCGGGGGAAGTCCTCTAAAGTGGGCTGCCTAGGTATAAATGATTGGTTAAACTTGACTAAACCAATGTTGTGGTCATGATATAGCCAAGGATTCTGAAAATGGCCTTAAACACCAATAAATAAATAATAAAAAATTAAAATTGAACTGAGTGAAATGTTCAGGACGTCACCAACTTATCTGCTACAAAATTATTTCACAGATTCTGTGGCGTCACCCTTCGTTCCATTCGATATATGTCCAAAAGGGTTGGACGAACTGTGTTTTTTTTTAACTGAACATAGCTTATAACACAGCTTATATATCATTACCGTGCGTGGATCCAAGCAGGCTCGTAGCCAGGTATCTCTATTGGCAACACCGGAATTATTGGGGGGAGTCTTGACTGGAGGAGAGGTTGTGTTCCTCTTACTTTACTACGACTGGGGGTATATATATATATTTTTTTTTTAATTTCTCTGCGTGCGAGGCTCAGTCGTGAATTATACCCCACATGGTACTCTTTGAAGACATTTTGAATGTTAATTTTTCCTAATTTTGGTATGTCATCTGTAATTTCATTAGTTGAAGACCCATGCGGACTGTAGAAGTCAGAATATTAAGGGAGCAGTGGTGATTGAGGGCTATTATCTCCCATACCCCCACCCCGACTACTAAATTGATCGAAGTTATCTTTTGTGGTTGCCAGGGAGAATTGTCCATTCAAAATTTCATACCTCTCCTTTATTATACTTCAGAGGGTTACTTGTTCTGCACTTCCAAATGACACACCCAGATTCTTCAACACTAAATAAATTGAGGATTTCTACGCTGTTTTAGTGAATATCTATACCTTTCAGGTCAACACGCATGAGATATTTCTCGATATTCACTAAAACAGCGTAGATTTTCTTTTTATTATATGCTACATGACATTTTACTGCGCAATATTCAGCCCAATTCGTCTGCAAACAGTTTCAAGACAACAACAAAAGGCTGCTAATCGTTCCTTCAAGGCGACGTTCAAAGCGATGCCATGATGGTCATGCGCTGTCGTTCTGCTGATCTTTCCTTCAGAGCGACGTCATGCGCCGAAGCGTGACGTCATTTAGAAAGCTACTGAGGGATATTTCTCGATATCTATCGAGTCGCTGAACATCGAGAAATATCTTTTAGATAATTTGCAATAATTCACAGGCTAGCATATAATAAACACCTTGTATCTCTTCAATTGCTGGTTTAACTGAAAGACGTTACCCCGATATATTTTCTCAGTGGTTATATATCGACGAGAATCGATTCACGTAAAGATTCGCGCAACAAGACTAGCCAGAATCCGTGTCGATTCTCGCTGCATCTCTGTTGGGATTCGCGTGAGAAGAATTGAGTCAATTTAACCATTCATCTTACATAGCGGTGGCAAATTAACCAAAAACAAGCTAACGTGACCTGAACTATTCTGACACCCTGTCTATAAAATTGCACAAATATGGCTGTCATTGGAACCGGCTCAATGGGTCGGTTCCATTGACATCCATATTTGTTAGGTTTTATTGGTAAATATTGTTTTTTGTTTTTTTTAAAATTCATTTAATGTTTTAAAAATTAAAAAAGCTGTGTTTGGTAAAGGGTTAACATGTGTTATTAGTACACAACAGGGGTTCAACCATGGTGGGCCTCATGGGATCCTTGGACACTCACAGCAGGTATGGATTATCGCAACCATTTTCGAGGAAATCCAAATCAAGTGAATTCTCCCAAATTTAAATGAAATATAAGCCCTGTTTCTTTCCAGATTAAGTATGCAGATGTTTTATATTGTGAAATAACCAATCTCGCTGTGTTGTTTCAGACAGAATGATGTTTAAAAGTGTGAAAACCTGCAATGTGTATTTAGGAGCAGCCCCGGTATCTTTCCACAGTAACGAAAAGTGAAAATGTGCGGCTTTTAAAAGCCGGGAGTCATCCACCAGTCTATAGACTGGTGACTGCTTACATAAGTGCCAACTTTCTGTTGGGATCCAGTTTTCCAGAGTCATATGTATCATTATCCCCGCATTTTCAAAAATGCGGGGATATAGTCATGATCTCCGTCCGTCCGTTCCGTCCGTCCGTTCGTCGTACCATCCGCCCGTCCGTACGTCTTTCCGTACGTCACACCCTGAAAGGCTCCTAGGGTATTCAGTTCGAAACGTTTAAACTATGCTAAGGTGTTCAGTGGCAACTCTAGATGTGCACGAAGGTTTCAGAATTTTGATTTGGCCCCAAGTGATTCCCGTGGAACCACTTTTATCGTTAGAAAATCAGTTTTCATTGAAAAGCTCCTAGGGTATTTAATTCGAAACGTTTAAACTATGCTACGGTGTTCAGGTAACATCTCTAGATGTGCATAAAGATTCGGAATTTTGATTTGGCCCCAAGTGGTTCCGGTGGAAACACTTTTATCGTTGGAAAACCAGTTTTCATCGAAAGGCTCCTAGGGTATTCAATTCGAAATGTTTAACCTATGCTAAGGTGTTCAGGTAACATTTCTAGATGTGCATGAAGGTTTCGGAATTTTGATTTGGCCGCAAGTGGTTCCGATGGAACCACTTTTATCGTTGAAAAATCAATTTTCATCGAAAGGCTCCTAGGGTATTTAGTTCGAAACGTCTAAACTATGCTAATGTGTTCAGGTAACATCTCTAGATGTGCATGAAGGTTTCGGAATTTTGATTTGGCCCCAAGTGCTTCCCGTGGAACCACTTTTATCGTTAGAAAATCAGTTTTCATCGAAAGGCTCCTAGGGTATTTAATTCGAAATATTTAAACTATGCTAATCTGTTCAGGTAACATCTCTAGATGTGCATGAAGGTTTCGGAATTTTGATTTGGCCCCAGGTGGTTCCAGTGGGACCACTTTTATCGTTGGAAAATCAGTTTTCACCGAAAGGCTCCTAGGGTATTTAATCCAAAACGTTAAAACTATGCTAAGGTGTTCAGGTAACATCTCTAGATGTGCACGAAGGTTTCAGAATTTTGATTTGGCCCCAAGTGCTTCCCGTGGAACCATTTTTATCGTTAGAAAATCAGTTTCACCGAAAGGCTCCTAGGGCATTTAATTCGAAACGTTTAAACTATGCTAAGGTGTTCAGGTAACATCTCTTGATGTACATGAAGGTTTCGGAATTTTGATTTGGCCCCAGGTGGTTCCTGTCGAACCACTTTTATCGTTAGAAAATCAGTTTTCCTCGAAAGGCTCCCAGGTTGTTTAATCCGAAACGTTTGAACTATGCTAAGGTGTTCAGGTAGCATCTCTAGATGTGCATGAACGTTTCAGAATTTTGATTTGGCTCCAAGTGGTTCCCGTGGAACCACTTTTATCTTTAGAAAATCAGTTTTTCTCAAAAGGCTCCTAGGGTATTTAATTTAAAACGTTTGAACTATGCTAAGGTGCTCAGGTAGCATCTCTAGATGTGCATGAATATTTTGGAATTTTTTGTTAGAAATTCAGTTTTCATTGAAAGGCTCCTAGGGTATTTAATTCCAAACGTTTAAACTAAGCTAAGGTGTTCAGGTAACATCTCTAGTTGTGCAAGAAGGTTTGAGAGTTTTGATTTGGCCCCAGGTGGTTCCAGTGGAACCACTTTTATCGTTAGAAAATCAGTTTTCATCGAAAGACTCCTTGGGTATTCAATTCGAAATGTTTAAACTTTGCTGATGTGTTCAGGTAGCATCTCTAGATGTACATGAAGGTTTCAGAATTTTGATATGACCCCAAGTGGTTCTGGTGGAACCACTTTTATCGTTAGAAAATTAGTTTTCATCGAAAGGCTCCTTTGGTGTAGAAACATTTAAACTTTGCTAATGTGTTTCAGCGGAAATGCGGGGATACACCATTGTGTGCTTTGCACACAAATAACTCGATCAAGTTCGTCTTGTCAGAGCTTTTTAACCTTTTACCTAACGTAACGGCCAAAACCAGCCAGCGCTATTCTCAAAAATCGCCAATTAATTTTCATTATTTTTTTCATTTTTTGTCTCAAAAACATAGGTTATGGCCTCTTGTGTTGGAACGAGCTTCTCGAGCTCGTTCCAACGAGGGGTCATAACCTATGTTTTTGAGACAAACAATGAAAAAAATTAGTTATTCAAGAATTATTTTTGCAAGTGTCGCCTGCTTTTCAGGTTAGGTAAAGGGTTAAAATTCGTTCAAATCGGAAATAAATATTGCTTACTATAGTATTTTTCTACGTTTACTGAAACCACCGCCATATCCAGACAGGGGGAACCTTATGAATCCCACGAACATTTTTCTGATTTTATAATAGGTCCATGTATGTAATAATGTTTACTGTTTGTTTGTTTATTGGGGTGTGGTTGAGGAAGCTGGAGTACCCGCAGAGAACCAACGAGCAACGGCGAATAATTATGGGCACTCCAAAGTACTAACCCGGCAAACACACGGTTATCCATGCCCGGGGAGGGGGTGGGGCCCGGGACAGTAATTCCGGTGCCCGAAACTGTGGGGGACCTGGGCTTGGCCCAGGATTACTAAACAAAAATGAATAATTGGGCAAAAAAATGGGTCCCGGGGACATGTTGGAATTGGGTCCCGCAAAAAATAAATGGGTCCCGCAAAAAATATTTGCGGGACAAAAAAAAAAAAATGGGCTCCGCAAAAAATAAATTTGCGAAACCCTGAAGCACAAGACAAGAAAAAAAGAAAAAACAATCGATAAAGCACTTACTGGATACAGTAGCCCAACACCTCGAACGACGCGGAAAGCATTTCAATATATCCGGCAAGCTGGAATTCAAAATGACCAGAAATGGAATGAACTACTACGGCTTTTGTTCAGACCACGAAGTGAGTGAAGTAGCGACCCAGTCGAAGTCTCACTCAATCCATAGCTAGCGATCAAGAGCTGCATCATATGTGTGGCTCAGGTATCAGGCCTGGTTAAATCTCCCTGAATCTGAAACGGAATTAGACTGCTGGCCCGAGAGCTTCGATTGTTCCAAAATACCCCGGTGAATCACGCTATGAGTTTGGTACATGTTGGGGTATTTTGTGACAATATCACGGTTTCACATGTCGCATTTCAACGAGGGGCACGCACAATCATTTACTGGACTCCTTGACGATTTGCGTTGCACTCGCACGCCAACCCCATCCTCAACCCACAATTCGTAGTTTCATCCCCTGAAAACGTTCACAATGTGTATATAAATTGTGCACCGAAATGGGAGGGCGGGGGGGGGGGGGGGCTCCACCATCATTTTTACAGAGCTCAGATGTGGGATTTGTCAATCACTCCTCCGCTGGACAATTCCCCCCCCCTCTCTCTCTCTCTCTCCTCTCTCTCTCTCTCTCTCTCTCTCTCTCTCTCTCTCTCTCTCTCTCACTGTTATTGAGAAAATTATTAAACTATTTTCAGGTAAAATAGGCCATTGCCATCAAGGCATTTCGAAAATGGGTCGGTTGCCATTGAGGAGTGCGGCAATCATCCAGCTGTTTATTTGTTTTCTTCTGATATGCGCAGGTAAGTGTAACTCCACTCAATAGACTTTATCAACATTCCCCATGTTGGGTCAGGTGAGTACGGGGCGTATTCGGGACATGGTAAGAAAACAAATAAACTCAGAATTGTGACTTTAGAATTCTGAATTCTGACTTTGGAACTCAGAATTCTGAGTTTGAAATCTCAGAATTCTGACTTGAGAACTCAGAATTGAGGGTGGGCATACTTTACATTTGTTTCCAAAACAATATTTATTTATAATTATTGGTGTTTTTAAGGTCACATATTTCTGCACAATGGCTAACCATGACCGTGACAGTTTTACGGGTGGAGGAAGCCGGAGTCCCCGGAGAGAACCACCGAGCAACGGCGAGCAACTGTCAGCTCCCCAACATACCAACTCCACACATGCAAGCAGGGTTAGCATTGGTTGAAGACAGGTGCACCATCGACGTGCAGTACGCCTTAGTACACAACGTCACCGTGCGCCCGCGTGGGCAATGGGGGCGAAGTGTCTTGCCCAAGGACACAACGCGGTTGCCGCAGGTGGGATTCGAACCGTTCCAAAACAATAACCACGTGTGCATCGAAACAGGGAGCCAGCGATGGTGGTTTCCTAAAATCGCTCCATATTTCACTCATTTCCTTACGAAAAACTCAAATATGCAAACTCCTATGTAACATGTATAATGTATCGACCATACTTTATTCATATCAATACATTTCGAATGCTGAACTTTCGAAATGGTAGCTCAGTTTAGCTTTGCAAAGCATCGAAGACACGCAAGTCGATTCCGACTGTAAACAGTCACATTTCAATGTTTTCCCAACCTAAAGTTTTTTTTTTCAAATCCAGTGTAAAAGCCGAGAGGTCCTCGGTTCGAATCCCACCTGCGCAAAAATTGTTGTGTCGTTGGGCAAGACACTTCATATCAGTTGGGCACGGTGACGTTGTGTACTAAAGTGTACTGCACGCCGATGGTGCACTTGTCTTCAACCAATGGTAACCCTGCTTGTTTGGAGTTAGTATGTTGGGGAGTCTGACAGCTGCTCGCCGTTGCTCGGTGGTTCTCTCCCCGTAAAACTGTCCGACACGAGGTGACCCTGGCTGTCGAAAGTGTCGTTAAAACCCCTATAAATAAATAAATAATGTATATCCAACAGCAAAATGTTGGATATTTTACATCTATTGAACAATCCAACAACAAACAGTTGGCCCTCGGCTGGGAAGCTTTCTCTCTCCTATCCAACATTACCTCGTTTTTACCACAGAGTTCGCACGTGGAAAAGCAATATGCGCCGATAGTGTTGTTTACAACACTTTCGACGCAGATTGCTTTTTATTGGCGAACTCAGTATGAGCATGTACTCAAAGTTCAGATCTAATATATTCACATTTGAGGTGATTCATATAAAACAGCATACGTAATTTACATTCAAATATGATTTGGGTTTGGGAATGGAAAAGAAAGGAACCTTCGCGAGTAAACTTTAGCTCAAGGAGAAGAACCAATAATAACGGCGATGGCCTATAATAAGAGGCTGTAAACTATGATTTTTATTGGGAAAAGTATAAGGAACAGATGCCTAGAAGGCAAAAATACTGGTCCATTTCTCGCCCATGGGGCCCCAATATGGTGGATCCGTATTTGTTTACCATTGTGCCTAAATTAGACAAATCTAAAAGTATGGAGCATGTGTTGAAAGTGCAAACTGAGAAGAAATGTTTTTCAACTCATACTTTGGTGGGAGTTTGCACTGCAAAAAAATATGGGTTCTCTTTAGAACCAAAACTGGTTCTAATCTTGTCCCTGAGATGGAACCAGTTCTGTTTAAACAGTATTTATTTCAAACTGAGAGGTCAACGATTCCATCCCATCAGCGGCAATTGCGTTGTGTCCTTGAGCAAGGCAACTCAATTCCGATTGCCCCGTGGGGCACGATGGCGTTGTGTACCAAGCCGTACTAGGCTTGCCTTCAAATAATGCTAACCCTGTTTGTGTGGAGAATAGTAAGTTGGGGAGTCTCATAGTTACGCACCGTTGTTCTGTGGTTTTCTACAGGTACTCCGCCTTTCTCCACCCGTGAAACTATCGGTCGCGACATGATTCTGGCTGTCGAAAATGGCAATAACCTGAACCACAGCTGAAAAAAAATCACCTCGAACTACAATCAACAATAACATACTGGAAGTAGGCAGAGGTCACCGTCTCACCGATCTATATCCAGCTGGATTATTGAAACGTCGGCGAAGAACATCGCCACTCCCCCCCCCACCCCACCCTCCCCAGCCACCACCCCAAGATGGTGTCAAGACAGTCAACACGGTCACTCCCCCCAATCCATGACGTTTGATATCGTGAAAATTGTTACGCTGTGATGTGGTCACACCGCAACAGCTTCACTTCAACTAGCTCAACTTTTGAGCTTTGTTTGCAGTTGATATTTAAATCAGATATTTCTTGCTGCATAAATATCAAAATCATAAAATTAGCAATTCTCCCAGGGGGTGGCCACCAAAAATTTGCAAGACGTGACGTGGGGGTGGGTGGGTCTCTTGAGTACGCCAAAGATGTGCATTTCCAACTTGTGCAATTTTTTGAATTTTTTAAAAATATATCAATATATCAGCTAATATATACCATCATTT